>OY728132.1:92947369-94147369 GCA_963277665.1 Viscum album | reverse complement strand
AAATATTTAGATGCTTAGATATCAGTTATATAAAACATTATTAAAATCAATTTATTAAAAGATGTATGATTAGGTTATAATTATCTTTACATTAAATTAATTATTATAAAATTTCATTTTCGCATCCATATAAATCCATGGGTACCCAAAATTGACCCAAGGATTACCATGATAGGAAATATTTAATCCAATAGTATATATACATGTGTTAGGGTAGTTTAATAGTATTATAATATTATTTTTTACAATTATTTACCAGATTTACCTTTTTCCATGATAAATATCATATTTAATAAATTTAATATTCATATTGTTCAAATATAAAAGGTTCCTATTTAAACAAATTTTACAAAATGGTTGATAAAATGAAATTATATTTTACAAATTTGAAACACAAAAGTTTCAATAAATAATTTAAAATTAATAACCATTTTCAAGAATGATATCCAAAGTAATCCCTTTATACATACCAAAATATAAAAAATTATATATACTCATACCATGATATCACTTTTTTCTTATATAATTCATCATCTCATTAATTCTAAAAAACATCTCACTATCTCATAATCCCATCATTATGTGCATATCATGATCTTTACAAAAAAAATATGAATAACAATTCATGGTTACCTATACCATTCAACATATTCATTCCAATTTCTAAGGAAAATTAATAGTGTAACAATACTAAGATGTTTCATTAATATAGAGTACCATTAAATTACTTATACATCATTAATGTTGATAAACATGAAATCAGTCTACTATATTATTATACAATTGATCGAGATTCATCATTTTATTCCTTGACAATTCTTTCATCTCATATATCATTTGAAGTATCTTTATCATCAAAATTATAAATACTACCCATATGACCGTGCTTATTCTCATCATTATATTATCCATTAGGTAATCAATTTTCATAATTTTAATACATTTCACATTAAAAACATTTAACCATTCTTGATGTCATAATAATGCCATTATTCTTGTTCATTGTGTTAACAGATCAATTTCCATTGAAATTGCTGGATTTTTTTGTTTATTTTTCACTCCCAAAGAATCTTCCAGTTCCTTTGAAACATTATCCTTGATGTATCTTCTCACGTTATTTAAAATAAGATAATTTAACTTCATTAATCTATTATCACCATGAATCCCCATCATTGTTTTATTATCTGCTTCAGGAAACTCAGAAAATTTGAAATTATTGATCATATTATGATATTTCTAATTAGGCATAATATTGAAGTTTCTTATTCCAACAATGATTTCATTTGATTGATCATAATTAATATCATTCTGTTTTCCATCATATTATCTTTTGACATGAATCCTCTTATTTTTTGACATTTTCTAAAACCCAAAGAGAACAGTTTGAGAGGGAAAAATGTTCCTAGTAATAAAAAAAATCACAAGGGAGTACTTTAACAATATAGAAGTTTATCTTTAATCCTAGGATGTTCATAATAGTTACCATAATTCTAGGACTACAGTCTATAGTTAGACATACCCTTAGGGACACCCCTATACATACCATATAAATATCTCTAGGGATGTCCCTCATGTTCCCACATCATTGATTCCAAATATCGACTAAACATTCACTCTGATAAAAACTGTAGAGACCCTTGCTTGAAATACATGGATATGGCATTTATTTGGTGGAATACAAAATACATGAAAAAAAGATGCCCAAAGATCAAATTTTATTAGTGTATTTGTAAACTCAGATCAAAATTTTCTAATCATGGTGAAATATCTCTAAATCTACCATAAATATCATCCCCTTTTGTTTTCTAAGCTACAACCATTCATTATATATTGGGGAATATAAAAAATAGAAAGGGTGAGATCAAATTGTATGTATGGGAAATCATGGAGAACGTAATGTTTTAATATCAAAATCTACAATTCTGAAATAAATATTGGATGTACGTAAGTAATGGATCGTAAAGGAACACTAACCATGATAAAATATCATTTGCATGAAGCATGTAATTGTGTAAAACAAATAAGAACATAGTATGATTTCTATAAAAGATAAGGCATTTTGACTCAGACCATCACAATGAATATAGTACATTACAGAACCGAGTTCACTTTTCATTCCAACCTTGTATTATTGAACCAGATACACTTTTCATTCTAGCCCTGCATTACTAAACCATATTTAATTGTCATTCTAGTCCGGCATTACTGAACTAGATTTAATTGTTGTTATAGTCATGTTTATCTAATGATATATAAATCGTTACCCACTCCATTGGAGGGTGATATAGGTACCACACATCTCATAATGATACCATTATTATGTGTTCCACCAAAACATAACAACATTAACCATAGAATATCCGATGAAATAAAATTGGTTTTGTAAACATCAAATCATCATAAAATAATATATAAATGGTTCTCATAAAAATAAGTTCATCATTTTCATAACAAATTAAATGTAATAATTGAGATAGAAACAGAAACGTATGTAATCATGGATAGGAAATAATTTTGATAAAATAATTGAACATAGTCCTTGAGAAAAATATATTTTCCACTTCAAAAAAAATTTATTCTAAAAATTTCGTGAAAAATTAAAAGAAAAAAAATTATTTGAAAATAAACATAATATGGTGTAGAGGAAGATTCAAAGAAAAAAACATCATGAAACTATACAAATACATTCATTAATTATATTTTAAAAAAACATTCTCCTTATACATTATCATGAAAAGTAATAACTAACTCATACGAAAAAAAGAATGATTTCTTCCATACCATGTAATAAAAGTTAAAAAAGGGTAAAAAACATTAAATAATAGAATAATAGTGAACATTTTATTTATGGAAATTAATAAATCATGGAAATGGATGATAAATATATCACGAGTATATATTAATGAATAATCAGTCTTGGATAAAAATGAGATTTAAAAATTTATACCTTACCATGTGTCTGATTTCATCTATATGTGTTCGTAACCCCTATATAATGGGTTTAAAAATATTATTTACCTGTAACCAAACCAAAATAATATTTTTGTTATCAAACATGATTCAAATACGACATTAATTACCCATTCATTTGTAAATCCCATGTTAAAGCAACATTTTGGTTAATAATCATTTTGTTCGTACATGTTTTGAATTGTTATTCTTGATATTATTACATATATTTTTATTTAATTACATCCAAAATGTAAAACATGATTTATATAATATATTTATTTATTATATAAATATATATAATTAATATATAAATGAAAAGGAATACACTTTCCAAGGAGACAATATGTCATATGTATCCGTGAACGGTGTTTCCATTTCCTTATTGATTTGAAATGAAGTAAATGAAATATATATATTGTAACACCCCAAGCTTCCACGGTACGTTTCTTTTCGAATAATGCAATAGCGTGTGTTGTACGCAACCTCGAGCTCTAACACACACCACAACTAATTAAACTAGCCTTTGTGAATAGTAATACCTACTTTTTGAAATTTTATAAATTTTATTTATCAAAATGGAATTCATTTTTGGATTCGGAATATCGAAATTAGCCTATGTTGAATTTTTGGTATTTTTCTGAGAACTTCTAATTTTTTATGAATAGTGAAAAATACTTAAAAACAACTTTTTAAATAAAAATAATTTATAGTGATAAATTATACTATTTAGTGGTTTTAAAGTATAATTAGAATATATTTTTACCATTTTATCCAAGGGTGGTCATTAGAATTAATTTAACATTGAAATTGGACCTAAACAATTGCCAATCTTTTGATATAAATTGTTTCTTAAAAACACGCTATTTTTTGTAACAGCATGAATTAATTATAAAATTAATTAATTCAACTTATATGTTTGGAATTTTGTAAAATAGACATCATTTTTGAATTCAGAATATCAATTATAGCTTAGGGTGAAATTTTGGCCTTATTCTGAAAAACTTCAATTTTTGATGAATAGTGAAACCACTAAGTGGTTGTTAAAAACTGATTTTTTGTTAAAATGAAATATTACCACTTCTGTGATTTGATTTTCAAAAATCCGACATACATGGTTGTCATTAAGAAGTAAAATGTGGTTCAATGAGATTAAAATAATTTTTGGTGAATAGTACCTTTTAAGTTCTTAATCGCGATTAGAGGTAATTAGTGTAGTTTAAGGTAAAAATAATGTTTTAATAATACGAGATGAGCTTAACACTTGTCCTACTCCTATTGGATGAGTCTTGGACGACCAAGACAACCCATGGGTCAACTTGGGGACCCCATGGAGCCACTTTAGTTGGAAAATGACATTAATATATATTTATTTAATGTTAAAATTAAATTGACACAAACATGAGTTGTTTTACTAAAATAGTTTTTAACTGGGGATACACAAGTCCAAATTATGACTATAAATATTAATTAGAAATCTAAAAAGATTTCCTACATCATAGTATTTTTTTTATAATTTTTAGACATTAAATAAATTAAATTATTTATGACATCATTATGATGCAGCGATGACCTCATTATTTAACGATTTTAATAAAATTAAAAGATAAAGTAAAATCCAAGGCTTAAACTTGTCCAAAGACTATTGGATAGGTATAATTAGAACCCTTATCACCTTATCCACGAATTATATAATTGTGGGACCTTTACAATCCGAAAAGCATTGAATAATAATGTAACATTTCAATCTTTCCAAAAGAGACCTTCCTCTCCTCTTATAAAAGGCCCCCACCTCTACCACCTTATTCACACTTTCAAGCCTTTTGGTTCGGCCAACCTCTGCCCAAATACTCTCTCAACTTCTCTCCCTTCATCCTAGAAGCTTTACATTAGTCAGAAATCCATCCTAAGGAGTCCTTTTGATCAAATCAAAAGGAAGAACCCGAAGAAGAGGTAACATTTTCATCACCCTCTTTCATGTTTCTTTCTTCTTCCACTCCCTCTTTGTTTATTATTTCAATTCTAAAATTATAACTCCAGTATCTTCTATATACTGTGATTTTATTATAAATATGGAACAACCATATTCAGTATTCTACCCATCATTTGAATGACATGTCACCATACGTGCGTACGTACGGCTTACCGTCTCCACGTCGTGGTGTAATTGTTATTCAATATATTATTATTTAGATGGGTATAATAATGATATGTAATTCATGTAAATAATAAATATAACATGATAATGATTCTTTATATATGATATACTATCCAATTATATATTATTTTAATATCAAAATAATGATATTGTCGCTCGTGCGTACGTACGGACTACCGTCTCCACGAACGCGATGAGATTCATTCTCCGTCGTATCCATTCAAGTATAATTATCATTTAATGATTTAAAAATAACGTTTAAGGACATGATATCATTCTGGATATGAATAATATACAACCTATCCATGAAAAACACGACTTACGTAACAAAACATATAAAAGAAAACGAGTAAGTTAACACCCGAAACAACGATAAATCTAAGATATTGTTAACAAAGCAATGTTAAAAGATCATATATGATATCATATGAATGTATATGATTCTTGTATAATTTGATAACAATTATTTCACCATTATACAGGAGATTAACCTAACCCAGCCAAGGAAAAGTACAAGGTAAGGGTTTACTTCACAACCTCTTCATTATCCATGGTTGTTTATACATAATTATCTACTGGGACCTCGTTATCATCCACATCCATGTTTCTTAAAAATGCCTTTCAAAAAAAATTTACTATTAAATGGAAAATGGGGTAAACTCATTTATACCCTTATACGTTTTTTAAAGGAATATTACCGTCTTTTTCCAAACAATGTACTGTTTGACCTTTTTGACAAATTTAAGGTAAGAATGTTTTTTAACTTATACGGCGGGTGCAGCTATTTTCCGCCATTATAACTTCGTCGAAGTTTCCCATACAAGCTTATAATAATATTTTCAACGTAAATGTATTATTTTATAATTATGGGACATTTAAATGATTTCAGAAAAGAGAGATATTTCTCTCAAATATCTTTGATTTCATCCATGTCAACATCCTTTGATGGGTTTTAAGTTTATTTGAAATTAATTTATGATACAAAACATCCATTGAGCATTTTGTGAAACATTTGACTGTGGATGTGTTATTTTTATACCATCCATATTTTACGGAGAAACTGTTGACATTTCGTATGCTAGTTTTAATACGAATATTTATGTTATGTTTAAACCTCTTCATATGAGGAATGTATTGGACTTAATAAGTGACGGGTGGAGCCTACTATAGCTCCTCGATGCATCGGTAGGTCTCATGAGACAACTAGACGTGGAATTGGCCGAGGCCCTTTCCCAATTTTATTTATGGTTTTGGCTGAGGCCTTAATCATTTTAGACGTCTTGGCTGAGGCCTTGACAAAATGTTTCAGAATGTCTGGCATTATACATTCCCTCATTATGAAAGTGGTTATTGATATTTCATGTGATTATTCGTCTAGTAGAATATCCATGTGAGTAAGTAATGACATTATTTTATTTTACTTTTTCCATATTATGCTGAATTTCAAGTTCAATAAGGCTTTTGTTTTAGTTATACACTGCCTTTTGTACTTATGTTTTCTTATGAAAGTTTCCGCTATATTGTTATCCTTACGGAGCATTTGAGCTCACCCCTTTCAAAGTTTTATTTTTCCCAGGATGTGAAGAAGTGTATTATGACTGACTTGCAAGAATAGTCAGTGAGGATATGAGTGTGGATGAGGGAGACCATATTATTGTAGTTTTCATTTTAATGATGTAATGTAATGTTTATGAATGTATCTAGTGTTTCCAAGGCTACTAAACTATTCGGTCTTTTGAGACTTGATCTTTTGTGATCATGCCAATGTTATGAAGTAATGCACCAACTCTGGGTAGCTGGGGTCGGGGCGCTACAGTTGGTATCAGAGGTAGTTTAGTACTAACCTTGGAAGCTATATTTAGATAAACTCTGATTAGAGCACATAGCCCGAAGATAAACTTTGAGGAGTAGTATAGAAGAACTTCCTAGAATTTTGGTATTGTAGAGATGTTGTGAGTTTTCCGAGAAATACATCCCTGTCTGGATACGAGCAGGTAGAGGCGGCTCTGGAACAGATGTACCTAGGGGTAAAACCCTAAAACACCGCTTTGAGCTAGACTCAAACGGGAACTGGTGCACGACAACGGGCCTTGCTGCACTCTTAGTTATGACACTCCCGGGGGATATGCTTAGGATAATTCCCATTTTCTTTACAAACCACTATGAAGGGTTAAGAGTATATACTTCCTCAAAGAATTTTTTTTATAATTATAGATTATATCCATAATTAGTTCAATTTATGTTAACTGTTTTACAAGTATGGAATTATGTATTTTGATTCATGAACTAATCTAGTTTATGCCATTATTTAGAAATGGCGCCTAGTGGAAGGAATGGAAACCGTATCAATGCACGCACTCCGTGTAGGGATTGCCCTCCTGCTCAAGATAATTATGGTGGAGCTAGTGATACAACTGGTGCTGATCAGCTTCTCACCGTACTGGGACAACTCACGCAGGTTATGAATAACAACCTTACTCCTATGGAGCGCCCTGATCCGCAACGTGGAGGATCAATGCTAGACTGTTTCATGAGGCAACAACCACCATCCTTCAATGGGAGTACAGATCCAATAGTAGCTGAGCAATGGATAAATTCCTTAGAGAAAATATTCCATGCCTTGGGGAGTAGTGAAAGGGAGAAAGTTGTCATGGCAGTTTACCGCCTCACTGGAGATGCCGATCAATGGTGGTTACTAATTCAAAACACAAAGGAAGATGATGAATTAACAAACATGGAAAGGCAGGAGTTCAAAGATCTATTCTTAGAAAAAATACTTTCCTCGAGACCATCGAGCGGATTTGGAAAGGCAATTTCTGAGCCTGAGGCAGAAGGAGGATGAGAATGTCGCAAAGTATGAGGCTAACTTTACAAGGTTAGCAAGGTATGCTGCAGATTACATACGTAACCCAAGAAGTAAGACTTATCGTTTCTTTGATGGGTTAAAACCATTTCTCCGTCGAGCTTTAGTATCACAAACCTTCTCTTCATACGAAGGTATTGTCTCGTGCGCTATCAAGACGGAAAAGGAATTCTCTAAGTCTTATGACTTTAAATCAAAGCAAGATAAGAAGAGATCCGCTCAAAATAAATGGATTTTGACATTTTAAAACATTTATTAAAGTATTATTTGTTATAAAACATCATTAATGTCAATTTGAGAACATGTCAATTACATTGAATATAAAAACATTGATATAGAAAATAAATTTGAATATAATAAATTGTAAATTATTTAAAATTTAGAATTTAAAAATAAAATTAATTTAACCCAATAATTAATTCAAATTATATAACTTTTAATATTTTAGAATCATTTATTTTATTTATCTATTAATTGAATAGATATTGTGTAGATGTTTTATAAATATTTAAGGAAATTTATTCAGTAAAATTTAGAAATAAATTTCTATGGTAACATAAAATCCATTATCATTAAAATAAATATTTATAATTGAGAATAACTTTTTTTATCCCTATTACAAAAAATATAAAAATCATAATAAAAGGATAATGACATCGTTTTCATTTCATTGCTTAAAAATATATAAAGGGAAAACTCAAAAAAAGGATAAATAAGGTCATATATTAACAATTTTGATGTTTACGGATGTAATGAAATCATATTATTATATTAATCTATATTTTAGGGCTACTTTTTAGTCATTATCACTTTATTTTTATCCTTAATTAACCCAGTTGACATTTATCATGTTAAAAAAAAATTCTTTGATTATTTTTCATAAATAATAAAAAATATAAAATATTTAAAAAAATTGGTCTAATTCTCTTTAAATATTAAATTAAATTTACAAAACTCAATTCAAAATATTTGTAGAATTCAATTTAAAATATACTCTAAAAATGTGATGAAATTATTTTTAGAAAAATTTATTTTTAATTGTAAAAATTCAATTACATCAAATTGAAGTATATAATTAATTAGAATATTTTAATTATATTTTTATTAATAAAAATTATATATAAAAATTTTATTATTAATTTTAAATATAGTTTTATATTTTAAATACATGAAAATAAAATAATGTTTCCAAAAAAAACATTAAATTATCTATTCATTGTGAAATACATCTTTAAAAAAATATAAAAAAAATTAACAATGAGATAAATTTTATATGCTTATTGAATTTTTATTATTATTTTAAAATAGCATTCCTGAAAAAAAAAATAGAAATTAATTAAAATATTTTATAATGAAAATCAATAAAACCCATTTTTGAAGAAAACATTATATTGAAGAATAAAATGAATTTAAAAACAAATGTTTGATTATTTTCTAATAAATTAAAATTTTATTTATATTCAGTTTGAACTATATTTATACATATAATAAATAATTGGATCATATTAATACCCTCCAATTTAATTGGATGGTAATAATGTCCATATTTAAATAATAATATTTTATGGTTTGTTTATTCCATGTGTTGTGTGTCGTATACAATATCTAACATAAATTTTATATTTAAATATTTTGGTGTTATATTCTTCGGCCATTTATTAAATTTCAACCCCTAGAATTGATCATTTTCTCAGAAATCTAGTATTTGAAAATGAAGAAGACCTTTGTTTAAATCCCAGATCATAATAATGGATAATAAAACATCTTCTTGAAGATATGGAAAAGGAAATATAATGGTCATATATAACAACACATATTTAAGTTTCTAAATAAGAGATCATTTGTGGGATGTTGGAATATCGAAATCTAGGTGAGGCTTAATTTCCCAATAATGATTAATATTACGAGAGATCACTAATCACATGAAAGTGAATGATTAATAGAAAGATAACGACCGTAAATCACTGATGTGTGAAAAACAAACATTGATTCATCAGAAATTATTATATTAAGATATTTTTTTTTTCAATATCCTTTTCATTGATTTAAAGTAATCCTTTATCATATAGTATACAAAAATAATTAAATATACATATTTTACATGTATAATATTATTCTTTAATAAATTCCATCACAATTTCATATTTTCTCTAAACTAAGAGCCTTCATGATGATATTTCTTTGACGTGAATCACTGAAATATTATTAAATAGATCACATAATCCATAAAACCATTCAAATTTATTTACTTGTTCATTAGACATTAACTAAAAAAACATTTAGGATATGGTATGATAAAATATAAAATTAAAAAACCATTATATGATGAAATAAAACATTAATATTCTATAGATCAGCAATAACTTCCAAAGATTAACATAAAATATTTGATAAGTAATGAAACATGAAATTCTCCAAAATACTATTGACTATGTTTGAAACTTGAAAATGAAATTCATTTGGCCACAATTTCGTTCTATTATTATTTAACATTTATGTCCTATTAATATTAGTCACTGATTAAGTCACATACACAAAATTTCATATTTACTAATCAAATAATCACCATAATATTTTAATTACATCCATTGAATCTCAATAAATAAAAATAAAAATCATTTATTCGTCCAATATATAATTTATCCATTATCCTTCAATTAAAGTCCCATATTTTCTAAAAAAATTATATTCACTTTAATATTATACAGTTCTAATAATAGTGATCTTCTTATGATCTATCATTAATTACATAACAAAAAATACACTTTTCTTTATAATGGATCACTATATTATAAAATATATTTTCCAAACATCTACATAATTATTGTTGTTATACTCATTAACGTACTGTTAAACAAACAAGGATATTAAACAGGCATTTGGTAGAATGGATTCCTTTCCTCCTTTTAGATGTATAACCAAATCCTATATCCCTTTTTTAAGTGGTGGTTTTTCATTTAAACAAAAACATTATTGAAATAATTATTATAACATTCCCAAAAATATGATGAACAACCTAAAAAATATAAATAATCTACAAATCACATTTAAATCACAATGATTTTAATAAAGATAATTATTCCAAAAAACATATTAAATTTAATTCCCAATGATTTGCTTAACTTCCAAAAAATATCATCTTAAAGGCCTATTAATCCCTTTTTTGAATTTCATTAAATTAATATATCCAAATATTATCACACATTCTCTAAAGAACTTTTCAAATATATTAATTCCTTCTACCATATTTATCTAAATAATGAAAAAAATTACTCTAGAATAATTATTATGTGTTCCATGAGTCTCATAATAATTATAATATACTATAAAATAATTTATAAAATTATATTACATCATAATTTTCAATACTCAATACATAAAAACTTCCTATATTTGTCATGTTTTTTTAAAATGTGACCATTAATTTTCTTCCAATTACATAATAATTTATTACAATAGACCAAATTTATTAAAAAATTAATTATTATTACTAAATAAAATCCAACTCATGTTTCACATGTTGACTATAAAAAAATTATTAATAGCATAAATAAAGACCACTTGGTCTACTATCAGGTTATGATATCCCATTTATCTTACAACATGAAGGTCACTTCTCTAGAAAAGAAAAATTCAAATGCATGGTGTATTTTTAATTCCCACAGTTATGGATGAGTTGAAATTTTTAAATAATGTATAATATAATCCTTTATCCATATAAATACTATAAAAATTAGAAGGTGTTCGATAGATAAAATAGTTTATTATAGGTTTTCTAGACATTAAAAAATCTTTCAGAATCACTAGAACAAGATTTTATCACTATATTGATTATTAAATAATATGGATGGGATTAGAAAGTTTGTTAAGATCATTTTCCCTTCATCATTATTAATTATCTTTAATATATAGAAAATTACACCATTAAAAAATGAAATTAATTATTTTATGCTAAAATTACTATAGTCCTTTAAAATCAAAAACCTACAGAAATTATGTACTAATTTATTATTCAAATCCTCAAAATAATATCTAAATAGAGTAAAAATAAATAATTTTTTCCCTCAATTATTATCTCATAAATTTCAACATACATCCAAAAAAATTAATATCATTCTTCAAAATTAATTCTTCACGTTAATCATAAGGGTTACATATATCTCAACCTTATAAAATATTTCAAAAAATATAAATAATCACCTCAAATCTATCACATAAAGATCAAAAAATGGATTTATATTCCATTAATGTTTCATGAAACAATAAACATATAAACCAAAGAAGGTATCTATAAATCTTTATATAACCTCACATGTAAATATATTAATCTGACATATTTTTTAATCCATTAATGTAATAACACATATAAGGACATGACCTGTAACCATTCATATTATAATATTTATAGAAAATAATTAACTTTCATTAAATATCAAAGATATTTTAGGTTAATAATTATAGATAATTAAATCTTCTATTTAACATTTAAAATTCTAATTACAATGTGTACATTAATACTTTGTTTCCATTTTCACAGCAATATAAATCTTTTAAAAAGAAACATTTTTAATTATCAAAATTAATCTTTGTGGAATTTATTTTTACATATTCCTCATTCCTAAACACATGTAAACCATGTTAAAAACATTTAAAAACATGGTATAAGAACCATGATATCTGTAATGAACATGAACATTATGAGGGAAATTTGTGAAAATATTTTAAAACAACGAAATCATAAGAAGAGTTTTCCTTTAACAAAATAGAGATTTAGCCAAAAATAATCACTTAAATACCAATGAAATTGACATTTATTACAAATATTTTTCATAAAACACTTCAGAAGCAAATGAGATAGATTAAAAATAATCTTAAAGTTATATTAGTAAACATGAGAACCCTTAAAAAATTATCTAAACAATATTAATTTTTTCCCTAAAAAGGGAAACATTATTTCATAAAAAAACCATTAGCATTACTTTTGAAATTAATTTATTTTTATGGAAATATATAATAATGTATAGAAAGTTCATTTAGGTTACATTTGAAATAATCTTCCTAGAACCCTTACTAGAACTGTTAATATTTAAATAAAAATATGATTCAATTTCAAAACAATTATTTGCACAATATAATTGTTACCAAATTCATTAAATAGGTATATTAGTCTCTCCGATCATGTGATATGTATGATACTCACCAATTATCATGATCTATATCAGTCTCACACTAAATATAATAAATATCAAACTCATCGATAATCATTATCTATATCTATATCATCCATTATCATAAATACTTATTAATTTACATATAATGAATAAAACTCTTTTAATCCAATATGAAAAAGATTTTAAGATATCAAAATACACTTTTGTCTTAAAAAACATTTCCTGAAAATAAATACTCAGAACAAGGTATGGAGAATTTTTAATTAATTAAAACATCAAACAAGGTATTGTAATCTAAATATTAATAATTGGTTACTGGGGTATGAAAATCCTTTAACTTTGTATACATTAAAATAGAACATTCTTTTTGTATTTTCTAATAAAGTTATAATCATATTTTATAAAATAAATAAAATATTCATCATGAAATTTATATAGAGTGACAAATGAAAAATAAAATATCCATTATAGTACTTTTTTTAATATATGAATACATTTATAAAATAATTTTGAAACTATGGAATTGAATGAAATATAATTTTAAAATAATTTTTTATAACACATAATTTGAGGTTTTTAAATTAACATGTCCATTAAATTGTGTTTTACACATCATGTATGTTATTTAAATTTTTTAATAACAATATTTTGATAATTATTTACTCTATTAGGAATCATTTTAATTTTTATTATTTGTTTTTTTCATTTATTACCATCTTATATTTAGTAACTCAATCTTTTAGATTCTTAGCAGATGTAATAATGATATTTGGAATAATTGTTCAAAATTACTCTAGTAAGATGACTGTTGTAAAACATTTCATTATTGAATAATATTTAAAATAAAAATAAATAAATAATATTTTTACCTCAATTTTACTTTTAAATAATACAATGAATAATACTTATGAAAAATGAACTGTATTACGATCGTAATGATTATGGGCCATACTTATTCATGAATAACGTTTCAATTTTCCAATGATGAATATGAAAATATTAATAGTTTCGCATTATCAATATTGAATAATAATTATAAAATAAATAGCTAACTGAAAATTAACTTTTTTATTATCAAAACACTAGTGAGGAAAAAGTGAAAAACCACAATCTCTAAACATTAAAACATAATAAATCCATGAAATAGGATAACCCAAGACAAGACTATAGGATCTTCCCCTCCCAAGTGATTACATCATGATGGAATGATTTCACCATCGCATGACTGCTCGACAAGATTTCACATTCAGGAGTTCATGGGCACGATACCGATGGCAGAGCCATACCCTCTCAAACATCCAAATCAAATGCCCTGCAATGTTGGAACCGTCATTATCTGGAACTCATATGATGTATACCCAAGTAATATGCAGGTTGAAACACATCTAAAAATCAACAACAATCCAGGAACCACCACTGAACTTATCAAACATTAAAACCAAAAGCTTCCTCCAAAGAGAAATACAGAGACTTATCAAAGGCCAGCATCCTAAACATCCTAACTGAGAACATGATTAGACAATGCTAAGTAGGAAAATCATCAACCGTCACTGCATGTATGACCCCCACCACCATGGTAATGTCAGATACCTACCAAAACACCAAAAACAGAAATCCAACGCGAGGAATGCGCACCAAAAAAAAATAAAAACCTCAAAACCATTGTACCATCACAAAATCCACCACCACAAGACATCCACATATCAAATTAACTTCCACCAAGGAACATCACGAACTGATGAAAATCTACTGCAACGTTGTAGAACCACCCAAACAACTTCCGATTCAACCAATACGTGAATCCGAATCATCCATGACCAATACACAAACTTATATTCACATCCAAATGTGAAGGTTAGTGACCAAGAACAAGAAAGCATCACATTAACAAAAAAACCCATTTCATGTCGTGCCATACCCCCATTAAAATCCCCTCCCAAATCCTATCTCCACCCACCCAAAAAGCCTTAGTGAGCTCAAAAGACCACCCAATTCTCTCACAGGAGCCGCGGTAGCCACCGTTAGATGTAGAGACGGGTACATGGCCGTTGGACCATCACAGTGCCGCTTTGAGGATCCTTATCCAGCATAGGTTGACTGAGGTGAGAAGCAGACCAGCAATGGTGAGAAATGTCGAGGCAGTCGAGCCCACAAGGTCGCACGACGTCGCAACAGAAGTACGATCCACCATGACCACACCGTACAGACATCGAGGAGTGCCTAGATGACCTGAGGTGGAATGGAGGAAGAATGCGATGGGGGAACCCTAGTGGGGGAGCTCCCCTTAAGGACCCATCAAATAAAAAAGGTACCTAATTTTTTCATTAAATACACCTAATATACCATCCATTATATTTGATTATGAAAAATGAGTAACATCATTTCATTGAAGTATAAATACAAAAACACATACAAACATCATTATTATTTTTAAATGGGGGGATATTTATGAATAATATGTTATATATTATATTAATAATGATATTTTTTTCACTAATAAAATATAGAAACACTAAATCCTTCATTAATAACACCCATGATAGATTTTGATCAAAAATGAATTATGTCGATTCACGAGGTGGTAGTCGATCGTACAGTTGAATGACTGTTTCATTCACCATTTTCTGAAAGAGGAGATGGTCAGAGAAAATGAAAAATAAATAATAAAATATATTTATATTTAACATAAAAGGTTATTATTTTTTGATGGTTAAAATTTAATTGAAGGAGGATGAATATAAAATATGGAAAAATCATTCAGTCAAAAACTATATATATTTTTCAATAAATCTATATTTCATTACAACATAATCCCACTATTTTTGTTATTATTAATAATTCATAACACCTAGATTGAGTGTAAGGGTTCAAGAAAGATATTTGGGTAGTTATTATAATGAAATTTTCTTTACTGTAATGAAAACATGATAGAAACATCTCTTTAATTTTAGAGGGGATGAAAACTGTTTGAATTAATTAATGTATTAAAGTAAATTTAAATTTTTATTGATGTTAAAATTGATCCATGTAAATATTATTAAAATATAAGATTGGTATGATTTTAAATCCTTCCATAAAATAAATATTTTTATATTTTTTGGAGAATTTTCACCCTTATAGATTTTTTTAACACCTGTTATCCTATTTTCACAGTGACAATGATAAATATGCCTTTTAAATTTTTTGGGTCACTATAGTTAATATTAAAGGAAAATTGGTTAATAAATTTTAAATGGATTAAATTTTAACCATATTAAAATCACATGGTTGAGGGTAATATTTTTAGGAATTTTATATTATATAATAAAATATTATTTATTATTTAATATCATTAATAGCAATTTGAAAAGTATTGCTTCTCATTTAATTAAATAAAATATATAAATAATATTAAATAAAATATATTAAATTAAAAATTACAAAACATTGTACTTATAAATATTTGTTTGGAACACATTATCTAATTAATATTATATTGCATTTAATATTTCTATTATCATTTATTTGAATTCAATAGTAATTAAATAAATATAATATTGGATATGAGTTATAATTTAAGTTAATTATTTCATAACTAAATATTAAAAAAACCATTACCTTGATTAAAATAATTTGTTTTTAAATAAAATATTTAAAAATGAACCAAACTTACTTTTATAGATATTTCAAATATTCTTAATGATAATTAAACATAGAAAGTGTAATTTTTTTATCATTCATTACATAAAATATTATAATGATAAGAATCCTCGAAAATGAAACAAAAGGTCATGTGTTTGATGTTTCAAAGGTTATGGATGAATGATAAAAATAAAATAAAATGATGTTCATATATCCGGTTTCTCTTTTGTCCATATCACACTATTTTTACCAATAATTAATATATTTTACCATTAATAAGGTAACAATACATGCAATGAATAATAATAAAAACAAATAAAAATAATGTATATAAACAAAAAAAATTACCAACTAATTCCAAATATGGAATACAATTTTATGAATAAATTATAACAATTTGTATAATTTAATTTATAATTATTCTGGAAAAACATGATGAAAATAAAATTGAATCGAAAAATGCATATAAATTATATTTGTAAACAAATCATGTATAAAGTTCATTTCAAAAAAATGTCATTGGATTCTTTTATAATCAAAATTATATAATGAAATTTTAAAACTAAGCCAAAATATAATTCAATTTTTAGATACATGGAAAGAATATATATATTTCATTATAAATTCATTAATTTTTAAAATTTATTGAAAAATAAAACATTGAAAATGAATTAAAATTTTCAACATAAGAAAATTTTTATTTCTAATTCCATGAATGATAGTAGTTTTTTTAAAAAAAGATTCCAAAATTTTCATATATTATTAATAATATTTTTTAAAAAAACTTCATTAAAACTTATTTTTTATTAAATAGTACAGTTGAATAATACCATCACATTACAAAACAATGAGTGATTATTTAATAAAAATTTAGAAATATTTTTATATTGACTAGTACCCATATAGAAATATTTTAAAAAGTGGTTAATCACATAAAGAAAATCTAATTTAACATGCATGTTGTAACGTTTATATTTAAATAATAATATTTTTTGGTTCATTTGGGTCTGATGCTTTATGTAATATACACTATAAATTATAGACTAATTATTTAAATCTCTCGGCGTTATGTAGTATATCAATTCATGAGGAATCAATGTCTATTTTTAAATTTAATCATAAATCCTTTATTAAAATACTAATTGATTGAATCTACAAAAAAGAATAATCCATTCATTAGGATGTTAGTAAGGGAGAAAATTGTTATAGAAACATATCATATAAGGAGTGATGTATATCAGTGGTGTGAAATTTTTTAGAATACAATGGTTGATGATATATAAATCAAGTAATATAAATTCTTCTATAGTTATATTCACTAAAAATTATTTTTATCCCAATAAATGAGCTAATATGGAAAGTATATTCAATAATTTATTCAAAAGGGAGGAGTTGTTAATTAGTATGATGTCAAAATTATAATTTTAAATTGAAATTATATTGATTATGTTTCATAAAAAAACACTATGTTGATATCTTATTTTCCGGTCAGAAGCTAATACATCTCATGGGGAATTTTTCTCACTCATATTCATCGAATGATGTAATTGGGACATGTTCCATAAAGAGCATGAATTATTTATTGAATTCATTTATTTTCGAAGGATGTAATTATTCTAAGAGGTCGGTGGTGATTAATGTAAAATAGTCCATTGATATGAAGACAAATTGAATGGAATAGTTTCTAGTAGAAAATATTTTTTAGAAGGAACATTTTGGTGCCCACTTGAAGGGCATAGTATTTTATTTCATGTTAGGAGAAATAGTTCATCATGAACAAGGATAAAAATTAAAGAGGGAGGATACCGATGTCTAAAGATACAATTGATTTAATATGGGACACCATTCTAATAAATTACCCATTAATTAATGAAATCAACAATATAATTGTCTAATGGATAATGGAATTACTTTGAAATTACCATTATATATTCTGATGTTCAAAATGAATTTCTAATAGATACTATTATCATAAATTATATATTTCTAAATATATTATTTTGAGTTTGGATCTATTTATTCTATAATATAATAACTTTTTTATAATAATGTAGTATATTCCCACGATACATTTATGAATTATTTTTTGGTTGGAAAAAAAGCATGAAATTGTATCGCAAAAAAATATAATGGGTTGCTTATAATAAAATTCATCAAAATTATCATGTAGAAATTCTTATTGTCATACTAATAGATGAATTTTAAAAAAATTTCAAGAAAGTAAAATATAATAATTTCTCCCTTAAATATTGGATACCATCTATGAAGAATGATGGGAATATGAGGGATTTATAAGATAAAACATTAAAAAATCAATGATATACTTAAAATGGATTAGTTATAAACAATAATCTCAAAATTTAAAAATAATAAATTTAATTTTTATTTTTATAGTTATAGGATAATATTATTTTATAAGATATTATAATTATACATGCTAAAAACATTACATTCAGTGTATAACTGGTATTAGTATTATAAAAATGAAAAAAATATAATGTTTTGTTGGGTCCCATAATAAATATGAAAAGAGATAAGAATGGAAAAAAAATTTATCTTAAAAATTTTTAGTAATGTGGTAGAATATACAGGATAATAATAATGAAATATTACATTTTAAAAAAATGTTTAAATTGATTTGTAAAATGTGTAATAAAAATTATGCAAGTCAGATAACATAATGAATTTTATTAATTTTCATATTAAAAAAATATTTTATAGAAACTTTAAATTTTTAAGAAAATAGATTTAATATCACCTATTTACACATAACTTTTGAAGGAGGGTGAAAAATCCTTAAAGCATTCTGAATAAAAACCTAAAGGGAAATACATAATCCCATATCTTATATGATTACTGAGAGAACAAAGGATTTTATAAGAATATACCCAACCAAGACATTCCTAGGGAATTCATATTTAAACCCCTAATTTTGATGTTGATGAACAACAATCCTGGACTTTTTGGGGATAAATAATAAACATTGAACATCTTATTTATTATTTATAACATAACCTTAAAACAGACATTTTAATGGAGTTGTAACTTGTTTGGGAGTTTTTTATAACTCTATAAAAAATACAGTTCATACTATAACACAAAACAAATTAATAAAATAATGAAACTATTAAAAAAAGTTTATTGTGATTTTGGTGTAGAAACAATAATATTGAAACTAGTATAATTTTATAATAAATAAGAAAGTGAGATCTTGGAAAATCTTGAGAAAAATTTACCTTCCAAACATGATAATACATTATTGTTTACAAAAGTTGTGCCTATATATCACTACCTATGGTTTTAGTCATTATAAGGTATATATAGAATTCAATAAATAATTTTAAAAATATATATGAACCATAACGATTAAAAGTTACATCACAAATATGTTTCCATAAATATATAAATATCTAGTACAAATGGTATGAATATCATAAATCAATAGCCATAACATCATTAAATTCCCTATAATAATTAATATTTAAAAAATAATGAATAATCCAGTCAATCAGGAAATACAAAGTCTTTAAAATTCTAATTCAATTGAATCATAATATTAGTTCCTAGATTATCAGTTCTTTATTATGATTAATAAATCCATATATATGTGTTCATAAATTCTATGTCACATTCAATGGTTTAGTCTAATCATTAATAGAAAACAAAAATCCATGAAAAATTTAAAAACCATATGGAAGAGCCAAACCATTAAACTGTATTTTATCCCATTAAGACAATTGACCCATGTAAATTTCCATTCGATGTAGTGGAATACATCTTTAACATCATTAATAAAATATTAGATAGAGTATGACTTATTGTACTATGTCATTATGAGATCTTCTAGGATAATAATATGATCATTAAACCAATGAAATATGGTGGGACTTTTTTAAATATCCAAATCCTTTTCATTTATTATTATCAAACAGTATAATTCTACAATACATACTAAAAAATCATATGTTGAGGCATTGATCATCTAAATCATAATAATTTATACATAATGGGATTATATTAACAAATAAAAAATAGATTATGAACCACTGTAATAGGAATCTCATACAATAGAAATATCAAAAATTCCATCTATCCCCACCACATTTGACTTCATAGGAAATATGTTTTCTAATTTTACAAACCTCATGACAACATATAAAGGTTGATTAATTTTCTTATTAGCTAAATTGGTCTTCTATATAATGTCTAACATTCCATATGCGAGTGGAGAATGTATAGGATGAAGGGTCTCTTAAACCCTCCTCATAAATTCTCTTATTTTACAGGTTGATATCCAATACATGGTCTTATGTATGAAATAATAATCATTATTCATTTTAACATTATACCTACTATTTTTACATTTTCTTCTCAGTATGTATTTGATTTCATCACAAGATAATTCCTCTTTATAGGATAATTATTTCACATAAATGTTACCATCTCTCATGTCTGCTTTAGAAGGAGGTACACAAACCACTTCATGGGCCTATGAATGATAATAATCATACTATAAACTTGTATCACTATTAGTTTTTTTTTATTTTTGTGTATATTCTATTTCCGTCTTAACTTATCATTCTCTAAATTTTTTTTTCCAAACCTTCAAAATTATTCCTAATCTATAGAATAAGATGGTATATCTTAATCAAACATGAAAAGGGTTATTAGGAAGAGACATGAGGCTCCCATTGAGTTCTATATGACTCCATATTCAAATCCATCCCACACATAAAAACATGAAAATTATCTATGAAAGGAACTCCTTTGTGAATTTTTAATAGCAACCACAATGGTCTTAGGTGATGTAGTTATATCTCTCATTGGTTCATTCTTCCTTGGATGGACCAGTTGGAAAAGATGAGATGCCTCTACTTCAAAACAAATTCCATTTACACCAATATCATCAATTTGTATATAATTTACCCCAAAATCTATTTGAAATGGGAATATTCCCTTAATAGTAGACAACTTCCCAATCCCAATTATCTCATGGGAAATCAGAACATCAGTTTTAGGGGTACAATGTTTACAATAATGAAAAACTTGATAAAAATGGAGAGATTTGAATAATAAGTATGCCATGATTCTAATTTAGTTTTATATTTATTTTCTCAATCCCTATTATGTCATATATATATATATTGTTGTATGATTCTAAATGTCATAACAATACATAATAGGGACTCAATATGATATTTTATCGTGGTCTTATAAAGATCCCTAAAAATGAAACATACCCACATTATTTCTAGGAATAAGAATAATAAAGGGATATAGAAGGGGCTGGGAGGAATGGAAGAATGATCTAGACCATCATAATAGAGGGATCTTTATTGAGATGAAAATCACAGCACCAACGTTGTAAATGATAATTAAATGAGAATACTAATTTTCCTTTCCCAACCCATCATGTTCGAGACCATTTCCAATTCGAAAATTGTATGGATTCAATAAGGACTGATCAGGATTATAACAACACATTATTAACGATCCAAGGTATCATAGATGTGTTTTATTAGAATAAAGGATTCTGGTGAAGGTAAATGTGAATACAAATTGTTAGAGACAGTAGGGAAGATTCTTCATGGATCTTCCTACAGGAAATCAAAAACTCTAGCTAGCCAAGATAAATTCTTGAGACATTCAAGATGACCTGAATACTAATGAAATATGTAATAACAGCATTCTTTGTCAAGGGGATGATAGTATAATTCGTTCTTATCCTAGGCGAAACACCATTGGTGGAATAATAAGTAAAACTCCTCTCCATTATTGGTGGGAGTGGGCCAATTGGAAGTACTATGGTTGATTATGGTTCAACTATTAGTAGTGGGGGAGAGATCATGACTCTTCATCTTGTGAAAACACAACATTTTTCATGATTGATAAATCAATCATAATTAATAATAAATAATACACTATCAGTGGTTATCTATAAAAATTAACTAGATGAGTACATAAAATATAATAAATTTGATGAATTCATCAAACTCTCAATACTTAGAACTAATTATTATTTTTTATATTACATTCAAAACTATTTTATAAAGCCAACTCATCTATATTATATACGGGTCCACTAATATATAATTATAAAATATTGAATAGTTTAGAATCATTTTTTACAAAACATGATCTTATGTGGGTGATATCTTGATTTCACTATCATGATTTTAACTATTTTACATTACAAAATTTCCAATAGTCCTCACCTATTTGTGTAATAACATTTATAAAAATATATGTTTTTATAATGGATTCCATTATAATAAAAATGATTTGTTTAATTTCAAAATTTTCTTTCATTTCCTATAAATAAGGGTATTATCATTTACCAAAATTCATACTACACAATACATAAAGGAAATTTCTAAAGAAAAAAATCTAAACATAATAATTATTTCCTGATATATAATTTTCATATTTGCAAGAAATTATTTACTAGAAATACGTTAAAATTATAATAATAATTTATTAAAAAATATTAATCTAAATTTATAATAATAAAAAATAATAATGAAATTTTTTTATGAATGTAAACACAATAAAATTAATCAACAATATATGAGAGTGTTACATGATAATAAAAACAAAAAAAATAATTTGGAAAAGATCTAATAAACATTATAACCATTTTTTTAATTACATAACTCGATCATCTTGAACATCTCTCTCATATTAAGAAAGACGAAAATGTAATGAAATTATATAGAAGTTAATTTAATAAGTCATATAATTGTAAATATAAAAATAAAACTTCTCCCTTAAGGTAAAAATGCATAGTAA
This sequence comes from Viscum album, assembly GCA_963277665.1. Lineage (NCBI taxonomy): Eukaryota > Viridiplantae > Streptophyta > Magnoliopsida > Santalales > Viscaceae > Viscum > Viscum album. The sequence continues at coordinate 94,123,818 of OY728132.1, read as the reverse complement.
AAAGTCATAAAAATAGAATAAATATTATTTCACAAGAAATATAAAATAGAAAACATAGAATATTCAACATGCATTAAAAAATCAATAATTAGAAAAAAACTCAACCTAAAATCATGAATAAAAAATATATATCACATGTTAATGAAATAAAAAAATTAGAAATATTAAGAAAAACTCAACAGTACATTCACTATATTCTTGATATGGTAAACAAATGAATACATAATATGTGAGATTTTCAAATTTATAAAAAAAAATCAAAAAACCTATTAATAATATTAGAGGAATTATAAAATATTATAAATAAATTAAAACCTAAGGATCACATAACAATATTGTATTAAAATAATTTTAAAACATTGAATACATGATCCCTTGAAATAATAATAATGCATAAAAAATTCTATTGGAATCATACCAGACAATAAATCTATAATTTTTTTCCTTTCTAGAAATATAAAATTAATGATCAAGGAAAATGATGTGGTTTGGGATCCATTAGATTCATCATAATGCCATTGGGAACCCAAATAGAGTGAACAATTTGAACATATGAACACATTATAGATTAAAAATTAATGAAATTTTTTATCCCGTTGGATATCTTAATTAACTCTAATTAATAAATTTTAATATGTTGTAAAATAATATTAAATTATTCAAAAATAAATAAATAGTGTAGAATATTTATGGAGAGTGTCAATTGAATAATGTAATGTAAATAGGAGAAGTGATTCTATTATTTTTTTGATCTAATCAACCTTTCATATACCCTTCACACTATCAACAAAAGATTTAAATTTTTAACAATAAATAAACCACTATTATGGATAATGAAATATAATTAAATTCATCATTTTTAACATAAGAAGGAAAAAACCCAACACTATATCTTTTATGGATAAAGAAATAATCTGGAATTTAATGGGAGCCTAAAAAATCCAATAAATTCTAGTAGTAAAAAAATCTAAGTCACTACCCTTAAAAGTGGATAAAAACAAAAAAATTAAATTAAAAGCATTTGGGAAAACTTATAGATATTTTTTTATTAATCTTATAACGATCAGGACTTGTACCATTAAATAAAGTTATAACCAATATTTTAGTTAGGTTCTAACTAGTCCATCCTCAAAACATAGACTAGAAGACATAATGAATTAATATAATAATATAACAAGTTAATGAGGTATATGGTGATTCTGGTGTAAAAATAGTGTTCTTTATAACTCTGTAGATAGAGAATAACAAATCATGGACTATCAAACATAGCATTGTTAAAAATCAATCTTTGAATGATACTATCACTTCTATGAATAAAAATGAGTCTGTCTATCAGCCACTACTTACAGCATAAGTCATTATAATAGCGATACACAAATAAATATTTCATGTAAAACAATTTACATGATATTTAATTATAAATGATTAACTCGAATGGTTATTTCATTTAATATTTAAATATTCTATAATGAAAAAGTAATATTATTTAAAAAAATATTATCCTTAAATTATATATATTGATCAACATTTAAAAAATTAAATTACTCATCACAATATTTGATATAGTTACTCTGAATGTATAAATAAATTGAATTAGTATATCTTTATGAAGATTAGTAGTTAAAACAAATTATTTGTAATTAAATCTTAAATATAGATAAAAATTTCTCCATCAGAGGATAGATACATGAATGTAATACTTACATATGTAATGTTATATAAATTCCCAAAATTTATGAAATGATAAATACAAAATATATACTCATCAAAACATATGTTACATTTAACAGTATTTAAAAAATAAAAATATCTATCTAATGTTAGGGTCCACCAACACATAATAATATTACATAGAATTTGTACGATTAATTTCCTTGAAACAAATTTCATATAAAAGATAAATATCATGATGTCACATTAAAACATAAATCCAAAACACTTTACATAATTTCCCATATAATCTAAACATAAGAGTAATATCCTCGATATGTATGAGATTTCATTTAGAATATATAAGGATTAATTTTTATTTTGATAGTAATGCATAAGTGTGTTTTAATTTAATAAATTTACAAGGATCACAAATACATTTAATCAACATCCATTACTATAAATCCAATAACCAATCACATAATGGTAATTTCCAAATACTGAATTGACATATAAAATTCATTTATTGAAATTTATAATTGTGGTAAATAGTTTAATTCCTTAAAACAATATATTCAAAACAAAAATAAAAAAATATGGAATAATTAAACAAAAAATTATCACAATGAATAATATTAGTAGTAAATAAAAATAAAAAAATAAACAATAATTGTAAATTAATGCGGGAGTAATGTGATCATAAAAACATACTAAATTAAGTGGAAAGGATTCATTGTACATGTTTTTAGAAGTATATGAGACTTAATAATCAATTATAAACATTAAATAACTATGTGCAATAATGAATCCCCCATTTTATATATATTTTAAGGGAAATAATGTTATACTTATTATAACCTATTAAAAAGATTGAGTATTCTACAATGAACACTAACATTAATTCATTTCATTTTTAATGATACCATCGCTGATTTTTTGATTGTGAGAGTAGGTTAAAATTATTATTAAAAATTTATTGATGCATAGGATATTATAACATCCATTAATTTTTAATAGTTAAAAATATATTTTTATATATAAAATAAATATTCATTGTTTTCTTGTATTTCATTTTGGATGAAATAATTAATATATATCCCTTATCCATGATTATATTGATGTTTTAAAAATAAATTTTAGAAGTTGGAATATTAATTTTATAATTAATGTCAAATTTCATTTGGAAAGAAATTAAAAAATTATATAATTAATTCATAAAATTTATGACTTCATTATACTAAACGGGAAGTATAGTATAACCATGATAACCAATGGAATAATAATTTATAATTTTATTGAATTTATTTTTTTAATAAATTATTATTTTATGATAGAGAGCATCAATGCAATAATTGAATATATATGTAACATATTATTTTTCAATTAATTTTAATGTGTAAATATATATTAAAACTATTATAAATTTATCATGGGACTCAAAAAATGATGAAATCATCAATAATGATTTTCATAATATTATAATCATAAAATAATTTTTAGTAAATAGTTTTTTAAGTAGATAATTTATAGAAATTGAAATAAAAATTATATTTTTGAAATTGTTTTTTATTATATAAAAATCATTTAAAATAAATTATGAAATAATCGATGAAAAATAATAAATCCAAATATACTCACATTAAGTAATAATTTTTTTATTATTTCATGATGTGTTTTTTTACTGTGCATTATATGATATTGTTGGACTGTTAATTTTGTATTCCGTCAAATTATTATTTTTACATTAACATCTCTTATGGGATTAATGGGACCCCTACACCAATAATGATAGACTACAACAATCATAATTCTATACATCCACATACAATTATAAAAATGAAGAAAAAAAAATTAAAAAATTATTAATCCATAAGGATATTTCCCTTAAATTAGTTCCCCCCACGGATCAATGTCATACGATCTAACAGAACACAAAAATTGTCCACATTTCCATGATGAAATGAACACTACTTGGATAATAATAATAAAATTGGATGAAACAAAATACAATATGAAATTCAAGATATATCATAATAATTTTGAATTGGAGGAACCATGATTCATCATTAATAGATCTATATGAACTGGAAAAAATAATGGGTAATCTTCATTAGAAAAAAAAATGTATAAAAATTGAAATTACTAGAATAATCATACCACACTCACAATTGAATAGATAAAACCCATAGGCACTCAAACAATATTTCCCATATAAAAATACATTCAAAGATAAGCATAATGTGACATCAAATGTATCTGGACCAAGGGAGATCCACTATGGGATGTAGGTATTAATACCCATAACTATGATTATTACCGTAGATATCCTTTAAAAATCATGATAATAAATGTATCATCTAAAAAATATCTTTTGGATATTGAATAAGATAAAAATAGTTAAGTGATTGGATGTAGATATTCAGAATAAAACTTTTAGGAGAGAATCATGATATGAAAAAATATATGGGACCGACACAAAATTGAATGGGGCTGAAAGACACCATGGAAAATATATCACATACAACTAAAACCATCACTCTATCAAATATTAAATCCTAATCACGTAAAATGAAATAAATAATTATTATTAAATACTGTTATTATTCAAATGTGTGAGGGGAAAAAAAATTATTACATGAGGTGGATTAATGTAACCTATTTAAAAAAACATTATTTATTTTCACTTAGTAAATTTATATCTATTTATAAAAATTGATATCATGCTTCAATTTGATGATCATTTTATTTTATTAAGTAATGTAGTTGTATTTTTTATCAAAAATTATTTTTTTTATAATTTTTGTTTTATCTACAAATGAGTTTCCTATTTACGTATAATGTTTAAGGTATTTCTCTTAACAAGTAAGATGATTTTTTGATGAGATTTAATGTTTTATGAATTGAGACTACTTAATGTTCTATGGATCAAGGTGAGTTCGTTCCAGGATTTTCTAAATCGGAAAATTTTATATAAAGATGTAATTATGAGTTAATAGTGTTTCATTTGAATGATGTTTGATGTCTAAAGTTGAGATTAGATGAAAAATGATAGGATATGAAAATTAATAGGCCATACCAAGGAAATATAGATCATTGTCAACTATATAGAATTTCATGATATCATTAGATAGATTAAGGACATATAAACGAAATCACTTGTAGTTGGGGTGTGACTTAGTGGTAAGCATATCATAATCATACATGGAAAATGGGGGATCAAAACCCATTGGGCGCAGGTCATTGTAGCAGTACTATATCATACTGTATTAGTGGTGGCACTATAGCAATGGCAGGAACTGTAGCTGTGACATGTCATTGTAGTTGCAGTAAGTTCTGTATCAGTGGCGGATACTATCCAGTAGGGTTGTAGGAATAGTATTGTAGAAATACTATTCATAGAATAGGCCTTAGGCCAAACATTTGGGCATATGGGCCATATTATGGGCTAAATTCCCACTGGGCCTTTGGGCTATGTAATGGGTCTCCCTCATCCCAGTAAAAAGAGGTAATTTTATGGCATTATATAATAAATGACACTTTGTCCCCAAACTTTTTAAAAAATATTCATGGAATCACATGAGATTTATAGATTAACATTAGATAATCAACAAAATATATAATCCTTGAAAGATTCATCATAATAATTTCTTTATGAAAGAGAAAATATTTGTCATTCCATCTTGAGGAGGAAACAAATCATATGAAATATGTGTAGATTCACAGATAAATAATATTGAATATTACTAGATGGAGAAATGATAATTTCACTAAATAATGGTTAGTAATATTATATGAATGATTTAATATGTTTGAGTTATAAATTTTTTATACAAAAATATAGAGTTATAAATATAAGTTGTAAATTTTTTGAGTTGTAATGTCATTGAGAATGTTAGTACCCTATATGATTGTTTGATAATATTACCAAAATTATTATTATGTAATAAATTATGATTTTTCTCAAATATAAATTTAATTATCATTAATATTTCGTAGATAATAATATTTTAATTATCATTGATGCCCTTATTTTATGATTTTATTATGAAGAATGTTTAATTTAGTTTAATCAGGAACTTTTATGGTAGTAAAAATTAATTTGAGTTAATTTGGAATTTAAAATTTGAAGTTGTTCATGTAACTTGATCTCAATAAAATTTATAGTATATATATTGGGGCTGGAACATTTTTGGTTAATATTGAAGACATAGAGTTTTTAGATTATTTGAGTGAGATTGGTTAGTGGAACAAGTTAGAGATATCTCAAAGAACATGTTATAATAATTTTTTTAGTGTTTGGAATGAAGTGTATTAAATGATGATGTACCCAATAGTGAATTAATAGATGGAGTATTTCATATTGGTGATGATCCAAACAGTGAAATTCTAGAAATATATCAGAGTTAATGGTTTTCAAATTAGAAATATTTTTTTCCTCTGAAGAAGATGAATATGTTTAATGTATTTGGTACAAAAATATTTCATGTTAGGATATATAATTTTCATGAAGGGTGTTTAATTATTTTAATTCACATTGTATATATAGTGGATATATATGGATCAATGGAAGTCAACATAGAGTGACATAGGTACCCACATTTGGAAGAAATGTAAAAATATTATGACTGTAATTATTTACAAAAATTTCCATACATGTGAGGTTGATTTATAAAGATGAGAGGATAAAAAAATTAATTATTTATATTGGTCAGTTTCCAATGGGATGAAATTATAAAATATCATTTAAGAATCATTCATTATTACTAATGGTTCTAAATTCGTAATATCATCAAATGGAAATATAGAGACATATTTCCTTTATAAGATCCTCATATTTTGATCATTTATATTTTAAACAAATCCAATATCCGTTTCATTCAAAATATAAATAAAAAAATATCATGCCTGAAAAAATTGAATGATTCCCTATTTCATGTCACTTATAGTGCAGGTTTTTGATGAATCTATATTAGGATCTCAAACCACTAAGGATGATTGTATAATGTGATTTATGAAATTTTTTTGTATTATTATAAAAAGTTTCAAATGAAAAATTGAAAAATGTTAAAACTCTATAAATATCTTTGATGGAAAAATAAATAAAATATAATAAATTAATTATAACTACATAATCCTGATTAAATATATTATTATGTAGGATTAAGGAACAATTAATGATTACATCATCAAAATAAATTATATCGTTCATAATATCATAGAATTCAATGATTTCTTCAATGTGTCAACTATTATAAAAAATAATGAGGAACTTTAAAAACATGTTTGATTTTAATGTACCATTAGAAGAATATTGGGATAATTTTCCATTAATGAACATTATAACATATTTTTTTTAGAAATAAATTATGAAAAACTATTATTCAAAATGAATTTTAAGGGGGGACAACCATATAATCTACAATGAAACTAAAAATCCATGAACTCGAACTTGATGTTATGGGACATAGTGAATTAGAATTATAGAAAGATGATGTTTATTGTAATAAGAATAGTATGTCCTTTATCTCAATTAATTATTGTGAAGGATGGGGATAGTAAAAAAGAAAAAAGGAAACCATAAATATTTTGAGTGTAGGGGATCTGAAATTGTGTGGTAATTATCAAAGGAAAAAAGATAGAGAATATAATAATAACCATAATAAAGGAAATCTCAAAGTTAAATGTGGTGTAAAGTTTTTTTGGATGTTAATGAAATGACAATATATAAAAAAACATATCTGCAATCTAAAGAAAATATTAATTTTGAGTAAAATAATTGAATATGACTCTACTAACAATATTTCATCCAAATATGATGTTCTAATGGAATATGAAAATGTTTAGGGACCACATTTAAAAAATGATATTTCAAATAAGGAAGAATAAGATGGTGATGAAACCTATATGGAACATTAATAGAGTAAATAACATGAGTAATGCCTTGATAAAAAAATTATTCAATGTATTTATGATGTAAAGTGAATATAATAATGGAAAAAAGAATAATTTCACCCAAAAAATATTCATATATAGATGAAATAAAAACTTTCAAGGTAAAAATTTCAAAATTTGGTAAAATGTTGAGTGATAATTATAAAAAACATAGTTATAATGATGAATATTTTTTTAATAAAATATCAATCAGTCTTACGGATGAACATATCTCAATGAAAATGAATGTAAAATTTAACAATGAACTAGGGGTAAATACTAAAAAATATAATAATATTTGAAAAACAGAAAGAAAAAATTAGATGAAATATATATTCACTAAACATAAAATATCATTTAGTTGTACTAACCATGTATGTATTAGAATTATTATTGTGAGATGTTGGGTTTGGAATGGATATGAGGAATACATTAAATCAATAAAAGTTAAAAATAACATCCAGATAAATATTTATCCTTGCAACAAAAAAACTAGATTATGTAATGTATGATAAATTTGAAACTACTCATCTTTGGGAAAAACAATAATTATATAAAACATAAAGTTTCAAGGTATGTGGCTTGTGTAGTTTCATATAGGGTAATAATAAATTTAATTTTGGGAAAAAACATGTCTCTTTGTAATAGTAGTAAAGGGTGAAGGGGTGAAAAGGAAGATAGAGTGATGGTAAATCTATAATGTTAAATAATGTGGAAAAATAAAATTAATTATATCTAAATATCATCTAAAGGATTATAATATTTTTTATGCTTGTAGGAATAATAATAATGGTGGGACTAACTAGTGGAATATGAAAAAAAATTCATGGAATCATATATAAGAAAAATTACGTATTCCAAAAATAAAAAAGAATCTAGGAAAAGGACCATTATTGAGAAAATATTATTTTTCATACTATTATAAATGATATCCAAAACATTAAACAATTTATATTTTACTTCATATGTTCACGATATATGATAGCTTAGGTGAACATATATTGAAAACACTAAATTATACGAGTGAGGAGAAGTAACTTGTGGATATAATATATCAATAAAAATAAGAGGAATTAATAAAGAAAAAATTAAAAACCATAAGTTAAAATTAATGTATTTTCTATTTTTTGAAGGACATAAAAAGAAGATATTAAGTTTTATCTAACTCTTTGATGATGGAAAGGAATATAACTATTGAAAATATTCATTTTTCATTAATTTTTTGAATGCGGGAAACGTTTTTATTTAGTTGGAATTGAAGATCAATAATCTATGTCCAATTAGAGATCCCAAAAGCATTCTTCATTTGAGTAATTTGTATGAAAACTAGTTTCTAAACATAATCCATGACTCTATTTTCAATATATGTATCAAAACAATTTCAAGAGAATATGTTATAAGGAATTTAAATAAATATAAATGGAAAATTGAATTTACCTTTTAAAATTCCTAGAAAGGAAGGGTGGTTAGAAGAAATTATAATAAAGGTAAAATATAGTCCACTATAAATTGAAATTTTAGATATGTATAACTACATGTTTTGATGGGAAAATAATCAAAAAAAATTTATCCACGATTTCTTCATTCCATTGATATTTACACGTAGACAACCAGTCTGATGATCATGATACAGAAATAAAATGTTGTATTTGTTATCAAATGGGTTGTGAGAAGGTTAAGGGTGTAATTTTTATCCTCATAAAAGTAAATATAAATGAGTACATTATTATCTATTTCATGTCCTAAATGAATAAAAAATAAATAAACAATAGTTTGGTTCTCTATACACACGTCAAAAAATAATATTTTAGAAAATAAATATTTGATATGGGATGAATCATGATTTATTAATATAACAATTCAAAAATAATATAGAATTAAGATCAAAGTATAATAGTAATTATTAAAAAAATGTGTTTTCTTTTACCTGGATAAAAAATGACTCCCTGTGAAACATGGTAAAAGAAAATACTATGGTAAAAAAATCATGGGATTTTAGATTATATTATCAGTAAATATAATATTATATATATTTCATTAAATTTTATAAAAAAATAAGAATATTTTTTATGTGATATTTATCCCAAGGAAAAAGATACATGTACTATATTAATAAAAATAATATGTTTTTTTATTTTTTTATTTAAAACTCAATGGAAACCAATCTATTTAATTAATGTTTTTCATATAATGTGGATTCTATAAAAAATGAAAAAATAACGACTTATAGATATGATACATGAAAAGAAAATGACATCAAGCCTAAAATTTTACAATCTGAAATGAAATAGTATATTAATGGGGAAAGTAACAATATTAGAGAAAAATAAAATACAATAAAACTAAAAAAATATAACCCTATAATATTATTGAATATATAGATACTATAGTTTAGAAAATAATTAAAATGAGGATTGAGAATCAGAAATCAATTATCTAACATTTGGAAACACAACTGGATTCATAATATTTATAAAATAATTAATGGTGAATAAAATAAATAAATAGTTGGATCAAATTTATAAAAATAACACATGGGATCTTATTCCTCCACTCAATCGAAATAATGTTTTACAAAAAAAATTGGTTCTCTAGAATAATCTCAATGATTTGGGGAAATTATCAAGGAATAAATCATAGTTTTTTTTAATTTTTATTCACTAGGTGAGGGTATATATTTTGAGAAATGATTTCTCCTTTCACAAGACATGAATCTAGTATAATGTTTTGTTAAATTTTCTCATCATAATAAATTCAATGTCTATTAGATGGATTTTAATTTAGATTTACTATATAAAAAATTAAGTTATCAATTTATATAGAAAAATCCAATAGTTTCATAATTGATAATTATGTAACTTTTGTTTTAAAACTACATAAACCAATGTATAGATTTAAATGATCCCCTTTTCATGTTTTTAAAAACCTTATCAATTACTGCAGTTGTTTATCCTTTATAGATAATATATTTATATTAAATAATATGTGAAAGAGATGAGAATTGGTACCATTTTTGTTTTCTTTACGTTGATGAAACTATTTTTGATAGTGGTGGAGATAATTATTTTGATGAATATTCTAAAAAAGATAAATAGGTACATTGATATTTCAATGCATAAAGAGTTGAATTTATATATGGTATTTCATGGGTAACAAAAATGAACACACCTCTTCCTCTTATAAAAAACTTATACCATGAGGTTATTATAAATATACGGTATAGTAGATACAATATATTATTCTACACATATTTCTATTTGTTTTAATATGTGTCCAGATAAAGTGGTGAAATGTGTAAATCATAAGGGATTATAGAAGATGATCAGAATATTACCCTTCTTTAATAAATAAATAAACAGAATTTTAACAGCTGTAACCATTTATGAAAGTTATCATAGTGATCCAAATGAATCAAAATTACTAGTGGTAAAATTAATCGACATGTAAGTTTGTGTAATAACAAATTTTTTATTGAAGTATAGATGTCGTAATTAGTATAACATCAGTTAGTATCACTAATTATTATTAGGATAGAGATTAAATTGGTTGAAATTAAGTATGAGGAATAACTTTATTATTGGGATAATATTATGTGATATATCATAGTAAATGAAAAATATACTATTACCTTCTTAATAAAATACATAGAATATATCTCACCAAACAAGAATATAAAAAAATGATTTTTATTAATATTTGGAAAGAAAACTCTTTGTTGAATGTTAAAAAATCATTCAATTTTTTTGGGGATAATTAGTGTTTCATTTTTCTATCAATAAATACGATGAAACATTCCAAATTTAAATTTATTTATATTAAAAATCATTTCATCAAGCAAAAAGATTCATGCAGATATATAATTCTTTAGTATTTGTTAATGAAATATAAAATTTCTCATTTTCTACAACAGATATGTCAATGGAATTACTTGAGGGACTAATGTCAAAAATAAATGTTAAACAAACACCACTAGATTAATAATATTTTTTATTTTATTCCCATGTTTCATTGGAATTCATTTTTAATAGAGGAGTAAAAATATTGCTATGTACTCCGTCATTTATAAATATGAAGCTAGTGGTATATGTTCCTAAATATAAATATTACATAATATTGACTTTTACGTAAAACATTTAATCTGTTACATTTGAGGGTAATTATAGATTAGGGTTTTATAGAATTAGGATATCACCCATAAATAAACCATTCTATAGAAAAATGTGTACCTACACCCATAGTATCCATTCCCCCCACAAAAAACATTTATGATAGTAAAAGTTTTTATTTACAGATATGTCATCAAAAATTTCATCCCAACCACATCCTTTTCCGTGATCATCCATAAAAATCATTGAAACTAATTTTAAAATGTGGGATGATTACAAAAATCTTAGTAAGGGATATAAAATGAAATAAATAATCCCATTATTATATTAAAAAATAAAATAATTACATTTTCTATAATTTAATTTTAGCTCAAAATGAAAACATTATTTCTATGGAAATAAATTTCTCTTCCAAATTTCTTTCAAAAAAATTTCATTTGAACATACAATGGATATAATAAAAATCATAATTATGTCATTAAAATAATGAAATAATTAAAATAAGATTTTCAAAATGATGATTATTTCAACCATAATAAGAAGCATTTATTATCCTTTAAACATTATATCATTAGCTTATATTTTGAAATCATATGATTTACATAAAATACATAGAAATAATAGATATATCATGTTGGTTAATTGAGTCATAATTTTTACTTCACTCTCTCAATCACAATTATAAATTAGAATAACAATTATCTATAAAAATGTAATAAAATTAATAGAAAATTCCAACAATCACTTATGAGAAAAAAACAATTATCTTCTTCACATTGCCAAATGAATTGGAGAGTGATATCAGGATCACCAATTATTGATTTATAATTTTTAAAATCTTACTTCTTTTATAATCCATGGTTTATAAAAAAACACCCATCATTATAAATAATTCACAATAAAAATGTCATAATCAAAACACATATAATCTTGTACCAAGATATTTGTCGCACTAATGAGAAAAACATTTCTAGATATCAAAATGAAGATTTCAATTAAATCTATTTCTATAAATTATAAATATGTAGGGATGAATGGTATCTTTTTATAGAAAACATGAAATATTATAATTTATTCCAAACAATAAATAGTTCTTATGATAGCCTGAAATATCATTGATTCTTTATACATTAAACTTAATCATTCATTTTGTTTTATATAATGAAATAAAAAATATTCAATAAAATAATTACAAATTAAAACCTTATTTTGAATGTAAAAATTGACATAAAATAGCCTTTATAATTAATTTTTTTTAATATAAAAAAAATCCATAAACTAATTATAAAAATATGGAAAATGAATAAATTGATTTTTTATATAAATATTTAATATTTTTCACAAGTTGGTTAAAAAGTATTGTGTCCCTTATCTCAAATTTGAATCATCACATACATTCCTTATACTCAGGAATAATAAAATATTTCAATGATGTACTTTTGTATGGAAATATTTTTATGTTTATTGTACATTTTACCATGTTATTATCATAAACTTAATCAATTTAGTTTAGGTATGACATTTTGACAATATTCGGCTCATATGTGAAAAAATGAATTTAGAAGGACATCTAAATTAAAAAATATTCATTATTTCAGCATAAAAGAAAATTAATAATTATTTTAAAATCATTTTTTATATCAATTAGACTTCTTAATAAAATTATAAATTACAACTATGAAAAATGAACAATGTTACAATAATTGAGATAATCGGCCATTCTAACGCATGAGTAACGCTTCAATTTTTCAATGATCTTGATAGAACGAATTTATTTTTAATTTTATATTTTTCATTTAATAATTATAAAAAAGTATAATATTTTGTATTTAAATAAAATTATATTTATTTTCTATATGGTTTCTTAATGAAAAATGAATCAAATCACTCTATGGTGGTGGTGGTCCGCATGTCTTCATGAAAAATGTAATCATTATTCAATGAATTGATAGGTAAGAATATATATGATATAACCTCAATAAAAAAATATAAATATATCAAAAAAATCATATATATATATATATATATAATATCTTTCATTATATCCATCTATCATAGGTTTTTATAGATAAAGAATTACATTGGTTTATAAGATGGAAGTCCACCGTACACCAGAATGATGGGTTTCCTCATTTGATAGAAGATGGATATAGATATAGTTTATTCCGTAATCATTATATAATTTTATTAAATTTTATTTACTGATGTTTTTATATCATCACGTTTAAATAAAATTTTATATAGGGGGAACATGAAATAAAACATAAATCGTCTTATAAAAACTATACCTCTTATTTTGAAAATCACCTTTTCATATCATATTAAACCTTATGTTGTCAGTATTATACATAATCTAATAACTATATAATATGGGGAGGAATTATATAATTTCATTCAGAGATTTATTGTCCAAATTAAATTGTTCTTGAAGTGTGAAGAAAATAGTAGAGTGGATGTCCTTTTATGATGAGGGAATGCTAATTCGTGGAATTTCCTAATGTATAAAATTAATATAAATTAATTATCAATGGAAAAGGATAATATTAATTTAATTATAATTTAGTTTTTAAATGGTTTAAAATAAAGTATTCTAGTAATATATGGGTAATATTAGATTATGTATTTACCCTTTTTGATGATTTTAGTGATAATAATGTTTTTATCTATTTAGTTTCATTATAGGTACAATTAATGTAAAATTGGACAATAAATGTACAATGGTTAACATTTAAAAACCTATCCCAATAACATGTATGTATATGGAATTTTTTTGAATCTAAAATCATTTAATAAGTCAATATTTTTTCTAAAATATTATTTTTTTATTTTTGCAATATTAATAAATAATATGAGTTTAACTATTGTCAAGTGTCTCCAACCTATCATGGATTCAAATATTGGGAAGATATATTATTAATATATTCATAAAATCAAATATATTTTGATTTAAAATAATTTGAAATACTTTTATTTTTAATTAACACGTTGGATAACCGACATCATCCTTAAACATGGTAATAAATTTTTCAATATTAATGTGTTAGTACTTAAAATCTAATCATAAATTTTTCCAATAACATCCCATGTGTATATATTTTATATAACTTATTGTACAAAGTATCCTTTTTCTAAAAAATATGTCTTTTATATAATTTAATAAAACAATATTTGACAAAAAATATAATTAATTTCCCTTTTTACACTATTCATTTAATTTTACTTTGAAAATTAAATAATAGAAAATGAATTTGAATCCATTCCATTCACTATTCCATAAATTTTTATATTTATATATATAATTTTATTTAAAATCTATTTATTCAAATTATATCACTTCTAATATATCAAAAATCATTTATTTTATTTTTAAATTAACAGAATAAAAATGGTGGTGGGGTTGAATAATAATTTTAGATAATTATTTCATGATTTAAAATTATAAATAAATTAACATGAAAAAGAAGCATTTTTCTTTCCAATATCCATTTAAAATAGAACGTACATTGTAGGTATATTTCACAAAATAATTTATATAAAAAAAACTAAAGTGACATTTCACTCATTATCAATTACTTCTATACTATAAATGTAAAAATATACCATGGTAAAATATTTTCGAATCATGGATGGACATTTATGAACAATATACTTCCAATATGACTAGGGGAAGTTTTTGGGTTATTCTATACTTCTTGGCATAGTTTTTAAAAGCATAATTACATAATTCACCCATATCCTGGTGATAGTTATATTATATGGTAAATATTCATATTAAAAAAGATAAAAGGGACTTATTTAAATAATTTATACCTCCTTATAAAAATTGTAATTTAAATTTCAAAAATCAATTGATATCAGTATAAATAAAATTAATATAAAAAAGAAAAACACAACCGAACTCAGTCTTTTAAAAAAATACCATCTTATGTATAAAAATATATTTTCACAAATTCAATAATATAATAAATTATAGGTAAATAAAGTATATTAATTGTAGTACAAGTCTAATAATTTTACATTGATACCATTCTAAAATGAAATGGATATTTTTAAATTTTTGAAAAATATAGTTTCTAATAAAAAATAGGATATTTCAACAATCACTAGAAAATAAAACCTTTCAAATAAATCCCTAAAATTTACCCTAAGAAAATTTTTATATGATGATTTAAAAATTATATGATTTTTATCGTATAAAATTTATATATATTCCTTATATTATTTATAACATTTTATCATAGAAATCAATAAAACAAATTTTTTATGAATAATATTAATTTAGTAAAAACTGTGTATTTTATTCATAAGAAGTAATTAATAAATTTATATAGATTATGAAATTTATATATAATTTTTAATTTAATTGTTACTGTTCATTCCATCTAATTTAATAGGATGTTTATAATGGTCATATTTAAATAACAGTAAGTCATCGTTAGTTAAATATTAGTGTTGTGTGTCTTATATGCTATTGAATATAATATACCTTTTTAAATATGATGATATTAAATTTTATTTTAATTTAATAAATAATTTCATCATAATATAGACTTGATATCAGTAATTAATGTCATAAAATTTAAAAATATCTCTTTTGTAATCTCATATCATTAAAAGGGATAATATAACATCAACTAGAAATGAATGAAAGAGTAGTATTTTGGACATCTAGGATAATGTTGACATGTTTTAAAATAGGAAAAGAATATCAGGAAGGGAAAATATGGATAAGGAGGAAAATGTAGTGTCCAAATAATATCAGAGAATGAAATTAAATATGGATGATAAAAATGATTGATCATGGTAATATTAGTGACTAGAAAAACATAAACCATTGTGGTGTGAAAAATATAATTGTGTCATAACAAATAAAGGTAATTGGAAAAGAATTGTGTTTCAAGAAACTATTTCAAGATTTAAATCATTCAATACTATCTAGAATAAGATCTTATAGAAGAGTTACTTACATGACAAGTTTAATTTAATCTTTTAGTCAATTCCATCCAAAATCTCATATTAATCACCCAATGATGATTATTGAAGATCAATATATTATGCTGAATAACTAATATCAACATCTATTGAAAATCAAATTTCGACAAAAAATATTTTCTTTCTGTATTTATAAATTACACAATAAAAAAAATTTATCACAAGGTAAGATATTTAAAAAAATGAATAATCCTTCTTAAAGATAAATATAGTAATAATATAATAATCCACAAAAATAACTCTCAATTATTATCATAGAACATTTTATAAACAAAAATCCCTAATGTTATTGACAATATTAATAAACAAGATGAAAACCCATATTTTAGATGTATATTTTTTTCTAAAATTTCTTTTGAGTCTAATTACACATTTATAAAAAAATAACATCAATAACTATTAAGGTTTCATTCTAAAAATGTTCATGTCAAAGTTATATAATCTCCAAGATATGATAATTATTACCACAAATAATCTGAATCACCATAAATCCATACTAAAATAATAATCAATATAGAAGATAATTTATCCTTTTTTCATAAAATAAAATCACATATTATCAAAAAATATTTCTATATACCTTAATCATATAGTGATCCAAATATAGCTATCTTCTAGCGAAATTACATAAATAATTTAGTCACCAATTCAGTTTTCTATCCCATGTTTAATAATGTGATAAAAAAATATGATCTAAACATCAAATTAATATTTATTTTTCTTGTCTTTTAGAGAATTTCATGATATATAGGATATCATGTAGTCCAGTATTAGGTGACACAGTCTTTCATCAATTTGGTTATGGGATGATGCCCTACGCCTTACTAGATTCTATGATTTATCTTTTATATTATAAAACTATATTAATATAAATAATATATTTCCCAAAAATAAGATAAACACCTCTATGGTTTTCTATAAAGAAATATTTTTCCAAAAAATTTACAAAATATTTATTTTCTATCATTTTGTTAATATCAAGAACATGTTAAACCATTGGATTATTTATCCCTTTATAATATGTCATTAAATTTAAATATATAGACATTATAAAAATTTATCTAAAAAACAATCAAATGTATTGATTATATCTAACCTATCATTACAAATTTCTAAATACAAATCTAATATTGAATAATCCATATGCATTTCATGATTTTCATATTATTCAAACTATATCATAATATCATTGATAAACATAAAATTCATTTAACTTTTTTCTTAAAATAGTAACCATATATTTTAATATTAATCATCATTCCATTATTCCAATAAAAATTGATATAAAATGTGTCATTTTGATTTATCAATTCTAACAAAAACATTATTCATAAATAGAAGTTATTTATGAAATCCAAAACATAAATACAACCCTTAGTGTCTTTTTTATGCCATATTTATCGCTATTTTATCAATATAAAGAATACATCTCTAGAAAATAAATAGTCTTGTACTTGGTGTTATTTACCTAACACAATGAGATAGATGAGCTGGCATTTGAAAATAAAATAAAATAATACAACGATACATAATATTTTTGGAGAAATAAAAATGTATTAGATAGACTGAATAGTTTATTATAGGGTATTGGATTTTAATAAATCATTTAAAATTATTTTAACAGGATTTCTAGTTATGGTGATGATTAATTCATACATAATGGATAAGAATATATTGTCAGATACATTTCAATTTATTTTTATAAATGATCTTTAATCCATATAAAATAAAATCATTAAAAAAGGAAAGTAATTATTTCATTCTAAAATATAACATTTCCTTGTAATTCCAATACACATAACTATTTTATAATATTATAACATTTTGATCATCAACAATAAAATAAATAACATAAATAATAATTATGGTTATAACTTCAGATTTTATCTCATAACATTGTAATTACAGACCAAAAATTTAACAACATTCATTTCAAATAATCCATCACATTAAACCCATGGGTTACATATACCACATCCTAGTAAAACAAATCCAAAAATATCATTAATAAAATTAAAATACAAACATTTAAAAACTAAAAAAGGTCTACATGACTTTGAAATAATGATCAAACATATAATTATTACCCAATAATTGTATCCACAATTCCTAATTTAACCTCAAATCAAATCATCATAATCTACGAAGTCATCTAATCAATTCATCTGATACCAACTCTAATGACATGACCTTATAAGCTAAAAAATGATTTGTTTTTTGTCAAAAATTTATTCTATTATATTTGAGGATTTGTATAGTTTATATTTTTAAATAATTTATCCAAAACCCATACATAAATATTTACTAAATAAATAATTGGACGCATCCACATTATATTCCTTTAAAACAATAAAGTAAACAATTATAATTTAAATTTTTTTTCTAAACATATCATTATATTTTTCTTTTTTATTTAATCATTATCCTTGATCATCCAAAAATCCCAATGATTTTTTTTAAATAATGAAATTATGTCAAAAATATATTTAAGTTATATAAAAATTTAAATAATTTCCCCCTGAATAATGAAAAAAATTAAAACATATATTTAGGGAAAATAACCAATATGTTTCCCAATAAATCTATTTATATTCCAAATTTTTTCATAAATAATTTCATAAGAACATTGATTGGTAAAATAATATCAATAAAGGATTCATTCAAATCATAAAAACCTCGTAATATATTTTTTAAAAGTTCATAAATTTCACCCATAAAGAGTATTATTTTTTCCCATTAAATATAGTATTATTATCTTACATTATAAAATCAGATGAATTACATAAAATCCCATTGAACTCATAGATAAATAATATATGAAACATGAGGAATAATTTTCATATTAATCCTAGAATAAATATTACTTGTGTAATAACCTTCTCATTTATAAATGAAATCACCGTCATAGTTAATTTTTTTAACCTTTTAAAAGATGCATAATCCGTTAACTTCATCACATTACCTAAAGCGTTAGAGAGAGATATTATACTGACATGTTAGTGATTTATAATAGATCCAACATTCTATCATTAATCACTAAACTACCCATCCTTATATTTTAGTGGAACCACCCAACACTATAAACAATTTCCATTAATCATAACATAACATTTACAGAAGAAATATTTCATAAAATTATTCTATATAGTAATAAGGGAAAAAAATTAAAATTTAAAATATACATTTCAATTAAAACCCATTTTTAAAAATTCAAAAAATATTTGTTATGAGATAATTTCATAGACTAAAACATTAAATCCTATAAAGGACTCCATCAGAAAAAAATTGTTTTGGATGCATTCAAAACCCATTAATGTCATATGTGCTAAAATGGAATATTCTTTTCTTCTTTATTATGGAATTTTAAAACATTTTTTGAAAATAATATTATGGAAATCCTTTTTAATATATTTTAATGAGACATAAAATGTCTTTTATAATTAATTTATGTCAATATAAAACATCCATAAAAAAATTTCATGATTATGGGCATGGGATAAGAATATTTATAAAAAATACATTTCAACATAAAAAATGAGGTTCTTAAATTAAAATGTCCCATACCTTGAGATATAATCATTAAGTAAATTAATTAATTAAATAAAATTATTATAATTCTCTTAAAAAAATTGTGTTAATTGTTATTTTTACTATGTTATAATCAATTATTTATGTAATTAAGTTCACATGATATTATTTTATGATATTCATTGAATATATCAAAAATGATTTTGGTAGTTTGAATGAAATAATTTTTTTTCATTTATAAATCATTTATAGATCAGAAATAATTACATATTTATCATTTTTTAGTACTAATTTTACTTTTGAAACCAACTATGAGTGATTGTTTTGAATAGTGTACTTTGTTACAATCATGAAGAAGGTAAGTCAAACATACACTTGAGTGTAAAATCCATTTTTCATCGATCTTGATGTATGAAAGTAACTGTTATTTTATCTTTATATAATTATATTTATATCTAAAAAATAATTTCATATATTATAATTAAAATAGATATTATATAGAAGATGTGGTGATTAAAAATTGATAAATTTGTTCCATGGAGAAGATAGTCCACACAAATGCATGAACATCATTGTAAATTTAGAATGAATTGAAATGTAAGAAATTATATGTTTTATTACATTTAATAATGATAAATATTTTATTACTATATTATATATAAATTATATCCATCCTTATAACCATCTATGATATGTGGTTATAGAAAATGAATAACATCTACTTTGTAAGATATTTTTACCCATACAAATGAATGATGGATACATTTCACAATTTATAGAAGTATGAGATGGATATATTTTATTTTATTAACATAATTAAATATAATTATATTACAAACCCTAATTTTTTATATAGTCTTGAATTTAATATGTTTTGATGTATGTGGAAGAAGAAATAATACTAAAACATTTTTTTAAAAACTATACCACTTCGGAAAATCTTTATTTCATTACACATTAATCCCTCTAAGGATTGTATTGTAAATAAATGATACCTTTATAATGAGTTTAGGGATTATAGGAATGTATTAGAGTAGTTAATAGATGAACCAAATGGTTCATTATGTGAGAGTGAAAGGGGGGACTATGAGTCCTATGATAATGATAAAAGGGGAATTCATGGAATTTATCATTGATATAAATTAATATAATTTAATTTTCATGGGAAAAGGGCTCAAAATGATATAATTATAATATTGTATGAGTATGGGTACAAATAAAATAATACAATTAGTTATTTACTATTTCATATTATGATTTTTTTCATTATAAATTTTTAACTCGTGATATCCCATTTTGTCAATTTCCCTTATAATAATGTTTTTTAACTGTCAGGGGTAAAGATAGTTATTATAAAAGAAAATTTGGATCCCAAATTTCAATTAATTTTTTATAAAAGTGTTTCCAATAACTAGGAATAATCTTGTATTTTTAAAATTTATAAATCATTCAGATATAAATTATTTATTATAAAATATCATTAATGTAAAATTGGGGTATTGTAATATAATATGTGTCTATGTTATATAAAATGGTTCCAAAATTGATAGTATTATATTATATATAATATATAGTATTAATATAATCATAAAGAAAATTTTATTGTTTTTTTATCATTTCAATGATTAAAATAATGATTGTCCCCATGGTTAACCAATTTCCACCTAAACCATGGAAATGCATTTTTTTAATATTTAAGAGTTTTAGTTTTTATTATAATGAAACAATTGGATCATAAATGTCTGTGGTATTAAAATTGAGAACTTTTATCATATTATGTTTCCATCTTAAATATTTTTTCTTTTTTAATAAATTTGAAATATATTATTAACATCCAATATAATTATGGTATTTTGGAAAATATTGATTTAATTTGACTACACAAATAATAATAAATTTAATGAATTTAATTTAATAATTTTAAATTCCTTATCGTTTGAATTTTTTTGATTAATTTCTCAAATACAATAAATAATTTATATTATATTAATATTAATATTTAATCAAAGTATTTTTTGTTTATATTTTTTAAATATATATTGTGTCAGCTTTGTGTAATCATTTAGGCTAATTATTTCATCGCTAAAAAGTATAAATAAATTACCATGAAAAAATATTTATATTTAAAATAAAACTTTATAACTAAACATAGTAAATTTTTTCCTTTCAAAAAATATTATAGATATCAAAATAAATAATATGAAATTTTTTACAATGTCTTTTATTTTAACAATAAAAACGTAAAAATTAAAGAAATATGGAACCCATTTTCAATACTTTCAAAACATTGATATACATGGATGAACACCACTAATTAAATAGAACTATGAAACTATTGAGGTCATTTTTTAGACAGTATCTAATTATTTTGGTCTTTAATTTCTCGATTTTGACTTACCAAAATGAAAAATATTTACTATGGTCTTCATTCATAGTGGGAAATAATAAATTTGAACTACATTCCAAATTTGGGAATCATGATTCAAATTATGGAATCAAATTTTCAAAATTGAATTTAATAAAGATGATAAAATCATTTTATGATTAAATAACAAATTATAATAAGAAATAGTTTTTCATCAAAACATGCCATCTAAAATATTTTTTTAAAACCAATTTCAATTATAAAATTGACTATAATAAAATTAAATATATATATATATATAATCATATAAATAAATAATTTTATGTTGAATCCAATTTAAAAAAATTAGATATTTATACCTTTTGGAAAAAATTGTATTTTTCAATAAAAATTAGTATTTTCTATTATTCACAATAAGATAAATTTTTCATTAAAAATTAAAACAAATTATATAACATAATTTTACCCACATTCAGGTAATTCCCTAATATTTATTTTTTGTCTTCATTTATTTAGTGTTTCATGAGACTCCCAATGATGTAGGGCACTTATTGGGTAAAATTTACTATATTGGAAAGATGTCTATTTGATTAAATTAATGGATTCTATGTGTAAATGTGTTCATTTATTAGAGGGTTTCTCATCAATTTCAATGAAATCCCAAAGGGTATTTGGTTTTCATATAATTATGTAATATTTTTTTAGACTTATGTGAGATTACACACTGTGTAACTGGTTTACACTCCATGTATTTGATTTCTAGGATATTATCATAAACTGAGAAGAAAAAAATTAAAGAATTAATACCCTTTATAGATTTCATGACACTTAATATTGAATATATTTTTTTGTAATAAAAATATTATTAGTTTCTTAGTTTATATAGAATATATAGATTACATGACATGTAATGTGATTACACTCTATATAATAATTGAGTGTTTTTCTTTTAGGGTGTTGATCATATGATTTTTTATTAAGTCACATGTCACCTTGATCATGATGTAGTTCTATTCTCTTGGGATATTGGGAACTTATTCTCCATCTAGATCAATTAATTTGGTGTTTTATCATTAATATTGATTGTAGTGTCTCTCTAGGAAAGAGAATCATTCTAGCTCTCCATTTAATTTGATTATGGTAGCACCATTATCATGGTTATCAAAAAATATTGATATGTAGTGGTAATTCTTCTGATTCTATTATTGATATATTAGGAAATATTATTCTGGGGGTTGACCTGTTTTTGGTTGTGTTCTAGCGAGAGTAGGTTCTTAAATTTACAATGTTATCATACTTCGTCTTTAACCCTTTGGTCATATGAAATAAAAATATGATCTGTAGATCTATTTAAGGGACTCTATTGTAGTTTTTGTGTTTTTTCTTTTGGGGGATTCCATTGCGGGATTGTCGGGCAAGAATTTTCAAATAGGTGTTTTCGTCTCCTGCCTATTTTTCAAACTTCATTACTGCTGTTTTTTGATAAATTGGTTTATTAATTAAATGATATTATTGATTGATTTTATTTATGTGTGTTGAAATGGTTTTTGATAAAATATGTTTTCTTGTAGTGTTATATTAAATTAAAAGGATCTCAAAGCATTGTGAAATGGTTTTATGAGATGTATATTTAAATAATGGGGTTATGAAATGCTTTGTAAAATATATAACAATTAAATCATTAGGTACTTAGGTGTAGGTTTTTGTAACATAACTTTTACACTATCAAGAGGTCCACTCATGGTGAATTACCTTTCTTCCTAGGCCCACATCTCTATGGATTCTTAGACCTATTATGGGGTCTAATTTATATGGTGTTCCTCTCTTATCTAGATTGGATTCATCTGCCTATGTTCTTGACATGGTCATAATTACTTATTATTACCTATGAGTGTCCTAGGTATCCTGAACTAGATTGAACCTTGGGGTGATGTTACCTATGATTTTGTATTGTACTATTTTTGATTGTACATCACATGATTTTATTTCTTTTGTAATGTATGACATGGACTGATATGATATATTTATTTTAATATATGTATATGAAATCATTAAAACTCATTTAACATATTAATTTTGAAATGTGTAAAAAGGAGAAACAAAAATATCTTCCATTATTTTGTGGTAAAAACACCAAAGTGTATATCATGCCTTATTTACCATAATTTTTAGAATGCATTAATTATTTTAAAGAGTATTTTTAAGGAGAAAATTGGATCAACCCTATTTTTCTTGCTATTTCACTCTCTATACACCCCTTCGACGGTGCGTTGATATTGTTATTTCATTCAATGTATAGAAATACATGGCTAAAATGTGATGTAGTGTGGTTTTATGATATCTGGGTTTTGGAATCTAGATGGTGAGATAGAGGGATCATTCTTATACTATCACATAGATAATTATTAAAGGCCTATTTATATTTTTTATCCATTACAAATTAAAATTTCTCTTGGATATTTTTTTCATCCTTTTCAACTATAAATCTTATGTTGTTCTCTTTATATATATATACTAATTAATTATTGCACAGTTTATTTATTTACATATATATATTTCATGTATTCTACTTTAGGTTGGTTGAAATTTTTCCCACTATTTTTTGATGATGTAAGGGTCCTAGTCCCCATCCCCTAAAGATCAGGAACACCATTAAGGTATGTGCAAATTTGGTCCGGGTACCAATTTAATAGGTTATTAAGAAAAACATCATCTATGTTTGGATTTAAAGATTTATGTCCCCAATATTCCTTATCTTTGGACATTTAGTTTATTAGAGATTGGATTTTCATAACATAAGAGGAAGGTTGGTGTGAGTTCATGGCTAGACATTGCCTTGATGAGAATCAATATACTTGGTGATGTTGGGATATGTGTATCTGAGTTTATGTAAATATTGTGAATAATAGTTTTTTATGTGATTTCTTATTTGAACTGTGATTATTATTTTTTAATGTTTCTTCTTTTTTATGGTGAAACAGTATGAATATATGATGTATTCTTCCAAATCCATATTTGGGTACTTATTATGTTCCTTAGGAAATCCTACTATGGATTATATTTTTATTGAGGCTATCATTCAAGAAGATCATATATTTTAATAGAATGTACCAAATATTCATAACACTGTTTTTGAGGTACACGAAGGATTTGTAAGGGTAGGAGATAAGATACATCATTTCTTTTGTGATAATCTAACATCTATTAAATGCATTTGTAAAAATCAAGAAGTAGAGAAATAAAATTAAGAGATCGATCATATTTTCAACTTCTTAGAAACAACTTGTTTTTTTATGGTTTGGTTGATGACATTTTGAAAAGGGGGTCCTAGGAAGCATTAGCGGGATTCCATAGTATATATGGATTTGAACATGGAGATTGACATGGGGGGTTCAAGACCCTCTTCTCCTACATGTTTTTTCGACTTCTCTTATGATGGTGAATTTTCTTGAGTTCCTCTCTATCCATTATTTAGCAATTTTTTATTGTCGGAATACACCAATCTATATACAGTGCTTGTACATTTTCCCCATATGTTGTATAAAAAGATAAGATGAGGGTTAAAAAGTAACATTAGGGTTTTTGATCACATGTCATATTAAATGATTTTATGATGATTCTTTCAACCTATTTGGAGATAGTGGAATGAGCTATGGTGTAGGAAATAAATATGGACGAAAAGGTTGGATATTATTACCATTATCTTCCACATTGTAGAAGATTCTACAACATTAAATTTATTAAGTGGAAGAGGAAATATCATACTAGGAATGGTGGAGGTTGTTCTTGGTATCATGCCACTTTGAAATCTCATGTTACAACTAGTACTATAAATATGACTTTATATTAGTGTCATAAGGCTAGAAAAAATAGAAATTATTGCCCTTATCCTACAAATATGTCCAACTATGCTCATGTCCTTTGTTATCGAGTCAGATATACCATTTGGTAAGAGGAAATAGTGGGTATTTCTATTTTATTATCTCCCACTATTTATAGTTGATGTTGAGTTAGTCTATTTTTACCTTTTTGCCTATTTGGATTTATTTTAAGTCCTGATTGAGAAGGATTGTATTTTTTTCTTTTAATGAAGAGGATGATTGTCATCATCAGTTTTTCTTAATTTTTTTGGTTTATGGGATATCACATGTGTTTCAGGGTGATTCAGATAAGAAGTAAGGTCATACAAGACCTTCCCACCCAGATATCATTAGTTTTATTTCTGTTTTTACCATTAATACTAATGGCATTTATTACGTCCTTAACCTTCATGATTTTCATAACTTCTTCACAGATGATATCTCCATAATTCCTGTATATTAGTTGGTATATTTTTTGATTGAGCTATTGATAGTTATCCAACCAATTTATATACCTTCATATTTTATGAAACTATAAGAGATGAATTATCTCAATATTCATATGGATGATCTATTGAAAAAGGGTTTTTTCTTCCCTATAATTTTTCCTTGGGTAGCCGCAGTTCAATTTTCCATGGAGGAAAATAGTTCACTGTTATTGTGTGTGGACTATTGAATCTTGATACATGTAAGAGATAATAATATATATAATATTGTTTTGTGTGGATGATTTTTTTGATCTATTAAAGGGGTAAGTGGTTTTGAAAGAATGAACTTTTTTCGAGTTATCATCGTCTTTGTGTTCAAATGTTTGATATACAGAAAACATATTTTAAGATAATTATTGGTAATTTGAAATATCTTTTCATGAAATTTGGTCTGAATAATTATCCAATATTTTTTTGTATTTAATGAATCAGATATTCCATCAATATCTCGACACTTTTATAATAGTTTTTATGGATTATATTTTGGTTAATTTGACATCTGAGAGTAAGTGTAAGAACAATGTGAGTTTTGTTATTGAAGTCATGAGTAATCACAATTTTTTTTTGAAATATTTCAAAATGAAATTTTTTAATCCAATTTTTAATGTTATAAGGGAACATGATTTTGGAGAATAGAATTAAAGTTTATCTAGATAAAGAGAATTATTTTTTGTCACTGGAAGAACCAAAATCTATCATTGAGTATCAACACTTCCTTGATTGTAGTAGATAAAATCAACAATGGATTTAGGTTTTCTCTTAATGGAATATCATTTAAATATGTTTACATAGAAAAGGGTGATGTTCAGAAGAGATGCTAAACTGTAGACATCGTTTGATTTTCTGAAAAAAATAATTTACTTCAACTCATATTTTGTTCTTACCTGATCCGGGTATGGCGTATGTGGTATTCTCTGACCCATCTAGCTCTGGTTTGGGTTTTTTATAATTTAATATGATCAAGTTGTATTATAAAGATATCATAATTCTTAACCACATGGGATATGTTACACCACTCATGATTTAGATCATGCCATAGTTGGGGATGTTCTTTATTGTTGATGAAACTATATTTTTGGGGAGAGGTTCATACTATTTTATGACAATAAGAATTTTAGATTAATATATTCTAAAAAAATTACTATTAGATTAAGATGATGGTTGAATATTATTATATGTTTGACTTTAGTAGTACCTAAACTATTTGGATTGTGAATTTCTTTTCAAAAATACATGGAATGAATGTGCCATGACATGTTGTCAAAGGAAAGAAGAAAATAGGGAATCTTATGGGAAAATTTTATCAGACATACCTCTATTCCCTAAAGTATTTTTCACACATTATTATTACCAGTGTATAGTTTTTTTTACCTATCCATGAGACAATTATATTGAATCATTTTAAGTATAATGATTTTATAATAATTATTTAAATCTTTTGCAGTGGGGATACCATATTTGGTAGGTGTCTCTATTTTGATGTAATTCTCTGTGCTGACGATTAGTTTGTCATCCAAGAATTTATGAGGATATCATTTTTGGTTTATTTTTAATAATTTGTGTCTGGTTAACCTAGAATATATGAAGATGTATTCTTATTTTGATGAAAAATTTCGGTGGTTGGGTATAGAGCATGACATTGATGGGTAGTTGTCTCACCATTACACCTTCCATAGATAAATTAGAGTATTTGAAGAAATATTCTTTGATCCATCCTATATAGGTTCCTTTGTTTTAATGGGTTAATTTATCCATGTAATTTTTATTTATATTGAAATTACCTCCCCAAGGAAATAATTCAATCTAGGTGTTGGTTGATAAGTAAAAAATGTCGACCCATTTCATTTTGATCACGGGCACCACTAAAGTTGACGATCAGTGTATGTTCAACATGAAGAATATTTTGGGGTTACATGGGATTCAATTTACGAATTTTTAATATTGGAATACTAATTTGAATTATCTATTCTATAAGATTACATATGTGGATATAGGGACTAAGTTTAGGTTTTTTACATCTTATTATCCCAAGAAAGATGAGTAAAAATAGCATATTACTCTGATCATGTATAATATGGTCGATGTATGTGACATGAAATTTGATGGATCTTAGGAAATAAAAATGGGACTAGTTGATGTAATTATATCAAAAGATAAAAATCATAGAATAAAATGGATCATCTCTTGGCTCTTTATGGTCTCCCACACAGGTCCCCTCTTTGTAGGGAAGAAGTGGGTGAAGATCTTTTTGTGGGACAGAATTCGGTATTGCAGATATCGATGTTGATTTGAGATATATGTAAATGTTTGGTTATAGATTTGATTCTATATAAATCACATATAGATCAATTCATAAATCAATTTACGTTTTCTAAATGATATATGGATTTCTTTAATGATTCCCCTCTTTTGGCGCATAGTCTTCTTGGAAGATAGAGAATGTTTTCTCTGAGAAACATTCGACAATTTGAGGTCACTATATGAAATTGGGAGGATGATTATTTTTTCATTTATAGTTCATTTAATATGAATTCATGATGTTTGACACATATCACAACTCAGAAAAGACAATCTAAATCCTTTTGATTTCTTAATATGGGAACAAATTCATTTTCATCCATCTATTTCTATTATGGAACAAGAAGTAGATATCATTAAATATTAAGTTAATTTCATCAATGAAATGATGATTTCATCATTAATAATGTTATAATGATATTTATTCATATTCTAATGTGAAAATGTGGTATGAGTCATTGAATATGGATAAGTTGCCTCATCTCATTCCCAAACATCATTATTCCACCTGACTTCTAATGGATAGAATTTTTTATTAGGGAGTGTTTGTAACATCATGTCACCTTCTTTTATGTAATTATTTTGTCTTTAAATGTTTTCTACTTAAATTTGGTACATATTGGGACTCCATAGGATGAAAATATTTTTTTTGGGAAATGATCTAATGTTAAGTAATAAATGGTTTTTTGAATTAATGGAGTGTAGAAATAAATCTATTAATTGTCTAGTGGTGTTCTACACGAGTTTATTGAATTCATCAAGTGGTTTTCACTTTCATGTAATAATATATAATTTTTTTATTTTTATGTGAGATTATACAATATGAAAATAGTATCCCCATTTTTATTTGATCTCTAGGCTCTTGTATTGAGATAATTACATATCTGGAATGAATTTACATTGTTCAATGTTTAAAATTTGGCATTTAATAAAAAATTGATATGATTTTAGGTTAAAATAGAACACTTATATTACATGATGTGTAAAGGGATTATAGTTCATGTAAAAATCTTGAGTTTGGATTTTAGGGTTCATTAATGTAGATTTGTTTTATTATTCTTTAACACCCATCCTTTCTCTCATCCTATATATCATTAGGTTTGATTTGAAGAACCTATAATCCTTCAAGATAAATTGGTTTTATATTTGTTCATTAGGATTTCCACAATGAAACTCTATGTACAATAACTCATTCGCTTCATCATTTAAATTTATTGTGGTAGTACCATTTTCTTGTGTCATCAGATCATCCAATAAATGGTTGTAATTCCATTGATTGTTTTGTACATCTATTTTTTGATCTTGTTCCACAAGCGATCCTTTATTAGTTGTGGTGCGTTGGTTGTGTGTTCTTCATGGTATTTTGTGATTTTATTATTTTCTGACCTTTTTTTAAAATTTAATCAATTCTAATATGTGTAGGTCAATTTTAGAGATTCCATTATCATTATGGTGTGCTTCCTATTGGTGGATCATCTTGCACCTTTGGGTAACCCACGTTTTTGAGTAAGGAGGTTCTATTTATATCTAATATTGGAGAACTATATTACTATAGTTTTTTATAATTTTTATTTATAAATGAAATGAATCGACTGAATGAATTTATTTATTTGTTTGTAAAATAGTTTCTTGATAAAGAATTGGATTCCAATTGATTTTTGTAAATGAAAAGGGTTTCGAGGAATTGTAAAAATATTTTTTAAAATAGTTTATTAAAACTATTTTGATTAAATAGTTTCATGAAATATTTTGATAAAGTTGTTTTGAAAATAAAGCACAATTTAATCTGTGGATTCATAGTTTTATTGTGTATTAATAGTCCTCGTCCACTTTTTGGGTGTTCAATCATTAGTATTTCTTATACTACATAGGCATATTATTATAGGAACTTGTTAGACCTATTAGAATGTTCACATTAATTTCTAACTATCTATTATATAGAACTGGGGTATATTTCATGTGGCTTGATGGATATGTGATTATCTATGTTTATGTACGAGTTTCCATGTTAACCTAAACTAATGTGATCTTAGGCTTGTTCATTCTTGTACTTTTATATTATAATTTTTTTATTTTAATACCATGGAATTTATTTTTTATGTGATTAATTCTTTGGTTTAATTTAATATATTTATTTTAATATTTTTATATTAAATAATTTAAAAATTCTTAAGCTGCTTTATTTTGAAAGGTGGAATAAGGGTAGACTAAATCCTATTCCACACTGTTCGGATAGAAATTAACA
Organism: Viscum album; assembly: GCA_963277665.1. Classification (NCBI taxonomy): domain Eukaryota; kingdom Viridiplantae; phylum Streptophyta; class Magnoliopsida; order Santalales; family Viscaceae; genus Viscum; species Viscum album. Next base: position 94,092,355 of record OY728132.1, on the reverse strand, counting down.
AATTGTATATCATTTCTATTTTTTATTTGAAAATGAGCATGATAGAATTATTTTATCATGGGTTTTATTGAAAAATGTGTGGGATCCTACAGATCTTGTTATATCACAATCTTATCACTCCATTGGTGGTTCATAGAACATGTTAAAAAAATTTATGTAGGGGAAGGGAATATGCCATAGTGAGGTGGTGAGGTTTTCTATCAATAAGGATTTGGTAGTTAAATATTGACATGGTTTGAGTTTTCAAATCATATTATAAAGGTATTTTTGGATTAGCTATTATTCTATTTCATCCTATGAATTTGGACATGTCCCTTTCATATTTCACTGCATCCTATTTAGCAGCATCACTTAGAATTTTCTCCTTCTGTTATGACATATATAAATATATATATATATATATCCCTGTATTTTTCTACAATTTTTTTTCTATACATGTATATATTCAAGTTATATAAATTTTTTTGGGATAAATCATTCCTTATAATTATTCCTAATGATTGGGTGCAAGTCTTCATTCCATTTTGATCGGGAACACCATTCGTGTATGTGGAAATTCATATTGGATACGATTTAGAGAAGGTGTTTGGGTCGTGTTCATGACATTCCCCTTAAGATAATTTTTACCTGAAAATTTAGAAAGTGATATATTTTTATTAAAAATTTACAAAAGATAGAAATATAAATTTTATTACTTTATCATAAAATGTATTAAAACCCATCCTTAAATAAAACATATTTTTGAAGAAAAAATTAATTTAATTAAAATTGAGTATTTATTTCCAATTTATTAATTAGTATATTTTCATAGTTTAGTACATATATATATATATATATTAATATATTTAATCATATTCATAACCAATTGTTGGACTCCTCATGTGTTAATCATGTTTTAACGATCACAAATCTCATTAATGTTAATTAATCTTGACCTTCAGTGCACATCTTGCTAATGCTCTTCAAACTCAGCAATAGGTGCATATCAAGTTTTTATAATAACAAATCTTATGGATGTTAATTACACTTTACAAGTTTTATGCATAATTACAATTCTCCCATATATTATCTCTAATGAGTAACTTTAACTCATATTTTGCATATAACTGTCTTAGTCCAAATACAGATTTTCTTGTCTGAGTAAGGACTCACCGTGACCAGACACCGTGACCAGACACCGTGACTAGACACTGTGACCACTCACCGTAACCCAGACATTGTGAAGGACTCACCGTGACCAGACACTGTGACCACTCACCGTAACCCAGACACCGTGAAGGACTAACTGTGACTGGACACCGTGATCAGACACCGTGAAGAAGACACCATTACCATGATCACTGTGACACCGTTTCTTATGCTTTTGTCAATATTATTTTAAATGATGCTAACAGTCATATTTGTTGTTTTTAATGCAATTAATGTTATTTAATGATATTTGTTGGCTTGACTGGAAACCGTATCTCATACCTATGAAAAATGAATCATTCCTACTGCCAGAGCACGTGGAATATAAAGAATATTGAGCTGCATTAGAGAAGACGCGCACGCCTGACACATCTCGACACATATACTTCAATACATGCGAGCTATGTTATGAACCAATGAACAATCTGGAGAACAACTGTGAAGAACACATTTCACAATTCTCAAAGAAGTTCCATACATGCAATCCTACATTTCTGAAGAACACAAGACGAATCAAGAGACTGTAGAACCCAAGCTGAACTACAACACTCTGTTTTTCAACAAAAAACTAGAGAAGGACTCTGAATCATTCATGCTCAATCAAACGAGTCCATAGCTACACTGGAAATCACTAGAGCCATTTCTAAACTCTACATCATTGCTCTGTGATTCATTATTTACTTTTCGAGCTGTGTGTGTCATCTTCTTTATTTTTACACACACACTGTCTCCTAAACTTTAACCAGAGGATCTGTAAATCCTCACGCAAACTCTTACATCTTTTTTTCCCACTGGGATAGTAGTAGAGGTCGTTTGTGACCTGAACAGATGGTTTTCTGTTGTTTTGTTTCCCACGAAAAACAGTGGTAGAGTTCTTGGACCTGGACAGTTTTTGAATAACTCTTGTTAACCCCGATCCAGGGTGTGGATCAATTTCTTATATATAATTGAGAGGACTAAGTCTCAGCTTGAGACTGAACCTCTTGTTATATCTACTGTGCATTTTTATTTATGTTTAATGTATACGCCATATATTATATTTATTCCACTGCTATTACTTTAAAATACAAAATTATATTGAAGCTACATTGATAGTTATATTAGCAAGTGTTTACACTTATTATAAATTAGTAGATTAGTTTCTAATGTTAGTTTGATCTTGTGGGTAAACTAACTGAGACCTAATCAATCCATGATAAGCTATGTGAACATTTACAATCTGTATAAATTCACTATAGTTTATCTTATTTTATAAATTAGGGGATTTTAACTAGACAACGTTTTAACAGAAATTTTAATTGGAACTCAATTCACCCCCCCCCCCTCTTGAGTGTCCACTCCGACCAACATTTTGTATCAGAGTTTTAGTTTTTTTTGTTCAAAGATTTTCGAAATAATCTGTTTTTCACCTGTGATTTTAGTTTCATCTTTAAAGATCTTAGATTTTTCTTAGTTCTAAATTTTATATTTCTTTAAATTGTCTTTCTAAAATCTAGTTAGGGATTATAGACTAGAGTGTGATGCTACTAACAGGCCACCTTTCATCAATGGTACCAACTATGCCCAATGAAATTTTAAAAAAAAAAATCATTTAGAAAGCATATGTTTTGATATATGGACTGCCATAGAATCAGAATATATACTTCCCACTACTGCTAGATGCACATAGGATGAACCTACAAAGACTACTTACAATAATAATTGTAAATCCATTAATTCCATGTACTGTTCTTTAGGAGATGAAGAGTTTAACAGAATTTCTTCTTGTAAAACTGCTTCTGAAATTTGGGATACCATAGTTGTTTCTCATGAAGGAACAACCAATGCTAAGGAAATGAGATTAAATACTTATAAAATTAAATATGATAATTTTAAAATGTAAACTGATGAACCTATTTCTGACATGTATCTCAGGTTTAATTAGATAGTCAATACAATGAATTCACTTGGAAAAGCAGTTCTAGAAAAGGAACAAATTATGAGAATCTTGAGATGTTTACTAGACTGATGGAGAGGCACATCAATTTCAATCAGAGAGTAATGTGACATTTCTACTCTACCTGTTAAATAACTCATTGGTAAGCTTATGATGTATGAGGAAGAACTCAAGGTAAACAAAGAAGAATAAGATGAACCTAGAAGAAAGTCTGTTTCTTTCAAATTTTTAACTTCAAAGAACAAGGATAAGGAGAAGCTTCAAGCTATAAATGAGAGTTTAACTGTGAAGACAGTGAAAGTAGTTCTGATAGTGATGCTGAAATGGCTCACATTTCTAGAAGGTTTAAGAAGTTTTATAGGATGAAGAAGTTTTTCAGAAAAAAAATTACAAAGGAAAGTATGACAATAAGGTACATTGGAAGAATGATAGGAAAAATCCAGATAAAAGTAATGAAGTTGTATGTTATGAGTGGAAAAGGAAAGGACATATTAAAGAAGACTTCCCAAAGCTCAAATTCAATAAGAAATATGATTACAAGGACAGTAAGTAAAAAAAGGCTATGAAGTCTACTTGGAGCGCTTCTGAAGATAGCTCCACTGAATATGATGTTTCGGATACTGAACACAGAAATAAGGCAACCATGTGTTTTATGACAAAAAATTATGAGGTAACAGCTGAAACTCCTGCTTTAAATTTTTATTATTCTTAAGAAGATACTGACTCTGATAACATGTCAAAATCTAAACTATTTTAATATTATGATATGTTATAAGAAACCTGTAATGAGCTGAAAGACAAATACAAAGGTTTAAAGAAACAGTATGCTTTAATTGTTAAACATAAATCTGATCTTGATATTGAAATGGAAAAAATGATCAGTTGCTTAAAGAAAACACTGAAATGAAATTATCTAATGAGCAACTCAGAAAGGATTTGGAGAAATTCACAAATGTAAAGGATACACTAACAAAAATTCTAGGAAAGCAAGTTACACCAAAATACACTACTGGAATAGGCTACAATCCTGGACAGAGACAATTTACTAAGAATAGATTTATTCCTAAATCTGGACAGAATGCTGCTAATTCTAGTTCTGGACATTTATATGCTTCAACTAGTTATATTCATATTTATGGATCGAATAAGGTTTATCTTTCAAAGTCTGTTGATTCTAAAACATTCATGAGACCCATAAGACAAATTTGGGTACCAAAAGCATTGATTGATAACCTGTCTGGACCCTAGAAGATCTGGGTACCAAAATCATTTCCTATGTAAATCTGTTTTGTAGGAAACCTACTTAAAGAGCTCCTGTAGGAAGACCTGATACTTGGACAGTGGATGTTCAAGACATATGTCTGGAGATGGCTCATGCTTTAAAAGCTTAGTCAAATTTGATGGAGGTTTTGTCACCTTTGGTGATAATTCTAAAGGGAAAATCATTGGCTTTAACCAGATTGGTAACACGGACTCAGTATTAATTTCTAAAGTTTTATTTGTTGATGTACTTAAATATAATCTGTTATGTATTTCTCAGTTATGTTATGATGGTTTTAATGTTAAATTTGAAAATGATTCATGCAACGTTTTTAATTCTAAAAATGCTTTAGTATTTTCTGCCCTGTGAAATTAAAATGTTTATGCTGTTGATTTAAATTCTTTAGCTAAGCAGAATATTACTTTTTTAAATGCTTTTCATAAAGATTCTTGGCTTTGTCACAGAAGATTAGGACACTGCAATATACACATTCTTAGAAAACATACCAGGAAGAACTTAGTTAGATACCTACCCAAACATGTGTTTCCAAATGACAAAGTTTGTAATCCATGTCAAAAGGGAAAGAAACATAAAGTTTCTTTAAAGTCAAAGAAAGAATTGTCATCTTCTCAACCTCTCGAGTTGGTTCACATGGATTTAGTTGGACTATCTAGAATTTATAGCTTAAATGGGAAGCACTATGTCTATGTCTTAGTAGATCACTTTTCTAGATATACTTGGGTATATTTTCTAGCTCACAAAAGTGAAGCTTGTTCTTACGTTGTTAAATACTCCAAATCTGTACAAAAAGATAGTGGAATTATGATTAAAACTCTGAGAAATGATCATGGTCATGAATTTGAGAATCAGGAATTTGAATCTCACTGATCTCACAATGGCTATAGTCACAATTTCTCTGCCCCTAGGACACCCCAGCAAAATAGTGTAGTAGAAAGAAGGAATAGAACCCTGCAAGAAATTGCTAGAACTATGCTTAATGAGTATGACCTACCTATTTATTTTTGGGCTGACGCTATAAATACAGTTTGTTATATTATCAATAGAGTCTTAATCAGACCTGTTCTTAAGAGGACCCCTTATGAGTTGTGGAACCATAAGAAACCTATGGTTAACTACTTCAAAGTCTTTGGTTGCAAAGTCTTTATTCTTAATACTAATGACAATCTCGACAAATTCGCATACAAGAGTGATGAAGGAATTTCCCGAGGTTACTCTATTTCTGGGAAAGCCAATAGAGTTTTCAAAAAGAGAACAAATTGTGTGGAATAATCTATTAACATCAAGTTTGATGAAACTGATCCACATGAGCCTAAAACCTCTCTTGAAAATCTTGAAGATGATCTCTCTGTTTTGAACCTTAATTATAAAGACAGTGGACCTATAATTAAAACGTCCAGTTATGGAAATTTTCCAGAACCTGCTTCTGTTGATTCCCATCCTATTGATGAACCTAAAATTTCTAGCCCTACCTTTACTAGATCAACTAGAATTATGAAGAATCATCCTTTAGATGTTGTTGTAGGAAATCTTGATTGAGGGACACAGACTAGAGTTTCTCTTAGAAATCAGGTAGAACATCAAGCTTTATTGTCACAACTTGAACCTAAAAACATTGATGATGCTATTAATGATGAATTTTGGGTAATTTCGATGCAAGAAGAGCTCAATCAGTTTGAATGAAATAATGTTTGGAATCTTTTTGAATGACCTAAGGACACTTTCACAATAGGCACAAAATGGGTGTTTAGAAATAATGTAGATGAATCCAGAAACATAGTTAGGAATAAAGCTATGCTAGTTGCACAAGGCTATAGTTAAGAAGAAGGTATTGACTATGAGGAGACTTTTTCTCCAGTAGCCAGATTAGAAGCTATTAGGATTCTACTTGCTTATGCTGAACATCTAAATTTCAAACTATATCAAATGGATATCAAGAGTGAATTCTTATATGGATATATTACTAAGGATGTTTTTGTTGAACAACCTCCTGGTTTTTCAAACCCTCATTTTCCAAATCATATTTTCAAATTATCAAAAGCTTTATATGGTTTAAATCAAGCTCCAAGAGCTTGGTATGATAGATTAAGTACTTTTCTAATTTCTAAAGGTTTTACAAAAGGAATAGTTGATCCTACTCTTTTAATAAAACGAATTTCTAAAGATGTTTTAGTAGTACAATTTTATATTGATGATATTATCTTTAGATCTTCTAAAAATTCTTTATGTACTGATTTTTCAAAAATGACGCAAAATGAATTTGAAATGAGTTTAATGGGTGAACATAAATTTTTTCTTCGTCTTCAAATTTTTCAAAATGATGATGAAATTATTTTAACTCAAAGTAAATATACTTGAGATCTTTTAAAACATTTTGGATTGGATAGCACAAAACGTAGTGACACTCCAATGAGTACCACATGTAAGATAGATCTTGATGAAAATGGTGAATCTGTTGATCAAACCACTTATAGAGGAATGATTTGAAGTCTACTCTACCTGACTGCTAGTCGTCCTGATATTATGTTTAGTCTATGTATGTGTGCTCGTTTTCAATCAAACCCAAAAGAGTCACATTTAAATGCTGTAAAAAGAATTTTCAAATACCTCAAACATACTCCCAAATTAGTATTGTTCTATCCCAAAGGACAATCATTTTGAACTAGTTAGTTATTCTGATGCTGACTTTATTGGATGTAAACTAGATAGAAAAAGAACCTATGGAACATGTCATCTTTTAGGCAAGTCACTAGTATCATGGTGTAGTATGAAACAAAATTCTGTTGCATTGTGAACTGCAGAAGCTAAATACATAGCTGCTGGAAGTTATTGTGAACAAATTTTGTGGATGAAACACACATTACTAGACTGTGGATATCAATTCAGACATGTCTCAATAAATTGTGACAACACATGTGCTATTAATATTTCTCAGAATCCTGTTTCTCATTATTGGACAAATCATATTGATGTAAGACATCACTTTTTGAGTGATCATTATCAAAAATGTGATACCACTTTGGAATTCATTGGTACAAAATATCAACTTGCTGATATATTCACTAAAACATTAAATTATGAAATATTAGACTACATCATACATGATCTTGGTATGATTAATCATAAATGAATATATTACTGTTTCTATGTTACTGTTTTATACTCACGGTCTGACAACTCACTGTCTCACCGTGACTATATAAACTGCTCACTGTTTCACCGTGATGAATATAAACTGTCTCACCGTGATGGCTAGTTTTTTGTCTCACTGTGAGAAGTATAATAATTTTTATAATTTTTATTTTATTTTTACTCGTATGGCGGTAAATATTATTTCACCGCTATTTCATTTCCCGCGTTTGTGTTTTTATAACGTTTGACATTCCCAAATGATAAAACATAAGGGTTTCATTCGACTCCCTACTCGAGTTCTCTCATGAACCTTCTTTTCCCTCTCGCCTGAACCTTTAGTGAATTCCAAGGATGAAGCGTCCATCTTCACCCTCGTCTGAGAAGCGCCACTCTAAGAAACAAAGGATGATACCAAGGATAGCTCCCGAAGGACCTCTAAACCCAAACCTGGTAAGTTGTACCATTGTACCTAAAAAAGAGGTTTTCCCTGAATGGTTGTTGTGTAGCAGATCATTAGTTTTGAATTTTTTAAAAGAACAAGGATGGCTTGAATGGTTCACTGGACCGAATAGACCGATTTACTCGAGGCTTATATCTCAATTATATCAGTATGTGAAATTCTATTTTGAGTTTGGAGAAAGATTTTTGGTGACCAGCTGGATCGATGGTCAGAAGTGCTCTTTCACTTCAATGTTGTGGGATTCATGCCTAAGAATTCCACATGATGGAGTGTGTGAAGATTACCAGAGAGACCCTCCACCAACAACTGACATCATTGACCTTGAAACCGCTTTGGAAAATCCAACTGGAAATAGAACTATGCGAAGGGCCATAGCTGCTGAACTGGATGGGGAGACAAGACTTTTTTTCAAGTTTGTTCCGAATTTGGTTAGTCCAAGAAAAGGATATTTTGCTGTGATGAAGCATCAGGATGTGTTCCTGATTCACCTGTTGAAGAATGGCCAAATGACCAATCTGTGTAAGTATGTATCCAACCATATCTGTGATCTGTTCAAAGTAACTTCCTTATCCACCTCCCTATTTTATTTAAGGATTATTTCGGCCATGTTTGTAACACCCCAAGATTTCATAGTGTGTTATTCAATAACTTGCACTACACGCAACATTGAGTTCAATTGCACCACGAATTACCAAAAAAAAATCCATTAAAAGAGGTCATGAATAGTATTAACTAAATTTTAAACTTTATATAATCCTTATAATTTTAGAATCCATATTATGAGTTTCTTAGTCATAATGCAAGAACAGATTCATTTTCAGTATTGCACTTTTATCAACTTTTGATAGTGAAACCTTTTTAAATACAATATTTTAAACTTTTTGACTAAATGGAGACATCAAAAAATTTAAAATGAAACATCCCAAGCTTCCACGGTATGCTTTCCTTTGAATAAAACAGTAGCGTGTGTTGTACGCAACTTCGAGTTCTAACACACCGTAACCAATCAAACTAGCTGTTATGAATAGTAATACCTACTTTTTGAAGTTATATATATTTTATATTTTAAAATGGACTTCATTTTTGGATTCGTAATATCAAATTTAGCCTAAGGTAAAATTTTGGTACTTTTCGGATAACTTTCATATTTTGATGAATAGTGAAAATTACTAAATTTTAATTAAAAACAACTTTTTTAATCAAAATAATTAATAGTGATAAATTATGAATTTGAGTGGTTTTAAAATATATTTAGAATATATTTTTACTATTTAATATAATTTTGGTCATTGGACATAATTTTACAATTAAACAGAACATAAACAAGTGTCAATCTTTTGATAGTTATTATCTCTTAAAAACACACTTTTTGTTTTGACAGCGGGAATTAATTTTAAATTAATATCTGCCACTTCTGTGTTTTGAATTTAGGAAAATGGATTCCATATTTGGAATCAGGATGTTAAAATTGTGTAAATAGGTAACTTTTAGTTTTAGACATTTTGAATAATTACTGCGGTAAATATTTTATTTACCATGGTTAAGGGTAAATCCGGTAAATAAGGGTTAAAAATAATATTATAATAATACTAAATTACCCTGAAACGTGTCTTAAACCTATTGGTTGATACATGGTCGACCATGAGCATCATTGGGTCTATTTTGGGACCCCATGGATCCACTTGTAAGTGATAATGACACTTTATTTTAATTTAGTTAAAATGAATACAAAAATGACACAAGCATATATCTTTTAGAACAACAATTGTTACATAGGGTTATATATGTTGGATTTTAGATTATAAATATTAATTAGAAAGCTAAAAAGATTTCATACATAATGATATTTTATTTATAATTTTTAGACATTATATAATTTATTTTATTTATGACACAATGATGATGCAGTAATTACTATAATAGTGAAAAATTAAAATAATTGATATTATAAATACCCAAACAAATATAATATGAAACTTTAAATGAATTAAACTAATTTTCTAGGATAATATGATATATTATTATTGATTTAATTTACTTTGTTCGAAGTAATCAATCTGTTATGTGTTTCACAAAAATGAACTATTGAATAGTGTCAAAATTGACATAAAAGAGTTCTTAAAACAAATATTATATTATTAATTGATATTAAATTACTAAAAATCTAAGGTTCGGCCAAGATACTTATATCAGGATAGGTTCATCATTAATGGACCACTTGGGGGTCGCTTGGATGTATATAGTAAGTTTATTAACCATATTATATAAAAATACAAAGAGACATTGTAAAAGTGAAACTAATTAACTTAGAGTTAATACTTATAGATAAGGTTAATATAAGTACCCAAACCTGTCTAAATTCTATTGTTTGAGTGGTTTTCGACCTATCCCCACTTTATCCTTTGAATATTCAACTTTGGAGCCATTGGAATCCGAATATGAATTTATTATAAATTAATATTTTTAGCTTTTCCAAAGGTACCCCTCACCCCTCTTATAAAAGGGCACTCCTCCTTCTCATTTCTTCACACCTTCAAAGACTTTTGGTTCGGCCAAACTCTGCCCAAATACTCTCCCAACATCCCTCACTACAACCTAGAGGCCTTAGTTTGATCAGAAATCCAACCTAAAGAGCCCTTTTGATCAAATCAAAAGGAAGAACCCGAAGAAGAGGTAATGATTTCACCACCCTTTTCTAAGTTCATTTCCTCTTTCACTTCTTCTTCCTTTGTTATTACCATTCTAAAATAATAACTCCAGTATCTCACATATACTGTGATGTTATTATAAGTATGGTACAACCATATTCAGTATTCTATCCACCCTTTGAATAACATGTCACCATACGTGCGTACGTACGGCTTACCGTCTCCACGTCGTGGTGTAATTGTTATTCAATATAATATTATTTGGATGGGTATAATAATGATGTGTAACTCATGTAAATAATAAATATAACATGTTAATTATTCGGTATTTATGATATACCATTCATTTATATATTATATTAATATCAAAAGAATGATATTGTCGCTCGTGCGTACGTATGGACTACCGTCTCCACAAACGCGATGAGATTCATTCTCCATCGTAACCATTCAAGTATAATTATCATTTGACGATTTAAAAATGATATTTAAGGACTAGATATCATTCTGGATAAGAATAAGATACAACAACCATGTCTTATGTAACAAAACATATAAATAAAATGAGTAAGTTAACACCCGAAATGACGATAATTCTAAGATATTATTAACAAATCAATGTTAAAAGATCATATATGATATCATATTATTATATATGATTCTTGTATAATTTAATAACAACTATTTCACCATTATACAGGAGGTTAACCTACCCCAACCAAGGAAAAGTACAAGGTAAGGGTTTACTTTACAACCTCTTCATTATCCAAGGTTGTTTATACGTAATAATCTACTGGGATCCCTTTATCATCCACATCCATGTTTCTTAAAAATGTATTTCAAAACATATTTACTATTTACTAGAATATGAGTTAAAGTCATTTATACCCTTTTTGACTTTTATAAGTGGTTTATAAAGGAATCTTTCGGTCGTTTTCAAAACAAGGTCCTTTTTAACCTTTTCGACAGAATTAAGGTAAGAATGTTTTTTTTAACTTATACGGCGGGTGAGGTTATTTTACGCCGTTATAAAATCTTCAAAGCTTCCCTTACAAGCTTACAAGGATATTTTCAAAGTAAATGTTTTATTTTATAATTATGTGACTTTTAAATGATTTCAAAATAAATAATTTAAGAATTTCAGAAAGGTACTCTTTATCAAAATCAGAATTTTAAATGTTTTAAAGATTTATCTTTATAAATCTTTTTAATTAATGTCTTCAAAATGGTTTTTTAAGGATTTATTTATATGGACATGAATGTTTTTAAAAATTTTAATCCCTTTCAAAAGTTTCAAAGTGGTATGGGACACTTTGATTCAAAAATCTCTTTTTAATTACTTCCTTTATAAATGTGTGACTTTTAAATGATTTCAAAAAAGGAGATATTTCTCTCAAATAGTTTTGATTTCATCTATGTCAACATCCTTTGATGGATTTTAAGATTATTTGAAGTTGATTTATTATGATACAAAACTTCTATATTGTATTGAAGGTTTTGTGATATGTTTGACTATGGATGTGCTATTTTTATACCATTCATAGTTTATGGTGAAAGTATTGACATTTCGTATGCTAGTTTTAATACGAATGTTTATGTTATGTTTAAACCTTTTCATATGGGAATGCATTGGACTTAATATGTGATGGGTGGAGCCCGCTATAGCTCCTTGATGCATCGGTAGGTCTCATGAGACAAACTAGTGTCTTGGCACAAGGCCTTGACAAAATCTTATTTGTAGTCTTGGCGCGAGGCCTTGGCTATGTGGTTATGATAGTCTGGCATTATGCATTCCAACATTATGAAAGTGGTTATTGATTTTTGCATGTGATTATTCGATTAGTAGAATATCCATGTGAATAAGTAAATGGCATTATTTTATTTTATTTATGCCATACCATGTTGAAAGTTCATGTTTAAAAGGCTTTTGTTTTAGTTATACATTGCCTTAAATGATTATTCTTATTGATGAAAGTTTCCGCTATATTGTTATCCTTACTGGGCATTTGAGCTCACCCCTTTTCTATGTTTTATTTTTCCCAGGAAGTGAAGATGTAAGTTATGAATGACCTGCAGGGATATTATGAGGGGATTATAGTGTGGACTATGGAAACATTATGTTGTTGTAGTAGTTTTTCATTTTATGATGTAATGTAAAACTTATGAATATATCTAGTGTTTCCAAGACTACTAAACCAATCGGTCTTTCGAGATTTGATCTTTCTTGTGATCATGCCAATGTTATGTAATAATGCACCGACTCTGGGTAACTGGGGTCGGGGCGTTACAGTTGGTATCAGAGGAAGTTTAGTACAAACCTTGGAAGCTAGATTTAGATAAACTCTGATTAGAGCACGTAGAACTAAGATGAACTTTGAGGATTAGTATAGAAGAACTTCCTAGAATTTTGGTATTGTAGAGATTTTGTGAGTTTTCCAAGCAATACATCCCTGTCTGGATACGAGCAGGTAGAGGCGGCTCTGGCACAGATGTACCTAGGGGTAAAACCCGAAAACACCGCTTTGAGCTAGACTCGAACGGGAACTGGTGCACGACAACGGGCCTTGCTGCACTCTTGGTTACGACACTCCCGGGGGATATGCTTAGGATAACTCTCATTTTCTTTACAAATCATTTTGATGGGATTATGAGTATATACTTCCTCAAAGAAAACATTCTTATGATTGTGGATTATATCCATAAATAGTTCAATTTATGTTAAGTGTTTTATACGTATGGGATTATGTGTTTTGATTCATAAACTGATCTAGTTTATGCCATGGTATAGAAATGGCGCCCAGTAGAAGGAATGAGAACTCCAGAAATACACATGATTCAAAGAGAAGGAAGGATCATATCTTTCATGGTCTTAAGCTAGAATTTATAAGAGAAATAGTCTCCCATGTATTATCATCATATGAAGAAATAATATCATGTGTTGATAAGATATGTAAAGAGTTTACTGAGTCCTATGGCTTTGAAGGGATGCAAGAGAAGAAAAGGATGGAAGAGAGAAAGATGGATAAAGGGAAGAGGGAAAAGAAGAATTTTCCCATATGTGGCAACTGTGGAAAGAAACACCCTGGAACTTGCCTGAAAGGAATGGGAGTTTGTTATAAGTGTGGAGGAAAAGGGCACAAAGTACGTGACTGCAAGGGTAAGAAAATGGTTTTAAATGTACAATGCTTCATTTGCAAGGATTTTGGACACTACGCGAACCTATGTCCCAGTCATCAGACTATGCCGCAAATGATGTTATTGGATAATAACCAAGTTATGATACTACCACAAATGAAGAGGAATGATTAGAGTTCTTATGTTGATTATGTCGATTGAGTGTTGTATCAACAATGTACTTGTTATAATAATTATGGAGTATATAAGGATTGTATTGTAGTACTATTTCATTAAGGACTTGAGATTATGTGGAACAAAGAAAAGTGACTCAATAGCAGGATAAATTTTTGGAAAATATATGGTTGAGAGAATGATAAATCATAATATAGTTCTGATACTGAGGTAGTGATTTTGGAATAATATGTGATTGTTTTGGATAAATTATATTGGATATTCTTGACTACCTTGGAACTGATTAATGATTTGTATATTCCATCATTGTTGGGGATTAAAACATTTTTGGATTAATGAAGTATATCCAGCATTCTATATGGAATAAGGGAGCATGAATGTAATCAATAAGGAATATGGTAATACATGATGAAGGTATTCATATGCTATTACGGGGTAAAAAGGATCTATATTATGATTAACTTCCTTATAAATGTTGGACTGTGAGTTTGGACAGAAGTATTTTGGATAGTTCTAGTTTGGATTATTTTGGATTGCCATAAAAGGACAACCCGGAGGTCGGGCGGCAACCCGTCGCGTCAGGAAAGGCTGCGAGACTTGAACCCGCAACCGATGGGCGACAAGGGTGTATCACCTACCACTGGCCCAAGAGATGTCCTGGATTAAATAATGTAGTTTTTTTAAAAGATCTGGTAGATGAATTATAAATTCGTTTATTTTGGAACCCTGTACGAATAGTATAAATATAATTTTTTTTACGAGTGAAAGAAGAGTTTATGGTAGAAACTTATTAATGGATAAAACTATGATTATAAAGTAAGTATATCTCCTTATGATCTTATCCAATCTCATAAATAAATTCCTCAACATTAATAAAAGGAACTTAGAACAAAAATGTTTCCCTAGATGGTACCTTAAATCATCACTAATTTATGGCTTTGGGATTGTTGGCCTTTTCATAGCCATGTTCTCTACCACTCTCCATCAGATAATTGATGGTTAGATTTCTCTTCCATATCCATATTTTCCTACATGGAACCCTTGTATGTGTTATTTTCGGTAATCTTCATACTTTCCACTCTTTATTTTAAATAGAGGCCTCATTAATTCATTTTTCGATGTGGGATTTCAACTAAGATATTTTGAAACGTCAAAAATGTGTTATCCCAATACCCTATATTTTGTTGAACCGATGGTACTTCAAATCATCATAGATTGATGAGTTTAAGGACCTCAATTTTATATTTTTTGTGATTGATGACCTCAATCACTACCTATAAATATTTACGTTTTTCCTCCAATTATATGTCTCTAATTCCCACCAATGTTCTCCTAATCAAGATCATAATTTGGTGGTGACCCTTTGATTTCTCTTTTCTTCATATTAAGACTAAATTTTAGTAACCCAATTTCCGATGTGGGTTTTCCCACAAATATATTTTCTACTTTCAACCTTTTATTTTTGAAGAACAATTTCAAATTGCGAGGACGCAATTTATTGAAGGAGGGGAGAATGTAACACCCCAAGATTTCATAGTGTGTTATTCAATAACTTGCACTACACGCAACACTGAGTTCAATTGCACCATGACTTACCAAAAAAAAATCCATTAAAAGAGGTCATGAATAGTATTAACTAAATTTTAAACTTTATATAATCCTTATAATTTTAGAATCCATATTATGAGTTTCTTAGTCATAATGCAAGAAGAGATTCATTTTCAGTATTTCACTTTTATCAACTTTTGATAGTGAAACCTTTTTAAATACAATATTTTAAACTTTTTGACTAAATGGAGACATCAAAAAATTTAAAATGAAACATCCCAAGCTTCCACGGTACGTTTTCCTTTGAATAAAACAGTAGTGTGTGTTGTACGCAACTTCGAGTTCTAACACACCGTAACCAATCAAACTAGCTGTTATGAATAGTAATACCTACTTTTTGAAGTTATATATATTTTATATTTTAAAATGGACTTCATTTTTGGATTCGGAATATCAAATTTAGCCTATGGTGAAATTTTGGTACTTTTCGGATAACTTTCATATTTTGATGAATAGGGAAAATTACTAAATTTTAATTAAAAACAACTTTTTTAATCAAAATAATTAATAGTGATACATTATGAATTTGAGTGGTTTTAAAATATATTTAGAATATATTTTTACTATTTAATATAATTTTGGTCATTGGACATAATTTTAAAATTAAACCGAACATAAACAAGTGTCAATCTTTTGATAGTTATTATCTCTTAAAAACACGCTTAATGTTTTGACAGCGGGAATTAATTTTAAATTAATTTCTGCCACTTCTGTGTTTTGAATTTAGGAAAATGGATTCCATATTTGGAATCAGGATGTTCAAATTGTGTAAATAGGTAACTTTTATTTTTAGACATTTTGAATAATTACTGCGGTAAATATTTTATTTACCATGGTTAAGGGTAAATCCGGGAAATAAGGGTTAACAAATAATATTATAATAATACTAAATTACCCTAAAACGTGTCTTAAACCTATTGGTTGATACATGGTCTACCATGAGCATCTTTGGGTCTATTTTGGGACCCCATGGATCCACTTGTAAGTGATAATGACACTTTATTTTAATTTAGTTAAAATGAATACAAAAATGACACAAGCATATATCTTTTAGAACAACAATTGTTACATAGGGTTATATATGTTCGATTTTAGATTATAAATATTCATTAGGAAGCTAAAAAGATTTCCTACATAATTATATTTTATTTATAATTTTTAGACATTAAATAATTTATTTTATTTATGATACAATGATGATGCAGTAATTACTATAATAGTGAAAAATTAAAATAATTGATATTATAAATACCCAAAAAAATATAATATGAAACTTTTAATGAATTAAACTAATTTTCTAGGATACTATGATATATTAGGATTGATTTAATTGACTTTGTTCGAAGTAATCAATCTGTTATGAGTTTCACAAAATCAACTATTGAATAGTGTCAAAATTGACATAAAAGAGTTCTTAAAACAAATATTATATTATTAATTGATATTAAATTCCTAAAAATCTAAGGTTCGGCCAAGAGACTTATATCAGGATAGGTTCATCATTAATGGACCACTTGGGGGTCGCTTGGATGTATATAGTTTGTTTATTAACCATATTATATAAAAATACAAAGAGACATTGTAAAAGTGAAACTAATTAACTTAGAGTTACTACTTAAAGATAAGGTTAATATAAGTACCCAAACCTGTCTAAATTCTATTGGATGAGTGGTTTTCGACCTATCTCCACCTTAGCCTTTGAATAGTCAACTTTTGAGCCATTGGAAACCGAATATGAATTTATTATAAATTAATATTTCTAGCTTTTCCAAAGGTACCCCTCACCCCTCTTATAAAAGGGCACTCCTCCTTCTCATTTCTTCACACCTTCAAAGCCTTTTGGTTCGGCCAAACTCTGCCAAAATACTCTCCCAACATCCCTCACTACAACCTAGAGGCCTTAGTTTGATCAGAAAGCCAACCTAAGGAGCCCTTTTGATCAAATCAAAAGGAAGAACCCGAAGAAGAGGTAATGATTTCACCACCCTTTTTTAAGTTCATTTCTTCTTCCACTTCTTCTTCCTTTGTTCTTACCATTCTAAAATAATAACTCCAGTATCTCACATATAATTTGATGTTATTATAAGTATGGTACAACCATATTCAGTATTCTATCCACCCTTTGAATAACATGTCACCATACGTGCGTACGTACGGCTTACCGTCTCCACGTCGTGGTGTAATTGTTATTCAATATAATATTATTTGGATGGGTATAATAATGATGTGTAAATCATGTAAATAATAAATATAACATGTTAATGATTCTGTATATATGATATACCATTCATTTATATATTATTTTAATATCAAAAGAATGATATTGTCGCTCGTGCGTACGTACGGACTACCGTCTCCACAAACGCGATGAGATTCATTCTCCATCGTAACCATTCAAGTATAATTATCATTTTATGATTTAAAAATGATTTTTAAGGACTAGATATAATTCTGGATAAGAATAAGATACAACAACCATGGCTTATGTAACAAAACATATAAATAAAATGAGTAAGTTAACACCCGAAACGACGATAATTCTAAGATATTATTAACAAATCAATGTTAAAATATCATATATGATATCATATTATTATATATGATTCTTGTATAATTTAATAAAAACTATTTCACCATTATACAGGAGGTTAACCTACCCCAACCAAGGAAAAGTACAAGGTAAGGGTTTACTTTACAACCTCTTCATTATCCAAGGTTGTTTATACGTAATAATCTACTGGGATCTCTTTATCATCCACATCCATGTTTCTTAAAAATGTATTTAAAAACATTTTTACTATTTACTAGAATATGAGTTAAAGTCATTTATACCCTTTTTGACTTTTATAAGTGGTTTATAAAGGAATCTTTCGGTCGTTTTCAAAACAAGGTCCTTTTTAACCTTTTCGACAGAATTAAGGTAAGAATGTTTTTTTTAACATATACGGCGGGTGCGGTTATTTTACGCAGTTATAAAATCTTCAAAGCTTCCCTTACAAGCTTACAAGGATATTTTCAAAGTAAATGTTTTATTTTATAATTATGTGACTTTTAAATGATTTCAAAAAAAATAATTTAAGAATTTCAAAAAGGTACTCTTTATCAAAATCAGAATTTTAAATGTTTTAATGATTTATCTTTATAAATCTTTTTAATTAATGTCTTCAAAATGGTTTTTAAGGATTTATTTATATGGACATGAATGTTTTTAAAAATTTTAATTCCTTTCAAAAGTTTCAAAGTGGTATGGGACACTTTGATTCAAAAATATCTTTTTAATTACTTCCTTTATAAATGTGTGACTTTTAAATGATTTCAAAAAAGGAGATATTTCTCTCAAATAGTTTTGATTTCATCTATGTCAACATCTTTTGATGGATTTTAAGATTATTTGAAGTTGATTTATTATGATACAAAACTTCTATATTGTATTGAAGGTTTTGTGATATGTTTGACTATGGATGTGCTATTTTTATACCATTCATAGTTTATGGTGAAAGTATTGACATTTCGTATGCTAGTTTTAATACGAATGTTTATGTTATGTTTAAACCTTTTCATATGGGAATGCATTGGACTTAATATGTGACGGGTGGAGCCCTCTATAGCTCCTCGATGCATCGGTAGGTCTCATGAGACAAACTAGTGTCTTGGCACAAGGCCTTGACAAAATCTTATTTGTAGTCTTGGCACGTGGCCTTGGCTATGTGGTTATGATAGTCTGGCATTATGCATTCCAACATTATGAAAGTGGTTATTGATTTTTTCATGTGATTATTCGATTAGTAGAATATCCATGTGAATAAGTAAATGGCATTATTTCATTTTATTTATGCCATACCATGTTGAAAGTTCATGTTTAAAAGGATTTTGTTTTAGTTATACATTGCCTTAAATGTTTATTCTTATTGATGAAAGTTTCCGTTATATTGTTATCCTTACTGGGCATTTGAGCTCACCCCTTTTCTATGTTTTATTTTTCCCAGGAAGTGAAGATGTAAGTTATGAATGACCTGTAGGGATATTATGAGGGGATTATAGTGTGGACTGTGGAAACATTATGTTGTTGTAGTAGTTTTTCATTTTATGATGTAATGTAAAACTTATGAATATATCTAGTGTTTCCAAGACTACTAACCCAATCGGTCTTTCGAGATTTGATCTTTCTTGTGATCATGCCAATGTTATGTAATAATGCACCGACTCTGGGTAACTGGGGTCGGGGCGTTACAATGTTAGTATCAAAAGGAATGGTTGGACCGAATGAAGAAAAAATAGATGACTTTGATTTCTGCCTATCCATGTCTATCATCAGAAGGATGAAGATTAGTTGGAATCCCTGGAAAAAGCAATGGGTTGAGGATACTGATCAACTGTATAAAATGTTTAATCTTGTAGACTATCCAAGAAGGCCTAAGAATCTAGCCGATCCTGGTTTGGAACCAGATGAAGTGGATGAGTACTCAGAAGAAGAAGAACAAGAAGAAGTAACAGCTGAAGTTCCACCTAGAGAAGAATCTGTAATACCTCCAATGGAAACAGTTCCTGTTTAAGAGGAAAGGGGTGTTCCCCCTGCTAAAATACCTCAAAGAGAGGAAGTTTTTGTTGAAATGGAATGGACTGAGGATCCTCCAGCTGATCTTCATGAGGGAGAAGCTCATGCCAATGATGCAAGGAAATTAGTTTTTCCGGGTTCCGAACAACAAGCTACCTTTGAGGAAGTTTTTGTTGAAGAGAATCTTTTTGTTGAGAAAGAATCAAGTCTAGAAGATTATCCATTGGAACAATCGGTTCCTGATATTATTCCATATGCTGAAGAAAGAATGGAAATTGCCTTTCAGCTGGAAAGGCAAGAATTTGCTGAAGAGATTTAGGATGATCCTGTGGATCTTGTCCATGATCCTGAACCTCAAGAATCTGAAAGAGAAGAACAAGTTGAGGGGGAGGAAACTCAAAATCTTGATATTGTGGAATCTGGATCTGGTGAATCTTCTCAACCTTCTGTCACCTTCCTTATACACTCTCGGTATGAGTTACCAAGCTTTTATGATGTGAATGAGTCCCAGCAAGTGACTGCAACTGGAATGGATCATTCTTCTCTGTTTCAACTAATGTCATTAGCTCATTCAGAACTAGAACCAGAGCCCCAACCTCAATCTGGATCAGAATCTGAGTCTGAAGATGACTCTGACCCTCAACTAGAATCTGAGCCTCTACCTTTACATGCATCATTACCTGAGCTTCTTTCCTTTGTAACCAAAGATGATATGAATGCTTTTGGCGAGACTTTGTTAGTTGGGTTTGAGAAAATTGTCTTCACTAAACCTCACCCAGAGTCTCAATTAAGTGAAGAAGATGCATCAATTCTCTTGGAAAATATTATCTTACATATTCAACCAAGGATGATCCAAGAAATTCAAGATGTCCAAGTAGAGAATAAGCTGCTGAGTGCTGATGTTGCAAATATGAAAAGTATGGTATCCAGTCTGCAGAATGAGCTATCTGTGAGATCAGAGCCTGCTCCTGTTTCTACCCCTGCACCTACTGCTGTTTCACCAGAGTCCCTTGATTCCCTCTTTTCCAGGGAGATTGTGTCTCATGTACATCCTTACCTACTATATTTTGATCAAAATATTGTAAAAAGGCACATGAAGATGCTGGAACGGATAAGAGAGCTTGTGGAAAGTCTAAATAAGCTTACAGATGGATACACTAGATGTCTGCAAAAAGTTTTGAAATAGATCAAAGTTCTAACTGAAGCTGTCAATGCTTAACCTGCTTCTGGTCAGACCTCCACACCTACTTTGGATGATTCTCTGCTGAGATCCTTAATTAAGGAAGAATTACATAATGCCTTCAGTGGCTTGGATCTATCTTCATTGTTATAAGTAATTATGAACAGTTATAGAGCATTGGACTTGGTTAGGATCCATTCAACGATAGCTAATGATGCTCAACAAGAGATCTCCAAGAAAATAGATTTGTATCTTTCCCAGATTTTCTCTAAAAGTGACATGACATATCACTTTAGATATCTTGTGTAAAATCTGATAATCCATCCGGTGACTCATGCTTTTAAATCTCAAGTTCATAAACTTTCAGAGTTCACCAGATTGTTGGGCCGATTTATGGAGAATAAGGATGATTTTGAAAAGGATATGTAGTATGGTTGTGAAATCATTACTGATTTAATCAATCTTTTGAAGCCATATCTTCATGTGCAGAGTACTGCTATTGTTGCTACAGCTGATGCATCCCTTAGACCTGGACTTCCTGCCTTATCATCTACTACCATGACAGTTAGCCAAGCCCTTTCTCAGATCCGGCCAGTCATTCTTGTCCAACCTAAGCCTAGATCTTCTTCTGCTCCTACTTTGGATCTATCTGTTTTTGACGGTCTACCCTTACCCTCTATGTCTACCTCTTCTATTCCTTCTTCTACTTTAGCACCAGCTCCTACTACTAATAAAGGCAAGACAAAAATGGATCCCTAAAGAGTTTGCTGCCTGTTTTTCTTTTTGATGGGATGTAATTTATTTTTTTCAGTTTGTACTTCTCCTGTACTTTGTATTATGAATGCTTTGTTTAATGACAATTGCTGAGTTTCATTTCCTTTTCTCTACTTTTTTATAATCCCAAAAGGGGGAGAAAAACCGACAAGTATCAGTTCTATAATAGTATAAACGGGGGAGAAAAATTGCATGTATCTGTTCTATAATGTTTTTTTTATGCTAGTATCATCAATATTACATATCTTTAATATTCTACCTATATATGATTTGTGATCATCAAAAGGGTGGGGGGGATTATTGGACTCTCCATGTGTTAATCATGTTTTAATAATCACAAATCTCATTATTGTTAATTAATCTTGACCTTCAGTGCACATCTTTCTAATGCTCTTCAAACTCAACAATAGGTGCATATCATGTTTTTATAATAAGAAATATTATGGATGTTAATTACTCATTACAAGTTTTTTGCATAATTACAATTCTATCATATATTATCTCTAATGAGTAACCTTAACTAATATTCTGCATATCACTGTCTTAGTCCAAATACGTATTTTTTTGTCTATGTAAGGAATCACCATGACCAGACACCGTGACCAAACACCGTGACCACTGACCATAACCCATACACCATGAAGGACACACCGTGACCAGAAACTGTGACCACATACCATGACCAGACACCATGATCAGACACCGTGACCAGAAAACGTGACTAGACACTGTGACCACTCACCGTAACCAAGACACCGTGAAGGTCTCACGGTGACCAGACACGGTGATAAGACACCATGAAGAAGACACCGTTTCCATGATCACTGTGACACCGTTTCTTAATCATTTCTCAATATTATTTTAAATGATGCTAACAGTCATATTTGTTGTTTTTAATTCAATTATTGTTATTTAATGCTAGTTGTTGTCTTGACAGGAAACTGTATCTCGTACCTATGAAAAGGGAATCATTCCTACTACCAGAGCTCAGGGAATATAAAGAAGATTTAGCTGCATTAGAGAAGACACGCACGCCTGACACGTCTCGACACATATACTACAATTCATGTGAGCTCTGTCATGATCCAAAGAACAATCTGGAGCACAACTGTGAAAAACACATTGCACGATTCTCAAAGAAGTTCCATACATGAAATCTTACATTTATGAAGAACACACGACGAATCAAGAGACTGTAGAACACAAGCCGAACTACGACACTCTATTTTTCATCAAAAAAAACTAGAGAAGGACTCTGAAGAATTCCTGCTCAATCCAACGAGTCCAGAGCTATATTAACAATCACTAGAGCCATTTCTAAACTATACATATCTTCTCTGTGATTCATTATTTACTTTCGAGCTGTTTGTGTCATCTTCTGTATTTTTACAAACACACACTGTTTCCTGAACTTTAACCGGAGGATCTATAAATCCTCACTCAAACTCTTAAATCTTTTATTTCCCACTGGGATAGTGGTAGAGGTCGTGTGTGACCTAAACAGCTGGTTTTTTGTTGTTTTGTTTCACACAAAAAATAGTGGTAGAGGTCTTGGACCTGGACAGTTTTTGTAAAACTATTGTTAACCCTGATCCCGGGTGTGGATCAATTTCATATATATATTTGTGATGACTATGTCTCGTCTTGAGACTGAACCTCTTGTTATATCTACTGTGCATATTTTACTTAAATTTAATGTATACGACATATATTATATTTATTCTGCTGCTATTACATTAAAATACAAAATTATTTTGAAGCTACATTAATAGTTATATTATCATGTGTTTGCACTTATTGTAAATCAGTAGATTAGTTTTAAAAGTTAGTTTGATCTTGTGGTTAATCTAACTGAGACCTAATCAATCTTTGAGAAGCTAAGTGAAAATTTAAAATCTATATAAATTCAATAGAGTTTAACTTATTTTATAAATCATGGGATTTTAACTAGAGAATGTTTTAACAGAAATTTTAATTGGAACTCAATTTACCCCCCTATTGAATGTCCACTCCGACCAACACCAATAATTCAGTTACTATGTTATAACGCTCATATTTAAATAATACTATTTATTGTTGTCTTAGCTCGATGTTACATATCATGTATGATATTGAGAAAATTATTACATTTAAAATATCGTGATATTAATGTATTATCCTATATATATGGATTAAAATTTCTGTAATTTTCAATTATACAAGGTGATATTTAAAGATATATTTGATGGGGAGTGTTTCAATATCCATGGTGAAAATTTTCTTTTCACAATGGGATGGAATTCCATTAAAAAGTTGTTAAACCATTAGTCTGGTGTTTGGAAACTCACTATGATAAAGGTTTTGGATAGATGAAAATTGGGATAAGAGTTATTGAAAATTTTTCCAACAAATAAAAAGCTAAAGGTTGAATATCATAGGTATTTTTTTAAAATATATGGTATTTGTTCACATGATTTTTTTCTCTAAATTGTTTTGTGTTTAAACAAAAATTTCTTTTTGTATTTATTTAAATATATTTAGTTTATTCTCATAGATAGTCTCATTATATTTTTATAATCATTAATGTTTCATATATAATAATTACCAATATTTAACCTGGATAAATATAATTGTTTTATTTATATTTTTATATAATGAAATTTTATACAATTTCAAAGTTTTGATGACATTGAGTTGCAACTCTATGAAGAACTATCTCTGATTTACATATAAGAAAAAAATCCAAAAAATCAAATTATAATTATAGTTCATAGAATATTAATTGATATTTAATCAGATATAATTTTAAGAGATTTTTTATAGGAATGAACAAAACTAAGGAAGTCATATAAGATTCCATGAAAAACATGATTGAATCCCTTAGCCAAATAATTCACTAAATATCCACTAGATGATGTTAGGCCATATAAATATTGTATTTAAGAGTAAATTGGATAGATAAAATTAGTTTAAGGAATCATATATAGTGTGTTTGATAGATAAATGAAAATATTGGCAAATGGAGATATGTGAATCTCAAGATAAAAAATTTAGGAATCGGGTATCAAATATTTACTATTTTTTAGTTATAATGTCAAGATACACATTTTTTGAGTTGTAAATATGAATTATATTACTTTTTTGTTTTGATGTTATAAATATTATTTGTAAAATATATAGGGTTTTTATTGACATTTAAAATTTATTCATTATGATCATGCTGGGTTATACGTTAAATGATAATAACTCTAGTCTAGATTTTAGGCATATTTGAAGTGATGAATGACATTGATATTTATGGATTTTCTTATTGAAGAATTGTAAGATCCCAATTTTAAAAAAGGTATGTTTTCATTATGTTTTGGTTGAATCCTTTATTTCGGGCTTCAAGGATTGTTTTCTTAAAGTATGAGAGGGCTTGAGGATGTTTCCGGGGCACGTGGCATGGAAGAAAGGAGAACTGGGCAAGATAGGCCAGGGCGCACATCCTGCGCATGGCCAGGGTAAACCATGTGGCCTTCCCAGGTAAGCCGTACAGCTTCACCTCCTCCAGACAGAAGCTTGCGCATGGTTTGCGAACAGTTAGCCAAACCATGCGGCCTGCCATGACTAATTCGTGCGACCCTCCCTCCTCTAGAGAGAAGTGAGCACTCAGTTTGTGCACGGTTTTCCAAAACATGCGAAAAAATCTAGTGACTCCCCCTCCTCCGAGAAGTGGTATGCACATAGTTTGCAAACAGTTTTCCAAACCGTGTAGTTAAACCATGCATCCACTTAATGTTGGAAAATTTACAAAATTCCCACTCTGGGCTTTATAACCCCAACTCTGGATTTTCCCCCAATTCCTCCCTCTTCACCCTAGGAATGAACCAATTCACCTAAGAGCTCCAAGAGACTGATCTGCCTCGTTTTTAAGGCGTTTTTTGGTGCCGTTGGTTACAGATTGAATCACTGGGTAAGGACAATATCCTCCTTAGTTATTCACTTGTTTTCGGGTTTTTGTCTTTTCTCCCACCTGTTTTGAAACTCTAAAACCCTCTCTTTTGGGAGAGTTCATGGTTAAAGCTCCAAGGCTTGGTCGAATCGAGGTCTAAGGACTTGATTTAGGGTGCGTTCAACCACAGAATCAAGTTAGGGGGTCTACAAGTTATATCCCATGGTTATTTAGGGTTTTTGTGCATGTTAAATAGTTTTCTTGATTTTCATTGGTTATGTTTGTTAATACATGGCATGTTTGAGAAGAAAGGTGTTTAAAATAGAAAATGGGAATCCCCACGATCCCCGTGGGATGTGATGGGGTTGACTTGACATAAATTGGGGTCATCCATGGGATGTCCTGGATTTTCCTGGGATTAGGTATTGTTATCAATCAAGTGATCTTGTTGTGATAAATGGTAGACCCTTGATGAATATGTTGGCATGATTGGATGAACATGGAATAGATGTTAGGTGATGCACCTAGACTTGGTAATAATCAAAGGGTTATTTGAAATGGATTGAATGGATGATTCCTAAAAATGATGAATGGGTTAAATGGGTTAATGTGTAAATTTATTAAAGACCATAATGGGATAAATTATGGGTATAGGATGGAATGCTTAGAGAGATATGCATAACACATGTCAATTGGGTTAATGGTTAAATGATGTGAAATGGTAATGTGTTAATGGGTTAAGGCATGATGTGGTTTCCCATGTGGGTTGTTGTGAATGATGTTTGTCGATGGGCAATGGTTGGAAGGTTGATGGTTACTTATATTTAAGCATGTGCACATGGCATGGTAGTGTGGGGTATGACTTGAGGATATATGCCCACAGGTCGAGTGAAGACTGATTCACTAAAAACTACCCTAAATGCATGGGTTAGGAATGCAGACTGATGATCTATTCTCCTAACGGTTGCATCCTCCCAGATGGAGTCTTCGAGGTGAGGTTATGGTTTCTATGAGGGAGTTAGTCATAGTGATATAGGATAACAATGTGGTCACCCTCTTGGATGTGACTGTTGTCCTTAGTCCCATGTAACATAGGGTATGTGATTAAACCATGGAAATGTGAAGAAAGGGTAAGTGATGGTAAATGGTTATAAATGGATGGTAATGGAATGACAATGTAATTGGATCTAAACTCGTTAATGGAACCTTAAATCATTACTTGGAATTTATCATTCATTTTCCTTTTTTCATGCACTAATGTTTATACTGGATATTTTGTAGGCACTTTTGGTGGTGTCCTACTGAGTTGTAGTCACACCCTGCTCGAGCCGCTGTTGGGTACCCGAGCAGACTTCTTGTTTGCAGGTCATGATAAGGGAAAGGGTCCTTGCTAGATAGTTGAGTGGACATGGGTAGCACTTGGTGGAGGATTCTGACATGGAGTCAGAACCATTTTGGGGATTTTGGCAGTTGTCTTTATTTTTGTCTTTTGTTCACTTTTTCAATTGGAGTATGACATGGCATATTTTTTGTTAGAAATGGTATTTGTCCTTATTTCTTGTTTATTGATTGTTTATTTCTCTATTGGATGTTTCTATTAGGGCATAATCTGATATAATGGGGGTATAGTCTCCCACATGACTACATAGTCCCCCGCTGCTAGTCGGCAGCCATTGGCATACGGGGAGGCGCGCTTAAGGTTATGTAACCACCCATATCGGAGAACCGGTTTAGTGGAATCTAGGTCGGGGAAGTTACAAAGTAGTATCATAGGAGGTATTTCATCTCCCTCTCTGAGGTCTTTTTATTTGGGATTGATATCCAAGGGTTAGGATGTGTCGGGCCTTGGCTATGATCTCGTGCTTGGGAGTAGCTAACTCAGGTACGGGGGGAAAATCCAAGTCACCATGGGTGGGAATTGTTGTTCATGAGTTTTTGTTGTTACAGTGGATGATATTTCACCGTTGGGTGATGCACATGTGGTTTGATTTGACTATTTTATGATATTCAGCTTGTGGGCTTAACGACACGGGAAATTGCATTCATGCATCATTATAGGCACCTAAAGAGATAGGTGGCATTAATTGTGTTATGCACACGCACTGGGTGGGTGTGTGAGGTAGGAAAAGTCGGATGCATCATGCATTTCATGAAATCAAGAAATGATGAGATGAATGAAATAAAACAAGTGGGTGAATGAAAGGAAAGAAAATGAGAAATGTTGTAACCGGGTTAATGTTTTGGGTTGTGATAAATTGCAAGGGTTGATTTGGTGTCTAGAAGAAAGAAAGGGGGGTTTCATAGTGATGGTAAAAATTTTAATGAATTCTGCCTAATGAAAGGTGTAAATGTGTTAAATTGATGACTTTAACATGTTGTGAAATGGGAAATGTGCCTAAGAGGAAGGGATGGTGTTGTGAAAGAAGAATTGGTTTGAAGATGTGTTGATAAAAGAATTGTGATTGAGTAAGTTGGTTACCAATATTGACCATGACCAGGGTAGGTATGGTAGGGGTTGAGTTCTATGTGTGATGATGGTCATTGGGGTAAAGAATGAATAATGGTTTTTTAGGATTGATTGTGTGGGATCTTTCCATTTGTGGTTAAATTCATTAGTTCATTCTTTCTATGTAATGAGTGAATGACAAGTTCAGAATGTGAATGTTTTAGTTAAAATGTGGGTATCCTTGTAGTTGTCAGTTATCCCCTTGTATGCATGGGTTGGGGCCATGAGAGTGCCCTAGTGGAGATTTTGGGCTTGGATTGTGAGGCCTTCCCGGTCATGCTATGGCATAGGTTGTGTGTTTAGGGAGTTGGTATCGTTCAACCTTCAAAGTGACCTATTAGAGAGGTCGGACAAGGATTCTACTGCTTTTGGGTGTGTGTCACACATATGGATGTTTTTGACCTTGAATGTGGGGCATCGAGTGCTGCATGGTGTAGTATTGGGATGTAAGGACAAGTGGGAAGGTTGGTGGTCTAGTTGTTCCTGGTTCTTTCATAAGGTCACCCTAGTGTTTATGATAAGGGGTGAGGTTTTTTTTCAAATGGTTGTATCTCTTGAATGCATGACTCACATGTTTGAGTGAGTACTATTGGAGGTCTGGATATTGTTTTGAATAGGAAAGACAAGGGTGGCTAAAGAATGGATATATACTCTTGCTCGATGGTGACACCCTAGGTAAGGGTGGGTCATGTGGATCTACTTGTGTATGAATGGGTTGGTTGTGGAGCGATGGATAAACCCGGTTGGTGATCGAACCAGAGTGGTGATGGTTAAGGGTTGATGTGGCCCGTTCATCAGGGAAGCCTGAGATTCCTAGCAGGTTATGGTGTCACATAGCTTGACATCAGAAATGGGTAAGTTGGTGGTGGTGTTCCTCGACGACTTCTTAGCGTACCCTTGCTAGTGACGAGCATGCCCAATATCATGAAATCATCCAGTGTATGTTGAGAAGCTCTGGATCTCTCCAAGAGACATGAAGCTGTTCGTTGGGATGAGGACATCATGGGGTTTACGCACAAGGAAACAATATGTGTGAAGTTTGATGATGGGACGTAAACCCTCGATGGATTAGGGTGGAGACCTCGATATGGGTCAAATGTTGAAAATGCCTTGGGTTCCATTTGTGGAGGCCGAGAATGGGTACTAGGTGACGTTCATTTCCTTGTTTTGGGAAAAAGGCTGGATGGCCATGTCTATGTTTGGGGTTCGGTTTGTGATCGGTTCTACGATGCGGTGGTTTTAATCCATCATAGTGAGCGAAGGTAACGACACTCCTAAGGTGGGGAGTGATAAATCGGACTTTAATGTGGAAGAAAGAACCTCAATACGGCATAGTGGAACTAGGGTAGCAGTGAGGAACCTGTGATGTGCGTGTCGGGTTCCTTGGAGAGGCATGCATGACTTGGATGTGGTGACAAATGAGCCAAGTGTTGGCTTGAGCTCATGGTGGTTCAAAGTGAAGCTTGGGAGATTTTTGCTTAGTTGTGGGAGGATGTGTTTGGATATGAAAACTGGTTGTGGTAGGAGAAGTTGAGGTCTTATAACTCAAACGGAGATTGGGGTTAGTCCTGGGTCAATAGTCCATGTGTGGTTTTAGGATGTCGTGATGATAGGAGAACCATAGTAATGTGATGTGGTTTCTTGCCAAGGGTGAGGTTGATGACATTATAGAGGGTGGTAATGCCATGATAATGAATTATACTAGAATATGGGAAATGACCTTAGTGGGTGTTCTGGGGAAGCTAGTTGAAGGTGGTCTGACCTGAGATAGTAAACATGAATGGGTGAAGTGAGAGTGACCACATACGAACTGATGTTATAGAGGAATGAACCTTTATAATCAATGTTGAACCTAAGTGGGGTCATTATGATCTTAGTCCTTGAATGGATGGTGTAGGAATGTCCTCCGAATGGTTGTGATGGTGTGGCTGGATGCCAAGGCAGGGTAATGCTCATATAAATGCTTTGGTCTTGTACGTTAGAACATATTAGGATATGGGAAGGTTGGGTTGAGATCTGATGGTCCTTCTTCAAATGAGGAGGTTCCAAGTAACCATAAATGGTGGAGAGAGCCATACCATATAAGTGGTCGGTTGATGACGTGACCATATTTTTTGGGTTGAAGGACTCGAGTGGTCACCATTCTGGTGATTTGGCTCTGATAGAGAGTGTTGGAACGGTTTAACTGGTTAAGTAGCCGAGAGTTTTGTTTTGCGTTGGGTGTATATCTGTGGACTGAGATCGTCAGGAAATGTGGTTGGAAGGGTCGTGTGTTTTCCTCTAGGTGATACCGTGTTGGGTCACCATAAGAGTTGGGTGAACAGAAAATGACACCAAGTGATTTGGGTCCATGAGTTGTGCAGAGGATCGGGAATATGAGGTGACGATTGGTTTCCCTATGATGATGAGAATTTGTGTGTTAAGTTTACTTGTGTTGTGAGTTTGGTGTTCCCTCCTATGTTTACCCATAAAGTTCTCGCGGTAAGAATAGTTGAAGTCGATACTTCCTTGCGGTGTTTTTCATCTTGTGTCTTGGTTGCGATGAGGAAGGCTTGTGGGGAATGCTTGTGCCCTTGATTCGTGTTCGGTAAGAATTGTGATGTACAACCAAAAAATGGAAAGTGGACAGTACATCCTGGTTTGACCAAGATGTACC
Organism: Viscum album; assembly: GCA_963277665.1. Lineage (NCBI taxonomy): Eukaryota > Viridiplantae > Streptophyta > Magnoliopsida > Santalales > Viscaceae > Viscum > Viscum album. Next base: position 94,061,211 of record OY728132.1, on the reverse strand, counting down.
GTGATCTCTAAATGAAGTTTTCATGGCCTGGAATGAAGAAGGAAGTTGCAGGATTTGTGGCTCGGTGTCTTACTTGTAAGCAGGGGAAGGCCGAGAAACAACGCCTAGGTGGTTTGTTGCATCCATTACCCATTCAGAATGGAAGTCGGATGATGTAACAATGGATTTTTTTCGTGTGTCATCCAAGGACGCCACGGAAGAACGATGCAATATGGGTGGTCGTGGATCGGTTAACACAATTGGCTCATTTATTACTGATTTAGGAGACCTATACAGTTGACTAGTTGGGTGAACTGTATGTTCGGGAAGCGGGGAAGTTACATGGGGTGCTGCAGAACATAGTTTCAGACCGAGATCTTCATTTCACGTTGCGTTTCTGGAAAGGGTTGCAGAAGGAACATAGTACGCAGGTGTTTTTTGAGTATGACATTCCAAACACAGATGGATGGGCAGTCGGAGCGTATGATCCAAGTGATGTAAGACATGTTGAGAGCTTGTGTCTTGGACCTTGGTGGTTCTTGGGAGAGGCACCTTATCGTTGGTTGTGGTTTCCTACAACAAAATATTTCAGGCTACATTTCATATGGAACCGTTTGAGGCACTCTACGAGAGGCCAGGTAGATCTCCATTGTGTTGGCTAGAGGCCGGTGAATCTAATTTTTTTGGGCCAAGTCTCTTGCAGGAGACTTCCGAGGAAGTTATGTTGATTAGGAAGCATATGGATATGGCTTAGAGTAGGAAGAAGTCGTATGCAGATCAGAGGTGTAGACCTCTTGAGTTTGGGGTGGGAGATAAAGTGTTCCTTCGGTTGTCACCAAGGTTGAGACACTATAGGATTTGAAAGCAGGGTAAGTTGGCGCCCAGATATGTGGGACCTTTCGAGATTGTGGAGAGGATCGAACCAGTGACTTACCAATTGGATCTTCCATAGATGTATGGTGGGATGCATGATGTGTTTCATGTGTCGCCGCTTCGATGGTATCACACTGACCCATCTCATGTAGTTGATGTTGAGGATGTGGAGCTTGAGGTTGATGCATCCATTGAGGATCATCTGGTTCGTGTGGTCGATCGTAGTGAAAAGGTCATGTGAGGCATGGTTGTGACATTAGTGCGAGTACTATGACAGCATGGGAAAGTTCAAGAAGAAACTAGGGAGCGGGAATTGGATATGCGAGCTCAGTGGCCAGAACTCTTCTATTCGGTGGAGAAATAAGGCATGGGAACTCGCCCAGAGGATGATCTGTTATAAGGTGGGGAGGTTGCAAGATCCCGGTTTTCAGAAAGGTATGTTCTCGTTATGTTTCGGTTGAATCCTTTGTTTTGGGCTTCAAGGAATGTCTTATGAAAGTATGAGAGGCCTTGGGGTTGTTTCAGGGGATCAGGGAATAGAAGAAAAGAGAACTGGGCAAGACAGGCCTGGGAGCATGGCCTGTGCACGCCCAGGGTAAACTGTATTGCCTACCCAGGTAAGCTATGCAGCTTCTCCCCCTCTAGACAGAAGCTTGCACACGGTTTTTACATGGTCAACCAAACCCTGCGGCCTGCCCAAACTAAGCCATGCGACCCTCCCTCCTCTTGACAGAAGTAAGTGCACAGTTTTCCAAACTGTGTGGCTAAATTGTGTGACTCCCCCGCCTCTGGGCAGTGGTGTGTTCAAGGTTTTCACATGGTTTTCCATACCGTGTGGCTAAACCATGCGGCCAGTTAAATTTGGAAGATATTCAAAATTGCCACTCCGGGCTTTATAACCCCATCTTGGAATTTTTCTCCATTTCCTCCCTCTTCACCCAAGGAAATAACCGATTCTCCCAAGATATCCAAGAGATCGATCGCCCTTCTAAGGCGTTTTTGGTGCCGTTGGTTGTGGATTGGAGCTCTGCATAAAGCTAATCTTATCCTTGGTTCTTTTCTTGTTTTAGGGTTTGTGTCTTCTCTCCCTCATCTTCTAAAACCATAAAACCCTATCATTCGGGTGATTTCTAGGTTGTGGCTCCAAGGTTTGGTCGTATCGAGGTCTAAGGACTCGATTGAGGGTGCGTTCAACCGCTGACTTGAGGTAGGTGGTCTACAAGTTATATCCCATGGTTATTTAGAGTTTTTGTGCATGTCAAATTGTGTTCTTGCTTTTCCTTGGTTATGTTTGGATAGCCTTGGCATGTTTGAGAAGAAAGGTGTTTAAAATGGTAAATGGGAACCCTCATGATCCCCGTGGGATGTGTTTGGGTTGACTTGACCTAAATTAGGGCCATCCAAGGGATGTTCTGGCTTTTCCCGAGTTTAGGGATTGTTATCAAACAAGTGATATTATTATGATAAATGGAAGATCCCTTGATGGATATGTTGTCATGATGGGTTGAATGTGGAATATAAGTTAGGTGATGCACCTAGACTTGGTAATAATCATAGTGTTATTTGAAATGGTATGAATGGATTAATCATGGAAATGATGAATGAGTTAAATGGGTTAATGTGTAAATTGATTAAAGACTATAATGGGATAGATTATGGGTCTAGGATGTAATGCATAGTGAGATAGACATAACACATGGGAATTAGGTGAATGGTTAAATGATTTGAAATGGTAATGTGTTAATGGGTTAAGTCATGATGTGGTTTCCCATGTGGGTTGGTGTGAATGATGTTTTCCAATGGGAAATGGTTGGAAGGTTGATGGTTACATATATATAATCATGTTCACATGGAATGATAGTGTGGTGTATGACTTGAGGATCTACGCCCACGGGTCGAGTGAAGACTGATGCTCTGAACTCCACCCTAAATTCACGGGTTAGGAATAAGGACTGATGATCTATTCTCCTAACGGCTGCATCCACGTGGACTGAGTCTTCGAGGTGAGGTTATGGTTTCTATGAGGGAGTTATTCCTAGTGAGATAGGATATCGATGTGTTCACCCTCTTGCATGTGATTGTTGGCCTTAGACCCATGTAACAAAGGGTATTTTATTAACCCATGGAAATGTGATGAATGGGTAAGTGATGGAAAACGGTGATAAATGGATGGTAATTAAATGGCAATGTATTTGGGCCTAAACTGGTTAATGGAACCTTAAATAATTTCATGGAATTAACCATTCATTTTACTTTTTCATGCACAACTGTTTATACTAGATATTTTTTAGACAACATTGGTGGTGGCCTACTGAGTTGTACTCACACCCTACTCGGGCCGTCATTGGGTACCCGAGCAGACTTCATGTTTGACGGTTATGATAAGGTCCAGGGTCCCTGCAAGACAGCTCATTGTACATGGGTAGCACTTGGTGGAGGATCTAGACTTGGAGTCGGAACCATTTTGGGGATTTTGGCCATTGTCTTTATTTTGGGCTTTTGTTCACCTTTTCAAATGTAGTATGACATGGAATATTTATTGTTGGAAATGGTAGTTGTCATTATTTATTGTTTATTGATTTTTTATCAAAAAATGTCTGTTTCTATTGTCGAATACTCTGATATAATGGGGGTATAGTCTCCCCACGTGATTATATTGAACCCCGCTGCTAGTCGGCAGCCTTTGGCGTATGGGGAGGAACACTTAATGTTATGTGACAATCCTGCACAGAGCACCGGTTTAGTGGATTCTAGGTCGGGGACGTTATAAGAATGATTACTCTATTTTAATTAGATACCGTGAATGAAATCATATATAATTTTTCTGTTGACATTTTTTTGAAAATAAGAGCCTATTTATCTTCTTGTTTTTGGAGGACGTATGAGTATATAAAATGGTTTATTCCATTGATGAGTTTATACTAATGAGATAGAGATTTCAGATAATTTAAGTTATCTCAGATGATGGAAAAACTTTGATAATTTATGAAAAATGGGTTATAAGGAATGTTTTGTTTGGTTCGAATTAAGAGGATCTGATCGGGAAGAAATATACAAATATGTACTGTACAAAGAAGAGCCGAATTGTGGATTTTATGGATATAGTAATAAAACAGTGAAATTACTAATATGTTTCATAATGATAAGTTTTAATATTTACAATTTTATTCCAGATATAAAGAATAAGAAATTACTTTAACTAATCATATTTAGTAAAATGTCCCATTAATTAATAGAATGATATTGATAAGATTTGGATGATTTTTTTCACTTTCATTTCGTCGTGGATTTCTGTGATTCAATGGGAGTTTTTATAGTAAGGAAAAAGAACCCACAATTGGACCAACCTGTGTAAACACTTACGTTCCATTCATCATTATGTTATCTTGGAATAGATGTTATTTTTATTTATAATGTTGAGAGGATTTAAAAATAAACTAGTTGTAGATATTGATTTCTAGAGGAGACAAATATTAAAAGGAAATGACTAAATTAACCTCCCATAATTAGTGGTTTACACATACTAGGATCTTCATAATGTAACATTAATAATTTATTAACATCTTGTTTATCATTATAGTTTAATATTTTTCAATGATAATAATGATATTAAATGATAAAATTCATATTAATCTAAAAAAAGCGCAGTGAAGATAATTACCTAAATTATCATTTTATATTAAATTGTGTAATTACATTACAAATGTATTGAATTAAACCAAATACCATGACTCATAGATATCCTAATAAAAAAATTTATAATGAACATTAGTAGTTACTATTTCATTAAAGTGGGTTCGTAACAATGAACTGAACAACATTAAATAAAAGACATAAGGAAATTTGATCCATTAAATACAAATCATTTTATTTTAAATTACCTAAACAAAACCATTATAATGAATTTACCAAGAAAAATGTCCAAATTTAGTTAAGTTGGAATATTTTTTTTAATAATGTTGAAAAAAAATTTCTTGATGTTATATGGGACTTGAGGTCTGATATTGCCTTTCATGTATCCCATATTATTTAAAACAAATTCTCTATTATATTTATAATATTCAATGTAATTCCTATAAACATTTATTTCTATATAAATTATAAAATTTAACATTATAATTTATTTATTTTAATATCAAATTCATTTATAATTGTTTTATATATACTACAAATGACATTCATAATGGGTTTATCCCAGTGATTTTCTAATTCATTGTGGTTTTTTTCATTGTCACCCTCAATCACTAAATCTGTAATTTTTCTATCTCCACTATTCCCATTTCAATGATCTCATGGATATATTTTATAACTATTAAACTATTTTCATGTATTTTATCTAATAACGACTTCATTGTTTAACACATTAAACTATCTTATGTGAACACAATATATTACATATTCTAGACTGATGGGTATTATCCAATAATATTATATTAGTTAAATTATTTTATAATTATTCATAACCAAAATACATTTTTTAATCTCAATAATTAAGTATTATAGATATCAGTAGATTTAATTTGTAATTTTTTTAATATTTCATTTATTATTATACATTAATTCATTTCATATGACGAATGTATTGGACTCATTATATGATTGGTGGTGACCAATGATATATAGATAATTGATTCATGAGATAATCTAATTAAATAATCTACAATATTTTAATGGGAGATTACAAATCGCTTATTTTTTTTATGACTTTTCTTTTGGCATTTCTAGTGTCGTTATGATCACCCTTACAATGCATTTATTTAATATGAGACCATTATTTTTATCCATATAATCACTTGTTTATATTTCATTAGATATTTTATGTCTTATATATTTATTTATGTAATTTATTTAATTATTATTCACTACTATTTTATGTGTGTCATGATTATAGCATGTTATATATTTTAATAGGAAACACCGTACATAATGCCTTATTTCAGAAAATATTTATTTCCCCCATATTTTAAGGAGAAAATAATGAATTATATGTGATATAATTTTATAATTAATGATGTAGTCATGTTTTTATTTTTATTTATGATTTATCTTGTTTTCTAAATGTTATATAATTGAATGGTATGTTTTTTTCTTGAGACATTAAAAAAAATTCTAAATTATATTAATGGAAAAATAATCCACTAGATTTTGGTATCTAGAGTAGAGGCTTTTACTGAATATTATAAAATTATGCTTCTATATCATAATCCAAATTCGATGTAACCATTTCAACCTGAATGTCCATATAAAATAATTAAAATTCTCTTAATTATTATGAAATCATACATTATCCAACAATTCATTCGAATGGTATATCAAACCTCATTATTTTTATGAACAACATCAAATCGAAATTCCATGTAATTTGAATAAAAAATAGAATATTTATTATTCAGGATTAACAATCCCATATGATTCTCCACATTTATTATGGTTTTTTATATAGTCGATATGGTGTTCATATGCCAACAAGAATTTAATTAAATCATTTTATTAATTTAGAATCAATAAGTCTCCGAATGAGTTTATAAAAGCTACAATACTTATCAAATGCAATAAAAAGTAGTGTTTATAACTTTTAAAATTTTCTCTATAGAGTAATTTATAATCTCCAATTAAAATATTACGAAAAGATAATATATTCTATCCAACTAAACATTATTATGCTTTATAAATTTTTTATTATGATATTTAGTGAAGATATATGAGTAGTAAACTATTTATACATGTTGTATTAATTATAAATGAATTATATATATTCAAATAAAATTCATACAGTAAGGGGGAACATGGATATTTCCTTTCATTACTACATGTTATAACAATATTATATATACTTTAATCGAATTAATTTAAATAGTGAAATTATTACTGTAACATATAGAGATTTTAAAATATGGTCTTAATTTTTCATAACATGTATAAAATGAAACAAAAAGTATATAAGGGAATATAAAAACCCCATACTTTTCATTATATTTATTTTTATATAAATTTAATATCGTTGATATATTTCAATGCACACAATATTAGGTTTGAAGGATACACAATACATTATTAAAATATTGTAATTTAAATGTTACACAATATAACCTAGACAATAAAATAGATGGTATTAATTATAAAAATAAATTATTAAAATTATTTGTTTTAATAACATATTGAATATATAAAACTCATATATATGAATTAGACATAAAATTTAAAAAAATTTAAAGGAAAAAAATTTATAATTTTTTTTTTCAAAATAGATTTATCCATTATTTTGACACATAATATTTAAGTAATATTTACCACATTAAGAAGAAATATTTGGTAATGTTTTATTAATTTTCTATATAATCATTTTATAATAAAATTAATAAATCATTTTTTTGTTTTTATGAAATCTTTCATTTTTTGATAAATTGTGCAAAATAATGAATTTTAATTGAAAAAATACATTTAATTTTAATTGTTTGTAAAGAAAATTGATACTTTAAATTGTATTATAGTAAATTTATTTGAATAATATATGTAAAATCGCATGTAAATAGTGAATAATAAATTTTAATAAATATTATTATTTGTGAATTTAATATTATCATTACTTTAAAGGGGTTTCTAGGTTCGGTGGCCTACCTGATATGCAACAATAGGTTTCTTTGATATCTTATGTTGTAGAAAAGGCAGATTCATACTAAAATATTAACAATATATTATAATTATATTAAATGGTAGTTAACGCCAAGATGTTGTAATGGAGGAAATGAACCGAACAAATTTCAATATGATTATACATTTTTTAAATGTTTTTAAATTTATCTAATAAATGATTGTGGGTTATAATGTGAATTAAATCTAATTTAAAGATTAAATACTCTAACGTTTTTAAAAGGTTGATTTACCACCTTTTATTGGTGAACCCACTTTAAATATAGTTTGGGTCAGTTTTATATGTTCTATTTGAAAAAAATAAAATTCTTCTTAAGAATCGGGATATCAAAATTTAATTTGGGTAACATTTTGGTATTTTTCTGATAAAATATATTTTTAATGAATTGTGAAAAATATTATATTTTAGTTCAAAACTACCTTTTAATATAATTTATTTATATTTTCATATTATCTTTTTAATTGGTTTTTATAAGGACCTGAACTTATTTCATACATAATCTTGAATTTATACAATAAAACACTTCAGTTTACATTGAGGATATTTTCAAGTTTAGAGCTTTAGAGAATTAAGACAAAACATTCATAACATTACACATTGTTACATAGTGGATACCATAAAATCAGTTTCCATTTTCCTCAGAATATAAAACATTAAAACACAAAACATGACTCCTTGACAATTATTCAACATTTAACATGTCTTCCATCCTTGTATTACTCATCATTAACCTATGAAAAATCATTTAAAACATGGGATGATCACATAAGCTCAGTAAGGTATGAAAAAGAGGGAAAATCACATTAGTCCATGAATACGCATGACGTATGAAAACATTTTCAAAAGACATGCTTTCCACCCATAAAATCTTACTTAGCGTAACATGAGATTTACACAAGATCCACACAAACATAATTATAATCATAGAGGTATATTGGGGCATTACTTACATAATCTTGTAACCATCTTGGCTACCTTAAAATTTGTAACCCTCACGGCTACCTTACTTTGTGTAACCATCACAGTTACACTTGGAGTAACCATACGGCCGACCTCCAACTTACTCACACCCAATGCATTAGAGGGAAATATAGGTCACTCCCTTCATCATAAAAAATTCCCAATAACCAAAACATAATCATACACCATAAACAATAGCATAAAAACATTGCCTTTGAATCTTATAAAACAGAATTTTAAAAGAGGATTTTAGAAGAAAAGTCCCTTATAAACATCATATACTTGAAGTGAGGCTTAATTGAGTGGATGGAATATGTATATACTCTATAAATACACATAATTAAACATAATATAAACAGAACCCATCACACAAACAATTTAAATAGCACATAAATTATAAAGTAGAAGGTTAACCCAAAGAATGGAAATCGGGTTAAGAATTCCCTTACCTTGGGCTTGTATTACTTCAAAATTGTTTAAACCTCCTGTATAATGGTTAAAAGAGTGTTATTATTACTTTACAGAAACATGTTCATGTTTATAACATCTTATATGGTCATTTCATAACCTCATTTCACCCCTTAATTGTTAGGATTTTGTTCCTTGCATTATTTTGGGTGAGTTCTTTTGTGATTTTCACAATCGGTTCATGATGAATCTTTCTTGTTGATTGGAGGTGGAACTCCAGAATTGGAATGGAGTAGTATTTACATAATTCCAGTACCATAAATTATACCATTTATCACTTTGGTGCTTTATATGATGATGATTTATAAGTTAAACATTAATTATGTTCGTTTAGATAATTTATGTGGTTCTTTGATAATTACAACTTCATTTAGTCTTGTAAATTTGAATCATGAGTACAAAAGAATTCCAGAACCTGATATTTTTTATAAAACATATATTATAACCTGGTTCAACCATATAAATGGTTTCATGACCATACTTGAAAGAATTAACGGAGATTGAAAATACATCGTCCACGATATCGGTAATTCGACACAAATGGACAATGTTTTCTTGATTCTTCAAATAAGTGAGAGAGGAGAGGAATAATGATTTGTAATTTTCCATAAACATGAAAACATCCAGAATATACATGATTCTGGAGATTTCATGCCTCTTGGATAAGAGGGGGTGAATAAATAAGAGAAGGGAATCTTGAAATGAAGAAAACATGAGAAATTTCTTACAAAAATTCGGCAGCCTAACGATGTCTCTTAAAATTTCATAAAAATAAGATTGATGAGAGGAATGGAATATCTCATCATTCATACAAAATTTGGACAGTAAGGGGAAATATTAAATGAAATATCCCAAAAAAAGACAAAGGGAAAGGAAGAGAATAACATAAAATGGAAGGAAAGAATGAAAATGAAAGAGGATGTTTACCTCTATACCTCTTCTCCTTGAGATCCTTCTTAAGGGCTTTGATTTTGGTCTTTTAGTGTGACCAGCAGATCTAGGACGTGGGGAAGAAGATTGGGGAGGGAATTTGGCAGAAATTAGTCAATTCTCAAGGCTTGAGAGGTGTGAGAGGAAGAGGGGAGTGAGGGTGATATTTATAGTGGAGGAGGGGAGGTTTTTTAGATTATTTTAATCATTATTATAATATTTTTATCAAGACTATGAATAATCTCAAAACAAGTGGCCCTAAATAGTGATAATATCATGTTATTTCGAATAAAGTGGCCTTGCATCACTTATGATGTCATAAATAGTGCATATTTACTGATAAATTTATTATACTGTATTTTATCGTATTTCACTATTCACTGAAAATTCAAGAGTTTCAGAAAAATACCAAAAATTTACCCCAACCATTTTTCGATATGTAGAATTCAAAAATGAACTCCATTTTTCAAAAATAATTTTCTAAATATTATTAATTTAATTTTTAAATAAGGTCACAGTTAATTCGAAAAATAATAATATTTAAGTGCAACTAGTTTCACGTGACATAGGAAAATTAATTAAGATCCCATTATCCTATTGCCATGGGAAAATAAAATAATAATATTATTTACTATTCATGAGGTCATATTACTATTCATATTACTATTCATAAGGGCATGTTACTATTCACCAAAAAAAACAAATTTGTTTCATCAGACTCTAAATAACATACTGAACCCAATTGTAGATGACAGTTTCTTGAAATTCAAAACATAGAATAAATAAAATTATGTTTAAAGGATACTTATAAATATATACCTTAAACAAAATTTCAAGCATTTTCAATTTATTTTTAGAAAACCTTGGGATGTTACATTATCTCCACCTTCTTGAAATTGCGTCCTCACAATTTTATTTACTTATTAAACAACTGAGGGTATTTTTCCCTCATAGCATTTTTAGACTCCCATGTTGCTTCTTCAACCATGTGGTTTCTCCACAAAACCATTACCTGGTGGATTACCTTATTCCACAATACCTGTTCTCTTCGATCAAGAATCTGAACCGATTTTTCTTCATAAGAATGGTTCTCTGCCAGCTGAACTGCTTCCGGCCTCAAGATATGTGATGAATCTGGAACATACTTTCTCAACATGAAAACATGAAAAACATTGTGTACCTGAAACAAGCTCAGAGGAAAAGCTACGCGGTACGCAACTGTTCCAAATTTACCCAAGATTTCAAAAGGACCGATGAACCGTGGACTTAGTTTCCCTTTCTTACCGAAACGCATCACACTTTTCCAAGGAGATATTTTAAGGAAAACATGGTCACCTACCTTGAAAGAGAAGTCTTTCCTTCTGTTATCTGCATAACTTTTCTTCCTGCTCTGAGCTATCCCCATGTGTTGCTGGATCATCCTCACTTTCTCAGCCACTTCTTCTACTAATTCTGGCCCCATCAACTTTCTTTCACCGACTTCATCCCGAAACGCAGGAGTCCGACACCGCTTTCCATACAAGGACTCAAAAGGTGACATCTGATTACTGGAATGGAAAGTGTTATTATAAGAAAACTAAACTAGTGAAATATGATGATCCCAACTTCCCTGATAGTCCATTGAACAAGCTCAAAGCATATCCTCCAAAGTTTGAATCGTTCGTTCTGACTGCCCATCTGATTGAGGATGAAAAGCTGTAATGAAATTCAACTCTGTGTCCAAAGACTTCTGAAGTCCCTTCCAAAATTTAGAAGTGAACCTGGGATCTCGGTCAGACACAATGGAAAGAGGAACTCCATGTAACCTGACAATCTCTTTGAGGTACAATCGAGAAAGCTGATCTAGTGTCATTGTATCTCGAATAGAAAGAAAATGAGCAGACTTTGTTAGCTGATCAACAATAACCCATATCGCATTGTTACCTCGAGAAGTCTTTGTTTGTCCCACCAAAAAATCCATGGATATATTCTCCCATTTCCATTCTGGCACTGGCAAAGGCTGAAGCATCCCCTTCGGTAACTGTCGCTCTTCTTTAACCTGCTGACATGTCAAACATTTCATTGTAAAATCAGCAATATCTCTTTTTATCCCATTCCACCAGTAATACTCCCGAAGGTCTCTGTACATCTTAGTACTTCCAGGATGAACAGAAAATGGAGAAATATGAGCTTCACACAATAATTCTTTCTTCAGATGGGAATCACAAGGCACACACAACCTTTTTCCAAGCCTTAAAACACAATCTTTATCAATATTAAATTCTGGAAACTTACCCATTTTAACCAATTCTACCTTTTTCTGTAGCTCACGGTCTTCCCTCTGCGCTTTCATAATTCTGTCTGACAACGAAGACTGCACTGATACCTGAAACAAAACATATATATTCCCTACACCAACAACTTCTAAGCCAAAATTTATCAAATCATTAATCAAGGGATCACGTTCCAAACGTAGCATGGTTAATGATGCATGATTTTTCCGACTTAAGGCATCCGCTACTTTGTTTGCTTTTCTAGGATGGTAATTAATCATGCAGTCATAATCCTTTATCTGTTCTAGCCATCTTCTCTGCCTCATGTTTAATTCCTTCTGAGTGAATATATACATAAGACTTTTATGGTCAGTATATATTTGGCATTTGGTTCCGTATAGATGATGCCTCCATATTTTCAAAGCAAAAACCACAGCTGCCAATTCCAAATCATGTGTGGGATAATTCAGCTCATGAGGTTTATGTTGTCTCGAAGCATACTCAATTACCTGATCATTCTGCATCAAAACACAACCAAGTCCCTTCAGAGAAGCATCACTGTAGATGAAAAACTCACCATTCCGGGAAGGTAAGGCCAAAACTGGAGCATTCACCAATCTCTTCTTTAGTTCCTGAAAAAAAAACATCACATTCTTCTGTCCAAACAAATTTAACCCCTTTCCGTGTTAACTTAGTTATTGGGCTAGATAACCGTGCAAAGTTCTTAACAAAGCATCGGTAATAACTTGATAAGCCCAGAAAACTACGAATCTCTGTAACATTTGTGGGTCTTGGCCATTCATCAACTATTTTTGTTTTGGCAGGATCAACTGTTATTCCATCCTTATTTACAATGTTCCCAAGAAAAGAAATCTGTTGCAACCAAAAATCACACTTCCTGAATTTTCCATATAGTTTCTTTTCTTTTAAAGTTTGTAAAACAACCCTTATATTTTTTTCATGCTCCTCTTTATTTTTAGAAAAAACCAGAATGTCATCAAAAAATACAACCACAAACTTATCCAAGAACTCATGAAATACTCTATTCATAAGATTCATGAATACAGAAGGTGCATTAGTTAACACAAATGTCATAACAACAAATTCATAATGCCCATATCTAGTACGAAAGGCTGTTTTCGGGATGTCATCCTCCTTCACCTTCAGCTGATGGTATCCGGATCTCAAGTCAATCTTGGAAAAGTACTGAGCTCCCTGGAGCTGATCAAACAAGTCATCAATATGAGGCAAAAGATACTTGTTTTTAACAGTGATGTTATTCAAAGCTCTATAATCAATGCAAAGTCTCATGGAACCATCTTTCTTTTTAACAAACAAAACAGGGGCTCCCCATGGTGAAGTACTGGGACGAATGAAGCCTTTGACAAGCAAATCCTGCAACTGATTTTTCAATTCAAGAAGTTCTATTGGATCCATACGATATGGGGGTTTTGAAATTGGCATAGCATCAGGAACTAAGTCAATTGTGAATTCAACATCACATTTAGGTATGACACTGGGTAACTCCTCAGGAAAAACATCAAGGTATTCATTTACCACTGGCACATCATTGATTTGAATAGTTCCCTTGTTTTCAACAATATGATCCAGATAACTTTCATTTCCATCTTTCAATAGTTTATCATCTTCTTGATATGTTATCAATTGTATGGGTTCATTCTTGTATACAAACTGAAACTCTTTCTGAAAAACAACTTCTTTAGCTCTACAGTCAATCTTTGCATGATAATCAGAAAGCCAGTCCATCCCCAGAATAACTTCAAACTCGACTAAGGGTAAAACAACAAGGTTTGCAGGTAAAGTCTTTCCACATACCACAATAGAAATATTCTTATAATTCCTCTTTGCTATAACATTTCCCCTTGGTGTTTTAACAACAAGTTCAGGTATCATTTGTTGAGGTGATATTTCCAAGTCACTAGAAAATTTCTCAAAGATGAAGGAATGTGTAGACCCCGTATCAAACAAAACTTTAGCAAAATATGAGTGAACAAACAAAGTACCTGATACAACTTCATTGGATGGCCCAACATCTGCTGACGTAGTCGCAAAGGATCTCACCACACCTTTCTGCTTGTAGTCTGGCTTCTTTGCATCATTTGGATCCCTCTTTGGACATGCATTTGCATAGTGACCCATCTCACCACATTTAAAACACTTTACAGTTTTCTTATCAAGATTATTCTTTGGATCATTTTCATTTCAATCTCGGGCCATGTGTCCAAACTTACCACATTTAAAACACTTCCGAGTTTTGATAAGACATTCCCCATGGTGCTTCTTGCCACACTTTTCACAAACTGGAAACTGTATTTTCTTACCATCAGATTTCATTGGTTGATTCTTACCCATTGCTTTCCAATTTGACCTCTTATTCTCTTTGTTTCCAAATTGCATGTGATCGTCAGCAAAATCCATCTCTACCCTCTAAGCACATCGGAAAAGTTTCTCGTAACTTTTGAATTCACGGGAGGCCAACGCCCTTCGATACCTTGGCTTCAATCTTGAGTAGAAGCGGTTGATTTTTATATCGAGATCCAGAATAAGATTTGGAGCATACCTCGCCAGTCGGGTGAAGTTCGCCTCATACATAGCCACTGAATCTTCCTCCTTTTGTTTCAGTTCAAGGAATTGTTTCTCCATTCTAAGTCCCACCACCTTAGGAAAATATTTTTCAAGAAAAAGTCTTTTAAATTCATCCCATACTAAGGCACCAAAATCCTCTCTACCCCTGATATTCCTTACCATTGACCACCACTGATCAACTTCCCCTTCAAAACGATAAATAGCAAGACTTAACTTTTGATTGTCTGAACATCCCATAACATCAAATATCTTTTGAAGGGCTTTAATCCATCCTTCTGCTGCCACTGGGTCAGAAGATCCATTGAATGCAGGAGGATGTTGTCTCATAAAATGTTCCACCACTGTCATGTTCTGTTGGGGTACTTCTATTTGTCCTCTGGCATGGATGCCACCACCATTTATTGCCTGTGTTAGCTGAGCCATTATTGTCACAAACTGCCCGGTTCCAATCCCTACCATTCCGGGCTGTTGATCAGGAAGGATGTCATTCTGTCGGTGCCTATCCTCTTCAGCATCCATGTTCCTTCTGCGGACAACCATTCTAAAGAAACATTTCTTAGATGAAGCAACATGGTAATCTTTAAATTCTATATCAAATTAAACATAGGGTGAGAATTATTTATGGTATTCTATTAGCATCACCATAACCCCTAAAGTTATCTAAACCATCCTTTGATACCAACTATAAGGACCCGAGCTTATTTCATACATAATCTTGAATTTATTCAAGAAAACACTTCAGTTTACATTGAGGATCTTTTCAAGTTTAGAGCTGCAGAGAATTAAGAAAAAACATTCATAACATTACACATTGTTACATAGTGGATACCATAAAATCAGTTTCCATTTTCCTCAGAATATAAAACATTAAAACACAAAACATGACTCCTTGACAATTCTTCAACATTTAACATGTCTTCATTCCTTGTATTACTCATCATTAACCTGTGAAAAATCATTTAAAACTTGGGATGAGCACATAAGCTCAATAAGGTATGAAAAAGAGGGAAAAATCACATTAGTCCACGAATACGCATGACGTATGAAAACATTTTCAAAAGACATGCTTTCCACCCATAAAATCTTACTTAGCGTAACATGATATTTACACAAGATCCACACAAAAATAAATATAATCATATAGGTATATTGGGGCATTACTTACATAATCTTGTAACCATCTTTGCTACCTTAAAATTTGTAACCCTCACGGCTACCTTACTTTGTGTAACCATCACAGTTACACTTGGAGTAACCATACGGCCGACATCCAACGTACTCATACCCAATGCATTGGAGGGAAATATAGGTCCCAACCTTCATCATAAACAATTCCCAATAACCAAAACATAATCATACAACATAAACAATAGTATAAAAACATTGCCTTTGAATCTTATAAAACAGAATTTTAAAAGAGGAGTTTAGAAGAAAAGTCCCTTATAAACATCATATACTTGAAGTGAGGCTTAATTGAGTGGATGGAATATGTATATACTCTGTAAATACACATAATTAAACATAATATAAACAGAACCCATCACACAAACAATTTAAATAGCACATAAATTATAAAGTACAAGGTTAACCCAAAGAATGGAAATCGGGTTAAGAATTCCCTTACCTTGGGCTTGTATTACTTCAAAATTGTTTAAACCTCCTGTATAATGGTTAAAAGAGTGTTATTAGTACTTTACAGAAACATGTTAATGTTTATAACATCTTATATGGTCATTTCATAACCTCATTTCACCCCTTAATTGTTAGGATTTTGTTCCTTGCATTATTTTGGGTGAGTTCTTTTGTGATTTTCACAATCGGTTCATGATGAATCATTCTTGTTGATTGGAGGTGGAACTCCAGAATTGGAATGGAGTAGTATTTACATAATTCCAGTACCATAAATTATACCATTTATCACTTTGGTGCTTTATATGATTATGATTTATAAGTTAAACATTAATTATGTTCGTTTAGATAATTTATGTGGTTCTTCGATAATTACAACTTCATTTAGTCTTGTAAATTTGAATCATGAGTACAAAAGAATTCCAGAACCTTATATGATTCATAAAACATATATTATAACCTGGTTCAACCATATAAATGGTTTCATGACCAGACTTGAAAGAATTAATGGAGATTGAAAATACATCGTCCACGATATCGGTAATTCGACACAAATGGACAATGTTTTCTTGATTCTTTAAATAAGTGAGAGAGGAGAGGAATAATGATTTGTAATTTTCCATAAACATGACAACATCCAGAATATACATGATTCTGGAGATTTCATGCCTCTTGGATAAGAGGGGGTGAATAAAGAAGAGAAGGGAATCTTGAAATGAAGAAAACATGAGAAATTTCTTACAAAAATTCGGCAGCCTAACGGCGTCTCTTAAAATTTCATAAATATAAGATTGATGAGAGGAATGGAATATCTCATCATTCATACCAAATTTGGACTGTAAGGGGAAATATTAAATGAAATATCCCAACAAAAGACAAAGGGAAAGGAAGAGAATAACATAAAATGGAAGGAAAGAATGAAAATGAAAGAGGATGTTTACCTCTTGATCTCTTCTCCTTGAGATCCTTCTTAAGGGCTTTGATTTTGGTCTTTTGGTGATACCAGAAGCTCTAGGACGTGGGGAAGAATATTGGGGAGACAATTTGCCAGAAATTAGACAATTCTCAAGGCTTGAGAGGTGTGAGAGGAAGAGGGGAGTGAGGGTGATATTTATAGTGGAGGAGGGGAGGTTTTTTAGATTATTTTAATCATTATTATAATATTTTTATCAAGACTATGAATAATCTCAAAACAAGTGGCCCTAAATAGTGATAATATCATGTGATTTCGAAGAAAGTGGCCTTGAATCACTTATGATGTCATAAATAGTGCATATTTACTGATAAACTGATTATACGGTATTTTATCGTATTTCACTATTCACTGAAAATTCAAGAGTTTCAGAAAAATACCAAAAATTTACCCCAACCATTTTTCGATGTTCAGAATTCAAAAATGAACTCCATTTTTCAAAAATAATTTTCTAAATATTCTTAATTTAATTTTTAAATAAGGTCACAGTTAATTCGAAAAATAACAATATTTAAGTGCAACTAGTTTCACATGACATTGGAAAATTAATTAAGATCCCATTATCCTATTTCCATGGGAAAATAAAATAAAAATATTATTTACTATTCATGAGGTCATATTACTATTCATATTAATATTCATAAGGGCATGTTACTATTCACCAAAAAAACAAGTTTGTTTCATCAGACTCTAAATAACATACTGAACCCAATTGTAGATGACAGTTTCTTGAAATTCAAAACCTAGAATAAATAAAATTATGTTTAAAGGATACTTATAAATATATACCTTAAAAAAAATTTAAAGCATTTTCAATTTATTTTTAGAAAACCTTGGGATGTTACAGTTTTAATGTAAAATTTGAAAATATTTTTACCCTTTAGTCCAATGTTGATCCTTGGAAGAAATTTCACATTGATATTGGACATAAACAAGTGTCAATCTTTTGATAGTTATTATTTCTTAAAAACACATTTTTTATTTTGACAATGCGAATTAATTTTAAATTTATTAATGGAACATCTATGTATTGTATTTTCTAAAATATACATCGCTTTTTTATTCAGAATATCAAATATAGATTATTGTGGATTTTTGGTATTTTTTGGAAAAACATCATTTTTTTATGAATAATGAAAACACTGAGTAGTAGTTAAAAAAATGATTTCCATTTAAATGAAATTTTACCACTTATGTGAATTTAATTTTGAAAATACAACATACATGGTTGTTATTAGTATGTAATTTTTTTTCAATAGTATGAAAATATTTTTTTCTCAATAGCATATTCAGACTTTTATTTACCACAATTAAAGGTATGTATGGTGATTTATGGTAAAATAAATAATATAATAATATATAATTACTTTAAAACTTGTCCAAGCCTTATTAGAAAAGTAATGGATGACATAGAAAATCCTTGGGAGAGACTTTTGGCCTTTGAAATCATGTAGGGTGAGATAATGATATTAATAATGTTTTATTTAAAGTAATATTAAATAATATCATAACCATGAATTATTTTGATAAAACCATTTTAATGTGGGGATATATAAATGATATGTTTGAATATAAATATTCATTATAAATATAAAAATATTTCCTACATTATGGTATTTTCTAATAATTTTTAGAAATCATATAAATAAATTATTTATGACCCAATAATGATGATGTTTTTATCTTATTAATAAATTATTTAAAAAATAAGATTATAATGATTAAAATAATATTAAAAATTCATCCAATTCTTATTGGATGATTTTATTTCTACCTTGAGTCATCTTATCTTAGACTTTAATTTGTTCTGAACATTTATAAACTTGAAATCAAAATATAATAAAATAGTATTTTCACACATTCATAAAGTGCCTCTACCCCATTATAAAAATACCTCACCTCAAACCCATTACTCATATCTCTCAACCCCATGGATCATCAAAACTCTACAAAAATAAGATCTCAAAATCCCCCTATTCCTCCCAGAATCCTTACCATAGGCAGAAGGCACTTCAAGAAACCCTTTTCATTCAAACCAATGGGAGTTACCCAATTCATATTTAACGACTTCTCTTAAGTTATTTTGTTTTATTTTAAAAATACAACCCAATAAACTATTTTTATTCCATTATTTTATAACAACACTAGTATAATAAATATATTATGTTGTTTTTACGAGACGTATTCAAACTACACTAACACACACCTCCATCTATTGGGTAAAGAATATACTCTTTCTGTGGATGACAATCTAACGGCTCATGGAACGATGATTGATCAATCTTCTCTTAACAGCTACTATGGTGGCCATTATGATAAAATCCTATTTATATATATGATATATATTATACTTTTATTGTTTCTATTCTTCATTATTTTTCATTTATTTAATGTCTTTATAGATTCCATAGTAGGTAAATTAGGTAATCTCATTTGTGGAAGTGCGGACTACCACCCCCACAATGTTATATGACTCATTCATGCCATACATGGAATGTATAAAGGATGGAGTTTTTAATATTATATATATATATATATATTATATTATAATGTAATTAAAAATTACCTATGTATCATTTTTTCATTTCCTTAAATATGATATTGAAATGAAAGTAGCGTTCAGGCGTACGTACGGCTTACCGTCTCCATGAATGGTGCATTTCATTTCTTACCTCAAAATGATATGTAATATTATAAATACATGTATATACTAGATATATATGATATATATGATATCTAAATCATTAATTTCATTCCAGATATAATGATCATATTTCCACTTGAACAACTTGTAAATATATGAAGTCCATTTTGGACTCTAGTACCAAATATCGACAAAACGACCATTATTAACGTAAAGGAATACATAATGTTTATAACAGGGTAATAAGTAATTTAAAAGGAATAATAAACTTTTTTTATGAGAGTAGAAATTTACTTTAGTTTATTATTAAAGATATTAAAGAACAAACAGGTCCAGTCAGACACGAGGTAAGGGTATTCATCTCAATCTCTTTTCATTGAGGCATATTTTGTTTTATACATGACTTTCTATTATACAGTTTATAAACACATTTAAAATTTCATTTTATTCAATAGAAATATTTTTCTATGAGGTGTTTCACTAAATGAAAAAAATGTTTCGTTTAACCTATCTGGTGGCAACGACCTTTTTTTTCTGCCGTGAGTATTATTTTATCTATGGATTCCATAAGAAAATTTAATGTCTTTAAAAGGAAAATTAATTCCATATACTATTTTACGTATTTTCTTATTGAAAATGGTTTTCATAATGTATATTTTTGAAAATATATATAAATGATATATTGTGATTGAAATGTGAAAATGTTGTCTTTCCAATATATTTGTTTTATGTGTCCTGAAAATGTTATGGTTATTGGGCATTATTATGTATACGGGTGGTTCCCTGATAATCCTAGGGAAGGTTATCCCAAGATCCCCCTCCACTGAATTGGGAAATGTGATAGAGGTATACATGAATGTTTCACTGAAGAGATTAATAGAATATACTGTGACAGGTACTCCAAATGTAACTCCCAACATAGTTTTGAATGCTAAAACGTTAGTATGTTATGGATGCCACAAGTTAACATTATGATTTGAGTTTATTATGTACCTCATATGATTTCATGAGGTATTTTAATGAGATTATGTTATATATGTATTGATGAACTAATTTTATCATTCTTTTTTAATAACCATTACTGATATTTTTATGCTCATCCCATGTTTTGATATTTTTTCAAAGGACATAAATATTTATAGGGTCAAGGATGGTATCAATGAAAATTCATGCAGTAAAAAACATGGGACTTGAAATGACTCCTTTTTTCAAGAGTTTAAATTTTATGAAAAAATAGAAAATGAGTAGAAGTGTCTACCTTGTAAATTTTCTGACGTAATGTAATAGTTATTTGCTAATTCTCTCAAACTCTATACTTGAAAAGATCCTGGATCTAAATTATTGATTTAATTCAACAATATGTAATGTTTATGGTCGTGTCATTATAGATGGTATCAATAGTCGGTCTAGATAACATTATAAGTTTGGTTATTGAAAATTTATTGTCCATAAATAAATTAATGGTTTTATTGTAGTGATATAGCTTTTATGGATTACCAGGTTGCTTTGACTGAGATATTTATGTGTTCAGAATGGTTTTCCACAGAAGAAACCAGACACCTATGATGGGAAGACATCTGGAGGAAGACAACCTTGCAAATTAGAAACCTGATATGGTAGGAATCAGAACTAAACATTTTGTTATAGTGATGGAATAATGGACTCAGGCTATAAATTTTGGAGGTATCCATGCACTAGATCAGAAAGATACACCATAGATGAACTTTTCAGTATTGGAGCATTTCATGAGGCAGCATCCCCCATCTTTTAGAGGTTCATCTGACCTTGTGCTAGCATAAGGGTGGATTAAATAATTAGAGAAGTTTTTTGATGTGACGTGGTGTTCATAACATCAAAAGGATAGTCTCACATTTTACTTCATTGAAGGTGAAACTCATCAGTGGTGGATGATGATGAAAAATATCAGGGATAATGGAGAAATTGATGCTCTTTATTGGGATGAATTTAATGATATGTTTCTTAAGAAATATTTTCCTATGGTGGTTCATCGTAGGGTAGAAAAATGATTCCTGGAATTGAGGCAGGGGGATGACTTAGTGGCTTCTTATGAAGAAAAATTAACTCAACTGGCAAGGTATGGTACATATTTCATACGAGTTCTGGATAGTAAAATCAACCATTTTTACTCAGGATTAAAGCAAATGTATCCAAGGGATTTAGCTTATCGTGAGTTCAAAAGGTATGAAAAACATTTTCGATGTGCGGAAATGTGGAAATGGAGTTTTCAGATGATTAAATATTCTTTTTCAAATACTATAATAAGAGGTTGAGGTGGAAAATGAAAGGTAATAACTCTTCAAAAAATTTGATGGTAAGAAACATAACTTTACGATTTGTGAAAATTGTGTTAAAAATCATGTTGGGGAATGTCTTTTGAATCCTGTTAAGTGCTACTGATGTGGTAAAATGGGACATAAATCTCGTAATTTCACTGAAAAAGATCAGGGTAATATTAAGTAAAAATTTAATCTAAAATCAGTAAAATGTTTTAATTACAATGAAATGGGTCATTCAGAAAATGAGTTCCCAATGAAGAACTCAACTGAGAGAAAGCAAGAAAACTACATGCCGAAAAAGGGAGGTGAAGTCCTTTGAAATTACTTCAATAGATGATTGGCCATCAAATTTTGTAGTATTAGGTACACTGTTTGTTCAGATTATACCAATGTGTAGTTTTATTCATGGTCTATACATTTGTTCATTTCAAAGATGTTTTCTAGTAAATTGGGAATTCCATCTCACGCTATGAATCCTGAACATATGGTAAAAACACTGGGGGAAATGTTGAGAAAAACTGAAATTATAAGAACCTTCCAATCTTAGTGTGTGGAAATAATCTACCTGCAAGCCTTATTGTTATTTCTATAGTAGAAGATTGATGTTATTTTTTTTATGGATTGAATTTTGGTTTTTAATTATATGATTGATTGTTTAGCTAAAGGGGATTATTTTCAGAAATATTTTCATTTGTGGTGTAATAATGAACCCTTACTTTGGATAACATAATGGGATGCTGTGAAAATAGTAAAATATGGATGTTAATGCTACCTTTCACATTATTTTCAAAACGAAGGAACTTTTAAGATTAATTATGTGACAGTGGTAAATGATAATTTTGATGTTTTTCATGATGATTTTACTTGTATTATACCTAATTGGGATGTTTAATTTAATGTTTTCTTAGTTCCTAATTCTAAGCCAATTTCAAATCCCCCTTATCAAATGGCTCAAATTGAACTTTTAGTGTTAAATAAGATATTACAAGAGTAATTAGATAAAGGTTCCATTCAAACTCGCACATCACCATGGGGTGCCATTGTCTTATTTGTTAAAAAGATAGATTGTTCAATGAGACCTTACATTGATTGTAGAGCATTGAATAAAATCACTATTACGAACAAGTATTATTTTCCTCGTATCGATTATTTTTTTCAACTCCATAGAGCTCATTATTTTTTGAAGCATGATATGAGTTCGGGTTACCGTCAGTTCAATGTAAAGGAAATAGTCATTCTGAATGTAGAATTTCGTACTATATATGATCACTATAAATTTGTAGTTACAACTTTTGGGTAAACCAATGCACCTACATTATTCATGGATCTTATGAATAGATATTTCTTTGAGTTCTGGGATAAGATTTTGGTTGTGTTCATTGATGATATTTTCATTTATTATAAAATTAAATAGGAGCAATAAATTTATTTAATGGTTTTCTTTACAACCATAAAATAAAATTAACTATACGGGAAATCCAGAAAGTGTGTGTTTTGGTTAAAAAAAATTCTTCCCTTGGTCACATTGTTTCTAATGAAGGTATAACTGTTGATCCCGCTGAATCAAAAGCTATTGAAGAATGTCCTAGACACACATATATAACATAGACTCGTAGTTTTCATGGATTGGAAGGTTATTACTAGAGGTTTGTGAATATTTTTCATGGTTATTTAGTCCAATGACTACATTTACTCGAAAATGTGTTAAGTTCGTCTAGACAAAATATTGAGATGATTATTTTCAGGAATGGAAAATGAGATTGTGGGATGCTCCATTTATGGAACCACCTTACCAAAATTTTGATGTTGTTAACAACATTGATGCTTCATTGAAAAGACTTGGTTGTGTCCTTATGTAAAATTATCAAGTGATTTATTATGCATCTTGTCTGTTGAAACCTCATGAGTTAAATTACTCTGCACTTCATTTGGAATTAGATTCTGTTTTTTTTCATTAAAACTTGGGAGGCATCATTTGTATGGAGTAAAATGAGAAATACATAATGATCAAAAAAATTTGAATTTTATATTCACTTCGAAAAAATAGAACATGAGACAGAGGATATGGTTGGAATTATTCAAGGATTATGATTGCACGATCCATTACCATCTAGGAAAAACAAATAATGTGGCTGATTCTTTGAGTCGAGAAAGTAAGGATTCATTATTCACGCTATGTTTGGAATGAGATAATTTTGTTTTTAATTCGATGAATGTTTGAACAGAAGTTTGTGCTGTAGGAAACTCCTCTATTTTTTTTAGTTTTCAGTGAGATCATTTATATCAGACAGAATTAATAAATCACAGAAAGAGGACGGTGGGTTCTTGAAAAAGGCAGAGTTGGTTCAGAAGTGTATGTTTCCATATTTTAAGGTTGATAATGACTGTATTTTGAGATTTGGGAAGAGAATTTGTGAGGCTTGTTATTCACAGTTGATGAATGAGTTGTTATGTGAAGCTCATAGATCTCCCTTTTCAGTTCATCTTGGTAGTAATAAGTTGTACTAAGATCATTGAGAGTATTACTGGTGGGATGGAATGAAAAGGGATATTGCTAAATTTATAGTGAGGTATTTGACTTATTAGTAGGTTAATGCAGAGCTGAGTTACAGAAAGAGATGCTTCAGTCTTTACCAGTTCCAAAGTAGAAATGAAAAAAATGCATCCATGGACTTTGTAGTGGGATTACTGAAGACATCTCGAGGTAATTATTCAATATGGGTTATTGTTGATCGGTGGTCTAAATCTTCTCATTTTTCCTATTCAAGATCCATTGTCACTATATATACTTTATCAGTTGTATGTTAAAGATATTGTAAGGTTTCATTTAGTTACCCTCTTTATTGTATCCAATCATGATCCTAAGATTACATCGAACTTATATAAAGGCCTTCAGATGTCATTGGTTACTGAATTAAATTTTAGTACAACTTTTCATCTTCAATCAGATGGGCAGTCAGAATAAACAATTCAGACCTTGGTGGAAATGCTATGTGCTTGTTCACAGGATTACCAGGGATGTTGGGACCAATATCATTATTTGGTTGAATTTTCATATAATAACTATTTTCAATCTAGTGTACAGATGGCTCCATTTGAGGAATTACATGAGAAGAGACATCGAACTACAGATTTTTTAGATGAAGTAGGAGAAAGGAAGTTGATGGGGCCATAATTGGTAAATGGGATGGCAAAAAATTTCAGTTGATTCAGAATCACATGAGAATAGTGTAGAGTGGGTAGAAAATTTATACGGATAACCAGAGGAAGGACCCTTCTTTTGAGGTAGGTGATCATGTCTTTCTCAAAGTTTATTCAGGGAAGTTTGTGATACATTCTGGAAATAAGGGAATGTTGAGTTCGATTTTTTCTAGGCCATACGAAATCGTAGAGAAAGCTAGAACAGTTGCGTATATAGTGGATTTACAGTAAACGTTTATCTGAGGTACACAATGTTTTTCATTTTTCAATGTTGAAAAAGTATATGCCATATCCATCTCATGTTTTGAGCCCAGAGATAGATCAGTTGGAAGAGAATATACCTTATAAGGAACATCCAATCCAGATTCATGACCAAAGACAGCTAGTGTTTCATAATAAGGTAATTTACTAGGTAATGGTTTTGTGGGAAAACCATGTTGTTGAAGAGGCAACGTGGGAATATGAATAGGCTATGCTAGATAAATACCCCCACTTATTTGATAAGTGAATAAAACTTGCGAAGATGCAATTTCGAAAAGGGGAGAAGCATGTAATAACCCAAGTAAATAAAAAATAATACATTTTAATAATTATTATGAAAAATTAATTAAATATTAATTTTAAATTAAAGGGGATTTTATGTTTTATGGAATACCTGATACACAACAACAGGTTTCTTTTAAATCTTTCGTTCCCCACAAGATTGAGTCCTACTAAAAAATTAATAATATAATATTATTATTTTAAATGGTTGTTAACGGCTAACCATGGTAATAGTTGGAATGAACATAACTAACTAATATTTGACTATACATGTTTGTTAAATGTTTTTACATTTATATAATAAAAGTTATTGTCTTAAAAGGTGATTTTGTCTAATTTAAAGAATATATTCTCTAATATTCTATAAAAGGGTGATTTTCAACCATTTTATGTAGATCAATTATTAAATATAGTTTTGGTCGCTTTTATTTGTTTTTTTTTGACAAAATAAAAGTCTTACATTGAATCAGGACATCAAAATATACATTTGGTAAATTATTTATATTTTTTCTGAGATTTTTTTAATGAATAGTGAAAAAATACTGTATTTTAATTCAAAAATGCCAATTATTCTAATTTATTTATATTGTTAGATTATATTTTTAATTGGTTTTAATGTGTAATTAGATTATATTTTTATAATTTAATCTACTGTAGGTCATTAGAGATAATTTAAATTTTAAATTGGACATAAATAATTGTCAATCTTGTGAAAGTTATTATTTCTTAAAAACATGTTTTTTTTGTTTTGACAATGGGAGTTAATTTTAAATTAATTAATATAACTTATGTGTATTTAATTTACTATATACACATCATTTTAGAATTTGAAATATTATATTTATCTGTGGATGAATATTTAATTTTTTTCTGAAAATATTCAATTTTTAATGAATAGTGAAAACACAAAGTAGTAGTTAAAAAGCCGGCATTATCATTTAAATGAAATTTTACAACTTCTGTGAATTTTATTTCAAAAATACATTAAACTTGGTTGCTATTATTAAGTAAAATTTGGGTCAATAAGATGATTTTTGTGAATAGTATCTTTTGACTTTTATTTATTGCGGTTAAAGGTAAATAGGGTATTTCAATTTAAAAACCATATTATAATAATATAAAATTAACTTTACACATTTCCTAAACTTATTGGATGAATAATGGCTGACCAATACAATCCCTGGGTGTATTTTTTGTCATTTGAAATCCAATTGGGTAAGATAATGATATTAATAAATTTTTATTTAAAGTAAAAACGAAATATATTAGAAATAATAATTATTTTTCTAAATCTATTTTAATGTTGGGTTATATAATTGATATATTTGATTATAAATATTCAACATAAATCTTAAATTATTTCATACATTATGGAATTTTTTTATAATTTTTAGACATCAAATAAATTAAATTATTTATATTACAATAATGATGTAGTGTTTACCTCATTACAAAAAGATTTAAATAAATAAGATTAGCAAGATTAAGATAATATACATAACATGCCCAATTCATATTGGATGATTTTATTTCGACCATGAGTCATCTTATCTGTATCTTTAATATTCTTCAGAAATTTATAAATCGAAAATCATTATATAATAAAATAATATTTTTACACTTTCTTAAAGAGCCCCTCCACACTTATAAAAATCCCTCACCGCTAACCCATTACTAATACCTCCCAAGCCCCTTGGATTATCCAAAATCTTCCCAAATTATCACTCAATATCACTCTCTTCCTCTTAGACTACTTATCGTAGGCAGAAGGGACTTCAAGAAACCCTTTTGGTTCACACCAAAGGGAGTTACCCGATATAAAGGTATCACCTTCTCTTAATTTCTATGGTTTTATTTTACTTTTCCACCCCCAAAACTATTTTTATTAATATCTTTTAAAATAACACCAGTATCCTCAATAGACAACGTTTTTGTTATGGTAGGTATTCTAACTACACTTAGACACACCTCCATCTAATGGGTAATGAACATAATGTTTTTGTGGACAGAAAACTAAAGCCTCACGAAACAATGATTGTTTAATCCTCTCCTACCAACTCTTATGGTAGCCATTATGATGGAACTATATTTATATATGATATATATTATATTTATATTGATTCTATGCTTCTATATTTTTTATTAATATAATTCCATTTTGGAATCCATAGTAGTTAAATTCGATAATCTCATTTGAAGAAGTGCAGACTACTGCCCTCTCAAAGTGATATGACACATTAATTCCATACGTGGAATGTATAAAGGATGGATTTACTGAAATTATATATATGATATTATTCAGGAATTATTATATACATTTGTATCATTATTTTTTATTCCATTACATATGAAATAGAAATCAAAATAGCATTCATGCGTACGTAAAACTTACTGTCTCAATGAACGTTGTATTTCATTTCATACATACAAATGTTTTTTACTATTATAAATACATGTATATAATGAATATGTCATATATATGATATCTACATAATGAATATCATTCTGGATATAATGAAATTTTGAACAAATGTTCAATTTGTAATTACAAGATGTCCATTTTTTACTCAAGTACCAAATATCGACAAAATGACCAATATTAACTTAAATGATTAAATAATGTTTATAACATTGTGATTAGTGATTTAAAAGGAATGGTTAACATGATATAAATTTCTAAAGCAATTAGAAATTAAATTTATATTATTATTCTGGATATTAATGAATGAATGGGTTATGTCGGACTTGATGTAAGAGACTTCGTCTCAATCTCCTTTCACTGAGGTGTATTTTTTTGTACATAAATTTCATTTATAAGATGTATAAACACCATTGACATTTATGTTCATTCAATTGGAATCTTTTTATTTAAGGTGTTTTACTAAATGAAAAAATTAATGTTTATTTTAACGTTAGCTAGGAAGACGACCTTTTCAATGACTGCAAGTATTATTTGATCTATGTCATCCAAAACAAGCCATAATGTTTTTAAAAGGAAAATAAATACCATATACCATTTTACATATTTTCATATTTAAAATGGTTTTGATTATGAATTTGTTATGTAAATATATTTAAATGATATATTGTGATTGAAATGTGGTAATGCTATCTTTTCTTTATATTTGTTTTTTGTATTATTAATATGTTATGCTTCATGGGCATTGTTACGTTTTTAGTGGTTCCATGAAAATTCTAGGGAGGGTGAGCCCTCGAATTCTCTCTATTTCATTGGGTATCGTGATGGAGGTAAATACAAATGTTTTTGCTAACAGATTTAGGGAATATACTATGATACATTTTCTAAATGTAACTCCCTATGTAGTTGTGAAAGCTACAACATAAGTATGTTATGGATTCCACAAGTTACCTTAATGATTTGTGTTTAAAATGTAAATCATATGATTTCATGAGGTATGATAATGAACATATGTAATGCATGTATTGATGAACTAATATTTTCTTTCGTTGTTTTAAAACCCCTACAAATCTTTTTATGCTCATTCGAAGTTTTGAAATGTTTGTCACTAGACAAAAATAGGGATAGGGTTAAGGATGGGATCATGGAAAATTCATGCTTTTTAAAACATGGGACTAGAAATGACTCTTTTTTCATGATTTTTTATTTTATGAAAAAATTGAAACTGACTAAAAGTGTCTACATTGTAATTTTTGAGATGTAATGTAATTGTTAGGACCTAATTATATATAACTCTAAACCTGCAAAATCCTCATTGTTAATTATTCATTTAATTCACGATTACGTAATGTTTAAGGTTGGGTCCTTATAATGTATCTAGTAATTTAATAAGTGTAAATGGAATAATTTTAATATTTATTTTTATATAAAAACATTGTACAATTTTGAACATTTTATCTTTGAAAACACCCTTTCTCATTGTGTAATTAGATTGATTTTATAAAAAATGTTTCCAATAATGTGAATGAAAATTAAAAAAAATGATAGAATATTTTGGATTAGTGTATTTTATATAATATAAATAATTTTACTTAATTTTTTCAAGAAAGAATTATGAAAATATTAAAAATATATATTCTGGTTAATGTTTAATGGGTTTACTTGTGGTTGAACTAAAATTATAATGGTTTATATGAGCTAGTTTTTTCAAAAATATATTGGTTTTACTTGTTTATCCGTTATCATGTATTATGATTTGAAATAATCATATTTAGACTCTTTTGGAATGTGAAAATGTGGGTACAGATTTTCTATTATAAAAGTACATGAGTGCCACTAACCTTACCTATTAATGTCTAGCCACTATCCTATTTTTATAAAATATTAAAGCAATTTTGGTTTAGTAAATAACATTCCAAATCAATTAAAATAATACATTTCCAATACCTAGAAGCAATTTTTTTAATAAAACCTTTCTAGGAATACTTTATCTATAACCTTAATGTGTTGGTTTGATAAGAAGGGTAATTCTGATCCATGGATTTTTTTATATTATTTCTAGTAAAAAATACATTAAATCTTATAAATTTATACTTATATAATAAAAAATGTATCTTACATATTCATATATGTTTTTATTTTAATGTAATTTGTTATATCCATATCTTATTTCATCAAATGGGTTATGAAATCATCAATCATGTGTTTGGTGGACAAATGCCTCGCGAACCAATGTCAATAGTTTTCCTATAACCACTAATCACAAATTATTTTGATTCTGAATATAAATATATAGATGATATATTTAACATAATTATTATTTTTGGTTAAATATATTAAAAATATCTCATTTTTTCTTTTTATTCCATTGGGGATACGATAACGTCGCTTGTGTGTACGGTGGACTACTGCCTCATCAAATAATGTGATTCGTCTTTCACTAATTCTTTACATGTAAGGTTACCGGGATAAATTTAATGAATATATTTCATTCCTGTTACATAATTGTGATATTAATGTCATATTTATCCTTATTAAAATATAATACATCATTTTTCATCTTACAGTTTTACTCCTTGAAATATTATAATGTTATTCATTTATGTGTGCACTGCATCCTTTTGGAAATGATGTGACACTATTCTCATCACCAGAACACATGGATGATATATATATAAGTATATTTGAACAAATAATATTTTATATATTGTATTCATATCATTATGTAATGATAAAATAATACATAATGTTTGGCCATATTGATTATTGAATAAATGGAAACGTTACACATGTGTACGTACAACCTTCAATCTCCATGGTTGTAACGTAGATCATTTTTCATAACCATATGTCATTTTTTAAAATTATAATTGATGAATAATAATTATTATTATTTAAATATTAGTATTCGAGTTCTGTTTAAATATTTATCTGTTTGACCATTTTCATCTAACCAAAGTCAGTTTTGATACATAAGACAAATATCATCAATACATCTTATATAAACATAAGTGATTATGTAATTATATATAACATGGTATTAATTTAAATAAATGGAATAATTAACCAAAAAATGATTCATAATAAAATATATAATCAATCTAAGTTTATTATTTTGGATCATATATGACGTATATGAAGAGTTGAACTCAAGGTAAGGGTTTCACATGTCATTTGTAGTTCAATAAGACCAACGCCATATTCACACAATATTTTGTTTGTATGGGGGTATATAAGGCCATTTATTATATCATGAATTAATTTTCTCTCATTTTATTTATGGTTTCATTTATTTTAATATATTTCATCATGCTTATGACCTAAAAGATATCGAAGTGGTAAAGATTTATTCCAAAATGACATCCTTATTTAGGATGATTTTTTAAATGTTTCCCATGGGGTAATAGTTAAATATTAATATCATAAAATAAATATTTTATCAGTAAATATTTTAATTCATGAGAATTTTCAATTAATAGTAACAATTTACCTCTTTTTTATATAAAATAATCATTAATTTTATTAAAATAAATCAATCATTATTGCAACCTCAGTCGGGATTCCATTTAAAACAATGTTGTTTTATAAAAAAAATTAAAGTTTTTTTAAATTTTTGAACATTATTTATTAATGAAATTATCACAAATGATATTTTCAAAAAATAAGATCATTATTCATGTTGTTTTGAAAACATTTCCATATTGTCTTTTATCAAAAATATCAAAAGAATCCATGTTTTATAATTTGAGGCATGAAGAAAAGGTTACGACATCATAACAAGGAAGTGTTTTGAATCATATATTAGAATAATAGAGTGATGTTTTCAAATAAAAAATTTTTTATAATTTTTTGTGAGCATTTTTAAATATAAAACTTCAAGATGTGATGGTAAATTCCCACAACAATGTTTTTATGAACCATTTTTGATATTTATATTCATCAAAAAAATAAACACTTCAAATTACTAGTGATCCAATAGGTATATTTAGTATAAATATAATAATTTTTATTTATTTTGATGGTTTATTATCATTTTAACTTTGATTGTACATGTTTTATACCATTAATATTATTTTGGTTGTATTATGATTATATTTATTAATTTTGGTAATTTTTATCATTTCATATTCTTTTTTTAAATAAAAATTTATATGTTGATTATGATTCAACGCTATCATATGAGGGATGTATTTTACTCAGTTTTTTGATGATTTGGAACTTATATATCACCTTTATGAATTGGTAGGTAACATGATACCAACTAAATTTCATTTTTGCTGAGGCATTACCCACATATATAGTTGTCTTGGCATGAAGACTAGACAATATTAGATTCCTTGAAACAATTCCTTGATGAAATGTTTTAGATGTCCAAAATTATGAATTTATTTAATATAAATTATTTGACAGATTATCCATATGATTATTTTATTAGATGGAATATTAATGGAAATGTTTAATGATCAATGGATTATTTATATGGAATTATAAATAATCATTTGTTCCAGCCATATTATTGTCATGTAATTGATTAAATGATATATTTATTCTTACGTTACAGAACCATATTGATTTTTCCTTATTTATGCATTGATTTAATTATACTCTTACCATTACTGAGAATTTTACCCCCCCTTCCTTAGTTTATCTTTTTTTGGAATGTAATATGATGTTTTTTGTGATTGATAAACATGGATACACAAAGAGGAATAATTTAATTCTTAAAGATAAAAAATTTGAATATTTTATATTATAAAATTAATTATAAATTACAATTTAATAACTTGTTTTCCAAGAATAAATTTTTTTATTTATATAGGATTTCAATACTTGTATCTTATTTGAGTTCAATAATGTAGATAATAGTCTCAGAAAATAGGTTTTGGGCCATTATAGTTGGTATTAGTGGGTTTTTAGTATATACCATAGGAACTACATTTTGGAAAACATAGATTTGGGAACATAACGCTATTATCTATATTCATGGATATGTATAGAAGGGAATCCTTATTTTTTTCCATGAAGATATTTTGTGGGTTTTCTTTTAAATACATTCATATATGGATAAAACAATTTGAAGTTGTTTTGGAACTTATTCATCTGGGGATAATCTCATTGAAAAGTGAACATTGGTATAGAACTGATCATTAGATTTTTCATGAAAATGATCATTAATGTGTTCCTAGTATAAAAATTATGGGTTATATTCTTAGGATCATTAACATTTAAATTACAAACCATTTATATGGATTTAAAAATAACGATATCCCCAAAGAAACAATTTTTTAATTATTATGGTATTATTTATTTATAAATTATTCAATTTTTGTTATGTGTTTCATGAGTTTTGGATTTATACTTTATGTTTCATAATATTATGATCTAAACTACTATATTCTATATTTTTTAAATGGTTCCTAACAGAATGAATTATAATTATATGATACTCTTAATACAAAGAGTATGAATTATCATTCCATTGATGAGTGTAAACCAAATATCCAATAAAAATAGTTTCCGCAAAATTCTCATCATATCTGGATATATAATCATGTTTCGAAAGTAAATAGAATGAATTTCATATGTATTATATATTCCTTTAGAAGCAATAGAATAATATGTTGACAGATAAAAAGACTAATAAATAGATGAATATGAAGAAGTATTTTCACACATTATATAATTTTTTAAATTAAATATTTGTTACATAAATTAAGGGAATATGATTTTTCTAAAATATTTTGAGAGAATGAACCCCATGATTGTGATTGAATGGGAAATAAAAATTTAGATAAGATTCAATGCTTCAAATGTATGGAGACAAGGAAATACAGAAAACAAATCCCCATGTGATAAATGAATAGAACACTAATGTAGATAAATGATTACATTCATGATTATTATATAACTATAGATGATGTGGAAGGATTGATGATTTTAGAATAAGTAAATATTTATTTTGATTATTGTATTAATTATATCATTATTGTATGAATTATGATATCGATATAGATTTACTATAGTATGTTTTCATTATGGATTTGAAATATTATGTTCAATAGTACCGATAACTAGAAAAAATGATTCCGCAGAAAGATTAACTTCATGGAAAACACTTGATTTAGGGAAAGAAGCCCCTTAAAATATTCATGATGTTGAGATGATTATGTTAATATAAAGTGATTAATGATATGGATACATTTAATTTTAAAATACTATCTACCTTGGAACAGATTAACTACTTGTTGGAATCTTTTTTATGTTATCATTATTGTAGTTATCAAGCTTTTTTGATTCAATAAATATATCATTTAATCTAATTTTTATTTAAGTGATAAGGAATAATTCATGTTTTCAATATGGATTTATAGAAATTCGCCTCATTATCACATTTCAAGAGAATACATGATTATTTAATTCACAAGATTATTATTTGAAAATTATGAGATACATTAGGCTTCTTGTGATATTAATGATATGTTCATTTTGGAAATTTAATGACCTTATTTATAATGTTTTAGATTATAATAGTTTTTATTATTAATATGGTTTACTGTTATAAAATGTTTTATTTTGAACTATGGAACAGTTTTTAAATATTATTGTATTACTTAAACATTTAAACATTTATATATTTTGGATAACATGAACTAAACATTTTTTATAATAATATCTACAGATCAATGAAATTAATTGTAATTCTATTTCAAATTTTATAGTCTATTAAAATATAATTTTAGGGCTTTATGGATTTAAAATTACCATCCATATTAAATTTTTATATTAATAAATGATGTTAAAAATGATTGAAAAATATAAAAATGATGAAATTGTCCCTATAGAAAGATATATTTTAATGTCATATTGTCATCACTAGATTGTACAGGAAATCATTAACTCTAGTGAAAGGGTCTTGAAAAAAAAGATATTCTAGTGCATTCATTGGTGATGAATAAAGTTGTCATGTAACTCATCAAAGATATAATTTTTTTGTCATTAACCTTCCCTAAATCACCCACTTTCTTATGATAAATTATCTTTATCACTCTTAATTAAAATATGGGAATTAGTATTATCATCCATGTCCTTGACTTCATTTACCGCCAATATTCTCCAATAAGGATACATAGTAATGTGTTATTATAGATGAACATTGTACTTAATCTTCTCTATTATCTTGAAAATGTTGTATTAACAATTCTAACAATGTGGGATTTCAAGAAGAGTAATTTTAAAATTAAAACCCCATAATACCAAGACCATTAGTAAATTTTAAGGAAGAACATTATTTGAGTTTGTACACTGGCACACCATATGATTTGGAATTTGGAAAATCATATTCTATTCATATGACACATAACACAAAATTTTTAAGGGAATATTAAAGCCTAATAAATTATAATATATTTATCTTTAAGTAAATTAAATATCTTATATAATTTTTAATCCAGACAACATCGGATATGAATGAAATTTGATACAATTAAAAAATATTATTATTTAATCATTACCATTATAAAATAGTAGTTACATTTGTGAGTATGAATAATAATATCATTATTAATTAAATTATTTTTTTATACATTTATAAAATAAATTTAAATGATAATTAATGATTATAGATAACTTTATAACCATTTAATAGATAAATAATTTTTGCCTGAAAACATTATTTTTTATAAATGATGGTTTAGTCGGGTTTGAGAACATAAATGAAAATTAAGTTCATTATATTATGTATAATATTTCTGATAAAATGAAAATAATTTATGTTATAAGTCTCTCAATATTACCCTTTTTTTAACTTCTCTAAAAAAAATTCAATGAATAGTAAAATATATTAATTTATTATTGACAACTATTATTTCATTTAAATTATTTATATAGATAAATTATATTATAAATATGTTTTTATGAAATATTAGGTAATTTAAATATCAATTAATCTAATTTATATCATTGGATTCATCTTCATTATGAATATTTATGTAAAACAATATAATCATTTGAACATTTAATCATTGAGAACCATCTTTATCATTGCATCTACAAGATTAATTGAAATTAAAAATTTCCATTTCTATGAAAATATTTTATATGAAGGGAATAAATATTTTTAATAAGTTTTTTTATATTCTCTAATTAGGAAAATTTTATATTTGACCATAATTAATAGTAAAAAATGATAAAAATTATTTGTCGTTGTTAATATAGAAATGGGTTTACCAAAGATTAAACTAAAAATATTAGATTTAAAATAACCTAAAATTATGTCAAAAAAATTACTTTCATGAATAATTTGGACATTATAGTGTCTCATACTATATTATAATTAATTTTGGACCCATTTGGAATGTAAAAAATGTCACTACACTGTTTTCTTTTCAAAAATATCATGTGTGCCACTGACATCACCAATTAACGGCAACCCCATCTCCTCTCATATTCAAAAATTAAAACCATATTTTGGCCAATAACTACCCAAATAACATCCCAAATTTAATCCCATCAATCATGATTCATTTTATTGGTCCTAAATTTATTCTATGCATATCAGGTATAATCTTAATGTTGTGGTCTGATAAAAGGTATAAATCTAAAATATGGGGTTTTTCTTTTACATCATCCTCCATATCATTAAAATATTATTCATGTATTATTATATAAAATTTTAATTATCATACATATTATAATATATTTCTATGTTATTTTGAGGAGCTATATACATATCATCTTCCGTCAAATGGGTCTTGAAATCATTAATCATTTGTACAACGACCTACCTTCTCATTAACTAATGTAATTCATTTTTCCTTTTCCACTAATTTTGTTTTGGAATGTTGATGGATACAAATTATATATATGATATTTATAACATTACTATACCTCTTTATTCATCATATCATATATACATTTTTTATATTTCGTTCGACAATGGATACATTAATATCTCCCATTTGTAAGGTAGGATACTGACCCATGAAGCGATGTGATCTGTTTTACACTAATGCTTTACAAGGAGGGTAATATGGTTATTATTAATGAATATATGTTTTATAAATTAAATAAATATGTAATTAATAACATATTTTTCATTATTTAATTTAAATTAAAATTTTTTGTAGATACCTTTTCACACGTTGAATTGTGATAAAATCGCCAGTGTACGTGTGGACTACCTCTTACTGGAAACGACACGACTCTCTTTTCATAACCACACCACATCGATGATATATATTAGTATATTTAAAGAAATAATATGGTATGTGTGATATTATTATAATTATATAAATTTTATTGTATTACTTACATTTATTACATAATGGTCATTTAAAAAAGGAATCGCTACTCATGCATACATACGGTCTCCTGTCTTCATTATTTTAATGCAGTTAATTATTCATTACCATATTCCGTGACTAGTTTTTAAATTATAATTTATGTATAAAGATTTAAAATATATCAAGATTATTATTAAATAGATATTTAAATAATGTGTAATTTTACTATATTCAACTACCTAAATATATTTTTTTACACTTTAAGAAAATCTCATCGAAACATCTGGCGTAATCTTGTGTGATTATGAAATCATACCTAACATGGTAATAATAAAAATAAAAGGAATAATATAATTAAAAATGTTTATTATAAATTAAATAATTAACATAAATTTATTATTTGTAAAGTTATAGAAGACATGTGGAAGTTCGAACTCAAGTTAAGGTTTTATCATCCCACATTTACTTTTATGAGACATACACCATATTCACCACATATATCTTTTGTGAGGTGATAAATGTTATCTCATTAATTAATTTACCATCATGGTATTTAATATTTCATTTAAAAAGAAATTTATAATGGGTATTATGGTACAAAATCTACAAATCTAGTAAGGGTTTATTTCACAATCTCGTCACTATTCGAGACTATTTTTGTTTAAGTCTCCCGTGGGGGAATAATTTCACATTTATATCTTAAAATCAATCTGTTTTATAAAAATATTTTTATTTATGAACATGTTAAAGTAATATATCCATTTTTTCCCACCTTTATCATTACTATTATTAATAAAAATATTTAAAGAAAATCTTACTTTATTTCACTCTTTATTCTAAAATCAGTTATAATCAAAAAAAATTATACAAAAAATAAATTTTTTTTCCTTTTTCCAAATAAATTATTAAATTTGGATACATATTTTTTATTTATACAATGATTTGTGAAAATAATTTTCATCTCATTTTCAAAATAATTACTTTTAATAATTTACCAAAAAATTTGAATAGAATCATTGTATTAACATAAGTGGATGAAGTGCAGCCGATTTTCACCAATCAACCATTCAATAGTTCGTTGTTATGACATTGTGTATAGAGGAACTTGAGTAGAATCCTTGATGATGGTTATTTTAATAGATGATTTCTTTTGATTTATTTTTATTTTGATAGGGGGTTTGTTTAGAGAGTTAAAATAAAATGATTAATTGATATAGATTGATTTAAAAAATTTATAAATACTGGGGTGACTTCATTATAAGTGATTTAAGATTATGATATCAATGAGTGTTTATTTATATTTCATTAAATTAAAAACCACTTAACAATATGACATTGATCATAAGTCCCATGTTTTATGGTTTTAATCCAAGCCATAATGTAAATATGGATCTATACATAATCAATACATTTTTGAGGTAGTGTATTTTTTGTTCTTATAATCCATGGAATCAACATTTTAACTAAATCATATCAATAATAAATGATAGTTTTAGTTCAACATACACAATTTTATGAAAAATAATAATCAACTAACATTAGATCTCAATCATTTAAAATCACTAATTTATTATAGATATCAATGGTGGATTTACTCATACATTATAATAGTTATTAATCTGGTTGGAATTTTTATGGTAATGGGTTTAGAAAAATAAAAAAAATTGTATATTAAAATAACGGTGCGCTGAACCCACACAGAAAATGTGATGAGATGTAAAATCACCTTTTATATTGAATAATAAAACAAAATAAGGGAAGGGGTTTCAATATGATTTAATCAATTTTAAGAGAATTATTATTTAAGAACATATGGTATATTATTAGATGATATTAAGAAGAATAAAATTCATTAAAATTGGAATGAATTTTAAAATATCTAATGTGATTACAATAGACAATAACCCAAATGAACATGAAAATAAAGAGATGTGGAAGGTTCTATGAGGTGAAAAAATGTGTTGTCCTGGTCATAAAAATAATTTTGAATGGATTTGGTCATGTTAATGTGTCGTACATTATTCATAAATTACAAATCATTAAATGAGGAAGAGGGGAATTTATTTGTACCACTAGGAGGTGGACTATTTTCTTTCCAAATCATCCCCTCCACTTGGATCAAAAATTTTATTCTCCAGAAATCTAAATCTAGTGAAATTGTCTTATTAAAAGCTTTATATATAAATGATGAATGTGGGACCAAAAATTAGAGCATAATGGATTGTCCATTTTGATTCAGATATTATTTGGGATTTATTGTGTGGACAATATAACTCTTCAAATGGCTGAATTGGAAAAATATTCCTTCTAAATATATGTTGGGAATTGAATAAATAACCATAAAAAATTAATCAATCATATTTTATCATTATTATGAGATTTATCATTAAAGAATGTAACCAAATTAATTATGGATTAATTCAAACAACACCCAAAATTTATATTTAACATTAAAACATGAATATTTCACATCGGTTATGAAATTTTCATAGAAAATAAGTAAGGGAGTAAATAAAAATTTATGAACAAGTTAATAAAATCATGTCACCCACACATAGTATTATATATTTCCTCATGTAAAATATATATAAAAACAAAACTAAATCTATTTCACTCACTAAAATATCTTAATATTTTATTTTCACCAATCTGAGGAGTTTTATACCATTTCAATCATTCATATTAATTTATACTAAAAAAACTTATAGAAACAATATTCTAAGAATGAAATCATTTTTCATTCTCAAATTAGAAATTGAAAAGGAATGAACACAAAACATAATCCTTTCAAAGATAAAAAAAATTATTTCTAGATGTCCACTCATTCCTTAACAAAAAGGGAATATATTATAGTTTTAATGATCACTCAACTTCCCTTACATATCCCAATGTAGAAACGAATAAAGCGGTCATTTGTAAGTGTTTTTCTGTTGATATGGATGATAGGATTTTAATGTTAAAGAGAGAGGAAATTAGGGGTAAAACATTTGAATTGTAATCCAATTCGCAATTTGGTTAAAATAAAACACATAATGAAATGAAAAAACATATTTACAAGTGCATTATTGTGTGATGTATGATAGAAAATATGAAAAATATTTGAAGGGGATGAAAAGATTAAATGTGTACAAAACATAAAACCACCCCAAATGACATAAGTGTTATTTTTATTCATTTTTCTGTATTTTCTCGAAATATAGCCATGAAATAGATCACACACTTATTTATCGACACATGTTGGATCTCTTTAGAAAATTAATTGTAATATTTATAACAATATTAATAATTTTGAAAGAGTGATATTTGACCTACTGAAGACAAACCCCATGTTTTTTCCTTTTTTCATTTTTTATGAACACTCTTCAAAAACATTTACAAAATTCAATAAAACTCCTTCCCCAAACACAATGAATGAAATCCTCTTCCTCACATTAAAATGGATGTGTTACCTTTTGATGATTAAAACACATTTAATGTAATAGGAATGTCACCCAAAATGTAATCCATACACCCCACATAAAATTAAATAAATAATGCTATGTAATTCCATGAATATGTTTGGTGGAACAATTTATTGGACATGTAATATCACT
Organism: Viscum album; assembly: GCA_963277665.1. Classification (NCBI taxonomy): domain Eukaryota; kingdom Viridiplantae; phylum Streptophyta; class Magnoliopsida; order Santalales; family Viscaceae; genus Viscum; species Viscum album. The sequence continues at coordinate 94,019,910 of OY728132.1, read as the reverse complement.
ATCGATGAAATGTTTTTCATAGGCTCGAATGGGATTTAAAAATGTGGATTAATGTAAGGTTTAAGGGAGGAGATTTGGTTATCTTCTTCTCACGTGGTTCAAAAAATGCCTCTATCATATTAAATCACACAAAAGTCATAAATTAAACATGAAGGTACTTAATGTCAAGAAATCCCAATTGGGGGTGAAAAAAATATTTTGAAAAGATGTTCATTGGTGGACTTGGCACGAATGTTCATATTATTCACCATGGTTGGGGAAGAATAATTTTCAATGTCATAAATATTGACCATTCGAAATCTGTTGGTTTTAATATAAAATTATTTATCCAGATTTATGAAAAAAATTAGAACAAAATTTATATTAAAACATGTCTTTTGACTAAAAAAGTTTTGGAAAAAATTTCCAAAGTGGATGGTGATTAATTATGACCATTTTAATCATATGCTATATATATATTGTGTTTTTTAAAATAAAAACCCACAAAAAAAGAGAAATAAAGAACAATGATTTGGTGAGGAATATGGTAAAATAATAATAATGAACGATGATAAAGAAGTAATAATGAATTAGAGGAATAATTGGATAGATGGAGACATGAAAAGAGTTGGTTGAGGGGAAAGAGGTTCCCCATGGTTTGAATTTTTTAGGACTCTCTCCATTAAGTGGTGGGTCAACTATCATGGTTCGGGGCAATATAAAAGTAAATGTGGTTCCCAAGATGTGTGTCTTGTCATAGAGATTTTTTAATTGATTTTTTTTAAAAATTAATTTCTTTTTGGAAGAGGTTTTTATGAAATTTCACTACACCAAATGGTAAAACATGAATTCTAATAAATTTACCTTCCCATTGAGAGTTATGCTTACATGGGCGATGTAAAAAATAAAAAATTGAAGAGCATTACCTTCTTTAAATCATTAAATACCTTTCATAGGATTTGTTTTCAAGTAGTAACATTTACTTTTCTTAGTATGGATTATAAATCTCTTAATAATCTAGTCGAAGAACCTACAATTCAATAAACTACAGCATTATATCTACACCAAATTTTTCACAATCAATATTACAATTTTTAATGCCACAAAATGGAAAATGTGGAATTTGAAGTGTTAAATGAAATGATTTACAATAAAACTAGCATAATTTGAGACTTAATGTTGGATTTTTTATAGTTATATTGATAATACCAAAGCGCTTCACCATTTCTTTTAGGCCAGTCTTTTCTGGTTGGATTTATAATTATCTCATGTACTCTTTTCTCTAACTATATGTGAATCATCCTTCCAAGCGAGTTTTTCCTAGAACCCCCTAGAAACATAATCTGCTTTATGAATAAATGTATTATAATACATTGGGGGCTGAAATATTCCCATTAAATTGATTCTTCAACATCGAAGATCTCACCAAATATGACGGGCTTTTCGGGAATTTAATTACTTTAAGAAATTTTTCCAAACTTATGGAATTTTGGACATGATTTACCGAACTCATGTCTATCCATGAAGAGAGATAGTAAAATAATCACAAGTCAAGGTCTTTTTGGAAGGTCCATAATTTTACAAAGTGGCCACCACCAAGCGTTGAGTGAAAAAATAACAAGATAGTGTGATGTTCATCTTCATCAACCCATCTCATAATTACCATTTCTACCCTGGTTTTCTAATGTATATCATATTCCCAATAATAGAATTATGAATTTTATTTCTTATTTACATTTTTATATGATTAAAATATTCAAAAAACACTAACAACCAGGTATCGTGAAATTGATTCATACGATTATATCTTTAGGGAAATAAGTGAATGTTTCATAGTAGGAAAATCATGATCTATGATTTTTGAATGAGAATATTGAAAAATTTTACTAAAGTGATCAGCCAAAGAGTTTTATGTTCCTGGTCTATCTTTAATCAAAATTTTAAACTCATGGATCCTAAATTTAAATCATATTATAATCATTTTTTAATAAATTTTCATCTCTATAAACCTTATTAGGGAATGATCTATGAAGACGAGGATTTTGGAAGCTAAGATATTGGCCCAGAATTTATCTAAAGAAAAAACCACTTCTAAAAGATCCTTTTTAGTGACATTGTAGTAAGAATGAGTTTTATCCAGTGTTTTTTATTCATATTAGCTAACATGATGATTTTGTTTCTCTTCAATGACCTAGAATGGCCCCAATTGATCTATCAGTAGCGTAACAATTCAATTAAAAGGGAAATTAACAATCTAATTGTTGGATTATTAGGGATGATGAAAAAACATATTTGAGTTAAATGAAGGCTCTATTCCAAGCCTCATTGAAATGTAATGTAAACTAATTTTGTAGTTGATAATTGAGCGGAAGGTAAATTCAAATGATGGTATGGAAGAATATATAATTGAGATAGGAATTACCCATGAATGAATCGGTGTATGAAATTGTTGTTGGATCAGTAAGTGATTGAATCACCTCAATATTCGCAAGATTGATATGAATACCATCTTGTGAGATTATGTTACCAAGAAAAATTCAATTAGTAACAATGAATTTATATTTTGCATAATTCATCACATGGATACATTTGACACACTTTTTAAGTACTAGAGAGAGTGAATGAATGTAAGATTCAAATTAATCACCATAAATGGTAAATTCAGCCCATAATTCCTATTTTAAATGATCAATGAAATCAGAAAAGTTAATCATAATACACCTATGAAAGGTTTTAGTACCATTTAAAAGGCCAAAAGTAATTATAATATATTCTTAATATCCAATGGGGAAAGTGAAAGTACTCTTTTCCTGTTCACAAGGTTCTATTGGGGTTTTTAATTAGTCGTTGTATCCATCAAGAAAGAAATAATGTGAATTATTGGCTAAGTGTTCTAGAATTTGATCATGTAATAGAAGAGGGTAGTGATATTTTTAGGTCTCCACATTCAATTTTTGATAATCCATCGAAAAAAACCATTAGTCTTTTTGTCGAAGTGTGACCCCCTCTCTATATTCATATGGGAAAACAATTACACCGCCACTCTAAGGAACAACTTGAATCAGACTAACACATTCAATATCATAAATTTCGTAGATAATACCATCTTGGAGAAGGTTCTTAATATATTCCCTAAATACATCAAGTATTAGTAAATTTAGTCTTTTATGTGGTTTTTTGATTGGGTTTGATGATTCCTCAAGATAGATATGCTTCATACAATGTTTAGGGTTGATTCGTAGTGTGTCATATATTTTCAACAAAAAAGTTAATTTTTCTTTTGACACCATAATAAGTTTGGACTCTTTTGTTTCATTATTTGTAGCAGAGACAATGATAGGATAAACATGATCACAGAAATTTAATGTATATTTTAGTTGTGCAAGAAGAGGATTCAGATCAATCAAAAATGTCATTTTTGGGATAGAAAACTTAATAATGGAGGAATTAATTTCATTTGTTTTTGATTTATTTTTCATAATACCTTCCATTGTAGACCAATACATATTAGAGTAGAGATATTTTTCAAGATTGTATTTAAGATCCTCCAGATTGATGTAGTCTATGAATTAATGGTCAATATCAACTTCCCTATTAATGAATTTTTTAATCATGGCGAAAATTTTACAAGCTCCACTATCATTTGAATATGATTAACATGATAGAATGGAGATCAATTAAATATCAAAAATTCTCTTAGAAGCATGGTTTTAAAAGTTTGATAGAACCCCATATGGGTATCTAATGGCTTAATAAATGTTAAACATGGCCAGTTGGTCACCAAATTCTATTGATAGTATGATCACATTGACATCAATCTTACTTCAATCTATTAAGTGGAATGTGCATCCTTGAATTTGGGGATATTGAGAAGATATTGCCTCACATCCCATTTCATGGACATAGAAGTCAGTAGGGAAGACATGATCATTAACTCATATAAATACATACTCAATTATTCCATCAGGACATGTTGTGCTTCAATTTGCTAACTGGATGACAACAAATGTTAGGTGTAAGGGACCAAGACCAAGGATTGATAAGATAGATTTGGGAATGACATGAATCAATGATTTTTGGTCTATGAGTTCACCATCAATTTTGGATATCCGTATATAGAATGGAACCATAACAGACCTTGGATACTTGTACATCATCTGTATGGGCTGTTATGTTAAAACATTCTTAATGGTAAAAATTTGTCTATCATTGGTGCGTAACACCTTATGAAATTATTCATTTGTATGAATTTTTCTAATGGAATATAATAGCATAATGTTCGTTTCAACACCTAAAAACATGTCAATTATTTTCGGATCAGTTTCAATGGACATTCTTTGTATAAATTAAGCATTCAGAAATGTAATTGGGATCCATAATGGAATGAAAGGAGGTGAGGCAGTTGCTTCATGTTCATTTTATGGATTATTATTGTTTTAATTTTCATGGTCAATAATCAAAGCTTCATTTTAGGATGCATCATGTGGATTTGAAAATTTTTATCCCAAATAAAGTGTAATTTCAATTTCATTAACCTTAGGTTTGGGAAATGGTTGAGCTGGCTATTAGGATGAATTGGATAGTTGTTGATGGCAAAGGTGGGATGCATGTTAAAAAAAATTGTGTTTTAATGTAATTATTTCAAAAATATATGATGGGGGAATGATCATCCACATTACTTTCCCATTGTTTCTTGGAATAGGACACATGTCATTTATTGGGATTACATTCATTTTGGTTCTTTGTAATGTGCTTGTATTGGGTATGGAATTTGGAAGTCTTAATAGGATTCTAAGATTTAGGAGGATCAAGAGGAGGATTTATCCATTAAGGTTGAGAGATAAAATGATACCGTTGTTCCATGTTACCAACAACATTTTCATATTTGAATTGGTTTGGGTTCGATGAGGGAGATGATGGGGATTAAAAATTGGATTACCATATCTCACACATGGGTTACTGTTAGAAGATAAGGGCTTAGAGTGTGTTCGGCTGAAGTACCTAATGTAATGACCTAATTGTTGTGGGTTGTTGTTCCTCTAAGAAAATGATTCATTGTTCATTATTGGTTTGGATGAATCAGATAATACCACTTCAAATTATGGACATGTTTCATTTGGATGATATGGTGATCTATAGATTCCACAATTCATGATAGGTACAGGGAATAAATATTGTGGAGAAGGTGAGGATGGGTCATTGGCAACCACTACTAGTAGACTCACAAAACCTATATGTTCACTCATCAACTTGGACATCTTGTTGAGCTCTATGGATCATTATCATAGACTTTTATAAATTTATAATGTTCTTGAGTATGGAATTTTTGGGTGTTTACATCCATATTTCTTATAATATATCTTGCATATACTTGAGTTTTATCTAAAAGGGCACTACCAATTGATATATCAATCAAATTATGCTCTATAGCTGGTAATCCCTCATAGAATTATTGGATCTGGTGTTCGTCAGGGATGTAATGGTTTGGAATCGTTTCCACAATCCTTCTAAACCTCTCCCAACACTAATTGAGTGATTAATTAGTGAATTGATGGATAAACCTTATTTTATTTCTGATAGAAGCAGTATGAGAGGAGGGTAATAATTTATCCATGAGGAGTCACATCATGTCATTCCATGTGGTTCTAGAACCATGATGGAGGTAGTAGATTCGTTACAAGTTGGATTCAGATTGGGAGAAAGGGAATACTCTCTATTTTATTTTTTTTCTTTAGAAACCCCTTGAGGCTTCAAGGTAGATAACACAACCTGAATCTCACTGAGATTAAGATGTGGATCCGTACTATCTAAACCAAGAAAATGAGGTAGAATATTCAACATACTCGATTTGAGTTCTAGGTCATCATTGATATTTATATATTTTATACCATGTTGTTGGTAAAATATATTTGGAGTAGTGATTTCATTTATGTTTTTTTCCATATTATTGGCCTTATCTCGTTCAATTGGATGGAAAGTGAATGGATCAACTGTGACTTGATTATCCCTAATGTTCCTCATATGTTGGTGAAGATTTCATTCTTTTTAAAGCTAAAATAGATTTTACGGATTATTTGGTAGGTTATTAGGTATTCATAAAGAATTTGGAAGGATGAGGTAGATAGGTTTTCCATGTATTTTTTAAATTATTTGGTCAATTTTTTTACAATAACCAAGAAATTGTGAGTACTTAAGGAACCATCCATATTAATGTTTTCGTTTTAAGCCTGGATGATTTTCATCTATTGATTGTTCTGGATGCTGATTCTCAGCGAATATGTATAGAAGCACTCAAGTCTAATTCTTGAAGACAATTTTTTTATAGTCGACTGTTTTTGATTAATTGGTATTTTGAATTGGTGAAGTGTATTTGTAGAGATAAAATGAAATTATTGATTGGTGCAGTTGGATTTAGAAAATTTATAATTATTTGGGTGAGTCAACTGTTGGGGGTTTAATATTTTGATATCATTGAACATTTCATTATACTACATTAAATTTACACCATCTCTTCAAGACGATGTTTTTTCAAATACCAAAATGTTAACGATTTAATCCAACCCATAACATAAATTGGGGAATAATCATAATCATTACTCATTTCTGGGAGTGTATTTTTTTGGTCCAAAAGTCCATGGAATCTACATGTTAAAAAAAACAATTCATTATTCCAGTATAGTTTATGTCCAACATACAGAATGTTAACCCAAACAATACTCAATGAACACAAGCCTAAATCACTTAATATCCCCAATTTATGACTCATCAAAATGGTAGATTTTCCATGCCCTTAAGATGGGTATTAATATTCATGGAATGATTATGGTTATTGGGTTAAAATAAAATCAAAATGATAGATCCATAAAATAGTGGTGTCCCAAATGCACACATGAAATATGAAGAGAGGTACAATCACACATTATATTGAATGAGAATGAAACATAATGGATGAGGTATCAACATTATTTAAACAGTATTGTGAAAAATATTATTTAAGAACAAATGGTGGATTATTAAGAGGGATTAATAATAAAAAAATAGTCATTATAATTTATATGAAATTGAAAATAGCACACATGAATACAAATGAAGATAATGCAAAAGAACATGAAAAAAAGAGAGGATGACTTGTCTCTCAAGTGTTAACATTTGTTTAGAAGGTCGTCATAAGAATTGGAGAAGTCTTTGGTTGTGACATAATATATTACTCTATTCTAAAATGAAAAATATTTGTATGTAAAAGTGGGGAATATATTTATATCCAAAATAGGTTGACATTTTTCTTTCTAAATATGACCCTCTACTAGGATCTCAAATTTGTTACTCTAGAGATACAAATAAGGAGAAATTGTTTCCATAAAACTTGAAGATGTTAATGTTTTCATTCATCCCTCTACATTTAAATGCCACTTGACTAATGGATCCAATGTTATGAGGTATGACTAAACAATATTAATCTGTCCATTTTAGTCAAGTCTTTTTTGATGTCCTATAAGTTAATAGGTTTTAGAATATAAAGTTTCCCTAAAATTAAAACTATTTCTTCTACGATGTCGGACACATATATGTTATCTTTTAAATTAAAAAAAATCTAAACTATAAAGTTTCTTATGTCAGAATAAAATTCAATAAATGTTTCCTATGTTTAATTCCCAAACAGAATGGTTGGATGGACTCTAAAGCATCATTTTGCACATATTTTTGGAGTTGGGAATTTAAATTTATATACATGGTTCCATTGGATAATGAAGAATATTTGGTTGAGATTATTAAATTTTGGTTTTTGGGTTGGTCCCATAAATTCTAGTTTCATTGATGGTCGTGTTGGATAAAAAGATTCTTTGGGCCTTCTTGATTGTGCCATATGACCATTAATATGATCAAATTTCTAAAATGTTCCTTCTAATGATATGTTATAAATTGGATAAGGAACCCTAAAAATAATAATCCCACAATTTGTATATATAGGATTACTGTTATGATTAAAACAGTAAACATATTCAAATCTGGATTTATTCAAATAATACTAAAAATAATATTTAATATTAACAAATTAATATTCCACACTAATTATGCACATTTCATAGAAAATTAGTGAACAGAGTAAAAAAAAGTTATGAATAAAATAATAACATAAACTCCCCCACAAACATAGTCTTGTGCATTTACTTAGGTACAAAAAAATATAAAAACATAACAAAATCATTCTCACTCTCCAAAAAATATTTAAATTTGGTTTTCCCAAATTGGGGGATGTGTAGAACATTTAAATCATCCATATTGATTTACACCAAAAATTATAATTGAAACAATATTCCAAAAAAAATTGTTTTTTCATTCTCAAATTTAAAATGTAATAGTTATGAACTCAAAACAAACCCCTCTCAGGATGATAAAAATATATTTATATAAGTTTAATCATTCACAAACCAAAAGTAAAAATACTAGAGTTTGAAAAGGCTCTCGGCTTACATTCAATATCATAATGTTCCTATGAATCAAGAGGTATTTTATAAGGGTTTTTTTATGGTTATGGGAATATATGAATTTAATATCAATGAGAGAGGAAAAGAGGATTAAAACATTAGTATGGGGAAAACAATGCACATTATTTTTGAAATTACACATCCAAGGAAATGGATGCACATATTTACAGGGAAATGATTGTGTGATTGAAGAAACTAAATAAGAATAAAATTTAAAATGGATCAAAAGATGAAATATTTATAATATAAAAAAGGTCTCCCAATGAAATAAGTGGTTTCTTTCTTTTCATTTTACTCATTTTTTCAAAAGATCAACCTGAAACATATTTCACAGTCTTCTCCTAACCCATATTTTATCTCCTTATGACACTAATATTAATTGTTATGACATGATCAATGGTTCAGGGAGTGTGAATTTTGAGCATCCTAATACATAACCAATTTTTTTAAATTTTATTATCACTTATAAAGTAAATTTACAAAATTATATAAATGAATGTATCTTCTGAAAAATAATTGAATGAAAACCTCCCCCCATAATAAATTGGATGTTCTCCCTCAATAATAATAAAACACATTGAAAGTCAAGGAAATACAACCCAAAATGAAATCTATAACCCTGTTATTAAATCTCAATAAATTATTCAATTTAATTCCATGTAGATGTTTGGTGGGACAAGGTACTGGTATTCTAATGTGTCTTTCAAATAAAAGGATTTCATTAGCTCTAATGGTATTTCAAAAAGATGATTAATGTAATGTTAATGGTAGTATATTTAGATATTGTGATTAGTAGGTGTCTCAGAAAATTCCTATATCATATTAGAGAAATCCTAAGTAGGAAATTCAAATTGAAGGCCTATAAACTCATAACTAACAATCGGGTGTGAAAACCTCTTTTTTTGAACCGATGGTCATAGGTGACATGAGAATTAAAGTAAATGTTGTTCCTCATAGTCGTAAGAGAATCATTTTCATAATAAATTTTTTTTATTCATTTTAATGGTTTTATAATAGGATTATTCTTCCATTTTTATTATGAAAATAAAAACGTTTTGGGATGACAAAAATGTATTTTGAATATCCTAAATTGTTGGATAAATTTAAAAAGTGGATAGTGAGTGATTATGAATCATTTTTGAAATTTTTATAATTTTCATTACTTTTGGGGTTTTTTTATAATACACACCCACACAAAAGGGAAAGTGGAAGAAAGGTTCGATGAAGATTGTGGTTAAAAAATAAGAACTAGAGATAAAAAATAAGATAGAGATAAAGAGAGGAATAGAGTGATAGAGGGAGAGAGATAGAGTGAATGTTTAAGAAAAATCGGTGTTACTTGTTTGGATTTGGTCGGTCTCTATATCCATCAAATGTTGGTTAAACTGTAGAGGTTTGGGGATATGATTGATTTCAATGATAATCCTAATATGTGTGTCCTCCAATGGTGATGCTTTAAATTATGTATTTTAGACATGAATTTATTTTTGGAAGAGGGGTCTTAGATGTGAAATACAACAAATTGGTAGATATAAATTAATTTTAAATGGACCTTCCCAATGATAATTAATGTTACCTAAATGAAGTAGAAATTTAGAATTGAAGAGAATTAACTTATTACGTTCATGAAATACCTTTCATATGATGTTTCTTCCATGGAATACCTTGGAATATTTTTTATAGATATTGGAATTTGCATAAAAATATAGTCAATGATCTTCCAATTCAGTTAACTGCAACAATTGTTTTTCACCTGATTTTTTCAGAATAAAAACTACAAGTTTTAACCACCCAAATTGACTTATGTTGGATTTCAATTTGTAAATGAATCGAATTACGAAAAACTATCCAAATTAGTGATATTGTGAAAGGTGTTTTATAGGTAGTTCGATAATACTCAGACATATTACCATATTTTTTAGGCTAGTCATTTCTGTTGGGATTTAAAATTCTCTCCAGTACACATTTCACTTCAATATTAGAAATTTAATTCCTAACATTTATTGGGGTGATATATATGTTATGTTTTATTTACAACCCCATTCTTTTTTGAAAAATATTCCAATGTATGATTACAGAAATGATAATTTAAATCACTTATCAAGGAACACAATGTTCCAAATCGATGGAAAATATTGGTTTTTGAGTACTCACTAGTAATATGTGCATTATCTTTCTAGGTTGGTTTTATCCCTACCCACCTAAAATCATAATCGGTTTCAAGAATAAGGCATGATAATCAATTATAGGGCGGAAAAAGTCCCATGAAATCGATTCCCCAAACATTGATGATCAAAGAAAATATTAATGACTTCTGATGCATTTTATTCTTTTTAGAAATAGTGCCAAACAATTTTCAAATTAGACAACATTTACAAAACTCATCTGAGTCCTTAAAGAGTAATATATAGTAGAATAAAAATTCAATGAACTTTTTGTAGGTCCTTTATAGTCCACAGTGGCCACCACCAGGAATTGAATGACCAAATTCCAAGATAGGGGAATATTCATCTTCATCGAAACATCTATTAATTACTATGTAATACCCAATTTTTCAATGTTTATTATCTTCCCAGAAATAGAATTTTGTATCACTTTTTATAGTTACTTTTTGTTTTTTTGAATTTTTTTTTGGAAAATCAATTGAAACTGAGTAATTTACAATTCAGTCATACCGGTGTAACTTCTGTGTGATATATGAAAGTTTCAAAGTGGGGAATTCAAGATCAATGATTTTTGAATGAGGAGAAATAGAAATTATAATAAAGTTATCAGACATAATGTTTTATTTTTATGGTCTATTGTTAATCAAAATTATAAAATCTTAGAGCCTCATGATCCATATTATTAGCCTCAGTTTGGAATCAGTTTTCTTGTGTATGAACCAAAGAGTAGAATGATCTATGAAGATGATGATTTTGAAACCTCGGGGATAGAGACAGGAAGTTATCAATGGAATAACCTCTACTAAAAGGACATTTTTTTAATAGTGTAGTGATATTGAGTTTCATCCAATTTTTTTGAGACATAATAGATTTAATGAAGAATTTTTTCTCGTCCATGACCATGAATTGAACCAATTGCCCATTTAGAATAATCCCCCATCAATTTAAAGGGAAAGCACTAATTTGGGGTTTGATTATCATGGAAGATGAAAAAAAAACATTTTTTACTAATGAATGATCACTTTCATGACTCATATAAATGGAATATAACATCTTTTTGGAGTAGCTGAGTGAGTGGGACAGAAATCCTACATAAAATATGGATGAATCACCGATAGAAACTGGCATTACCAGGAATGAATGGATATGTCGAACTATTTTGGGTTCTGGATGATATTGAATCACCTCAATCTATGCAGGGTTGAATTGAAAACTATATTGTGAACATATGTTCCCAAAAACAATTTCATTATCAACCAAAAAGTGAAATTTTTTATAATTTAGTTAAAGGTTACATATGACACACATTTGAAGTATTAGTGAGAATGAAAGAAAGTATGATTCAATTTAATCAATATAAATGGTAATGTTATCCGTGAATACCTAAATATAATGATCAATGATTTTATTGATGACCCTCATCATGAAATAATAGATTGTAGTAGGACCATTTTCAATAACAAAAGGGATTCTCTTATATGCATGTGTTCCAATGGGGCATGTGAAAGTAGTATTTCATTGTCCTGAGGTACTATTTCAAATTTGAAGTGGCCGGTGTTTCCATAAAGAAAGATTTTGTGTGACTTTTCAGCTAATCATTCTCTAATATTATCATAGAATGTAATTGAGTAGTGATACTTTCATGTTTCAGAATTCAATATCTGATAATTGATGTACACACACCCTTTGTTTCTCACTCGAGTTATGAACACCTCTCCATATGTAGTTGTTACAATAGTTATCCCAATGTTATTAGGTACCACATGAATCATACTGAACCATTAATTAATATAAATTCCATAGACAATAAAATATTGGAGAATCTATGTAATATCTTCCCTAACTACCTCATGTATGAGTGTTTTGAGTCCTATTTGTGGTTGTCTGGTTGGTTTTGATGATTCCTCAAGATGAGTGTGATGCATGAAAAAGGAAGGGTTGATTCCTAGTATTTCATCTAGGTTATATCCTAAGGCCTTTTTTTATTCAATCATGTGAACATGTTTGGAATATTCAGTTTTAGTAAGTGTGGTAGAGATTATGTTATGATAAGTGTGATTTGGGAAATGAAATTAAAATTAACATAGTGTAAGAAGTGGTTTTAGATCAGTTTCATCTTTTATTTGTTGGATATAAAACTAAATAATTGGGTGTGTGATTTTAATTGGATTAGTTTCATTATTGATACAAGAATCCTTGTTGGAGTTGTATATATCAGATTTGGGATGGGATTTAGTATAGTTTTCAAGAGCCTCTAGATTTATAGAGTCTATAAATGAATGGTCAACATAAACTTCCCCATTATTGAATTTGTTAATAATGGAGAAACTTTCACGACATCCAATATCATTAGAACATAATGAAAATGATTGAATGTGGTTCAATGGAACAACAGATATATCCTTAGATTGATGGATTGAGATGTCAGTGTGATCCTCATATGGGTATCTCATGGCTTGAAAAATATTGAACATGACCAGTTGGTAACTGAATTACATGGATAGAATTCCCACATAGATATATATCATATCTCTTTTTGTTATGAGGAATTCTCATCCATGAGTTATTGATGATCGAGAAGAGGTTGTCACACCATCCATGTCGAGGACATAGAAATTATATGGGAGGATAAAATAATTTACTCAGACAAAGAAATCCTCAATTATTTCATCAGGACATGCAGTAAAGAAATTGGCTAACTGGATGTAAAAACTTATTGGGTTAAAGGTACCTAGATAAATGTTGTAGAAGATGGATTTGTTCAAGAAATTTATTGAGGCTCTTAGGTCTATGAGTGCATCATCATTTTTGGAACTCCCAATTTCTCATTGAACCGTAAAGGTACCAAGATCTTTTTATATCATGGGTATGGACAATTGTGTTGAAGCATTCTCAATATTCCTATGTTTTCCTTTATATGTGCGTATATCATTAATAGATTTTGAATACATAGGATTTTTTGATTAATTATAAGAGTGGAATGATCACATAAACACGTCTAAACAAGTCTATTATTAATAATGAGGTTCAAAGGGCTTCCTTTGCAATAAAAGAGTTTTAGGTAAAGGAATTTTCATCATTAGAGGAATGGAAGGAGTTGAGGCAGTGGATTCATGTTCATTTTCTGAATTTTTTTATTTTCATTATCAATATCAATAGTACATTGTTCATTTGAGAATCTATCCAGAACCATGGTAAAAAATCCCACTCTATGTTTAATTACAGTTAAATTGCCCATGGGGTTGGGTAATGGTTGAGAGTGGAAGTTGGGATGAATTTTATAGTGACTGCAAGATTAGGTGGCATTCAACTTGTCCAATATGGATTGAAATGTTTTTAATTATATAATGGGTTAAGAAGATAAGATCATCCATAGCATTTACCCATGGTTTTATTGAAGATGATACAATTCCCGTATTGGGATTACCTTGATTTTGGCTCCTAGTAAAGTTCATGTAATGGTTTTTAGATTTCAAAGGCTCAATATGTTAGTGGAATCAATGAGGTACAATCTGGGGATTAATCATCTAAGGATATGGGAAAAAAGGATCAGGTTGTTGGAAGTTACCAACAACATTTCCATATTGGAAATGGTTTGGGTTTGAGGAAGGAATTGAGGGGGATGAGAAATGGTATTACCATATCTAATTCATGGGATAAAGGTAGAAGAAAATGGATCAAGGTGGGGTAGCATGACATTTCTAATGATATAAACTGATTGATGAGGGTTGGTGTTCCGCTAATAATATGTTTCATTGAGATCCATTGGTCTGGATTAATCATATGGTTTCTCTTGATTTTATGGATATGTGTCACCTGGATGAGCGGGTAAGCCACAAATTCCACAATTCATTATCGGTATATGGAAGAGAGATTGTGGAAAAGATATGTTTGGGGATTTTGTATCCACAAATAGTGGTCTCACAAGACCTATAATATCACTAATCTAATACGTCATCTATTTGGGCTCTATAGATCGATACTCTTAGACATAAATGACTTTATCATGTTCCCATGTATAGAATTTATGTATGTTTGTAGCCATTTTCTTATAAGATTTGATTCCATTGTAGGAGTTTTATTGAAATAATTACCTCCACATGGGGCATCAATTATAGTTTTTCTTCAAATCCAATAACCCATCATTTATGTATTGAAAAATGATTTGGTCAGTGATTTTATGGTGTGGAAATGTGGCATCAATCATTCTTAACCTCTCCACATACCCTTGGATTAATTCATTAGGTAATTAACGAATACAACGTACTTCATTTCAGATATTAGTAATATGAGATATAGGAAAGAATTTTCCTAAGAAGAGTCTCTCCATGTCATTCCATGTGATTATGGATCTAGGAGGGAGGTAACATAGCCATGACATGTTGTCATTATCTAGGGATAATGGGAATTCTCAATGTTTGATTTGTACTAAAGAAACTGCTAGGGGCATCATGGTAGAGAACACCACTTGGAACTATTTAAGATGAATATGTGGATCCTTACCTGCTAGCCCACGAAAATGAGGAAGAATTTGAATCGAACCTGACTATAGTTCAAAGTCAACCTCGATCTTCAGATATTGACTACCAAGGGTTTGGTAATTCATATCAGGACTTGGGTGTTATTTTATGGGTTTTCCCAAGTATGGGTAATATCAAGTTCAATTGGTTCAAAAATTATTTGGTATAAAGTGATATGTTATCATTATTATTTCTACAAATTTGAGTAATATATTTCTATATTTTAGGTTCAAATAGATATTTCGTATTGTTTGTGAGGATTTGGGGAATTTTGAGACAATTTTCAAGGATGAGGATGTTGACGTTTTCTTTGTAAATTTTTCATATTTTTTGGTTATTTTTTACATCTTTTTAATTTTTTTATTAAAAAACTATACTACCAACTACATAATGAAACATATATGAAATAGTTCCATTTGAAGAGTGTCTAAATTTCACCTACTGACCATTCAAGGATTTGATGCTCTGCTAATATGTATACAACCACTCGGTTTTAATCTCTGATGATGATACATTTTATTGCGGATTTATTTTGATTAATTTTTTTAAGAGGGGGTGGGGGTTTCCTAGAGATATAAAATGAAACGAATGATGAATTTAGTTTGATTTAAAAATATTTACAAATATGTGGGTGAGTTCATTTTTGGTGATTGATGCTCATGAAATCATCTAAATTTTCATTATATTGAATTAAATTTATACCCACAACACAAGATGATAATGATATGAATTCCCATGTGATAAAGCATTAATCCATGGCATAACTTATATAGGGTTTTAATAATAATAATAAAAAATTTATGGTAATTTATATTTGGTTTCAATAATCCATCAAAGACGCATGTTAAACAAAACTATTCATTAATTTATGAAATTTTAAGACAAACACACACAATGTTATCCTAAATAATAATCAACGAACTGAATTCATTATCACTTAATATCCCCATTTTATGAATCACCCCAATGGTTGATTTTTTCATCCCTTAATATGGTTATTACTCTATTTGAAATTATTTTGGTGATGGTTTTAAAAGGAAATAAAAATAACATGAAAAGAAAAGAGTGGTCCACCGAACACACACACCAAATATGAAGACGAGTAAAATAACAAATTAGATTCAATGAGAAATAAAAAACCGGTGAAGGAGATTCAAATTGATTTAAACTATTTTAAGATAATTAATATTTAAAAAATAATTGTTTATTATTAATAGTGATTAATAGGAGAAAAACATTCATTAAAATTGATTTTTATTGAAAATATCATAGGAAATTACATATGAAAATAATTAAAAAGAAAATGAAAATAAATAGATGAGGAATGGTCTCCCAAGTGGAAAATTGAATTTGGTAGGTCCTCCTATGCCATCATAAAAACATCTATATTACCAATGTATCCTCCTCTATTCTGAAATTACATCCCTTTGAACGGAGAAGAGGGGAATTTATTTATATCCATAGTAGCTGGATTGTTTATATTCATAGTATGACCCTCCACAACGATGGACAATTTGTTACACCAGACACCCGAATATGGGAAATTTTACTATCAAAAGTTTTAGATTTTAATGTTGAATGTTTAAACTCAAAATTTGGCATCCATTGTACTTTAGATCCAATTTTAGGGCAGTTTGAATAAACAATATTAATCTCTCTTTTTCAATGAAAACTTTTTCAAAGTCATAAATCTAAATGGGTTTTTGAATATGATGATCACCTCAAATATGTAAATATTATTCTACATTGTCATACTAAAATATATTTTAATTCAAACTAAAAAATATTATTCATAATAGATGTTAATATTAGAGAAAATTGAATACATATGTGATAAGTTTAATTCCTAGAAATAATGGTTGGCCAGAATTCAAAGAATAATTTGGGTCCATTTTTATTAGAGTTGGACCCGGAATTTTTTATAAATTTTTCCTTTCAATAATAAGGAACATATGTTTGGGTATTGTAAAATTTGGGTTTCTGTATTGAGACCATAAATTGGCGCATCATTGATGGTCTAGTTTTATCACAGATTCATTAGGCCTTTTGTGTGGACCATATGAACATTCAAATGGCAGAATTTTCCAATTGTAAAATGTAATGATATTTTGGAAATTGAATTAAGAAAAATGAAATATAGGAATCCTATAATTAGTATCATAGCATGAGAGTTATAAGTGAATCATTAAACTAAATAGAATTATGATCAATTTAAATAATTTATAAAATTTTTATTTAATATTTAAACATGATCATTTCACATCAATTATACACTATTAATAGAAAATAAGTAATGAGAGTGAATAAAATTTTTTGAGTAAATTAATAATATCAACAATGTGGATATAATTATATTCTATTGGGACCACAAAATCACTTAAAAAACTTTTATAAAAATCAAGGTTATTTTCAATAAATGTTATTTTCAATTTTTTGTGGGATTTTGGTTTTAAAATTTGATTTTCAAAATGAAATGGCTATTTTCATAAAAAATGTTTTCAAGATCATTTATAATATTTCTATAAATCAATGACATCTCCCCTTCATTTTACTTATCATCTAATAGGTATATGTTGTATTAATATCATAATTATTAATTATTTAGATAGATTATGATCATTTTTTATTGGTATACAACATTTTTTAAAATTCATCTCACTATAGTTGATTTATTATAATGTTTATTGATTAGGGTAATTCTTAAAATTTAATATGCATGTTTTTTAATATGAGTTTTTATGCTGATTATGTTTTATAACTTTTATTTTATTAATGAATTGAACTTAGTATTAGATGGGTGGGGCTCATTATAGTCGGTCGGGGAATCATCCAGACTCATGAGACAAAGAAAATTGGTTTTTTAATAGGACTAACTCATTTATATATATATATCTTGTCACAAGGTGTCAATGGAATAATATATCATGAGAAAATTCCTTGAAGGTATGTTTTAAATGTCCCTTATTATAAATTAAATCATTCTGAATTCATTGTTTAAAATCCTAGGTGATTATTAAATTAGATAGAAATTCCAAGCATACATTTCATGCTCATGTGATTGATTATATGGAATTATTTGATCATAATTTATTTCTTCTATATTATACTCAATCGATTTATTATATTTAATATTTTTTATTTTTGAAACATTCCTTATTTAATATGAGTTATTTATTCATATATTTTTTGGTTATGTTAACCTCATTGTGCATCTACGCTCCACCCTTTCATATGTTTTATTTAAAATAGTATACTACGATTTTTTCGATCGATCTGAATGGATACACTAATGGTAATAATGGGGTTTTCAATGAAAATAAATTATTTATTTTATGTTTTAAAATGATATGTGGATATCAAATATATATAATGTTCTCTATGTCTAATATAAAATGAAATCCATTGGGATTTCATTAATTATATATTATTCCACTTAAAAAATTTTTACACCTATTATAGGTTATTGGGTTTGGGGTCATTACACTAATAGTTATGTATACTGAACAACATTTTTTTCCATTTAAATTATTTATTATAAAATGAAAATTAATGAATTATTAAAGGAATATTTATATTTTTTTAAATATTTATATATTTTAATAGATAAAAAAAATTAGTAAAATTTGGGAAACCAAATGACCAATAATTTCATTCCTTAACAATATAGTTTGATGATTATATTATATATTTATTTTATAATCAATTTATATAATCAATGCAATTGAGTATATATTTGTAAATATATATATTTTAAGCCATCTATGTAATGGATTGGACCTTAATGTCCCATTAGTTATCATATTTTAGGTATATGATGAGTTAATGTAATGATGAGTGGAGGGAGTGGTAGTGGATTCTAGATTTTAACGATGAGGATGGAGTTATCGTGTTTCTTTGGGAGTTATCGATTTAGGGGATTGATAGAGCAAGAGGATTTTTAAATTTTTTATATATCATTATATGAATAATTGTGTCACAAATGGTTACATATGTGTTGATTTAGAGAATAAGTCATGGGTATAGGAACCTAACAATCCAATGGATAAAGATGGATCATGGAATGAGAGGTGATTGTTATGGGTAGAAAATTTAATAAATTTATAAAACTATATGTTTGGATTTAAAAATATTATATATTATCTATTAATTTAATGATGGTCCTTGGTAATGGAATAAAATATTTTTTGGGAAATAGATTTATTTTAGAGGTTATCCATCTTGGAATGGCCATTGGTGTCATAGTGTGGAGTCCAGGTTGGCTAGTTTTGGGGATCTTTCTTGTTGTTCAACATGACACAATTAACTAATTTAAATGTTCTTTAGTTTGTTAATACCAAGTATACTATGTGATATTTTTTCAGGAGGTATTATTCATCCATTATAACTATATAATGATTTTAATGAGTTTTAAATGTGAAATTTTTTAATTGATAACAACATTGATTTCAAAGGATAATTTGATATAAACCCATCATATTATGAAATTGAATTTTTCTTAGGTAGAACCATATAATTATTTTTTTATTCTAAATTTGTAATCCCAACCAAATTCTCCTAGACTCTATATATTTTCTCCAAATCCTACATGATTTGAGTTTCTTCTAGGAAGATATTTGATAAATCTTGGCAGATATTCCAATACTGGATTTATGGGATGAAAAATCCTTTATTTCAGGATAGTTGATATTACATTATAATAACATCTCTCATTTTCCTCTATTATTTAAGGGCTATGTTAAAGGTTAACCAATAGTTTTGTTGGAATTTGGCCATGTATTTTATGGATATTATTGTGGTATTTTTTATTGTGTTTTCCTATAGATTAATTTGGGATTATGATAATTCCTTTCACTTTTATCTAAAAAAAATTATTTATGCTCAAGTTGAAGTATGGAAATCAATGAATATGTCCTATTTTTATGTTATGTGGAAGTATTAGGATTTTAATAACATATTATAGATGTTAATAAATAAAAAATAACTCAAATGAAATATTTTTAATAGAAATTTGAGGGTAATGGAGATTCACAATTGTTTCACATGATGCACTGATACACCATGTGTTTTTGTTTATTTTATATTTATACTAAGAATATTTTTTATGTGCTTTTTAAAAAAAATTATTCTTTTTGTAAGAATGGGTAATTAATGGAGTACATATAATTAAGTATAAAGAGTGATTTGATAATAAATAATGAACTTAATTTCCGAAATTTAGTATTGTTGATAGTAAAATCTTAAATCATGACTATAAAATTGTATTAATAAAATGTTAAAATACATGATGATGCTATGTATGTTTTTTGATTAATATTTAGACAAGTTTCTATTGAAGTGATGACAAGGGTGTCTAGAAAGTGGTAGTGATGATGTGTAGGGTATAAGGTATGTTGATGTGTTGTTTTTGTATGAAACACAAGGTGGGTCTTTTTTATATTTATATTTATATATATATATATATGATATATTATCCTTATGACTTCTTACATATCCCACCCAAGTCAAATGAAATTTCCAATAATCAAATGTTTTGGATTTCTTGTGTTTACACAAGAATATGTTCTAGTGAGTGAATGTATGATAGAACCCACCCCATTTATATTTAAAGTGTAGAACAAATTATGATTGATCTCAATAGGTATAATGATATTTATTATAATTTCATAATGTTATTGTGTAAAATATTTTATATTCTCCATTATTTTTGTTACTGTTTATGATACATGTTTGGGGTTGTCCAAGGTTAAGGGATGCTATGTTTTTTATATCTTTTATGTTCACAGATCTCTATAATTATCGACATGTGATGGGATATTATATTTGGATATAGTGTGGTATATGGTTATTGTGTCATTTTGGATTTTTTGTGGTGGATATTTGTTGAAAATTATTATTCATATATTGGAATTTTTATATTATTCTAATATTCCATATATTGTGTAGTTGAATGTATTTAGAAGGGATAAATGAATTAGACCATTTACAATGTGGAATTATAGAGAAAAACAAATGATTAATTTGTTTTAGGGTACCAAAAACTTATATTATATTGATTTTATGTTTTTATGGTGGGATATAATATTGGTTGTGTGATCCATTTCATGGTCTGATGATCATAAAATAAAAAATGTTCTCATTCTTTGTCCATATTATTCTTTCATAAATTAATATACAACTTGAACATTTCTATTATAGGTAATGTGGTGGATCGTATTTTAAAAACATATATACTAACTCCAATATATAGAGATATATATTACAAATTCTTGGAGGGACCCATTAAATTTTCTAGGAATTATTAGTTTGTGGATTGGGGAAGCTACCAGAATCGCCACCACAATATATTTCATTTTTATATAATTTTTGGGATTAATTACTATATTAAATTAACATAAAATCATGGATTATGATCTATATATATATATATTACATATTTTATAAATGTTTTTTATGTTTATGTGATTTATTGTTGTGATAGGTAGTTTTTTTACCATAGCAGTAGTTTCCATCCCATGGAATATTATAGGTTTTATTAGGGGCTATATATATTCTTCACTACAGGACCATAAGTAATTCATGGTTGAGGGGGGTATTTATAATATAGTATCAATGATATAGATGATTCTTATGATAGATGTTAGAGTTGGGAACCAATGAGGATTTCATAGTAATTTATAAGGAAATAGATTTATTTAAACTGAGTGTGTGATGTAGCATGAGAGATCATCTAGGGTTTAGGCTACTAAATCACCAAATAATTTTTTATTTTGAGAATATTCTTACTAAACCCCCTATGTATATAATTTTGGATTTTGTGGGAGAGTACTTGAGGTGGTACAAAAATCATATATTTTTTTACATGTGTGTGACTTAGAGGGGTATCAGTGAAGTGTTATAATATATCTAACTAATTAATGTGAAATTAAATAAAATATTTCGGGACAATAGAACATTTTATTAATGGTGTCATATATTATGATCTTGTGAATTTTTAATGGGTGATTTATGGTTTTATTAATGTTATTTATTCTCAAATTTCTAGACAGTTATTATTTTTTTAGCTATATTGTATGTCAAATCATGTTTTCATTACACATAACTCAATAAATATGGTTATGGTTTTTTTGGGTGATTTAATTTTGTAAATGTATTTTAAGATAATTTTAACTAATTATTCTACATATATATTACTTTAAACTGATGTAAATGGACATCAGAACAATGGAAATATTGAATCCAACTATATTGTTTTCAGAATATTTATTATTTTAAAAAAAATTATTGTTTACCATTGGGTATCGTGATTTTTTTTGATATACATGTAATAAAATATATTTTTTAATTAAATTACATGAATTTTATCTACATATTATCGTTTATAAAACCATATGTGTTAATCCTGGTTTCCATGATTTATTTTATACATGATAATAATAATTAAAAAAATAAGCTTTTTATGATTGAATGAATTGAAATAAAGTTATGATAATCCATGTAACAATTTCATATATGATGTATTTGAGTTATTATGGAAAAAATATATAGTATTATATGACTTTCATTGTATTTATTATATTTTTAATTTATTTTGGTTGATATATGGTCTAAATGAAGTGTGATAATCTTTTAAGGTAATAGTGGATAAATAGATAATATATTATTAAGAATGAGAAGTTAAATTGAATAAATGTTTTCAAAATAGAGTATATTTAAATTATAAAAGAAATGATTCTATAAAATTATTTATATTTCAACAATGATGATTTTTAGAATTCATCATAATAAATTTTAAAGTGAGTGTCATATTATTATATAATGTTAACATAAAATTATTAAAAATGCATTTCCATTTTTGGAAATTTGTTTTCATAAATAAATTATAGATTTACACTTTAATTTTTTATAATTTTGAAAGTGGTATTTTAAAATTCATTGGGAGTTTTTACCTAGTGTTTTGTCTTGTTACCATGTTTTAATGAATGATTTATGGTTATTTAATAAATGGTTTTCTCGAGAAAAAATTCATTAGAGAAATAAAATTAGTTTTTATTAAAAAATGTTAAGTTATTATGTTTTATGTAATTTTTTTAATATTATAAAATAATAACTTTTATGATAGTTTCAGGATGTATTTATGTGATATGGTTTATCAAAGTGAAGTGTTGTTTCCATATAGAGTGTATTTGAGGTCCCTTCTAAGACAAGTTTTATTCATTTTATTTTTTGGATTCCATGATTATTCTAGAGAAGAAAGAGTTATATTATTTTTAGGTTATTTTATGGATAGTTGTTTGGGAATGATGATGTTTTTTTCATGATGGTTCCATATTTGTTATTTTACTGTATGATATGATTTTGTTCTAGAGGTTCAAGTAGTTTAGTAATTTTATGGTGCGTGAGTATATGAGAATAATATAGTATGTTTTTGGTTACATTTTTTTTGTATGATTTAATTTATCATTTAAAATAAATTATTATGATGTTTGGGTTAATGAAATGTATTCATAACGTTAATTGGGATTTGTACATGGGAATCCATAGGATGCTTCAAGGGAGGTGGTATTTTTTAGAATTGTGAAACATGAGGTTCTAAAGTTCGTTTAAAAATATGAGGATTCCATATCAATATTGAATATATAGAATAATGGGTTTTATTAATGGGATGGATTGAGTGTTTTTAAGGAGAATCATGTACAAACTTAAGAGGATTCTTACGGAGTGTTATGTTCCTCGATTAGATGGATGTTCATTTCCATAGTGTAGAATATGAAAAATATATGGACCTCCTAATGTTTTATCCTGGGGAATACAATGTGTGGGCCCTATAGATTTATTTTTATCATTATTTGAGTAAAATAATGTTAATTTTGATGATCAATAAATATGATCATGGAATATTGAATTTTATTTAAGGGAAGATTCAACCGAGGGTGGAGAGTATGTCATAGATGTATTTGTTAGAGTTGTACGATCATGATGATCCGATCTAGGGGATATATCACAAGGCCATACATACGGATAAATGAGGATCCTAGAGTTATGGGTTTTATGGTTTGTATAATTGAACTATGTGGTGATCTATTATTGTTAGAATAAAAAATCATTCCTTGGTATTTTGTTGATAGAGGTATCCCATTTTGGTTAAGATGGTTTTTTTATGTTGTAATTTTTTGGAAAATAGATAGTATGGACACCTTATGATTAATTGGATTTCTAGGATTATATATGGTGTTGTTTTATTTAGTAGGGTGGATATGTGTATATTTTTTCTAGTTATGATGATTTGAGATGATTTTAAAATATAAGAGTGATTATTGGTTTTGTATCTCATTGAAAAAATTTATTTTTTATTATTTTGATAATTATAGTATTTTATTATTTTATAATTATAATGTCTTTAAAAATTTTTTAATTTATTTTTCCCACTATGTGTAAAGAGAAGTGTTTTATTATTTCACTTCATAGAAGTTCAATACATCCTATGATATTGTAATTTTTGTTTAGTTTTTTGACATTCATTTTTGTTATATATTTTATGATCTTATTTTTGAGAAAAATCCGTCACAATATGGTTTGGAATCCCTTATTCCGTTATTCTTTTGGTCAGTCAATTTTTAATAATATTCCATAATATTGGATAGATCATATATATCAAGTGGCTATGAGATATGTATACTAATTTAATTCATCTAAAATAAATAAAACACAGAAAAAGAAACAACTACCCACAAATCTATATTTTTAAAATATTGTAATTGATTTAATGAAAAAATTTATCAAATTTATATCCTTAATGAACAATAAGAACGAATAGATCAATCATAATGCTATAAAACATGTTTGACTAGAATTTTATTCATAGTGTTGAATCGATCATATGTAGAAATTCAAATGTAATTCTAATGAGACTACTGTGATAGAATCTAATTAAAAATTTAGGGATTGACCACTTTTGTAATTCATAAAATTTATCTATAAAAAACTATATTAATGGACCGACTGAATGAAAACATTATACAATATAATGTACTAAATGTAAGGTGAATGGATCAACTGTATGATCCATCCAATCGAATGCATGATAAAACCATCCTACATGAAGGATCAACAGACACATAGAGTGACCTATAGTGACATTATTCCAATGCAAATACATGAAATACCAAAAATCATTCAACAACCTAAAAGAATTGGGGTTTCAATTATTCTCCTTTTTTTATGTTTTATATATCATTATATACATTCTGATTTTATGTACATTTTTATTATTTGTTTACATTGATTTAATTATTTTACAATTACTTATTAATAATTTCAATGCAATTGATTTTTTTGGAGGAAATTATTTAAGGAATAAATGACCAACACATGGAATAACCACACACATTTATTTCATGGAAAAACACTAATTTCAAATTTGAAATGTTTTAAAATTGAATAGTTTCCCTCAAATGTTTTATGGAAATATTTCAAAGGTATTTAGTGTTGTTTATTTTTGATTTTTCTACATTATTATTAATATTCATTAATTTTTTCTTGTATATATGTATTTATTTATATATATATTTAATGTAATAATCCAAAATAGAAAATAGTTCATTAAGATGACATCTGTGACTATCGTTAGAATTTGAGAAACGGATATACTATTTGAACTATTATGTACGTAACCATAATTTTGATAATTATTGTATAGGGTGTAAACTCAATATATTGGTTTCAATTGATAAAGTTTTATAGATAATTGGATTTTAGGATATTTCAAACAGTTCTGTGTGATTCTAATTCGAAGATCAATAAGAAAAACTAACTTAGATGGAATACAACATTTGGAAATATTTATTCCTATTGAGAAAATTGTTTATTGTATAGTCCTTAAATCTTACAACATTAGCTATGTTTATTAATCATTATTCTCTATTTATGTTTGTTTCTTTTTTTATGGGGTTTTATTAATAAATATGAAGTGTTTTCAAGTTTTACTGCACAGAACAAATGGTATGAGTTGGTTGTACATAACCATTAAATGAATGGATCATTAGTTCATGCACTCGTCTAGATAATGAAACTTTGGTTTCATCCACATATTTAAAAGTTAGTTTACTAGGTTGTGACAATAAGTTTGAAAATGTCACTCCTGTGTTGTGTTTATAGGGTTTTAAACTACATTGTGTGGGATATAACACCTAATAAAATGTCATACATTCCACTATAGTGGGTGTGATTCCTCTATTCATTTTAGAGGAGTGAAGAGTAGAGTTAGATCAATTACATTTGAACTAATATAAAAATCATTATGACCATATATTTATTATTTTTACAATAATATTATTTATCATATATAATATTCTTCATGAAATATTTTACGTGATGAAATCTCTCCATATTGATAATTTGATCAATCTAATGATGGTAGATATAAATTGGACTAAGATCAGGACCCAAAAATGTAACATATTTATAATTATTTAGTATAATAAAATCATTTAATAATTGTAATGGGGAAAAGATCTATTTTTTATAGTTTTAAATATTTAAAATGATTCCATGACAGCTTAAATGATATCATATTTCAATGTAACAGTTAGGATATTAGTAGCCCATTAAGGAAGCATATCTGAAAGATATGATCATTTAAAGTTGTACAATTAAAATAAATATATAAAATTTACCTAAATAGTATGCTAAAATATTGACTTTTAATGATACTAATAGATATGTTGTATACCAAAAGAAAATAAAAATGTTATATTGTAAAAAATTAGAACACTTTTTATCTATATGTCATACTGTAAAACAAATCATGAAATTTTCATTATTTTTAAGACACTAATATGGGTTCATATATGTTAATATTAACCA
This sequence comes from Viscum album, assembly GCA_963277665.1. Lineage (NCBI taxonomy): Eukaryota > Viridiplantae > Streptophyta > Magnoliopsida > Santalales > Viscaceae > Viscum > Viscum album. The sequence continues at coordinate 93,992,898 of OY728132.1, read as the reverse complement.
AACTATGTATTCTATGTGATGGATATCAAGATTTTAAGATTGGAATGGAATAAAATGTGTATCAAATGATTCATAAATATACTATTTATAAAAACTAAAAAAGTGATTTGGGTAAAAAAAAACAGGTTCAATGATTCCAAATTAGAGATCCAACCTCGTGACGACCTAGTGTAGGTGCGAGGATAATAGCGACACGTGAGTCTAAGTATTTTGGGGGATATATTTCTTTAGGTGAAATTCATTTAGATGGTCATGATAACTATTTGAATTGGTTCAATGGTCTGAAACCCAATATTTTTGGTTTTCAATGGTGAGAAATCTTGATATATTCAGCTTTAAGGGTAATATATCATCAGATTGAACACAGGATGATCAACTGATGTTCATAGAGGATAAACCTACAAACTAGAATACTTTGAACAACTTATCAGGTATTTCAAAATACACGGTGTGTCCAACCCACTGAGCGGAAACTAGGGTATTGGGAGGAAGTCAAGTATCAAACATCATGTGACCCCTGTAACATGGTGTGTTGGACCTTCCTCGAGACTTCTCATGTACACCTGGATTACATGAAAATGGGATGGAGTACACTAATTCCTTATATGGCTTGTACCCCACCACATGTCTTGGCTGGAACCTGTCACACAAGCAACTCCCTGAATTTTTAGACAAACAAACATACATGGTTATAAGCCAAATTATGTTTTTATTGAAATATTTTTAAGATCCATAAAAATATATTGATAAATTATTAAATTTTAGTTGATTAATGAAAAATATTTCTTGTAATATAAATTGGATGATGCTGATTAATATTTACTACTATATGAATTAGATCACCCTAGTATTTCTCATGATGTGAATTTAAAAAAATGAATTTATTTAAACAAAATTTTCCTACATAATAAGAATTCATTGAGATGTATTCTAGTAGAAAAAATGGTTTAGGTTGCCTAATAATGGGTGGATATAAAATGAAGAAATGATACTCTCTAAGATTAAAAAGGATCTTCCCAATAATTATTACAAGGATAAGTAAAATTATATTGATAATTATAATAATTATAATGATTTTATATTTTATGAGGGAAAAAATTTGGTAAATTCATGACTAATTACTCAACACATATGAATAAAAACAATAAAAGATGTTTTATAAAAAGGGAAGAAAAGTTACAATGTCTAGTTATAGTTACACTTGTAAATCTATTGATGAATAATTTGTTAAATATATGATTAATATCCTCCTAAAAAAAGAATTATGTTTTGGATATATTAATAATGTAACATAATACATGGATAGTTGATAAAATCATCATATATCCAATTATATATCTATATTTTTAACATGCTGTAAGGGTGATGTTGGATCTATAACATTTTTTTAAAACTAAAATTAAACAATAAATTTCTTTTGGGATTTATATTTTTCAAATATATATATTTAAATGGTTTAAATTTTCAAGTATTTAAAATATAATTTTTTTGCATCTCATAAAATTGTGATGATATTTGGTATTTGAAATTTTAGGATGATAAGAATATTTTGATTAATGATGAATCTATTATATGTTATGAAATATAATTCAAAAAAATTATTATGTCAATATTTCTTATTTAATCTATAAAAATATCCATTATGTAAATAGTGTACAAATTTACATTTTTTTCATGGTATAAAATTTTAGATAATGAAAATTCCAATTCAATAAAATTGAATCAAAAAAATTAAATGGTTTTGTATGAACTTATGATTAACCTGTAGAACACTTATATATGTTATTAAATTTTAAAAAGAAAGCAAACTAAGATGTAATTTAAATCAGTTCATAATTTATAAACTTCTACACAACTTAAAATTGTACATTTATATCTATTTGGTGCCACCAAATATTTTACTCTAAGAGAAGAAAATATATGTTTAGGTCATTATTGTTTTTATAATATATTTACATGTAATTATTTTCCCAATAATATGAGCCTTTATCTAAATATATCATCAATAGAAAATTGGTTCAAAATTAATTTTTAAATCTATTTTTTCAATTAGAAGTGTTAATGTAGGTGAGTATTAAAATAATTAATTTGATAAATTATTTCTTTGTAACTGATGTAATAATAATTTTTCTCTCCTAACACACCATGTGTAAATGGTCTGGTAGAGAGTGTATTCATACATTGCATGAAATGACTATGAACATCATAGGTGATTTTAATTTTTCCAAAATAATATTACAAATAAGATATTAATGGAGATTCTCATATTTTATATAATATTAATATTATAATATTATTAAATATAACACCTTATGATTCCTAGAAACAAAAGAATCCAATAATTATATACATTAGATTATTTTTATGAAATGATTAAATTATTAATAGTAATCATTCATTTGGAAAATAAAATTCAAACACAGATAGAATATGTGATGTGTATAATATTTCTCATGAAGGAAATTTAACATTTCAAAATCATAATATTTTTAAACAATTAATTATTGATAATACTATTCTTTTAATCCTATTAATTCATTTGGGAGTTTTTTTATATAAATGTTTTATTTTTAATTTTTTACCACAATCTAGAGGAAAATCATTATCTGACTCAAACTAGAATTTGTTACTCCATAAACTATTAAACAAAGTTCAAATAAATAATTATGATCTTTAGATTAATCATTTAAGGTTAAAAATATTATTATAACAATATAGAACATTTTATATACATCTGATGACTCAAGTAATAACATTATATACAATACATGACCTGTGGCTTAAGGTTATAATAAATACCCTACAATAAAAAATATATTAAATGTATTTTTATTGGAGAATTAATTTTATTCAATTCCCAATGAGAATTTATATTTATATTTTTATAAAATAATTTCATCTCCCTAACATAAAAATATATGGCATAAAAAATATAAAATTTCCACTTGGATTCAATTTTCTATGTAATACAAAACAATTACTATATAAAATGTATTATTTCCCTGACATATATTCATATTTTTACTCATGAACTCAGTAAAATATTTGGTAATCATTAAATGTGGGTGAAAAACAATTTGAAAACATGCAATGAGCATTAAAACATCAGTATTTTACATATAAAATTGTGAAATAAATGTTTTTTTTTCAAAATAGTAAAAAATATTCATTTTTTACAATATAATTTCTCTTCAGCGAATAAAAATTATCAATCACATGAAATCAGATTCATGGACGATATATTTTTGAAAAACATTCCATTATAAATCTTAATGTAAGAAACTCATAATATTACTTTTCAAAAATGAAAAACCCCCAGGAAAATTTTTCATAAAGTAATACATTTATCACTTACAAAGTTCCGTATAATTCAATTTAGACATAATATATTTATCCTACCATGTGAAATATTAATATTTATGTAAAAAACTATATAAATAATAGATACATCATTTACATAACATGGGACAAAATTTTCATATCACACTTACAATAACATTGTTAAATGGAATATCCTACTTAGTAAATTCAAATAACGTCTTAGATAAAACCTATAACTGGTTAACCCATTCACTTTACTCAATGAATAGGGGAGATAAATTAGGATCACCCATCATAATTTACTACATTAAGAATACATTTCATCATAAATAACATCTAATTATCATAACTTATTCATAACACATGAAATCATACATTTAAATTAACAATTATAAAAAATATTATATTTTCATGCACATGAAAAACATTTATGAATATAAAAATATCAATTCCAATTATAAACATCATTAAAAATATTGAAAACATTAGAATAATGGTTTCTACATGATTAAAATAAACATAATTGTAAATTAATCAAAACTAAAAATAATGGTTACCATGTCGGGAAAAACCATTGATGTCGTATATGTTATAATAAACCATTTCTTATTCTTTATTTATTAAAACATTTAGTATAAATTATGTAACAATAATAAATTTGAAAAAATTAAAATAAAATTAAAATTTTCATAAAATTTGCATTATAAATCTTTTATATAATTATAAATACATCCATAAATTAAATTTATGAATATCTACATGGACGAGAAATATTATAAAAAACATAAAAATACATAAAAATAGGTTCTGACGATAATTGGTCCCTTAAATCAAGCTCGAATCTTCAGATTCATTCATTATATTTGTTAAAATAAACCACTTTTTAATATATTATTTTTTTATAATATTTAAATTTTTTATTAATATTATTATTTTATTTATTTAAATTTTATATTTAATTACTTCTTCTATTATGCTCACATCATATGTTAATATGATATTCAGATCATATATACAAAATGACTATGGTAGTATTTTTATATTCAAATCTGTCATTATTACATCATATAAAATTTAATAATAATGAAATATTTTTATGTTTATTTATTAATTATATATATTATATAAATAATTAAGTGAGTTTATGAAAAATAAATTAAATTACAATCATGGAGATGGTAGGTCATACGTACTAATGAGAAATGTTTTAATTTTTCTTACAGAATGAGGGAAATAAGTTATGAATGATTTCTTAATTATTTATTTGTTAATATTTATAAAATATAATATTATATCAATAAATACACTTAAATATTATAACTTTGAGATTTAGTTATGGTAAAAGAATCACATCACTTCACGGAGGTCGTAATCGACACATACTTAAGAATGACATTATAATTTATGAGTGGAATAAATTTAAATAAATATAATATATTTTCTAATTCAAGAATTTTTTTTATGAAAATAATACAAAAATATTAAATCCATTGTTGTAACCATTCGTTAGAGGTATATATGTAAAATTATTTACATATGCCAATGAGGTGGTAGTCTACTGTACAAAAGAACGATTGTTGAATTTACTATTTGTTGGAAGTTGAGATGGATTTAGTTTATAAAATTAAAATAATAATATCATAGGGTATGGAAGATATTTATTTAATTATTTCATCATTGATGAATAAAATTTTAAAGAGGTATATGATGCTATAAAATTTAGATTATTTGTTTTTAACTATATATCCTCTTCACAAAACCCCATTTGGTTTGTTCCTAAAGACCTTCAAGGAATGTTTTATGAACAAATAGTGCATTTATAACATATTTATGGATATTAAGATTATATTTGGATATATATTTTATTAACAAAAAATTTCATGATGTGTGGTGTGGAAGGGATATTAATTGTCTTTTTATAATAGGGTGAGATGACATTCGTAGAATTTTAAAAAATACTGAAATATATTAATGTCTAAATCATGAAAAGTGGATCCAAAAAAGTACCATCACTAAATATAAGATGATATAGGTGGACAAATTCCATTATATATGATTTATATATGTTTTTAGAATATTTTATCCATTATCTATTTAGTTTAACCCTCAGAAAACCAGTTTCAACATTAAAAAGGTTAATTGAGTTAATGTTCATAGCTAAAAACCATTTCTCAGATAAGAATATAGTCTCAATTTCTAGTGATAGTAGTTCAAAGAGGTATTGAAATTCATATAAATTTAACATTTTAATAAAAGAACATGTACCGACTTTTGTGGTCTATTATATATAGTTTAAGGAAAAATATGTCATCCCAAAATATCTATGAAAAATGATAATAAGTATTAGTTAAAAATGATAAGAAAATTAACATATAAATAATTAATAAAATTTTGAAAATATATAATTATATAGTTGGTAAAAATTCACCATTTCAGGATGGTTTTATACATACATTACCCACTTTCTTGTTTTCATTATCACAATTGTTGCCATAAAATCCAATCTATAATGACCATGTTAATCTTCGATAAAGCCACAAAAACTCAAAGAAAAACCTTCTGTATACAAAATCAATTCTTATGTTACAAATACAAAAAAAATATAAATATAAAATAATACATTATACCTATGGATAATGATTTTACTGTGAAAACCACAAGATTTCCAATTGGGATTGAGTATAGGCTACATCGTTACTCTTACCGTAATGGTATTGGATAGAACATGAAGGAAATTGATAGATTCTGACACTATTTGGGTTAGAATTGTTTGATTTAGAATATTTTTGTGGAATATTTATTGCATAATGAAAACAATTATGGACACAAATAATATAAAATAAACAGACTGTGCAAGTAATAATGAAAATTAAATCAGCATTTTATTATACATTGTTCTGTAAAATAGATAAAGTATATCATAAAATTACCCATTCATACTGTATAATGGATTCCATATTTCTATTATGATCATAAATTATATTAGTAACAACATATTGTGAATAAGAAATTGTCCTCATGAGTAGTCAAGAAATTCATTTAGATTGTGTTAATATATTGTAAAAAATATAGTATTTTGAGGGAAAACATTGTATAATTAAAAAACGTTTACCTTCTCAATAGAATATTTTACTTTTTGATGGTTTTAGGTATTTGGATCAACTATTAAGAATAAAATATACTATTTTTATACACCTATTGAAAAAAATTAGAATGAGAGTAATATACAAATAGTAGATAAAATGATGAAAAAATTAATTAAATAAGTATTTGGAATTCACCATTTCATGGTGGTTGTATACATTATTGACTCAGTTCATTGTTTTCATTAACTTAGTTTCATCATTGAATCCAATATCTCATTGGCATGGTCATCATTGAACAAACCCCTATATCCTGAAAAACAAAAATTCCACCCGTATAAGAAAATTATTTTTATGTGAGTAAAATTTAAAATTAAATAAATTAAACAAAAATATGAAACCATACATTATTTAAATGGAAAATTATTTTCATGTGAAAACATCAATATTAACATTGTGATTGATCATATTTAGTATCGTATCTCTTCCTCAAAAGGTAGTGGAGGGAAGTTAAAGGAAAGTACTATATTCCAACTTTCCACAGGTGAAGTGGTTTTGAGGGAGACAAATATTTTTGAGATTATTGTGAAGAAAATTTATAAATATATATATAAACATTCTAAAAAGAGAAAATTTTAATTAATTATGAAAATTGAATTAATATTTCAAAAAAACAATTTCCATAATATATGGAATGTCTATCATAACATTACCATCACATTTTTCCAAAGGGTATTCTTTATTATGTTCAATTACTCCATGGGATTGGTAATGTCATCACCTGCAGAGGAAATTTACTATGTGCGCAGTAAAGCAATAATTTTTGATTATGTAAATGCTATAGAGAACATATAATACTATTGGAAAAAACATTGTATATTAAAATAATATTTTACTATCTCATTGAACTCAATTTCTTTTATTAATGGTATTAGGTATTTGGAGCCTCTATAGAGAATCCAAATTTCCTTTTGTCACATGTAACATACAAGACATTGTCTATATTGGGACATACATGAACTGATTGTGATCCCCAAGTGAAGTGGTTATCATAAATTGAATTTTCATCTGACCTGACAGTAGTTTTAGTTAGCAATAAGATAATCAAACAATTTATTTTTGTTAAATAGAGATTTATTTTTCCCCTTCCAAACTGAAATTCACCTTCTTGAAGAAAATTTCATCAACCATAAATACCATCCTATTTTCAACCCATTTGTAATGTAAAATTATCACATGAAATTTTTTATCCTCATAATCATATATCTGTATGGAAATTCCAAAACATGAAATATTTTTATTCATTGGATTCCTATATTTGGAACCAGATATGTGAATTGAATCCAACACAATCGTAACTCCATTATTTTTCACCATACTCCAATCATCTAGTTCTTTTTTATTGAATATATAACAATTTATTATAGAACCTGTGTATGATATAACATTTTAAACTTGTCCCCTGGTTATCAATCGATGTCTTTCAACATTTTAATTCACAATTTTAGATAAATCTTTATAAATTTTATCTCAGAACCATCCTACAAACTATTTATTATGTGTATTTGATATACATAGATCATTTATTGATGGATTAAAATCTGTAATAATTTCATTGACGGAGATAAATTATGGATTAACATCTTCACTATTATATAAAATGTACTAGTTTGATAGATCCCACTCTATGAAGGTAATTGTATCAATATATCTCCCAATAATAACTTCACCCATAAGGAATCCACTGTGATTAGATATTGGGAGACATATTCTATTAAAATTTGATATGTAATCAATGAAAAAATCATCATCTTGTTCAAAAATATATCAATTTGAAATCTTACCATCTTCCTTACTTTTATTCTTTACATCCACATTCAAAATCATCTGATACAATTGAATGGGGTACATACAAATTTAATGGAGGTGGACACATAGTTGAACCACTATAACATAGTCAACAATCAGGAGGACCATTATATCAATGAATAGTGGTGGGAATAATTTCTCCCATTCACAAAATATGGATGAAACCTTGTTATTCATGATTGAAAACATTTTTGAGTCTATAAATGTACTCCATATAGGTATAAAAAAGAAGAAGACCATAGTAAATGTAGTTTGTACATTTAAAGAAATAATGAAATAGAATATGAAAACCATCAAATCATTAATCAATACAAGATAGTTATGTAATTTAAATCCCTATAACATAAATTTTTTATTGAGAAGATATTCTTTAAATTTGTTAAATACATCTCTTAAAATTTTACAATATAAATGAAAAATGAAAAATTACAATTTTTCCAATCGGGTTATAGAGTAAGCAAATGGAGGAAGAAAATTATTCCCATTTCCCATCACCAGTTTCAACTCTTCTCTTATCCTTTTGTTACTGATGTCGAACCAACCTTGATTTCATCATTCATTTTTCATGTAAAATTTAGAAATATTATAATAAATCTAATAAATATATTTTATTCAATATGGATGGCGTAAATAAAATTTCCAACATACGAATAATTACAATATTAAAATTAATAAAAAAATGATCCCTTATAAAAATATAATTTTTTATGGTTTTTGAAAATATATTAACGAATGTAGTTTCAATATCTTTTACTTTATGGAACAATTGATCACCCATTCGTAGAGACAGTGTTGTACATTGTTCTATATCATTTCTAATTCTATCAACCGTGATTAGTATATATGTCATTGAGGTAAAAAAATTCTTATTTCCTAAGTACAATGTCTCAAGGAATGTTTAAGCTGAACTGAGTGTGTGAAATCTTCACAAATGGGACACCCAAAAATTCCTTTGAAGCTACAGACAAATAAAATTTATAAAAGTAGGAATTATATTAATCATCCCATAAAACATTGCCCTCATTTTGAATTATACATTTATATGATAAAGATAAATGATAACACCTGTATCCCACATAAATATCAATTCTTCGATCAATGGATACAAGTAGACATCAATATAATCACCAGGTTGTTTGGTCTAGATATAAGAAGAGACAACATAGTGTATTTGTGCTTCATGAATAACCATCGTACAGAGTTTTAATTAACCTACATCATTGTCCTTGACGGTTAGTACTAGTATATAAACAAAAATTGTTGATTCCATCTGTAGATATTTCAAGATGAATTTTACATGGATCATTTCCAAATTTAGGATACTCGTAATAAATTTTATTTCAGTGAGGAAAATAATAGGGATTACTTAGATTCCCATCAATAATTATTTTATATGCAGGCCTTGAATAATTTCTCACAGTTTCCTAACATACATATAATCTTATAAATTTTGGAATGATTGTAAAGTACATTATATGATTTGAACGACATGATTCAATTTTAGTGTATCATTCAAAAACACATTTTGAGAATTTTATGAGTAATTCATGATCCTTTCGAAACAATGTTCTATCATTTTAACAGTGTTAAATTTTTTTATAGATCATTACCCTTGATCAAAGATAACATTTAGTGTTATAATTTCTACATGGTAATTCATTTTCTTCTCATAGCATATCATTTTCATGACTAAGTAGTTCTATAAAATTGGTGTCTCTTCATCTACTATGAGGTTCCAAATTATATAACATCAATACATCATAAAATGTTGTGTATTTAGTATAACTAGTATACAATGATATCATATAACAACTATTTAACATCGTAAAAAACTTTTTAAAATCATGAAGGGTATCTTTAATTTCCATTGTATCTTCATCCATTCACTCTCCATTATCATTTACATTGTTATTCTTATCATATGATGCATAAAACATAGTATCATACCAATCGGGGTTCATGTGTTGTTTTTTCATGTGTTTAGTCAAATATTTATATCCTATATCTATTCTTTGAAAAGTCAAATGTTCTTCCAAATCATCCATACTGATTGTTTTTCAATAAAAAAATGTAAACACGTACAAAGGATTTGAGAAGGGTCCTATGCATTCTCTATTGAAAACATGATTAACTATTCAACTCTATCATAACATTCATCTTTCAAAAAATTAAAGTCAGTAAATTTTCAATTCATATCCATTACATTATGTTCATTAAATAATCATTTTGTACAATAAATAAATAAATATACATAATACATTCATTATTAAAATCAAATCCTATAATTAATTATAATATTGGGAACCCAACATTTGATATTTTCAAATAATTTATGTATGCTTTAAATTAAAGGGTCAATTTCAATCTATAAAAATAAATAATACAGCATGGAAGGTGTTATCCATTTAAATCATCCAAAATTGAAACATATAAACCAATATAATCCTCGTCAGCTTCATCTTCTGAAATGTTATTATTTCATTTTTTCTTAAGACTCGTCATCCTTCTCTTATGGACATGAAACATTTTTTCTTGATTGACTATCAACAATAGACATCCATTGGAATAATACCTGTCAGAGTAGTTTAATAAATATTAAATATATGTGGATGCATCTCAAGTAACGAATTTCAATAAAAATTGTTTTGGAAATATAGTTGATGAGTGTGAAAATTATACTCTATTGCATTATCTAAAAGTGGAAATGCCTAAATTTTGTGATACTTACACCACTAAAAATAGTTATAATCTTATAGACTAATGAAGGTGTGATTTTGGGTGGCTTTCACATTTTTGTTAGTGATTATATGGGGTATCTGTGTGAATACGTTATGATATATGAATCAATGGGGCCTCTATGAAGTCTATATTAATAAGTGTAATTCTGCTTCTAATAGTATGAATCCTTCACAAAGACTATTCCTACAACTATTATGATGAGACATCAACTCTTTCATAAATCCCCTAAAGAGAATAAAATAAGTTAAAAGAAATTTTAGTGTAATATAAATGCCAAATATGTAAAACAAGAATAAAAAATTATCACTACATCAAAAAGAATATATAAAAAGGTTTCGATAATACATTTTAATAAATAAAATGTTTTTTCATATACTTGGATGGTAATCAGAAATTCCAATTAGTGGAACAAATACATAAATACCTAAAATGATGATTACATGAAAATATATTCTAATAATTATTGCAACATATATAGAATTCGATAACCTCAATTCAATTTTTTTTTAAATGATTTGAAAACCTATAAAAATATTATTTTAAATATTAATGTTATAGAAAATATAATTAATCTTTATAACTACTATTAATAATTATTATCACCTTAATATGTGGTATTTTATTGAATGGAGATAATAATAGACATCGTAATTATCCTCGGTTTCTGTAATATATTCCTTGATAACAATAGTCATGAATAAAAATATATAATAATAAACTCAATCATTAGTTAGAAAATAAATAAATCAGTACAATAAAAAAAATATTTAAATCAGTAGCATTACATAATAGATCATTTTGAAAGGATGAGTAAGTCTAAACTATTTACATGTAAACAGTAGTAAAAAAGAATATGTAATCATGGAAATATATAACATATCCTATTAGGTGACTCTAGACTGACTTCAATTGGAATATCCTAATATCAAGATAATGAGTAATTATTTTAATATCCTACTATAGAACCACTACTAGACTACCTCTGTTACACACCCATATAGTCAATGATACAATTGGGGAGCCATAAAATATAATTGAGACAACATCATAATTATCTATTATCTCACACTATTATGATTATGCCTCAGAATATTCATTTGTTGATCCCATGGATGTTGAACTCGGAGAATATTATCTGAGAACATCCTCAAATAATAGGATGAACATTCTAATAGATTCAAATGGTTTTATTATGAATTCACAATGACTGCTAAGATGAATGTACAATTCAAATTTACATATCCCTAGTGTTACTAGTTATTCTAGAAAAGGTAAACTCCCAAAAAAATATTGACTGATGCTGATGATAACTCAACCACTATGTGAAAAAGATCTTAAAATCATGTGGAGTAAGTGGCTAATGAGGCTCCGAAAGCAAAATTAGGGTATCCAGATGGCCCAGTTCTAGGGAATGGCAACAATGAGGCTGAGGGATATGACATATCTCAAGAGATACTCATGAACTCTAATGATGAAATGTTAGAAGTGTCCCTTTTCCATATTTTAGATAATTATGGTCACCATATATTTGAAATAACATTGTGTGTTGATTTTAACGAAAAATATCTTCTTAGACTGATACAAAATATATAATTCTGATACATGGCTTCAATGATGTGAAACAATAGTGGAGGGGAATGTTCATGATTTGGAAAAGTGGGATCTCCACTTCGATGATATCATAAAGGAATATCAAGCTATTGAGGCTACCTCCATTTAATGAAAAATATTTAATTTACAAACTCTAAACTATTTAGATTTTTATAGAATGGATCATTGCTTTATTATGAAGTTTTATTTTATGTACTCTGAATATTTTTGGTTTCCCACTTTTTCAATAATTTTTTTTTTGAAATAAAAACATTTATTCATCCTAATCATACATCGATCACCCAATAATAAGATATATTTATTTATAAGAAAAAAATCCAACATCATAAAATCTAATATAGATAACTCCCATAGATGGAGATATATTTCTTTACAAATCATTTAATTATATCAAAATATTCATAAAACATGACACTAATTCTATTTTTCAATGAAAAGAATCATTCATTAAATATTATTCAAAATAAAAAAGTTAGAATCATTGTAATTTTCAAAAGATTCCAACATAACACAATGTTTTAATTTTGAATAAAAAAAATGATAGTTTACGTTGGAATATATTTTATAAAACACAAATAAAATATCATCAACTTTATTGGATGAATAGAGACATTTTTAGAGTGTTATGTATTCTCATAGGTTATATCCCCCCATAATATTTGGGTTTCTTGGAAGCCATTATCCTTCCTCAATTTTCACCATATCCTCCTCACTGACATGTCACTATCTATGGTCAGATCGATTGGTGCTGAATGAATGGGGTGGTGTTAAAACCCATGGCCTCACGGTTTCAAGTATTTTCTCAAGATATGTTTCGGTGAAGGTACCAACATTTTCAACCTCCTTCAATAAAACCTATTTGTTATCCTATTTTCTAGACCCCACTATGGAATTTGTGATTATAGTCTAGATATAATGGATACTTTTTTGTTGATCACATTTTCTGTTTATCACTAGGTTCATAGTTTCTATCATCTTTATATGTATTGTGGTATCTAGATTACGAGATTAGTTTATGAATCCTTCTTCATTGTTCACTCTCCTCCGATAATTCTATTTTAGTAATTTATTCCGATTATGGCCACGCTGTAGACTAATTTTTGTTCCCCTTCTGTTTCCCTATCCTAGTTCCATAGTTCCCCTATCCCCTACACTATTTCACCTTGATCCCTAATTCAAGTCTCCATTGTTGTCTAATTTTATGGCTTCCATGACTACTTTTGTTGTATAGGTTTATTTTGTAATAAAGATTGGGATTGAGGTTCTATTTCAGGTAGAATTATTTTCTAATGGTGTTGTGGCATTAATGTTATCATTGTTATTGGCATTGGGGATGGCCTTGGTGGTGGTTCAGAACTGTGGGGTTTGTCCCTCGGCGATGACATTTTGTGTGGCCTTGGTGTCCCTAGCACCGGTGTTATAAGTGGAGTTAGTGGTGGTTTCATTAGGTATCATGCGACATGTTAAAATTTTTAGGAGGATTTTTCAGGTTTTAGGGCGATCTTGTATGATCCTATTGTGGGGAAGTTTTTGTGAATGGGACATGTGTTGTTCTTAGTGTGGTTATTCGTGGTCCCTTTTTAATGTTTTTTGCTACAATTTTCTTGTGTGTTTTTTTGTTTTATGGTGTGTGGTTTATTGATTAGTGGGTTATGTTGTCTAAATTTCCGAGGATAGATGATATATTTAGGCCATGATCATCTGATTATTGGTGCTTTAGCTTTTTGGATTCTCAATTAACCATGATTTTTTATTTAAAAATATAAAAATAGTTTCGTATAAAATATATTATCTATATTTCATATGACTTTATATATATATATAATATAATGTTTATATATATATAAATATAATAATTTTAAAATTCAATTACATATATATATATGTTCAAAAATGATATCACAAAAAATTCAATAAGATGATATTCAGAACATAAAATATAAATCTCTATGTAATAAAACTAAAGATTCAAAATTGAAAACCCACAAACAAACAACACCTCGACTTCATGGAATCAATATATGAATTCCAATTTGATATATTAAATTAAATCCAAGGGTGGGATTTTAACAAACACTTTGTTTTCAATATTTCAAAATAAGGTAGTCCAAAATAGGTTAACATAATATGATAGATAGATGAAATTGGTGTGTATAATTCTTAATATGATACAATGTAGTATCAAAATACCTTAAACAATCTATATAGACGCGAAATCATAAAAACACACTAATTAAAAATTATTTCTACAAGGGAATGTAATGACGTATAATGAATATAAATAGATAATGAAAAAAATAAAAATAAATCCTCACTAAACAATCTATCAACGAGTGATGAGGGGAAGGAAATAACATTAATTTGAATGAATATTAGAATCACCAAATTGAAAATAGAGATATCACTAAGCCTTGTATTCATTCAAGCCTTGGATTCTTTCAACCTATGAATTGATTGAGCCATGGATTTAAGCCTTGAAATTTTTTTAGCCTTGAATTGATCCTTTATTCGAGCATGGATATGAATAGGAGGTGTATTAGTTGTAAATGGATTCCATGGAATTTTTCATATATCATTAGGATTACACGAATTTTTAGGGTTCAATAAATTTATTAGGGGGACTTCTGGCAGCACCATTAAACAATTGGTGACAGGGATCCATTTTATTAGTGCAAAATTAATATGTGTGGGTAAAGATATATTTTATGAGCCCTTTTTTAACCCTGATAATGATATAGCTTCATCAATGGAAAAAAGAACTAATAAAATACCTACTTATCATTTATTATAAAGGATATATAAATATAAATAAAAATAAAAATATTTATAAAAATATTTAAAATATATATATTTTAAAAAATATATAACCATGATAATTATAATAATTACATAAAAATATCTATTAGAAAAATTTATATTATTTGAAATTATAAGTAATTATTTATAATTCTAAAAACTACATTAAAAAGAATATTTATATATATATAAATCTGTATCATTATATATATTTTTATATTTATATAATTCTATATATTAATATAATTATATATATAATAAATATAATAAATATATAAAAATTATAAATATTGTCATTATTTTAAAAAATATCTTATAATTTTATAAATATTGAAATATATATAATTATTTTATTATAATTATTTTAATGCATTTTAAAAAAATATGTATTTATTAATTTTTATAAATATATAGATATATAAATATTGTAAATATAGCTTTATAAATATATTTATTTATAAAAATATTTTTTATAAACATAGGCTTTTTTAATTATTTATATACAAAAATATTTTTAACCTTATTAATAAACAAATATTCCTAAATGTATGCATGTAAAAAATGAGATGAATTGAATAATAAAAAAATGAGTATTCATTAACAATATTGGAAAAATGGATAAGGATTATCAATTAAATATAAATTGATTATAACATATGGATATATATTGAAATAAATATGTAGACATATTTAGTACATTAAAACATAGTAAATAAATATATATAAAAAAATAATAAAAATTGAATGAATACAAAAAAATATAAATAATATATAAAATGAATTAATACCAAAATTTAATAATATTAAAAAATAATTAAAATTTTTCCACTAAATAAATAATATATATTAAATTTATCATGTTATAATGAATACTAATATTTCAATAAATTACATAAATATTAGTTATATGTGTTTTTAAATAATATTTTCTTAAGTACGTAAATCCCTTTCTGTTTGTTAAATTAATTTATTATTTATATGTTTTTGAAATCATTGAAATATATGGTTAACATATGTTAAATTCAAAAATAAAATGAAATTCAATTATCACTATTACTAGTTGCAATTATTCATTTTTTTTAATTATTATTAAATTTTAATTATGAACCATTTTTCACTAAATATATTACTTATTTAATATTGTACATAAATATTTTTTATTTTATAAATATTATTTCAGGAAATATAACTGAATATATTTATATATTAAGTGTATTCATGAAATATTGTGTATAAATACCATAAAAATCAATATGAAGTTAATGTGTTTTTAATTATCAAATTTTAATCATTTTCGTTATTTATATTTAAAATATAATATTTATTATAATTTATAATTAATATATATATTAAACTTATTCAATTTTTATTAATAATCAATTCATTAAAAATTGTAAATCTTATATCCCTGAAGCCCTGAGTGAGTGAATTATTTAATTACATTAGCGTGATTACAAGAAATAGATTATAGAAAGACCAATCAGTTTAGATGTCTTGGAAATACATATTACACATATTATAACAGAATACATTTGGGAAATAGAAAATATAAACATGATTCATTAAAACGAAATAAAATGAATCCCTGAATGCTTATACCAATATTTATTCTTATTAATTTGGGGAAAGGAATCATTATACGGATGTGATCAAATATTCATTAAGGGTAGGTAAAGAGGATGAAATAATGAATTAGTGACAGAAAATAAAAATGGTATTCAAAATAGTTGATAACACATTGAATTCAAATAACTAGATTATGAACAATCAATATGTTAAGGTATAAATATAAAAACACTTGTCATTCAACCAATAAAATGAAAATGAAATGCATCCATAGATATGATTATACAAAATCATTGGGATAAATAATAATGAAAACTGTCCATTAAGGAAACGATTAATAATTAGATATCATGTTTCCCATGAACATTATACCTTTACCATCATGTTACAGTTTAAAATTGTCTTATTTTTTCAAGTAATCCTTCTTATGAGACTATTGTTGCTTTAATGGGATTGTATTATCCTATCCCCAATACATATAGAATTCTTTAAACGGTCCCCAACCCATGTATAAAATGTACATGGAATTACTCATATATAAAATAAATTATGTCCATTCTAAAAAAACAATCTCAATAAATATAAGGCCCCAGCCTTAAACCTTACTTAATCTTGAGTTATTACAAGATTACACGTTGAGGATCTTTTCGGGTTTAGAGTTTTAGAGAATTAGATCATAAGACTTGCATTACATTCCACATATAAACAAAGTGGTTACATAAAGATAGTATTCTTCATTCCCATCAATGGAACACACATTTAAAATAAAACATGGATTAATTCTTGACACATCCTTGACTCTATCATCTTATCATGTACCTTTCCCTTGACCTGTGAAAAACATTTCAAAAACTTGGGATGAGCATAAAAACTCAGTATGGGTTATAAAAAAAACATGGAAAGGAAACATGAGTTCATATATACATAAGAATGAAATCATACTTTACCCATAAAACATAGGCACTTTAACATGCCTCATAAAATCATGAATAAATCATAGAAACCATAAGACATAAAGGTAACTTGAGGCATTCATAACATTCTTACATAGGGAGTAACCCTCTTGGTTACGTTTGGAATACCCATCACAGTATATTCCCTAAAATCTCTTCGGAGAAACCTTAACGTTTCACTCCTTCGCGTTACCCAATGCATTGGAGAGCTATAACGGGCTCACCCGCCCTTAGTTTATCACGGAACCACCCGTCTTCATAATAATGCCCAAGAACCATAACATAATCATATCACATAAAACATACATAAAGGAAACATAAAATTTCCACCATTCAATCACAAGATATCAATACCACACATTGATATAAAAAATATTATGAAAACCATTTTCAATACCAAAATAAAAGAAAAGTAAAACATGGTATTTATCTTTCTTTTAAAAAGAAGGAATGGCTTGTAGAAGAAGCCGAAACTCAAATAACGGTTACGACGGCGGAGAAGTCGTTGTCGCCGCATACGTACGACAAAAACATTCCCTTTTGTCGTTTGGTAAACGCTTCGTATAAAAAGATTCCTTTTGAATAAACGTAAAAGTCAAAGGGGTTTATACACCGTATAAAAGAAGGTTGTGTATAAAACAAAATATGCCTCAACGAAAGGAGATTGAGACGAAATCCCATACAAAGATAATTTTTAAAATAAAATAGATACATTATGTGTATTTACTATAAGTACACATAAATAAAGTACCAATACAAGATACGACATAATAACATAATGACATAATTTGAAAGTAGGAGATTAACCCAAAGAATGGAAATTGGGTTAAGAAGTTCCCATACCTCGTATCTGACTTGACCCGACCGTTCTTTAAACTCCTGAATAATAAACTTTAGTTAATCTCTACTTGATTATGAATCTTTTCCAAGTTCATTATTTCTTTTATACCATGTTATGAACATCATGAAATCATTTAAGTTAATAATGTTCATTTTGTCGGTATTTGGTTCTTAAGTCAAAAATAGACTTCTTACACTTACATGTTGTTAATTTGGTCAATGTTTCATTATATCCAGAATGGTATTCATGATGTAGATATCATATATTTCATATATATCCAGTACATACATGTATTTAAAATATTACATAATCATTTAGAGGTAAGAAATGAAATGCACCGTTCATGGAGACGGTAAGCCGTACGTACGCATGAACGCTACTTTCATTTCTTTGTCATATTAACGGAATTAAAACTAAATGAGACTTATGTATATTTTAATTCCAGAATTATATTCATCATTTAGATATATCATTAATTTTATATATCCATTATATACATGTACTTTTAATAGTACATTACATTTGGGGATAAGAAATGAAATGCACCGTTCATGGAGACGGTAGTCCGTACGTACGCATGAACGCTACTTTCATTTCTATCTCATACTTTAATGGAAATAAATGATAATGATATATATAGGTATATTATAATTCCAGTATAACATCATATATAATAACTTTAAATCCATCCTTTACACATCCCACATATGGCATTAACGAATCACATCACTTTGAGGGGGCGGTAGTCCGCACTTCCTTAAGTGAAGATATCGCGTATACCCATAATGGAAGCCATAAAGGTAAGACACAAATGAAAAATACAGAAGCATAAGTAAAACATAAACATATTACATATCATATATAAAAATAGTGACATCATAATGGCCACCTTTGAAGGTGTTAAATGAGTATTGAACAATCATCGTTTCGGGAGGCAGAATTTCGCCATCCACGGAAACCGTATGTTCTTTAACCATTTGATGTAGTTGTGTGAGAGTGTAGCTCAAATAAATCTTATAACAACATCCTAGTATATTGAAGATACTGGTGTTGTTACAAAAGAAGTAAATAAAAAGAGTTTAGGGGGTTGGAGAAGCAAAATAAAACAAATGAACATGAGAGAATGAATTACCTTAAAAAGTGTAACTCCTTTTGAGTTGAGCCTAAAGGCTTCCTTTTAAAGGATTATGCCCAAAGGGAATCCTATAGGATGAGGATAGGGATGTGGAGAGAGCAAATGGGCAGGGGTTGGCCTAGCCAATGGCTTGAAGAGTGTGTGAAATGAGGTAGAGGTGGGGGCCTTTTATAAGAGGAGAGGAGGGGCACTTTTGGAAAGTAAAGAAATATAACTTTGTTTGAAAATGTGTTTCGGTTTTAAAAGGTCCCACATTGATAGAATTCGTGGATAAGGTGATAAGGATTCGAAATCCACTCATCCAATTGGTTTTGGCCATGTGTAGGTTTTAGATTTTACATTATCTTTCCATTTTATTTTAATCGTTAAATAATGATGTCATCACTGCATCATTATTATGTCGTAAATAATTTAATTTATTTAATGTCTAAAAATTATAAAAAAAATACTATGATATAGGAAATCTTTTTAGCTTTCCAATGACTATTTATAATCAAAATTTGGGCTTGTATAACCCCACTTAAAAATTGTTTTCGCAAAACATATTATGTTTGTGTCACTTTCACTTTAACATTAAATAAAAATATATTATTGTCATTTTCCAACTAATGTGGATACATGGGGTCCCCAAGTTAGGCCATGGCTTGTCTTGGTCGGCCATGACACAACCAATGAGGTTGGGACATGTGTCTAGGTCATTTTATATTATTAAAGTATTATTTATACCATAAACTACACTAATTACCACTAATCGCGATTAAAAACTTAATAAGTTACTATTCACCAAAAAATTATTATAATCTCATTGAACCACATTTTACTTCTTAATGACAACCATGTATGTCGGATTTTCAAAATTCAATACACATTAGTGGTAAACTTTCATTTAACTGAAAAATCAGTTTGCTTGATTACCACTTAGTGGTTTCACTATTCATCAAAAATTGAAGTTTTTCAGAAAATTACCAAAAATTCACCCTAAGCTATATTTGATATTCCGAATTCAAAAATGAAGTCTATTTTACAAAATTCAAATCATATAAGTCACATTAATTAATTTAATAATTAATTCCCGCTGCCAGAGCAAATAGCGTGTTTTTACAAAACAATAAGTATCAAAAGATTGACACCAGTTTAAGTCTAATTTCAAATCGAAATTGATTCCAATGACCACCATTGGATAAAATTGTAAAAATATATTCTAATTTCACTTTAAAACCAATTCAAAAGATAATCTAATCATATAAATAAATTAGATCAAAAAGAGGTTTTGAATTAAAATGCAACATTTTACACTATTCATAAAAAAAATGAACTTTATCAGAAAGGTACCAAAAATTACACAAAGTAAAATTTGATATCCCGATTCTTAATAAAAGTTTTATTTGGTCCAAAAGAATGTATAAGAGTGATCAAAACTATATTTAATGACGGTTCACCATTAAAAGGTGATAAGTGAACCGTTAGTGAAAATTAGAGTATAAAAGCCTAAAATTGAACTCTTTCCGTATTTTAAGCCTTTGTCTTTTATTGGGTAAATGTAAAAACATCTAAAAACATATCTATTCATATTTTAGTTATTTATATTCATTCCCGCCAGTACAACGGCTACTTGTTAACTAACATTTAAAATAATATTATTATATTACTAGTGTGCTACGTAAGTTTCAAAGAAACTCATCGTTGTGTATCGGGTACGCTATCGAACATAGCAACCCCTTTTAATTAAAATTCATATTTAATTCTCAAATATTAATAAATATGAAAATTATTTATTCTTTAATTACCTGGGATGTTACATCCTTCCCCCCTTTTGGGAATTGCGTCCTCGCAATTTTATTCACTTATCAAAATAAGTGGGGGTATTTATCCCTCATAGCATTTTCAGATTCCCATGTTGCCTCTTCAATCATGTGGTTTTTCCACAAAACCTTTACCTGGTGAATCACCTTATTCCGTAACACTTGCTCCCTGTGGTCAAGAATCTGGACCGGTTGTTCCTCATAAGATAGGTTCTCTTCCAGCTGAACTACCTCTGGACTCAAAACATGAGATGGATCTGGCATATTCTTTCTCAACATCGAAACGTGAAAAACATTGTGTACCTCGAAAGATAGATCCTTCCTCTGGTTATCTGCATAACTCTTCTGCCTACTCTGAGCTATTCTCATGTGTTTCTGAATCAATTGAACTTTTTCTGCCATCTCTTCTACCAATTCTGGTCCCATCAACTTTCTTTCACCCACTTCATCCCAGAAAGCTGGAGTTCGACACCGCTTCCCATATAATGCCTGAAATGGTGCCATCTGTATACTCGAATGGAAACTATTATTATATGAAAACTCAACCAAAGAAAGATGTTGGTCCCAACTTCCCTGATAATCCATAGAACAAGCTCGTAGCATATCCTCCAATGTCTGAATTGTTCGTTCTGACTGCCCATCTGATTGAGGATGAAAAGCTGTACTAAAATTTAATTCAGTACCCAACGACTTCTGAAGGCCTTTCCAAAAGTTAGAGGTAAACCTGGGATCACGATCTGATACAATGGAGAGAGGAACTCCATGTAACCTGACTATCTCCTTAAGATACAAATGGGAAATTTGTTCTAGATAGAAAGTATCTCGTATAGAAAGGAAATGAGCAGATTTAGTCAAGCGATCAACAATAACCCAAATTGCATTATTACCTCGAGATGTCTTTGGTAATCCAACAACAAAGTCCATGGATATATTCTCCCATTACCACTCTGGCACTGGTAAAGGCTGAAGCATCCCTTTCGGTAACTGCCGCTCTGCTTTAACCCGCTGACAAGTCAAACACTTCACAGTAAAATCAGCAATATCTCTTTTCATTCCATCCCACCAGTAATACCCCCGCAGATCTCTATACATCTTAGTACTGCCCGGATGAACTGAAAACGGAGAACTATGAGCTTCACATAACAACTCTCTCTTCAACTGTGAATCACAAGGCACACATAACCTCTTCACAAACCTCAAAACACAAACACAAACTTATCCAAGAACTCATGGAAAATTTTATTCATAAGGTCCATGAATACAGTAGGTGCATTTGTTAACCCCAAAGGCATAACTACAAATTCATAATGGCCATATCTCGTACGGAATGCGGTCTTCGGAACATCTGCTTCTTTTACTTTCAACTGATGGTACCCCGACCTCAAGTCAATCTTCGAAAAATACTGAGCTCCCTGGAGCTGACACCACTTCATTCGATGGCCCAACATCTGCTGAAGTTGTTGCAAATGATTTTACCACCCCTTTCTGCTTGTAGTCTAGCTGCTTCCCATCACTCAAGCTCCTTGTCGGACACTCGTTTGCATAGTGACCCATCTCATTGCACTTATAACATTTCACTAACTGTAAATCAAATTTATTCTTACCTTCACCTTGATCCTTTTCAGTGCAATCACGAGCCTTATGTCCCATCTTACCACATCGGTAGCACTTCCCAGAATTCAAAAGACATTCCCCAGCATGCCTTTTGCCACATTTATCACAAATTGGAAACTTAGTTATCTTACCATCAGACCTTTTTGAAGAATTCTTACCATTCTCCTGCAACCTCGGTCTCTTCTTCTGCTGGTTGTTATAGGACACTTGGTCATCGGCAAACTCCATTTCCACCTTCTCAGCACATCGAACAAGCTTTTCATAACTTTTAAACTCACGAGAAGCCAATGCCCTTCGATACTTTGGCTTTAATCCTGAGTAAAAACGATTGATTTTACTATCAAGGTCCCGGATAAAATTTGGAGCATACCTTGCCAATCGAGTGAACCTTTCTTCATAGGCAGCCACTGAGTCTTCCTCTTGCCTCAATTCCAAGAATTGCTTTTCCATCCTAAGTCGAACAGCCTTAGGAAAATACTTCTCAAGAAACATACCTTTGAATTCATCCCAGTCAAGAGCATCAATCTCATCGGCATCCCTGATATTTTTAACCATAGACCACCACTGATCTGCTTCACCCTCCAGACGATAAATAGAAAGACTAACCTTTTGATTGTCTGAACACCCCATGACATCAAAAATCTTCTCCAGTGCTTTAATCCACCCTTCAGCTTGCACAGGGTCAGATGATCCTCTGAATGATGGGGGATGTTGCCTCATGAAATGTTCCACCATTGACATGTTCCTATGCGGTTGATCTGGCTGATCTCGTGCATGGATACCACCACCATTTATAGCCTGAGTCAACTGTGCCATCACTGCAACAAACTGTTCAGTTCCGATTCCAACCATCTCAGGTTGCTGATTTGGAAGGTTGTCTTCCTCCTGATGTCGTCCCAACATAGCTGCTTTGTTTCCCCTACGGAAAACCATTCTGAACATGGAAATATCTTAGGCGAAGCAACATGGTAATCCGTAAATGCTATATCATTTCAATCATATTATAATTTAACACTTTTCTAACTCCTAAAGTTGTCTAAACCGACCTCTGATACCAACTATAAGGCCCCAGCCTTAAACCTTACTTAATCTTGAGTTATTACAAGATTACACGTTGAGGATCTTTTCGGGTTTAGAGTTTTAGAGAATTAGATCATAAGACTTGCATTACATTCCACATATAAACAAAGTGGTTACATAAAGATAGTATTCTTCATTCCCATCAATGGAACACACATTTAAAATAAAACATGGATTAATTCTTGACACATCCTTGACTCTATCATCTTATCATGTACCTTTCCCTTGACCTGTGAAAAACATTTCAAAAACTTGGGATGAGCATAAAAACTCAGTATGGGTTATAAAAAAAACATGGAAAGGAAACATGAGTTCATATATACATAAGAATGAAATCATACTTTACCCATAAAACATAGGCACTTTAACATGCCTCATAAAATCATGAATAAATCATAGAAACCATAAGACATAAAGGTAACTTGAGGCATTCATAACATTCTTACATAGGGAGTAACCCTCTTGGTTACGTTTGGAATACCCATCACAGTATATTCCCTAAAATCTCTTCGGAGAAACCTTAACGTTTCACTCCTTCGCGTTACCCAATGCATTGGAGAGCTATAACGGGCTCACCCGCCCTTAGTTTATCACGGAACCACCCGTCTTCATAATAATGCCCAAGAACCATAACATAATCATATCACATAAAACATACATAAAGGAAACATAAAATTTCCACCATTCAATCACAAGATATCAATACCACACATTGATATAAAAAATATTATGAAAACCATTTTCAATACCAAAATAAAAGAAAAGTAAAACATGGTATTTATTTTTCTTTTAAAAAGAAGGAATGGCTTGTAGAAGAAGCCGAAACTCAAATAACGGTTACGACGGCGGAGAAGTCGTTGTCGCCGCATACGTACGACAAAAACATTCCCTTTTGTCGTTTGGTAAACGCTTCGTATAAAAAGATTCCTTTTGAATAAACGTAAAAGTCAAAGGGGTTTATACACCGTATAAAAGAAGGTTGTGTATAAAACAAAATATGCCTCAACGAAAGGAGATTGAGACGAAATCCCATACAAAGATAATTTTTAAAATAAAATAGATACATTATGTGTATTTACTATAAGTACACATAAATAAAGTACCAATACAAGATACGACATAATAACATAATGACATAATTTGAAAGTAGGAGATTAACCCAAAGAATGGAAATTGGGTTAAGAAGTTCCCATACCTCGTATCTGACTTGACCCGACCGTTCTTTAAACTCCTGAATAATAAACTTTAGTTAATCTCTACTTGATTATGAATCTTTTCCAAGTTCATTATTTCTTTTATACCATGTTATGAACATCATGAAATCATTTAAGTTAATAATGTTCATTTTGTCGGTATTTGGTTCTTAAGTCAAAAATAGACTTCTTACACTTACATGTTGTTAATTTGGTCAATGTTTCATTATATCCATAATGGTATTCATGATGTAGATATCATATATTTCATATATATCCAGTACATACATGTATTTAAAATATTACATAATCATTTAGAGGTAAGAAATGAAATGCACCGTTCATGGAGACGGTAAGCCGTACGTACGCATGAACGCTACTTTCATTTCTTTGTCATATTAACGGAATTAAAACTAAATGAGACTTATGTATATTTTAATTCCAGAATTATATTCATCATTTAGATATATCATTAATTTTATATATCCATTATATACATGTACTTTTAATAGTACATTACATTTGGGGATAAGAAATGAAATGCACCGTTCATGGAGACGGTAGTCCGTACGTACGCATGAACGCTACTTTCATTTCTATCTCATACTTTAATGGAAATAAATGATAATGATATATATAGGTATATTATAATTCCAGTATAACATCATATATAATAACTTTAAATCCATCCTTTACACGTCCCACATATGGCATTAACGAATCACATCACTTTGAGGGGGCGGTAGTCCGCACTTCCTTAAGTGAAGATATCGCGTATACCCATAATGGAAGCCATAAAGGTAAGACACAAATGAAAAATACAGAAGCATAAGTAAAACATAAACATATTACATATCATATATAAAAATAGTGACATCATAATGGCCACCTTTGAAGGTGTTAAATGAGTATTGAACAATCATCGTTTCGGGAGGCAGAATTTCGCCATCCACGGAAACCGTATGTTCTTTAACCATTTGATGTAGTTGTGTGAGAGTGTAGCTCAAATAAATCTTATAACAACATCCTAGTATATTGAAGATACTGGTGTTGTTACAAAAGAAGTAAATAAAAAGAGTTTAGGGGGTTGGAGAAGCAAAATAAAACAAATGAACATGAGAGAATGAATTACCTTAAAAAGTGTAACTCCTTTTGAGTTGAGCCTAAAGGCTTCCTTTTAAAGGATTATGCCCAAAGGGAATCCTATAGGATGAGGAGAGGGATGTGGAGAGAGCAAATGGGCAGGGGTTGGCCGAGCCAATGGCTTGAAGAGTGTGTGAAATGAGGTAGAGGTGGGGGCCTTTTATAAGAGGAGAGGAGGGGCACTTTTGGAAAGTAAAGAAATATAACTTTGTTTGAAAATGTGTTTCGGTTTTAAAAGGTCCCACATTGATAGAATTCGTGGATAAGGTGATAAGGATTCGAAATCCACTCATCCAATTGGTTTTGGCCATGTGTAGGTTTTAGATTTTACATTATCTTTCCATTTTATTTTAATCGTTAAATAATGATGTCATCACTGCATCATTATTATGTCGTAAATAATTTAATTTATTTAATGTCTAAAAATTATAAAAAAAATACTATGATATAGGAAATCTTTTTAGCTTTCCAATGACTATTTATAATCAAAATTTGGGCTTGTATAACCCCACTTAAAAATTGTTTTCGCAAAACATATTATGTTTGTGTCACTTTCACTTTAACATTAAATAAAAATATATTATTGTCATTTTCCAACTAAAGTGGATACATGGGGTCCCCAAGTTAGGCCATGGCTTGTCTTGGTCGGCCATGACACAACCAATGAGGTTG
This sequence comes from Viscum album, assembly GCA_963277665.1. Lineage (NCBI taxonomy): Eukaryota > Viridiplantae > Streptophyta > Magnoliopsida > Santalales > Viscaceae > Viscum > Viscum album. The sequence goes on along the minus strand of OY728132.1, from coordinate 93,965,480 downwards.
GGACATGTGTCTAGGTCATTTTATATTATTAAAGTATTATTTATACCATAAACTACACTAATTACCACTAATCGCGATTAAAAACTTAATAAGTTACTATTCACCAAAAAATTATTATAATCTCATTGAACCACATTTTACTTCTTAATGACAACCATGTATGTCGGATTTTCAAAATTCAATACACATTAGTGGTAAACTTTCATTTAACTGAAAAATCAGTTTGCTTGATTACCACTTAGTGGTTTCACTATTCATCAAAAATTGAAGTTTTTCAGAAAATTACCAAAAATTCACCCTAAGCTATATTTGATATTCCGAATTCAAAAATGAAGTCTATTTTACAAAATTCAAATCATATAAGTCACATTAATTAATTTAATAATTAATTCCCGCTGCCAGAGCAAATAGCGTGTTTTTACAAAACAATAAGTATCAAAAGATTGACACCAGTTTAAGTCTAATTTCAAATCGAAATTGATTCCAATGACCACCATTGGGTAAAATTGTAAAAATATATTCTAATTTCACTTTAAAACCAATTCAAAAGATAATCTAATCATATAAATAAATTAGATCAAAAAGAGGTTTTGAATTAAAATGCAACATTTTACACTATTCATAAAAAAAAATGAACTTTATCAGAAAGGTACCAAAAATTACACAAAGTAAAATTTGATATCCCGATTCTTAATAAAAGTTTTATTTGGTCCAAAAGAATGTATAAGAGTGATCAAAACTATATTTAATGACGGTTCACCATTAAAAGGTGATAAGTGAACCTTTAGTGAAAATTAGAGTATAAAAGCCTAAAATTGAACTCTTTCCGTATTTTAAGCCTTTGTCTTTTATTGGGTAAATGTAAAAACATCTAAAAACATATCTATTCATATTTTAGTTATTTATATTCATTCCCGCCAGTACAACGGCTACTTGTTAACTAACATTTAAAATAATATTATTATATTACTAGTGTGCTACGTAAGTTTCAAAGAAACTCATCGTTGTGTATCGGGTACGCTATCGAACATAGCAACCCCTTTTAATTAAAATTCATATTTAATTCTCAAATATTAATAAATATGAAAATTATTTATTCTTTAATTACCTGGGATGTTACATCCTTCCCCCCTTTTGGGAATTGCGTCCTCGCAATTTTATTCACTTATCAAAATAAGTGGGGGTATTTATCCCTCATAGCATTTTCAGATTCCCATGTTGCCTCTTCAATCATGTGGTTTTTCCACAAAACCTTTACCTGGTGAATCACCTTATTCCGTAACACTTGCTCCCTGTGGTCAAGAATCTGGACCGGTTGTTCCTCATAAGATAGGTTCTCTTCCAGCTGAACTACCTCTGGACTCAAAACATGAGATGGATCTGGCATATTCTTTCTCAACATCGAAACGTGAAAAACATTGTGTACCTCGAAAGATAGATCCTTCCTCTGGTTATCTGCATAACTCTTCTGCCTACTCTGAGCTATTCTCATGTGTTTCTGAATCAACTGAACTTTTTCTGCCATCTCTTCTACCAATTCTGGTCCCATCAACTTTCTTTCACCCACTTCATCCCAGAAAGCTGGAGTTCGACACCGCTTCCCATATAATGCCTGAAATGGTGCCATCTGTATACTCGAATGGAAACTATTATTATATGAAAACTCAACCAAAGAAAGATGTTGGTCCCAACTTCCCTGATAATCCATAGAACAAGCTCGTAGCATATCCTCCAATGTCTGAATTGTTCGTTCTGACTGCCCATCTGATTGAGGATGAAAAGCTGTACTAAAATTTAATTCAGTACCCAACGACTTCTGAAGGCCTTTCCAAAAGTTAGAGGTAAACCTGGGATCACGATCTGATACAATGGAGAGAGGAACTCCATGTAACCTGACTATCTCCTTAAGATACAAACGGGAAATTTGATCTAGATAGAAAGTATCTCGTATAGAAAGGAAATGAGCAGATTTAGTCAAGCGATCAACAATAACCCAAATTGCATTATTACCTCGAGATGTCTTTGGTAATCCAACAACAAAGTCCATGGATATATTCTCCCATTACCACTCTGGCACTGGTAAAGGCTGAAGCATCCCTTTCGGTAACTGCCGCTCTGCTTTAACCCGCTGACAAGTCAAACACTTCACAGTAAAATCAGCAATATCTCTTTTCATTCCATCCCACCAGTAATACCCCCGCAGATCTCTATACATCTTAGTACTGCCCGGATGAACTGAAAACGGAGAACTATGAGCTTCACATAACAACTCTCTCTTCAACTGTGAATCACAAGGCACACATAACCTCTTCACAAACCTCAAAACACAAACACAAACTTATCCAAGAACTCATGGAAAATTTTATTCATAAGGTCCATGAATACAGTAGGTGCATTTGTTAACCCCAAAGGCATAACTACAAATTCATAATGGCCATATCTCGTACGGAATGCGGTCTTCGGAACATCTGCTTCTTTTACTTTCAACTGATGGTACCCCGACCTCAAGTCAATCTTCGAAAAATACTGAGCTCCCTGGAGCTGACACCACTTCATTCGATGGCCCAACATCTGCTGAAGTTGTTGCAAATGATTTTACCACCCCTTTCTGCTTGTAGTCTAGCTGCTTCCCATCACTCAAGCTCCTTGTCGGACACTCGTTTGCATAGTGACCCATCTCATTGCACTTATAACATTTCACTAACTGTAAATCAAATTTATTCTTACCTTCACCTTGATCCTTTTCAGTGCAATCACGAGCCTTATGTCCCATCTTACCACATCGGTAGCACTTCCCAGAATTCAAAAGACATTCCCCAGCATGCCTTTTGCCACATTTATCACAAATTGGAAACTTAGTTATCTTACCATCAGACCTTTTTGAAGAATTCTTACCATTCTCCTGCAACCTCGGTCTCTTCTTCTGCTGGTTGTTATAGGACACTTGGTCATCGGCAAACTCCATTTCCACCTTCTCAGCACATCGAACAAGCTTTTCATAACTTTTAAACTCACGAGAAGCCAATGCCCTTCGATACTTTGGCTTTAATCCTGAGTAAAAACGATTGATTTTACTATCAAGGTCCCGGATAAAATTTGGAGCATACCTTGCCAATCGAGTGAACCTTTCTTCATAGGCAGCCACTGAGTCTTCCTCTTGCCTCAATTCCAAGAATTGCTTTTCCATCCTAAGTCGAACAGCCTTAGGAAAATACTTCTCAAGAAACATACCTTTGAATTCATCCCAGTCAAGAGCATCAATCTCATCGGCATCCCTGATATTTTTAACCATAGACCACCACTGATATGCTTCACCCTCCAGACGATAAATAGAAAGACTAACCTTTTGATTGTCTGAACACCCCATGACATCAAAAATCTTCTCCAGTGCTTTAATCCACCCTTCAGCTTGCACAGGGTCAGATGATCCTCTGAATGATGGGGGATGTTGCCTCATGAAATGTTCCACCATTGACATGTTCCTATGCGGTTGATCTGGCTGATCTCGTGCATGGATACCACCACCATTTATAGCCTGAGTCAACTGTGCCATCACTGCAACAAACTGTTCAGTTCCGATTCCAACCATCTCAGGTTGCTGATTTGGAAGGTTGTCTTCCTCCTGATGTCGTCCCAACATAGCTGCTTTGTTTCCCCTACGGAAAACCATTCTGAACATGGAAATATCTTAGGCGAAGCAACATGGTAATCCGTAAATGCTATATCATTTCAATCATATTATAATTTAACACTTTTCTAACTCCTAAAGTTGTCTAAACCGACCTCTGATGCCAACTATAAGGCCCCAGCCTTAAACCTTACTTAATCTTGAGTTATTACAAGATTACACGTTGAGGATCTTTTCGGGTTTAGAGTTTTAGAGAATTAGATCATAAGACTTGCATTACATTCCACATATAAACAAAGTGGTTACATAAAGATAGTATTCTTCATTCCCATCAATGGAACACACATTTAAAATAAAACATGGATTAATTCTTGACACATCCTTGACTCTATCATCTTATCATGTACCTTTCCCTTGACCTGTGAAAAACATTTCAAAAACTTGGGATGAGCATAAAAACTCAGTATGGGTTATAAAAAAAACATGGAAAGGAAACATGAGTTCATATATACATAAGAATGAAATCATACTTTACCCATAAAACATAGGCACTTTAACATGCCTCATAAAATCATGAATAAATCATAGAAACCATAAGACATAAAGGTAACTTGAGGCATTCATAACATTCTTACATAGGGAGTAACCCTCTTGGTTACGTTTGGAATACCCATCACAGTATATTCCCTAAAATCTCTTCGGAGAAACCTTAACGTTTCACTCCTTCGCGTTACCCAATGCATTGGAGAGCTATAACGGGCTCACCCGCCCTTAGTTTATCACGGAACCACCCGTCTTCATAATAATGCCCAAGAACCATAACATAATCATATCACATAAAACATACATAAAGGAAACATAAAATTTCCACCATTCAATCACAAGATATCAATACCACACATTGATATAAAAAATATTATGAAAACCATTTTCAATACCAAAATAAAAGAAAAGTAAAACATGGTATTTATTTTTCTTTTAAAAAGAAGGAATGGCTTGTAGAAGAAGCCGAAACTCAAATAACGGTTACGACGGCGGAGAAGTCGTTGTCGCCGCATACGTACGACAAAAACATTCCCTTTTGTCGTTTGGTAAACGCTTCGTATAAAAAGATTCCTTTTGAATAAACGTAAAAGTCAAAGGGGTTTATACACCGTATAAAAGAAGGTTGTGTATAAAACAAAATATGCCTCAACGAAAGGAGATTGAGACGAAATCCCATACAAAGATAATTTTTAAAATAAAATAGATACATTATGTGTATTTACTATAAGTACACATAAATAAAGTACCAATACAAGATACGACATAATAACATAATGACATAATTTGAAAGTAGGAGATTAACCCAAAGAATGGAAATTGGGTTAAGAAGTTCCCATACCTCGTATCTGACTTGACCCGACCGTTCTTTAAACTCCTGAATAATAAACTTTAGTTAATCTCTACTTGATTATGAATCTTTTCCAAGTTCATTATTTCTTTTATACCATGTTATGAACATCATGAAATCATTTAAGTTAATAATGTTCATTTTGTCGGTATTTGGTTCTTAAGTCAAAAATAGACTTCTTACACTTACATGTTGTTAATTTGGTCAATGTTTCATTATATCCAGAATGGTATTCATGATGTAGATATCATATATTTCATATATATCCAGTACATACATGTATTTAAAATATTACATAATCATTTAGAGGTAAGAAATGAAATGCACCGTTCATGGAGACGGTAAGCCGTACGTACGCATGAACGCTACTTTCATTTCTTTGTCATATTAACGGAATTAAAACTAAATGAGACTTATGTATATTTTAATTCCAGAATTATATTCATCATTTAGATATATCATTAATTTTATATATCCATTATATACATGTACTTTTAATAGTACATTACATTTGGGGATAAGAAATGAAATGCACCGTTCATGGAGACGGTAGTCCGTACGTACGCATGAACGCTACTTTCATTTCTATCTCATACTTTAATGGAAATAAATGATAATGATATATATAGGTATATTATAATTCCAGTATAACATCATATATAATAACTTTAAATCCATCCTTTACACGTCCCACATATGGCATTAACGAATCACATCACTTTGAGGGGGCGGTAGTCCGCACTTCCTTAAGTGAAGATATCGCATATACCCATAATGGAAGCCATAAAGGTAAGACACAAATGAAAAATACAGAAGCATAAGTAAAACATAAACATATTACATATCATATATAAAAATAGTGACATCATAATGGCCACCTTTGAAGGTGTTAAATGAGTATTGAACAATCATCGTTTCGGGAGGCAGAATTTCGCCATCCACGGAAACCGTATGTTCTTTAACCATTTGATGTAGTTGTGTGAGAGTGTAGCTCAAATAAATCTTATAACAACATCCTAGTATATTGAAGATACTGGTGTTGTTACAAAAGAAGTAAATAAAAAGAGTTTAGGGGGTTGGAGAAGCAAAATAAAACAAATGAACATGAGAGAATGAATTACCTTAAAAAGTGTAACTCCTTTTGAGTTGAGCCTAAAGGCTTCCTTTTAAAGGATTATGCCCAAAGGGAATCCTATAGGATGAGGATAGGTATGTGGAGAGAGCAAATGGGCAGGGGTTGGCCGAGCCAATGGCTTGAAGAGTGTGTGAAATGAGGTAGAGGTGGGGGCCTTTTATAAGAGGAGAGGAGGGGCACTTTTGGAAAGTAAAGAAATATAACTTTGTTTGAAAATGTGTTTCGGTTTTAAAAGGTCCCACATTGATAGAATTCGTGGATAAGGTGATAAGGATTCGAAATCCACTCATCCAATTGGTTTTGGCCATGTGTAGGTTTTAGATTTTACATTATCTTTCCATTTTATTTTAATCGTTAAATAATGATGTCATCACTGCATCATTATTATGTCGTAAATAATTTAATTTATTTAATGTCTAAAAATTATAAAAAAAATACTATGATATAGGAAATCTTTTTAGCTTTCCAATGACTATTTATAATCAAAATTTGGGCTTGTATAACCCCACTTAAAAATTGTTTTCGCAAAACATATTATGTTTGTGTCACTTTCACTTTAACATTAAATAAAAATATATTATTGTCATTTTCCAACTAAAGTGGATACATGGGGTCCCCAAGTTAGGCCATGGCTTGTCTTGGTCGGCCATGACACAACCAATGAGGTTGGGACATGTGTCTAGGTCATTTTATATTATTAAAGTATTATTTATACCATAAACTACACTAATTACCACTAATCGCGATTAAAAACTTAATAAGTTACTATTCACCAAAAAATTATTATAATCTCATTGAACCACATTTTACTTCTTAATGACAACCATGTATGTCGGATTTTCAAAATTCAATACACATTAGTGGTAAACTTTCATTTAACTGAAAAATCAGTTTGCTTGATTACCACTTAGTGGTTTCACTATTCATCAAAAATTGAAGTTTTTCAGAAAATTACCAAAAATTCACCCTAAGCTATATTTGATATTCCGAATTCAAAAATGAAGTCTATTTTACAAAATTCAAATCATATAAGTCACATTAATTAATTTAATAATTAATTCCCGCTGCCAGAGCAAATAGCGTGTTTTTACAAAACAATAAGTATCAAAAGATTGACACCAGTTTAAGTCTAATTTCAAATCGAAATTGATTCCAATGACCACCATTGGATAAAATTGTAAAAATATATTCTAATTTCACTTTAAAACCAATTCAAAAGATAATCTAATCATATAAATAAATTAGATCAAAAAGAGGTTTTGAATTAAAATGCAACATTTTACACTATTCATAAAAAAAAATGAACTTTATCAGAAAGGTACCAAAAATTACACAAAGTAAAATTTGATATCCCGATTCTTAATAAAAGTTTTATTTGGTCCAAAAGAATTTATAAGAGTGATCAAAACTATATTTAATGACGGTTCACCATTAAAAGGTGATAAGTGAACCTTTAGTGAAAATTAGAGTATAAAAGCCTAAAATTGAACTCTTTCCGTATTTTAAGCCTTTGTCTTTTATTGGGTAAATGTAAAAACATCTAAAAACATATCTATTCATATTTTAGTTATTTCTATTCATTCCCGCCAGTACAACGGCTACTTGTTAACTAACATTTAAAATAATATTATTATATTACTAGTGTGCTACGTAAGTTTCAAAGAAACTCATCGTTGTGTATCGGGTACGCTATCGAACATAGCAACCCCTTTTAATTAAAATTCATATTTAATTCTCAAATATTAATAAATATGAAAATTATTTATTCTTTAATTACCTGGGATGTTACAATAAATATAATAGATTTTCCAATAATACATTATAGGAGTATAAGTAACAATAAGGGTAGTTAACATTAAAACATTCTTGAGGTAATATTTAAAAATTCCAACGTGTCCCAAACCACTTTCATACATTTAAATCATAATTCCCCATTAATTAAAATAAACACATAATATTACAAGAATAAGTATATTCATGATATAACTTGTCTAATTGTAGTGTCTATAACATATAAAAGTGAATTAGTGCATAATAAAAATAAGTCTCAATGGAATGTAAATAGAAATGAAATCCCATTCCATACCATCCTTTTGTGTGTGGTATTTATCCTCTAGTAATGTGGTTTAAAAATAAGTTACTAACTTATAACATAACAATAATCATGTCTATAATATCATATATTATCTTTTTGAAATATTTTATTATCTGTTTATTAACACTCTTCATTATTTTAACTATCTCAGTTGTTAATTCCCTATTTTGTTGAGTAATATTTGACATGTTATTTGTTATTTCTATTAATTAGATCTTGGTTTCATCATCTACAAAATGTAAAACATGACCTAATTATAACATATATTATTTACATATTTATTTATAATAATCTATAATTTTTGGAGATTAGAAATGCAATGCAATGTTCACTGAGAAGGTATCTCGTCTGTATGCACGAATGCTACATTCATTTATGAATCATATTTAAAAAACGAAAATAATTTCTTTAATTTTTATATTATAATTATATTATAATATCTATGTTATATATATTTCCTAGTATTATTAATAACATCTCTTACATGCTCCACGTATGGATTGAACGAGTCACATCTCTTTGAGGGGGATGTAGTCCATATATCCTCAAACGAAATTATCATATTTACAGAATATAGAATGAATAAATTAAATTTATAAAAAAAATTTAAAAAAGAATAAAGATAGTGTAAAAATCATATATCTCATGTACAAATATTTCCCTTCATAATAGCCACTGTGAGAGGTGGTAATAGAAAAATTATCCATCATCATTTCGTCAGGTGATAGTTCACTGTACAGTCCAACCATATGTTTATTACACAATAGTTGAAGGTGTGTGTTATTGAATGAATAACCATTTAAAAAAATTTCACTTATATGTATTATACTTTATTTTCTATATAATCAAGTAATAATAATATTTTTTAGGTGAAAAAAAGAATCAAATTTAAGGATTTTGAAGAAAGATGTTACCTTTTAATCGGTTATCTCATTTGGGTTTGCATGAAAATGATTCCATAAATTGATTTATCCCATAAAAGAGAGGATTCAAAGAAGAAGGGGGGATTTTTGTGTGTGAAATTGGTATAAATTCGGTGACCCGATTTATATTTAGTGGTGATAGGATATACGTGGAAAGGATGCATTTTTATTGTGGAGGGGGAGTGGCACTCTTGTGATATTTTGGATGAAAAGAACCAAACCAATTGTTTTTTATTTTAATGTTGAAGAATAAGACTTGAAATTAGTACCATGAGAGGATAGGGTTTGAATATTTTCATAAAATGGATTTTAAACAAGTTTCTATGTAATTTGGGCCCTTGATATTAAGGTTTAGTCCCTTATGTTGATTAATTTTACATTAATTGAAGTATTTAATAAAATTACCTTCTCTAATATTTTTGGTCAAAAAATAAGTTGATAATATTAGATATTATTATTTTTTTAATAAATATATAAAATCCATTTTGAAAAATTCCAATCACAGATGTGTCCAAAATTAATTTATATTTAATCCTGTAGATAGGATGAAAATGCATTTTTTAAAGTAAAAATGTTAAAATGTTAGCTATTTTTATTGTCAATATCAAATTTAAATTGATTCAAATTATAGATATAAGATTAAATAATAAAATTATGTTCTAATTAATCATTAATAAAATTATAAAATATAATTAAATCTTATAAATAAATTAGATTAAAAACACTCTGCATTAAAAAAATGCACCCTAATAGAAAAATATCAAAAAATCAACCTATGATAATTGTTATGTTTCTTTTCTAAGTATGATGTTTATTTTTTCATACTAATCTTACAAAATGGTCAAAATTGAATTTGAGATGTTTTATCCATTAAAAACTCAGAAAAACCTTTATAAAAATATAGATATTTATGTGTCCTATTGGTTTTGTTCATATATTATTCCTACAAAATATATTAGGTGTGCATCCAAATATTTTATATGATATATAATATATAAATCTACTCCAAAAACTAATTAAATTTTAATAATATAATCGTCTATTAAATGTGAGACAATGTTATGCTTTTTTAAATCAGATTTTGTGTGTATTGGAATCAAATTGAAAAACTATAATTGAAAATATGATAATGTCTTAGGGTGATACATACTTCCATCCTAAATTTTTTTTCTTAAAAATATTATGTGTATTACCATAATAAATTCATGGGTAGTTCTAATTCATAGAATCCTATTATAACACTGATGCATTAACCATTCTATAATTTCTCCAGAGTACAATTACAAGAATATTTTTTTTGATTTCTCAATACATGAACTATGGTATCATAAATTTATATGCGTTATTCAGAGTCTAAAAGGTCACGTTCTAACTTAGGTTCGTCAGTGTTGAGTACATGTGTGGGGTTAGGCAGGTACTTCTTTAGCATATATATGGAACCCATCATGTAAACTTGAGAGATTTTGTGGCATTGATCATAAATAATTTATTATTTTAAATCATTCAAGAATTTTGAAGGGTCTGAGGTTACTATGACATAGTATCCCTTTCTTACTAAACCTTATAACACCCTTCCATGGGTAATTTTTTTGGAAAAAGTGATATCCCACTTGAAATTTCAAATCATTCCTCCTATTATAATCATAACTCTTCTGCCCACATTGATCCAATTGAACTTAAACTTGAATACCCATTAACATTTTCATCATCTCATCAATGAGTTATAGGAATGTGAATTTACATTCACCAACATCATCCCAAAAAGATAAAGTATGACATCTTTTTACATATAATTCCTTATACAATGAAAAATGATTTCTTTAATGGAATTCATTATTAATAGAAAACTATACCAAATGTTTGTACTGATCCCAAATTCCTTGAAATTCTATTGATAATTACATCAAAATATCTTACTTTTTTTGAATTGTTATTTTGGACTGTCCATCATTTTATGGTGGTAGGTAGTACTCAAATAAATCTCACTTTCAAGAGCCTTCTCACGTATTTTCCATAATTTTGATGAAAATAAGGGATCTGGATAATTATAATTTCAAATATGTTTCCTATGATGTCCTAAAAATTCATTATTTTAGATCATTGTAAGGTATCGAAGAGGATGGTATTCTATAATAACAATAAAATGGGTGGATTTGGTAATTCAACCAATAATGACCCATATTGAATCATTCCATTAATGATATTTTGGTAATCCATTGAAAATATCCATAGTAATTTCATCCCATATTCATAGAGTAATAGGAAAAGGATATAGGACCCATTTATGATGTTGCCTCATATCATTCACTTATCGACAAAACAAGCTTCAAGATACACAATAATTAATCACATGCTTTATGTTTCCCCACAAAAAATCATCCTTCATTACACAATATGTCTTTATTATACTAGCGTAAATAATGAAATTCAGGTTATGTCATCATACCATAATTCCCTTTTTACCTTAGGTATAGTTGGAACACATAATGTATTTACAAATCAGAGAACACCATCATCATAAAAAAATTATTCTAATTTTCCATCATTCATATATTTTATTTAGTTATATAAGTCCACATCATCATATTGATAATTTTATAACCACTCAATCAAATATGGTTTTGCTATAAAATGATAAAGTTATAAGGTCTCCTCATCCTTATAAATTTACAGATCCATCTTTATTGGATAAATAATCAAAGGATCATTCTCAATCCACATTTCAATTTAATCTATGGGATCCTTTATACTCAATGCATCTATTACCATATATGATTCCCCTAGGTGGTTGTTTGTTGATAAATCATAGTCCTTGATTAACTGGATCAATCACCATTGTCTCATATTAGGAACATTCTATGAGAAGATGTATTTCATGCTTTTAAGATCTATGTGTTTCTCACATATTTCTCAATAGAGATAGTATGTCTATATTTTAAAAGTGATGATTATATATGTTCAATCAACATCATGGGTTGGATAGTTCAATTTGTGAGTCCTAAATTGACTTGATGAAAAACCAATAACTTTATAATTTTTCATTATGACAAGTCGAGGTGTATTCTCCAATGCATCACTATATATGAAAAACTCATCGCTCCCAGATGGTAAAGTATAAATCGGGGCATTGGTTAATCTTCTAATTAGTTCATCATATCCTTCATGAAATTCCATTGTCCAAACAAACTTAACCACATTATGTGTGCACATGTTTAACAGGTTAGCCATTCGGGAAACATTATGAAGTAATGGATGATAATAACCTTCCTAACCAATTAATCTATGTACCATACTTATGTTTTATTGCATATTGGAACACCCCAATCTTCTACGGTACGCTTCTCTTTGAATAATGTGATAGCGTGTGTTGTACGCAACACCGAGTTCTAACACACAATAATCAATCAAAATAGCTGTTATGAATAGTAATACCTAATTTTTGAAATTATATATATTTTATATTTCAAAATTGACATCATTTTTGGATTCATAATATCGAATTTAGCCTAAGGTGAAATTTTGGTACTTTACGGATAACTTTAATATTTTGATGAATAGTGAAAATTACTAAATTTTAATTATAAACAACTTTTTTTAATCAAAATAATTAATAGTGATAGATTATTATTTTGAGTGGTTTTAAATTAAATTTAGAATATATTTTTACCATTTTATACAATTATGGTCATTGGACATAATTTTACAATTAAACCGGACATAACCAAGTGTCAATCTTTTGATAGTTATTATCTCTTAAAAACACGCTTTTTGTTTTAACAATGGGAATTAATTTTAAATTAATTTCTCCCACTTCTATGTTTTGAATTTGGTAAAATGGATTCCATATTTGGAATCAGGATGTTCAAATTGTGTAAATAGGTAACTTTTATTTTTAGACATTTTGAATAATTACTGCGATAAATATTTTATTTACCATGGTTAAGGGTAAATCCGGTAAATAAGGGTTAAAAAATAATATTATAATAATAAATAAATTACCTTAAAACGTGTCCTAACCATATTGGTTGATACATGTTCGACCATGGGCATCTTTGGGTCGATTTTGGGACCCCATGGTTCCAATTGTAAGTGATAGGGACACTTTATTTTAATTAAGTTAAAATGAATAAAAAATGACACAAGCATATATCTTTTAGAAAAACAATTTTTACATAGGGTTATATATGTTGTATTTTGGACTATAAATATTTATTAGAAATATAAAAATGTTTCCTACATAATGATATTTTATTTATAATTTTTAGACATTATATAATTTAATTCATTTATAACACAATGATGATGCAGTAATTAACATAATAGTGAAAAATTAAAATAATTGATATTGTAAATTCCAAAATAAATATAATTTGAGACTTTTATTGAATTAAACTACTTTACTAGGTTAATATTACATATTATGATTGATTTAATTGATGTTTTTCGAAGTAATAATTATCTTATGAGTTTCACAAAAATCAACTATTGAATAGTGTCAAAATTGACATAAAAGAGTTTTTAAAAAAAATATTATATTATTAATTGATATTAAATTCATAAAAATATATTGTTCGGCCAAGAGACTTATATCATTATAAGTGTATCATTAATGGACCACTTGGGGGTCTCTTGGTTGTATATAGTATGTTTATTTACCATATAATATAAAAATACAAAGAGACATTGTAAAAGTGAAACTAATTAACTTAGAGTTAATACTTAAAGATAAGGTCAATATAAGTACCCAAACTTGTCTAAAATCTATTGGATTAGTTTTTTTCGACCCATCCCCACCGTAAAATTTAAATAATCAACTTTGGAGCCTTTATAGACAGAATATGAATTTATTATAAATTAATATTTCTAGCTTTTCCAAAGGTGCCCCTCACCCCTCTTATAATATGGCACTCCTCCTTCTCATTTCTTCACACCTTCAAAGACTTTTGGATCGGCCAAACTCAGCCCAAATACTCTCCCCACTTCCCTCACTACAACCTAGATGCCTTATTTTGATCAGAAATCCAACCTAAAGAGCCCTTTTGATCAAATCAATAGGAAGAACCCGAGGAAGAGGTAATGTTTTCACCACCCCATTTCAAGTTCCTTTGTTCTTCCACTTCATAATTCATTGTTATTACCATTCTAAAATAATAACTCCAGTATCATATATATACATTGATGTTATTATAAATATGTTACAACCATATTCAGTATTATATCCACCCTTTGAATAACATGTCACCATACGTTCGTACGTACGGCTTACCGTCTCCACGTCGTGGTGTAATTGTTATTCAATATATTATTATTTGGATGGGTATAATAATGATGTGTAAGTCATGTAAATAATAAATATAACATGTTAATGATTCTTTATATATGATATACCTTCCATTTATATATTATTTTAATATAAAAATAATGATATTGTCGCTCGTGCGTACGTACAGACTACCGTCTCCACGAACGCGATGAGATTCATTCTCCATCGTATCCATTCAAGTATAATTATCATTTGATGATTTAAATATAATTTTTAAGGACATGATATCATTCTGTATATGAATAATATACAACCTATCCATGAAAAAAATGGCTTTTTTTAACAAAACATATAAAATAAAACGAGTAAGTTAACACCCGAAACGACGATAATACTAAGATATTATTAACAAAGGAATGTTAAAAGATCATATATGATATCATATGAATGTATATGATTATTTTATAATTTAATTACAATTATTTCACTATTATACAAGAGTTTAACCTACTCCAACCAAGGAAATGTACATGGTAAGGGTTATTTCACAATCTCTTCATTATCCGAGGTTGTTTATACGTAATAATCTACTGGGATATCTTTATCATCCACATTAATGATTCTTAAAAATGTATTTCAAAAAAAGTTTACTATTTAAAAGAATATGGGATAAAGTCATTTATACCCTTGTTTGAATTTTTATAAGAGTTTTATAATGGAATCTTTCGGTCGTTTTCCAAACAAGGTGCTTTTATCCTTTTCGACGGGATTAAGGTAAGAATGTTTTTTTAAATTATATGGTGGGTGCAATTATTTTCCTCCATTATAAAATCGTCAAAGCTTCCCTTACAAGCTTATAAGAATATTTTCAAAGAAAATGTTTTATTTTAAAAATATATGATTTCCAAATAGAAAGAGATATTTCTCTAAAAAGAGTTTTGATTTTATCTTTGTCAACATCCTTTGATGGATTTTACACTTATTTGAAGTTGATTTATTATGATACAAAACTTCTTTATTGTATTGAAGGATTTGTGATATGTTTGACTGTGGATATGCTATTTTTATAACATTCATAGTTTATGGTGAAAGTATTGACGTTTCATATGCTAGTTTTAATACGAATGTTTATGTTATGTTTAAACCTTTTCATATGGGAATGCATTGGACTTAATATGTGACGGGTGGAGCCTGCTATAGCTCCTCGATGAATCAGAAGGTCTCATGAGACAAACTAGTGTCTTGGCACAAGGCCTTGGAAAAATCTTATTTGTAGTCTTGGTACGAGGCCTTGGCTATGTGGTTATGACAGTCTGGCATTATGCATTCCATCATTATGAAAGTGGTTATTGATATTGCATGTGATTATTCGATTAGTAGAATATCCATGTGAATAAGTAAATGGCTTTATTTCATTTTACATTTTCCATACTATGTTGAAGTTCAAGTTTAAAAGGCTTTTGTTTTAGTTATACATTTCCTTAAATGTTTATGCTTATTTATGAATGTTTCCGCTCTATTGCTTACCCTTACGGAGTGTTTGAGCTCACCCTTTTCTATGTTTTATTTTTCCCAGGAAGTGAAGAAGTAAATTATGAATGACCTGCAGGGATATTATGTGGGGATATGAGTGTGGAATATGAAGAAAAGATGTTGTTGTAGTTTTCATTTTTATGATTTAATGTAAGACTTATGAAAATATCTAGTGTTTCCAAGGCTACTAAACCAATCGGTCTTTCGAGATTTGATCCTTCTTGTGATCATGTCAATGTTATGTAATAATGCACCGACTCTAGGTAAGTGGGGTCGGGGCATTACAGTTGGTATCAGAGAAAGTTTAGTACAATCCTTGGAAGAAAGATTTAGATAAACTCTGATTAGAGCACGTAGACCTAAGATGAACTTTGAGGATTAGTATAGATGAACTTCGTAGAATTTTGGTATTGTAGAGATTTTGAGAGTTTTCTGAGCAATAAATCCCTGTCTGGATACGAGCAGGTAGTGGCGGCTCTGGCCCAAATATATCTAGGGGTAAAACCCGAAAACACCACTTTGAGCTAGACTCGAACGACAACTGGTGCATGACAACAGGTCATTCTGCACTCTGGGTTACGACACTCCTGGGGGATATGCTTAGGATAACTCTCATTTTCATTACAAATAATTATGAAGGGTTTATGAGTATATACTTCCTCAAAGAAATTTTTTTTATGATTATGGATTATATCCATAAATAGTTCAATTTATGTTAAGTGTTTTATAAGTATGGGATTATGTATTTTGATTCATAAACTGATCTAGTTTATGCCATTGTTTAGAAATGGTGACTACTAGAAGAAATGGAAACGGTATCAATGCACGCACTCTAGGTATGGATTGCCCTCCTGATCACGATAATTATAGTGGAGATGGTGATGCAACTTTTTCCGATCATCTAATCACCATACTGGAAAAACTCACTCAGGTTATGAATAATAACCTTACCCGTATGGAGCACCCTGATCCGCAGCGTGGAGGATCAATGTTAGATCGATTCATTAGGAAAAAACCACCAACGTTCAATGGGAGTACAAATCCCTTAGTATCTGAGCAAAGGATAAATTCCCTAGAGAAAATATTTCAGGCTTTGGGAGTAGTGAAAGGGAAAGAGTTATCATGGCAGTTTACCGACTCATTGGAGATGCTAATCAATGGTTGTCATTGATTCAAAACAAGAAGGAAGATGATGAAGTATAAAATATTGAATGGAGGGAGTTCGTTGATCTATTTTTAGAAAAATACTTTCCTTGCGGCCATCGAGAAGATATGGAAAAGTAATTTTTGAGTCTGAGACAGAAGGAGGATGAGAATGTCGCAAAGTATGATGCTAACTTTACAAGGTTAGAAAGGTATACTGGAGATTATATACATAACCCAACAAATAATATTGATCGTTTCTTTGATTGGTTAAAACCATTTATCCTTCGAGCATTAGTCTCACAATCCTTTTTATCTTATGAAGACATTGTCTCATGTGCTATCAAGACCGAAAAGGAATTCCTTAAGTCTTATGACTTTAAAGAAAAGCAAGAGAAGAAGAGACCTACTAATAAATCTGAGAATGGAAATATGGTGAATACGGGAATGGTTTAATATCCATCATGTGGTAAATGTGGTAAGAAACACCCCAGTACTTGCTTCAAGGGAACAAGAGTCTGTTACAAGTGTGGTGAAAAAGGCCTCCAAGCTCGTGATTGCAAGGGGAAGAAGGAAGCTACCAATGTTCAGTGATACAATTGAAGGGATATGAGGCATTATGAAAATTAATTTCCTAAGCGTCAGGAGAACTTACCTCAGAAAAGGCCACGGGATCAAGGCCAAGCTTATGATATCACTACTGCAGAGGTAGAAGCTCCGAAAGACATGGTGGTAGGTAATTTAATGGTTTCCTCAAGTTTAGAAAATGCATTTTTTGATTCTGGATCATCGAATTGTTTCATTTCTTCCAAGTTTGCTAAGAAAATTAGATATTTCCAATTTGATTTAACAAGGGAGTTGTCAGTTAAAACTCCTAAGGGAAGTTTCATTACAACAATGTTTTGTGAATCAGTCCCCATTAGAGCACATAAATGTTCTTTATCTGCTGATCTCTTCGTCATACATATGATTGAGTTTGATATAATCCTAGATATGGACTGGCTTTCGGACAATGATGCGAATATTTATTATAAGAAGAAAGAGGTTACGATTCATGATGATGATGATAAGGAACACCTTATCTTTAGAGTAGAATCATCACCACCTAATTCTTATCTAGATCCACCCCAAGTAGCTCAAATGAATTCAATTATTGTGGAGGAATAGAATGAAATAACTGTGGGTGACTAAAGGAATGTTCAAATAGAGGATTTACATATTGTGAAAGAATTTGTACATGTATTTCCGGAAGATTTACCTGAACATCATCCAGAACAAGAAGTTGTGTTTTCCATTGATTTAATTCCTAGATCAAGGCCTATATCGAAGACCCCTTATAGAATGGACACTATAGAATTATTCGAACTAAAGAAACAGATAGAGGAATTGAGTAATAAAGGATTTATTCGCCCTAGTGTTTCTCCATGGGGATCCCTTGTTCTTTTTGTTAAAAAGAAAGATGGATCTATGATGTTATGTATTGACTACAAGGAGATAAATGCTATAATGATAAATAAAATGTATCCCCTACCTCGAATTGATGATTTATTTGACCAACTGCATGGAGCTCAATACTTTTCAAAGATTGACCTTCGATCTAGATACCATCAATTGTGTGTGAAGAAGGAAGAAATTCCGAAGACAGCATTTCGAACCAGGTACGGGCATTACGAGTTTACTGTAATGCCTTTTTGGTTGACTAATGCACCCTCTATATTCATGGATCTAATGAATAGAGTTTTCAAGTAGTATCTCGAGGAATTTTTGGTGGTATTTATTGATGATATCTTGGTATAATCCAAAAGCTACAAAGATCGTGAAAATCATTTTCGCATTATCTTGAAGTCAATGAGAAGGAATGACTTATATGGGAAGTTTAGCAAGTGTGAATTCTGGATTTAGGAGATTTCTTTTCTTGGCCATATTGTCTCTAAAGAAGGAATCTCTGTTGATCCTTCTAGGACCAAGGAAATCCAATAATGGCCAGCACCTATGAGTATAACTGAGGTACATAGTTTTATTGGTTTGGCAGGTTATTATCGACGTTTCGTCCAGAATTTTTCTCGATTGGCTAAAACCCATTAACGAAGCTTACATTTAAAGGGGTTCAATTTGTTTGGACAAAAGAGTGTGAAGAATGTTTCGAAGAACTGAAAATAAGATTAGTCAATGCTTCTATATTGACTCTACCATCGGGGAATGATGGGTTCATTATTTATAGTGATGCATCGAAGAAAGGACTTGGTTGTGTCCATATGCCGAATGATAGGGTTATTGCCTATGTATCACGGCAGTTGAAAATTCATGAACAAAACTATCCTACTCATGATCTTGAGTTAGCAGTTGCGATCTTTTCTTTGAAGATATGGAGGCACTACCTCTATGGTGAAAAATGTGAGATTTATACTGATCACAAGAGTTTGATTAATATTTTCTCACAAAAAGAACTCAACATGTGGCAAAGGAGATGGCTTGAATTACTCAAGGATTATGATTGCACGATACACTACCACCCTGGGAAGGAAAACAAGGTAGAAGATGCTTTGAGAAAGAAAGATCATGGAGTTTTGAAAAATATGAGAATTTAAAGGGATCCAATTTTCATGGATCTAGTGAATATGGACATAGGAATAACCAGGGAAGGAGAAACATCAATGCTTTTTCAAATGGTTGTCAAACCATCATTACTAGAAAGGATTAAGAGTTATCATACTAATTATGGAGAATTTCAAAAGAAGATTAAAGCTATGAATGATGGGAGATTGAGAGATTTTGTGTATGAAAATGGAATTTTGAAATCCGGGAAAAGGCTTTGTGTTCCCGATATACCTGATATAAAAAGGGAATTGTCGGATGATTCTCATAGTTCCAATTTCTTTATACACCCTGGGTGCACCAAAATGTATAGAGACTTGAAGGAACATTTTTGATGGGACAATATGAAGAGGGAGATTCCTGATTTTGTGTCAAGATGTATGGTTTGTCAACAAGTGAAAGCTGGAAGGCAACACCCTGGAAGAGTCATGCAACCTCTTCCCATACCGGTGTGGAAATGGGACAATATTACGATGGAAATTTTCATGGGGCTACCAAAGACACCTAAAAGGAATGATGCAATATGGGTTATTGTTGATTGTCTTACCAAGTTCGCACATGTTCATGCTATAAGAGAAGATCTACAACTGGAATGTCTTGAAAGACTATATATTAATGAATTTGTGAGACTTCATGGAGTACCCCTATCGATTGTTTCGGATCGTGATCCCCGTTTTACTTCAAGATTCTGGAAGAGTCTTCAGAAATCCCTGGATACTGAACTTCATTTGAGCACTGTCTACCACCCTTAGACAGACATACAATCAGAACAGACTATTCAAACCTTAGAAGACATGTTGAGATCATGCTCACTTGAATTTCAGGGTATGTGGGATCAGTATTTACCTCTGGTGGAATTTTCCTATAAAAACAGCTTCTATTCGAGTATTCAGATGGCACCATATGAAGCGTTATATGGAAGGAGATGTCTCACACCAAAATGTTGGGATGACGTTGGTGTAAAAAAGCTTGGAGGTCTATAACTGGTGGATGAAACGATGGAAAAGGTGAAGGTAATCCAAAATCACATCAAATCATCTCAATGTAGGAAGAAGAGCTATGCCGATAATCGAAGGAAGGATTTGGAATTTCAAGTCGGTGGTCATGTTTTCCTGAAGGTATCTCCATGGAATGGAGTCACATGTTTTGGTAAGAAAGGTAAATTGAGTCCCAGGTACATCAGACCTTTCGAAATTCTAGAACTAATTGGGGCTTTAGCTTACCGATTGGCAATGCCGCCAAGTCTCTCCAAAGTTCACGATGTGTTCCATGTATCTCTGTTGAGGAAATACATGCCTAACCCAACGCATGTACTCACCTATGAGGAGTTAGAACTACATCCCAATCTGTCTTATTGTGAATATCCCGTCAGTATTCTTGATACGAGAGAACAAGTACTGAGAAACCAGACAACGCGTCTAGTAAAAGTTTTGTGGAGAAAACCATAAGATGGAAGAGGCAACATGGGAACCCGAGGAACTTATGATGAAAAACCACCCATGTCTTTTCATGTGATAAGTATTCTAGAAATTTCGAGGACAAAATTATTTCAAGGAGGGGATAATGTAACACCCCAAGCTTCTACGGTACACTTCTCTTTGAATAATGTGATAGCGTGTGTTGTACGCAACACCGAGTTCTAACACACCCAAACCAATCAAACTAGCCGTTATGAATAGTAATACATATTTTTTGAAATTATATATATTTTATATTTCAAAATGGACTTCATTTTTGGATTCAGAATATCGAATTTAGCCAAAGGGGAAATTTTGGTACTTTTCGGATAAATTTAATATTTTGATGAATAGTGAAAATTACTAAATTTTAATTGAAAACATCTTTTTTTATTAAAATAATTGATAGTTATAAATTATGAATTTTAGTGTTTCTAAAGTATATTTAGAATATATTTATATCATTTAATACAATGTTGTTCATTGGAGAAAATTTTACAATTAAACCGGACATAAACAAGTGTTAATCTTTTGATAGTTATTATCTCTTAAAAACACACTTTTTGTTTTAACAACAGGAATTAATTTTAAATTAATTTCTGCCACTTCTGTGTCTGGAATTTGAAAAAAATTGATTCCATATTTGGAATCAGGATGTTCAAATTTTGTAAATAGGTAACTTTTATTTTTAGAAATTTTGAATAATTACCGTGGTAAATATTTTATTTACCATGGTTAAGGGTAAATCCGGTAAATAAGGGTTGAAAAATAATATTATAATAATAAATAAATTACCCTAAAACGTGTCCGAACCTTATTGGTTGATACATGTTCGACCATGGGCATCTTTGGGTCGATTTTGGGACCACATGGTGCCACTTGTAAGTGATATGGACACTTTATTTTAATTAAGTTAAAATGAATACAAAAATGACATAAGCATATATCTTTTAGAAAAAAAAATTACATATGGTTATATATGTTGGATTTTAGACTATAAATATTCACTATAAATCTAAAAATATTTCCTACATAATGATATTTTATTTATAATTTTTAGACATTAAATAATTTAATTTATTTATGACACAATGATGATGTAGTAATTACCATAATAGTGATAAATTAAAATAATTGATATTGTAAATACCCAAATAAATATAATTTGAGACTTTTATTGAATTAGAAAAATTTTCTAGGTTAATATGACATATTATTATTGATTTAATTGACTTTTTTAGATGTAATAATTCTGTTATGATTTTCACAAAAATCAACTATTGTATAGTGTCAAAATTGACATAAAAGAGTTTTTAAAACAAATAATATATTATTAATTGATATTAAATTCATAACATTCTAAGGACTGGGCAAGAGACTTATATCATGATAAGCATATCATTAATGGACCTCTTGGGGGTCTCTTGGATGTGAATAGTATGTTTATTCACCATATAATATAAACATACAAAGCGACATTGTAAAAGTGAAACTAATTAACTTAGAGTTAATATTTAATGATAAGATTAATATAAGTACCCAAACCTGTCTTAATTCTATTGGTTGAGTGGTTTTCGACCCATCCCCACCTTAACAATTATATAATCAACTTTGGAGCCTTTAGAAACCGAATATGAATTTATTATAAATTAATATTTCTAGGTTTTCTAAAGGTGCCCCTCACCCCTCTTATAAAAGGGAACTCCTCCTTCTCATTTCTTCACACCTTCAAAGCCATTTGGTTTGGCCAAAATCATCCCAAATACACTCCCAACTTCTGTCACTACAACCTATAAGCCTTAGTTTGAACAGAAAGCCAATTTAAGGAGCCCTTTTGATCAAATCAAATGGAAGAACCCGAAGAAGAGGTAATGTTTTCACCACCCCTTTTCAAGTTCTGTTCTTCTTCCACTTCTTCATTCATTGTTATTACCATTATAAAATAATAACTTCAGTATCATATATATACAGTGAAGTTATTATAAATATGTTACAACCATATTCAGTATTATATCCACCCTTTGAATAACATGTCACCATACGTGCGTACGTACGGCTTACCGTCTCCACGTCATGGTGTAATTGTTATTCAATATATTATTATTTGGATGGGTATAATAATGATGTGTAACTCATGTAATTAATAAATATAAAATTTTAATGATTCTGTATATATGATATACCATCCATTCATATATTATTTTAACATCAAAATAATGATATTTTCGCTCGTGCTTACGTATAGACTACCGTCTCCACGAACGTGATTAGATTCATTCTCCATCGTATCCATTCATGTATAATTATCATATGATGATTTAAAAATAATGTTTAAGGACTTGATATCATTATTTATATGAATAATATACAACCTATACATGAAAAACATGGATTATGTAACAAAACATATAAAATAAAACGAGTAAGATAACACCTGAAAAGATGATAATACTAAGATATTATTAACAAAGCAATGTTAAAAGATCATATATGATATCATATGAATGTATATGATTCTTGTATAATTTAATAACAATTATTTCACTATTATACAGGAGGTTAACCTACCCCAACCAAGGAAAAGTACAAGGTAAGGGTTATTTCACAATCTCTCCATTATCCGAGGTTGTTTATACGTAATAATCTTCTGGGATCTCATTATTATCCACATCCATGTTTCTTAAAAATGTATTTCAAAACACTTTTACTATTTAAAAGAATATGGGTTAAAGTCATTTATACCCTTGTTTGACTTTTTATAAGTGTTTTATAAAGGAATCTTTCCGTCGTTTTCCAAACATGGGGCTTTTAACCTTTTCGACAGAATTAAGGTTAGAATGTTTTTTTAACTTATACGGCGGGTGAGGTTATTTTCCGCCATTATAAAATATTTGAAGCTTCACTTACAAGCTTATAAGAATATTTTCAAAGAAAATGTTTTATTTTATAAATATATGAATTCAAAATAGAATGAGATATTTCTCTAAAAAGAGTTTTGATTTTATCTATGTCAACATCCTTTGATGGATTTTACGCTTATTTGAAGTTGATTTATTATAATACAAAAATTCTATATTGTATTGAAGGTTTTGTGATATTTTTGACTGTGGATGTGCTATTATTATACAATTCATAGTTTATGGTGAAAGTATTGACATTTCGTATGCTAGTTTTAATACGAATGTTTATGTTATGTTTAAACCTTTTCATATGGGAATGCATTGTACTTAATATGTGACAGGTGGAGCCCGCTATATCTCCTCGATGCATCGGTAGGTCTCATGAGACAAACTAGTGTCTTGGAACAAGGCCTTGGGAAAATCTAATTTGTAGTCTTGGCACGAGGCCTTGGCTATGTGGTTATGATAGTCTGGCATTATGCATTCCATCATTATGAAAGTGGTTATTGATATTGCATATGATTATTCGATTAGTAGAACATCCATGTGAATAATTAAATTGATTTATTTCATTTTACTTTTTCCATACTATGTTGGAGTTCAAGTTTAAAAATATTTTGTTTTAGTTATACATTTCCATAAATGTTTATGCTTATTTAAGAATGTTTCCGCTGTATTACATACCCTTACGATGTGTTTGAGCTCACCCCTTTCTATGTTTTATTTTTCCCAGGAAGTGAAGAAGTAAATTATGAATGACCATCAGGGATATTATGTGGGGATATGAGTGTAGAATATGATGAAAAGATGTTGTTGTAGTTTTCATTTTTATGATGTAATGTAAGACTTATTAATATATCTAGTGTTTCCAAGGCTACTAAACCAATCGGTCTTTCGAGATTTGATCCTTCTTGTGATCATGCCAATGTTATGTAATAATGCACCGACTCTAGGTAACTGAGGTTTGGGCGTTACACATATACAATTCGATAAATGATTATGTCATTGTAGGATCAACTGAAAGTCCATCTTTAATGAAAATATGTCCATGAAATGTGACATCCTGAATCGAGATATCACAGTTTCTAAATTTCCCATTTATATCATCCTTTATGTGAGTCATAATAATGATCCATAAATGATTATCATGGTCCTTGTAGATTTTATAAGACAAACGAATATAATCAATGAAAACCACATCAAATTCATTAGAATACTAGTTTAATACATTGTTCATTATATCCATAAAAACATAGGTTACTTTAGTCAATCCAAATGGAATTAATATAATATCGTAATGACCATACCTTATCTGAAATGATATCTTTAGAATTTCCTCCTTCTTCACTCACAACTGTGATACCATGAATGAATAATAATAGTTGAAAAATACAAGGCTCCATGAATATGATTAGTCAAAACATTAATATGGGGAATAGGAAATCTTTTTTTATTGTAATGGAATTGATTTCTTTATATTTAATGCATAACCTCAGTGATTCATCTTACTATTTAAAAATGATATTACGGTATCACCATAGTTAAATAAGGGGAATATATCTCTTATTATCCAAATCCTCTAGTAGTTTCTTCGCATCCACTAATTCCATAGTATCCATTCTATAGGGAGACATTGATATTGTCCTTGCATCAGGGAGTAAAAAAATGAAAAATTCACCACCACACTCTAGGGGATGTCCTGGAATATCTTCCGGGAAAAAATCAATGTATTCTTACACAATAGGTACAATATTTATTTGATGATTACATTATTCTTGAATAGTTTTAGTTCATTATTCTTCCCTAACAATTTCATTTAGTTGATCTACTACGGGTAGAACTATATAAAAGTAGGTCAATAATATTATTCTCTAAACATGAGGGATTCTTCATTTTCCCCACAAATTGTAATTTCCTTCCCCCTATAATGAAATCATATTTAAAATTTTTAGAGCTAGTCAATACCAATATTTATATCAATGTTTACCATAAGAATGATACACATGGTAAGAATTTAATTCTCGTTTATGTGTCAAGTTGTGGACTATTCGATACATATTTTTCGCAATAACACATCCCTTGGGATTTATAACTGAAAACAATATTATTATATCAAATATAAATTGTAGAATTTTTTTAAAAACTAGGTTGATAAAAAATAGTGTGATGATCCAGAATAAAATGAAGAATTTGTTAAATTTAATAATAGAATTAATGTACCTACCACCACATCATTTTAGAGATCATCATCTACCTTACTAATGGCATATAGTTTAATATATCACCTTGGAATATCAAATTGAAAATTGCCTTGAGGCATGAGGAATTAAGTTTAGTTGTGCCCTATCTCACTGTAGATGAAATAATGAATAAAATATTTTTCCTTCTTACATTTGTATTATCTAACATGATAACCTTTTTCTCCAAATTTTAAATAAACTCCTAGACCCTTCAAGAATTCCATAGAGTGATTTATCCCACACTTCTCAAAATTTGGGAATTGCCTCATTAGTTTCTTATCATTTCACATATTTAATTTCTTTTTATGTTTAGAATACCTTTTCATAACTTGTATTTATTTAAATACATATGATCTTGATAATTCCTTGGCCTTCAAGAGGCATATAAAACTATTTTATTATATGATGACAAATTTTAGGAAACTAATACCCTTCGATGATTTGGTTTAAGAACATAAATGAAATAGTCTATATTGCATTTAGGGTTACCTGTATAATCCATAAAATAAATGGCTATCCATGTAAAGTAAAATCTATAATCTACAAAAATTACTTCTTTTTTATAGTTTATGATATGTAAAATTCAATTCTTCACATTTTTTGTGATAACGAGGGATGTATATAGAAAACATAATATCATGAAATGTTCTCCACACAGAGAGTTTAATTTCTTATTACTCTATTGTATTCATGATAAAATACCACCACTAGTCAACGTCGTATTGGAGACAATAGATTGGACTTGTAAAATTTTCATATTCACTACTTTCTGAGGCCATAAATATCATCTCCATGGACTTAATACATTTATAAACTACAATTGGATTAGTAGTCCCAGTATGAAAAGGAGCCGTATAATACATAAATTGATCCATCATAGGAGTTTATCACCTTTTAATAGGTTGTTCCATTCGGTAAAGGTTAATATTCATAACCTGATAAAATTTCCAAAATATTTTCATGATTTTATCTATTCTAATACCAACTATATTTACTTTATCAACATGAAAATATATACATTTTCAATAGTATTTACATTATTCATCTTTCAAGGTTCCATTAATAAATAATGTAAAATACTATATTATCTTATATAAAATGTATAATAATAATTATGGTATATCATATAATATAAATCAATGCATCATGAATCGATGAATGATAAAAATTTGTTACTTTGGGTAAATATTTAATTTCAAATACATCATGATAGAAGGTAATGAAAATGTGAACTATTCTAAGAGTATCTCATGTGTGTGTCAGTCTAAGTGTGCAGTATGGCACATTGTCATGTACCAGTTTACCCTGATTTATGCCTAAGACATTTTTTCACAGTTTTTAACCCATTGTATATTAGTTCCAGAACCAAATCCACCAGACGTATCTGGACATGGACGTGTTTCACGGAATACCTACATAACCCCTATATTACTAACATGTTTCTATGTTGTTTTATATATATCATAAATGAATATATTAGGGTTTTCATCCCTAATATATGTTTTAGGAATCTAGTTTCCAAGGATGCAGCTAAAAATCATCTGATACCAAATATAATGCCTCAACCGCCAATTCTCAGAGCTGGTGCATTATTTTATTACATTAGAATTATTATAGGTAATAAAATCTAAAACGACCGATTAGTTTAGCAGTCCTAGAAAAAAAATTACATAAAAACACCAAAAATCATTTTTAAAATAGAAAATACAAACAGGAAACATAAAAAATGATATAAAATTAATCATTGAAAACATTTTCAAATATATCATTTTCACAACCAGGGGAAGGGAATCATAATTCTGGTGGGCTCAAATTCTAAGTGAGGATAATTAAATAAGAATAAATAATGAATAAATTAAAATAAATTAAAATGGACATATAAATATATGATAACACATTCCATTCAAATGAATAAATAAGGATAAATAATCATACAAAGGTAATAAGCTGAAAACATATTCAATTTACTGAATTAACTAAAAATGAAATGCATCTATAGATATGTTGATGAAAGATATAATAGTTAAATAATAATAATCAAATTATTAATAAATAAAATGATTAGTTATTTGACTTCAGGTTTTCCATACTCATGATACATTTACTGTCAAGTATCAACTTATTCATATCTAATTTGGCTAACTAATTCTTCTCATGAGACTACTGATTCATCGAGGGGATTGTTTTAACTGGTCCATAACCGGTAAGGATTTCATTAAACAATCTCCAACCTGAATATTCAAGGAACAAAGAATTAATCATATTTTAAATCAACAATGATCCCTATATTATATCCATATTGAATAAATAATATTGAATTATAAATAATTCTGCATAGTCAGTATGTAACAGAAATGGTTATTGACCTTAAAACATAATAAAGGATGCTGTAAACATTTAAAAGTGTTTCATAACACATTGAAACGTTTAAATAATAATTAACCAAGAATTAAAGTAAAACTATGATTTAATAAGAATAAATATATTCATGATATAATAGGTCAATAGGTTGCATATACCTCATATAAATGTCAATTGGTGTATAAGAAAAATAAGTCAAAATAGAATGTAAGTGGATGAAAAATCAATTACCATAACCTTATTTATATTTTTTGGTATTTATACCCATATATAGTGGTTTAAAATTATGATAAAAACTTAAAAAAATAACCATAATAATGTTTAATATAACATATATTATCTTTCTAAAATATTTTTTACCCATTTATCAACACTGATTTATTGTTTTAACTATTTATGTTCTTAATAGCTTTGTTTCTTGGGGATGGTTTGACATGTTATTTTTTATTACTAATAATTTTATCATAGATTGACCATATAATGAGTGAACAATAATAGATAATTATAACACATATCCATAAAATATTTATTTATGACAATAAATAATGTTTGGAGAAACGAAATGTACTGCTCCATTAATTTAGACTGAATGTAGTACATACGCATGAACTCTCATTTAATTTCATTTTCATATTAATTGAATGAAAATAAAATGATGTACATTTTTTAGAGAATTAAATTATAATATATTTGGTATAAATTTTACATAGGTTTATTAAGACCACCATTTACACATTCCATTTATTGCATGAATGAGTCACACAACATTGAGGGGTGATATTCCACACTTCCACAAACTAAATTATCATATTCACACAAGATGAAAAGCATTTAGTTATTCAATAAATTTAAATTAAAACAGAATAAATAAATTATAAATATCATATATATGATATATAAATTGATTATCTAACATTATTTCCTCATGTGAGTAGTGGTGTGGGAAAAAGAACAATCAACATTTTGTGAAATGGTAGTTCACCGTACACATAAGCGGTATGTTCGTTACCCATTTGATGGTGGTGTGCATAAGTATAAGTCAAAACATTAGCATAAAAACATACTATTATATTTAGTAAATGGTCTTTTATATATAATATTTTAATAATAATAGTTTATGGGGTGGATACTGGAAATAAAATTAAATATATTTAGGAATTTTATAACATATTAATCAGGTAACTCCTTTTAGTTTTCACAAAAAGGATTCCTGGGATTGAATAACACCCAAATTTATCCTTTAATAAGTAATGGAGTTATGTTGGGGAGGGAATTTGGAAGAACTTTGATTAAACTTTGGGTCTTCACTGCCATGATAAATTCAGTGGAATGGAGGCCTTTTATAGTGTGGTAAAAGGGACACTCATGTAATATTTTGGAAGAAAGGAAACCCACTCACAATTGTTTATTGAAGGTGGATAAAAAATTGTTAAAATTAGAAAAAGGTATTATAGGGTTATAATATTTCTTGAGAATGGATTTTTGACTAGTTTGAATGTATTTTGGTCCATTAAGATTAAGGATTCATCACTCATTAAGCTTAATTTAACCTTAATCGTTGCAATTATTTTTAGAAACATTCTGTGATATTACTAAAAAACTATATTTGAATTATTAGAAATTATAAATTTGGTGAATCAAAATATATAAATCGTTTTAAAAAATTCCAATCATATAAGTGTCATATATTAATATAAATTTAGTCTTGTGATTGGGACCTAAATGAATTATTTCAAAGAAAAAAAAGTTCAAAGGGTTGTTGTGTTATTATTTTAAATTCCAAATTGAAATTGATTTAAATTAACAAAATTTGATTAATTGATAAAAATTTGATCTAGTTAAACATTTTAAAAAATATTTAAAAAAAAATTCAAACTTTCAAATAAATTAGATGAAAATAAAGTGTTAAACAAAAATTCTGAATATTTCAACATTCATTGAAAAACAAACCTTCACAGAAAAATACTATAGAATAATTGTAATCTAATTTTTATGTTTTTATTCCATATATTTATATTATTTTGAAATATTAAAAATATTAAAGTGTCAAAAATTAGATTTATAATGGGGTTTTCATTAAAATGTTGGAAAACTACCTTCATAAAAATATAGTATTTTATGTTTAATATTAGGTTTCTTATTATCTTATTTCTTAAAAATTTATTATTTGAGTGTGAAAAAAAGGTTTTTGATTCGTAATATATATATTTAAAACATAAAATCTCTAAATGATTTTGAATTTTTTGGCTTTGTAAAATTGGACTATATAGTGCTTTATTGAAATCGGGTGTTGTTAGTATTGTAAAGCTATCGAAAAGATATAATGGAATATTTAGTAATATAATATGGTGAGAAAAAATTATATTTTTTGTAACTTATTAATTATAATTTTTTTATTTAATAAAATTTGTTCATTTTTAATTTTTTTGTTCAATTATTACAATTCAATCATTTAAATATTAATTATCATTACCATTTAATCAGTTTTATATCATTATTTAATATTTTATTTATAAATTTTTATTATTTATAAATGTATTTTAAATTAATTTACTTTTCAATAATTGTTTACTAAATAAAATGTTTAATATTTATCCTAATTTAAATTTTTTTAATATTTATTTATTTATTTATTTCATTTTTTATATACCCATTTTTAATTAAATATAATTTATCTTAATTTTTAATTTTTAAATATGAATTCTATATTAATTTATTTTAACAAAACATTATTGAATTAACCAGTTTTTTAATAAATTTTTACATTTTATTCTTTTAAATTTTTATTTGATTAATTATTTCATTTTATTTGAGAACATTATCAGTACTCCAAAAGCATTGTTAAATGTTATCATTTATCATCCCAAAAAAATAAATGTTAGATAAAGGGTACTATTTATCAGTGAAAACAATAAGGTACTGATAAATATTACCCATTATAAGTGCTAAAAATGGTGATAAATGGTAGATTCTATAAGCACAAAAAAAAACCACAGAGAAAATCTCACCTTTATTAGCACTTTTCTCTAGCCCTGATAAAGGACAACAGTATTTAAGGCCTAATTTTTAGTAGTTATTTTTAATACATCATTGATCAAACCTTTTTCAAAATGATCATGTTCCAAATATAGAATAATTGTTATTTCATTTTCATTAAAAAATAAATTATTATCTACTTTTTTTATCAATCCTGGATGGTAAAGAAATGAGTTGTCAAATTATTTTTTTCGATTCCATCGATCTCTTATATCTCATTATAATCTTCTTCTGAGTAAATATATTAATAAAAAAAATAATTTTTACATATTTCACTATTTAGTCCATATAAATGATATATCTATATATAATAAAGGTCTATAATCGCATGTAGAAACACTTCCACAGATCTCAGCAAGGGATAAGTTGAGTTCTATCCACATTATAAAGAATGCACTAATAAATGGAGGTCCATTACCATGATATCTAAATGAAAGGATAAAAATACCCTTTATTAGTAATAAAAAAAGTGTTGATCAGGGTGTACCCTTTTTGTTTTGAGCATAGCAGAAGCATGTGTTGGTAGGTGATATATAAAAATTTTAATTATTAATATTTGTCTTAAACCAAGAGATATGATCTTTCCCATCAAATTTATAATTATTATATTTAATATCGGATGAAATAAATATCTATGCATAGGAACATTCTTTATTGATGATTGTTGAACATCTGTAATGGGCCATCCATATTTCCATCATTACACAAGTAAGGATCTAATGATAGAATACCACACAAGGTGATCTAAACGTGCTTCAATGGTCTCCTTGTAATACAACTCATTCTCTATGTGCTATAGTGAAAAATCTAATGTTTGTCATTGTACGTTCTTGATCACGCTTTCTTTGGTCTTACTGAATACATTTTTTGGATTCAAGTTCTTGTTACAGAGATAGGAGGAGGAGTCTTGAGATAATATTTTGTGCACAACAATTCTCAATTCCCCAACATAGTATTAATTTTGAATGAATTTCACAATAGAAATATCCATCTGTTTATAGAGATTATATTTAATTTACAAAATTTAATTTCATAACAACCATTAAATGTCACGACCCATCCCCCAGGGCCCGTATCATGACTACCCCAAACCCACCATCTATAGCCCAGGGGCTCACGACAAGCACCAAAGGCTTAAATCCCTAAACAAGGAAGGCCTTTTTTTAATAAATTGAAACACACACAACAGAGTACGTTCTGGAAGTAAAACACTAAAAAACTAATTACACAAGAATGTTGAAATGTAATGGGGCCGGAAATACAAGCCCAAAAGGAAAGTACAAGGACAACCAATGAAAATTAAAGCAAATACAGGGTCATCCTTCGGGGTTCCTACCTTAAGGGTAGGTAAAGATGGCCTCCTCATCACTCCATGTCCATCTGTCCACTCCGTGTACCACCATGCAGAGTGGTCCTCATCAGATTACCGTCCAAACCCGATACTCTCTACCTCAGTCAATGTTGTCCGTCATCTACAACCAACACAACATGGTGCGGGTATAGCCCATTCAGGGGTGAGTATAACGATAATCAGTAGGGACCCTAATACCCTCAAGGTCTCACAAAATCCAACAAGGATAAACCACAATGTATGAAATCAACGGATAACCATTACTTAGATATATGCCCATACATATACCTAAGTTATCTAGTATCCAATCATAATAATGAGTAAAATACAAGATTCATTTAATCAGCTCAAACCAGGATTTTATTTTAGTGGGTAGTATCATGTAACAACCAAATTTATATTTTCGGAACCTCAGTTGATGGTGTAATCCTCCTCTATCTTGTACAGTGGGCCTGCCGCATCACATAGAGGCGCTTCCCACATTCCTCCTACTACTGAGGTACTCCTCATGTCGTGTATTATGGGTCTACTGCATCACATAGTGGCGCTCCCCACCATAGGTCTGCCACGCTCACACAGAGGCACTCTCCCTCATAGCCTACAGAGGTACTCCTCCTGTCGAGTACCATGGTCTGCCATGCTCACATAGAGGCGCTCTCCACTATCGGTCTACCGCGTCACATAGATGTGCTCCCCACTGGGCCAGTCGAGTCACTCCGAGTTGAATCGGTCAAGCAGTAATCAGGTCTCATCCAACTAAAAGGTCTTCGTACTCAGTCTATTAACCTCTGTAAGGATCTATTCCATGAGCTACTGGTCGATACTCCAAAATTCACTAAGTCCCATGTGTAAGTATTTCAAAGGTCCTCCTTTTAATAGGCGTATCAATGCAATAGACTGTGCATCAATCAGATGCATGGTCTGTGAGTTATTATGATTTCCATCCCAGTGGCCCAGATGGATTTTAGGATTAAACCAACTCGACCATACCCCAACTGGGTCCATATGTCACGACCCATCCTTGGGGCCTGTGTCGTGACTACCCCACGCCCGCCTTCCATAGGCCAGGGGATGGTGACTAGCACCAAGGCGTTATTCCTGATAAATAGGGAAGGCATTTCCTTTGTAAAGTAAACAAACACCAAAGTGCAAGCAAGAAGAAGTAATCACTAAGTAAAACTGGGTACAAAAGTAAGTGTAGAAAAGTTAGTGGGCCAGAATACAAACCCAAACTGAAAGTAAAGTACAGCAGCAATGAAAGTACAACAACTGAAATGTTAAGTCGCAATGTCGAGCTGTCCTTTTGAAGTCCAACCTGAAGGGTGGGTATAGATAACTTCCTCAACTTCACGGGTCCTGCCGTCCCCTCTGTGTACGTCCTGCCCAGTGGTCCACCTCCAGGTACCGACATTCTCCACAAGCCTCCACCACGATTAGCACAGTCTGTCGTCTGCATCCAACACAACGTAGTGTGGGCATAGCCCATGTAGGGGTGAGTACAAGCTACTCAGTAGGGACCCCGAGACCCCCGAAGGACTCCCATAATACACAAAGGATAATACAAAAAGGAAAGATAAGATCACTAAGTAACGCCCGACACTACATAGCTATATGCCCATACATATACCTAAGTCATCAATTATAGCTCGTCTCAAACATCAGAGCCCAAGTACAACCTAGTCCACACAGGAAAATACAACCCAATCCACACAAGAAAGCATAACGTAATTTACACAGGAAGTCAGGTCAATCTTACCGAAGATAAAGATTGAAAGTCAAGACTCGGCTCACACAGGTATACATCTTCGTAAGATGATAGAGATGATCAGGTGTAGCCACTTATTCATCTAAGATGTCAGACCCACATAGGATCGATAGGAACTAACCCCTAAAATGATACACAATGGATCGATAGGTACTAACCCCAGCAATTACCCACAAAGGATCGATAAGTACTAACCCCCGTAATGACCCACACATGATCTGACCCACATAGGATCGGTACGCGTTGGCCCATATAGGGCCGCTGAGCGCTGACCCACAGAGGATCTGGCCCACACAAGATTGGTAGTACTGATCCACACTTGATCGCTGAGTGATGTAGTCGTCGTTATCGTATCCACAGAGGATTTCTGTATAGTCGTCATCATCATCGCAGTCGCAGCCAGCTCTAGGGTTCCCTAACACATCAAGCTCATTTGGAGGGGTTCGCTCCATGATCCGAGGGGTTGATACATCAACTAACATGAATTCTGGAGTTGATTTATCCAAAATTTCAGTATCGTCAAAATGAACTCAATGTGACAGACGACGCGTCAATCAGACGCCCGGTCTGAGAGTTATTGGTTTTTTCGTCCTAGGGGCCCGGTTGGTCTATAAGTCAAAACCAACCCTACCATACTCCAAATGTGACCAAACATCAAGCGGAGTAAGACAAAAGGTCCTTCTCACTATGATAAATCCAACAATGTTGATGGCATGTTATTCGAACGCCCGGAGCTCAAGTTATAAGTGTTTTCGCTCCGAGGGCCCGATTAGTTTCATACTCGAACCAACCTGACCGAACCCAAAGTTCTCCAAAACCCTATGTGAAATATATTGAAACGAACGCCTCGATCCAAGGATCTCATCGCAGCTAACGGTGTGTCGATTAGAGAATCATAGCCCATGATATGGGAAAAAGACCGAAAGAGGTCTGAAAGTGGTGGTTTTGGGCGCGGCCCGACACGTGTCCGGGTCTGGCCCGTTTGGGTGCGGCCCTGGCCGGCGCGCTGGTGCGGTCCGCTAGCCAGTTCGACGTGGCCGAGGTGAGCGGATGGGGGGGGGGGCGATGCCCCTGTTTATGTAATCGTGGCCCCCACTTGAGGGGGGCCGCTCCTTCATCCAGCCGGGGGTTACGAACCTCCGGTCTCCCCCCTGAACGGTCGGCCCGCTCTGGTCGGCCGGTTGCTGGAGCCACGAGACCGGCGCAGTCCCGTCCTCCTGCTCCGATGGCCAGAAGCTGGCCACAATTCCCTGTTACGCCGCAGCCCAAGGATGCGGCCTTGGTCTGACCGGCATAGCACGATGGCATCACACCCCTCCGCCGCGGCCCTGCTCCGGCCGCGGTTCTTTTGTGGTTCTCCAGCACGGTGCGACATCTCCACACCCCTTTACTGTGGTTCCCTCATTTTCCCGTGCGGTGTGACGGCATCACACCATCTCCATTCCAATCCACAATAAGGACAAAAATAGAAATAAGGGAGGAGGGTCGGCCATGTTTGTGCAATCCGACCCCCTCCCATTAATCGATAGCAAGCGACTAAAGATTAACGAAGAACACTCAAATATTACCGAACATATATTCATACCCCCTCCTCAATTTTTTTCGTCGAACGAGGTTGTCGTGGAAAGGGACGTTGCGGAATGAGACTTCGTAAGCGTCGTCGATGTCGCGGAGAGGAGGATTGATGGCGTCGCGGTACACGGCGTCACGTAGTCGATCTCCAAGGATTGGGTGTTCTTCTTGGGAGACCGACGTTCTTTGTCGGTGATGGTGCATTCTTTGTGTTCATCAAAGAAGAAGATGAAGATTCTTCAACAGTTGGAATTCTACCTTTCCCAAAACTCCACACAACGAGTTCCAGCCAAAATAAAATAAGACTCACCTTATTTTATTAAAGCTTGGCATGCATCTGAAAAATAAAAAATTCAAAAAGAAACCACCTAATTAATTAACATAAGTTGTCAAATTAATTAGAGAGTTTAAGGGGTTAGGAAATATGAAGGGGTGGGGTTTGTGTGGGCACCACCCCACAAATATATTATCTAGGTTAGTTCCCCAACGTCCACTAAACAGAAATAACCACTTAGTAAAAAGAAATAAAATTTTAGCTCAATTTTTTTTACTTTCCATGTTTTTTTAATAACTCCTCCCTAGAAAATGCAACCCATGTAATGGTCTTCATAAGCAATTACCGGCACTGCGGTTCCATTGGTGTCCTCATATTTCGATTCTGAGAATCGGTTTAAAAGATATAAAAACCCGCTTGTTCGTTCACTGAACGTACCCGATCTAAACTTCGGAAAATTACTCCGGGCTCACCGGGCCTCAGAATCAGGTGCTGTCAAAAACTGAGTTCTTGTAAAATCCCATAGAAAATTAAGGAAAAATTTCCATTTAATTTTATAGGTCTTTACATTACTAACACCTTCGGGATTTACATCCCTGTAAAGATGCATTAATAACTATGGAAACAAAAGTTGGTACTGTGCACGCATCTAAGCCTCCCGCTCCCAAGTGCTCTCCTGGAGGTTCACGTGCATCCATCTGATGTGAACTAGAGGAATCGACCATCCACGTAGGACCTACTCTTGTCGATACTCGATCAACACTGGGACCTCTGCAAAAGTCGCCCCATCATCAATGTCCAGTTATCCATGGTCAATGATATGCGTCGGTCGTGCACGTATCTCCTCAGCTGAGATACGTGGAAGATGTCGTGCACCCAGTGCAACTTAGGTGGTAGACATAGGTGATAATTCTCCTCGCCAATCCATATAAGGGCCTGGAATGATCTGATGAAGTTTGGAGACAACTTTCCACGGCGTCCAAATCTCCGTAATCAATGTCGAGGTGAGACTCGTAAGAAGACGTGTTCGCCATCCTCGAACTTCGGTGGTCTCCACCTCCTGTCAGTATAAGACTTATGCCAGCACTGAGCTATCTTCATCCATTACTGGATGACCTAGACCTTCCTTGTTGTGGCCTAGACCATCTCCGGTCCCACAAGTGCAGACTCTCCAGGGTCTGTCCAGCACATGGGTGATCTGCAAGGCCGGTCGTACAACGCCTCGTATGGTGCCATCCCGATGGTGGAGTGGTATCTGTTGTTGTATGAGAACTCTACCATGGGTAGGAGATCCTCCCAGCTGCCACCAAAGTTGAGGACACATGCACGGAGCATGTATTCAAGAGTCTGAATGGTCCTCTCCGTCTGACCATCTGTTTGAGGGTGAAAGGCAGTGCTCAGACATAGTTGCATCCCGAATGCTTCCTGCAACCCCTTCCATTGCTGGGAAGTAATGCGTGCATCATGATCGGAGACGATAGATGTTGGAACACCATGAAGCATTACAATCTCCTAAACGTAGAGGCGTCCCATGCTCTCCACTGAGACCTGCTCTCTGATGGTTAAGAAGTGGGCCGACTTGGTGAGGCGGTCGACAATCACCCAAATGGAGTCGTGACATCTAGAAGTGCATGGAAGTCCAGCCAAGAAGACCATAGATAACCCATCACACTTCTACTCCGGGACCTCCAAGGTTTGTACCAATCCTGCTGGTACCTGGTGTTCCACCTTCAGCCGTTGGCAGGTGAGGCATCGAGAAACGAACTCTACCATAGCCTTCTTCATACCCGGCCACCAGTGCTGACGTCAAATGTCCTGGTACATCTTCGCCACTCCTGGGTGTACCACTACAAGGGAATTGTATAACTACCTCAACACCTACTCCTGTAATGGATCGGGTACCATGTTACGTCCTCTGAAAGGATGACGTGCTCTCCTCCCACAGATAATCCATCAGGTTCCTGTCCGGAGGATATCTCTGCACGCCGTGTCTCAAAATCATCGTCCCCACACTGTGCCTCTAGGACCCGATGAAGAAGTGGAGGAGTGAATGTGAGTGACTGTAAAAAAGTTGCTCCATCAATATCCATGAAGGATATCTACAAAGCGGCATGCTGCTCTGTCGCCTCCCCAAGTTGCTGAATGCCCGTCCCCCTGCTGAGTGCATCGGCTACCACATTCCCCTTTCAAGAAGTATAGACTATCTCAAAGTCATAGTCCTGGAGGAACTCGATCCATCACCGCTGTCTCAGGTTCAGGTCCTTTTACGAGAAGATGTATCTGAGACACTCGTAGTCCAAATAGAATTTAAAGCGCTCGCCCTCAGATAGTGGCGCCACATAGCTAGAGCGAAGACCACTGCTGTCAACTACAGGTCATTGGTAGTGTAGTTCTGCTCATGCTGCCTCAACGGACATGATCCATAAGCGATCACTGCCCTCTCCTACACCAGGACACATCTGAGTTTGGTCCTTGATGCATCGCAATAGACTGCGTACCCTACTACCTCCTCCAGTAGAATCAAGATAGGTGCGATGTTCAATCTCTCTCTCAGCTCCTAGAAGCTCTGCTGACATCTGTTTGACCACACGAAGGGTTTCCCCTTCTTCTTCAAAGATGAAAGTGGTTCCGCAACTCTGAATAATTTTGGCACGAATCTCCGGTAGTACCCAGCTAGTCCCAAGAAATTTCGCACCTCCGTCACGCTCCTGGATGGCTCCCAAGAAAGCACTGCCTCGATATTCACAGGATCCACTGTAACTCTCTTCTCAGAGATGATGTGTCCAATGAAGTGGACTTCACGTATCCAGAACTGACACTTCAAGAGCTTACCATAAATCTGGTGCTCTCGGAGTGTGTCCAGTACAACCCGCATGTGGTTGGCGTGCTCCTCCTCTATCGTCGAGTATATCAAAATTTCATCGATGAAGACCATGACAACTTGATCGAGGTATGGCTGAAAGATCCTGTTTATGAGGACCATGAACACTACTAGAGCATTGGTTACGCCGAAAGGCATAACCAAGGACTCATAGTGGCCATACCGACATCTGAAGTCCATCTTCTGCACGTCCTCGTCCTGAACACTGAGCTGATTATAGCCTGACCTGAGGTCTATCTTCGAGAACCACTGTGCTCCTCTGATCTGATTGAAGAGGTCATCAATCGTTGGTAGCGGATACTTGTTCCTCACGGTCACCTTTTTCAGGCGACGATAGTCGACACGCAGTCCAAGCTCTCGTCCGCCTTCTTGGCAAACAATATAGGGGATGCCCAGGGTGAAACACTGGGTCAGATGAATCCATTTCCCTACAAGTCCTCCAACTGTAAACGTAGCTCTCGAATCTCGGCGGGATCCATCCGATATGCTAGGGTGGATATCGGGCCTATCCTGGGGTACATGTCAATATAAAAGTCTACCACTCTATGAGGAGGTAGTCCTAAAACATCGTCGGGAAAAACGTCCGCATACTGATCCACCACTGCAGGTAAGCTTGGACTCCACGCGTCAACTGATCATAGGATGAGGCTAGCTAACTAATGAGTGATGGGTTGTCCTCTCCTCTGCATGAGTCCATCCTATGCTACAGAGGCTCCCTTCTCACTGGTGAAGGTGAACCTACTCCAATCGGTGCGAACACATCGCAACTTGCGCCAAATGCAATCGATCTAAGAATGGACTGTAGATAACCAATCCATTCCCAAGATGATGTTGTAAGGCCTCGATACCGCTACAAGAAGATCCCAGCCAAAGCTCTTTCCTTCTAGATAATATCACACTACCGACACTAGTGCGTAATCGTCGTGTCTGCTCCCGTAGGAGTCTCTACCCGTAATGATCGATCCAAAGGCTCCGTCGGAATCACCGCACTCCAAACAAGCGTAGCGGTAATGAAATAATGACTCAATCCTATGTATATAAGAACTGCAGCATGGGTGGAATAGACACAGATGGTACCTTGAATAATCTTGGGTGCACCGTGGTCGTAAGCCTCCGCTGCCTGAAGCTGTTTTTGTCTCTGCCCGCCAGCTCCCTGTGGTCGGGGAGGAACTCCGGGTGGTGGTGGTGGTAGAGCCTCAAAGCATCTCCCACCACGTGCTACTCGGCCAGCTCCTCTTCATCGTCTGCCTGCTCCCTGAGGACCGCCACGGTCGACCCTCTGCCTTTGCTTGGGTGGTCCCTCAACCATCTGCTTCTCCTCTGTATGGTGGGTCGGGCAGTCA
Organism: Viscum album; assembly: GCA_963277665.1. Lineage (NCBI taxonomy): Eukaryota > Viridiplantae > Streptophyta > Magnoliopsida > Santalales > Viscaceae > Viscum > Viscum album. The sequence continues at coordinate 93,924,592 of OY728132.1, read as the reverse complement.
CGAGCCATGTGTCCCTGCCCACCGCATGGGTAGCACTGTCTGCCTCTTGTAAGACTGGACCTACGCTGTGTGCCCTGCACCACTGAGCCAGTGTCCTGAGGTTGTCCTCCTGAGGGACTGGTCTGCTTGGACCCATGTGTCATCCGTCGACTGCCAGTTGCAAAATACTCTTCTACATGTCGCCCTACTGTAGGTCTCGCTGCTGGCGTAGGCTCAGCAAGAAAGCTCTTAATGAGAATGGCTCGCTCTAGTACCCCTTCCCATGTCGGAATGCTGAGGGAGATCAGCGATGCCCTGATCTCATTCCTCAATCCATTCTCGAAGCTCTGGGCCTGGAAGAATGGGTCTCGTACCATGTCCGTCGAATAGTGCGAGAGATTGGTAAATCTGACCAAGTACTAGGAGACCGTCATGATGCCATGCCACAACTGTAGTAGCTCCTGGATGCGCACTACACGGAGGGTGGCTGGGACAAACTCCGAGTGGAAGAATCTCTCAATGTCCGTCCAGAGAAGAGATGCCTCGTCGTGCACCGGGAGAATCATGTTCCACCATCTGCCTGCTGCCACATGCAGGAGACTTGCTGCAAGGATCATAATGAGGTCTTCCGGTGTCCCTACGAAACGGAAAACTCGTACAACTACCTCCAGCCCATCCTCGGCTGCCTGAGGGATTATCTTCCCATGGAACCTAGGCGGTCTCTGATGCTAGAACTAGTGCAGTGAACTAAGGAAACATGCACTCTCTACGGCTGGGTATTGTAGCATCGGTGGCTCAGCGGGTAGTGGTATGGCCGGTGCCTCCACAGTAATAGGGCCCTACACCAAGGCCTCCTCGCTCGATGGACTGCAGTCATGCACGAAACTCGGAACCCTAGCTGGCTGCCATCATGGGGCTATCCTGAAAAAAAACTGGTGTGCCACAGTTTATACAGTATACCTGGTGAGCTGACATATAGTAATAAAAAATAAAACTTTTGGAACACACATGCAATCAATGTTTTCATGCTTTGAGTCGGAAATCAGAAGTCAGTGTCCTGATGTATGGATATGTCAACCGCCGCACCAAAACTGGACTCCCTGGACTGATAACCACACTCAATACTCTTAACACTATTTCTTTACATAGAAAAAGTTCAGATTCTTGAGTTCTGGGGTTGAACCGAACTCCTCTGATACCAATTTTTCAAGACCCGTCCTCGGGGCCCGTGTCGTGGATACCCCAAGCCCGCCTTCCATAGGCTAGGGGCTGATGACTAGCACCAAGGCATAATTACCGATAAAAAGGGAAGGCATTGCCTTTGTAAAGTAAACAAACACCATAGAGAAAGCAAGCAGACGTAAACACTAAGTAAAACTGGGTACAAAAGTAAGTGCAGAAAAGTAATTGGGCCAGAATACAAACCCAAACTAAAAGTAAAGTAAAACTGGAAAGAAAGTACAACAACTAAAAAGTAAAGATGCAACGTCGAGCCGTCCTCTGGAAGTCCCACCAGAAGGGTGGGTACATATAGCCTCCTCAACATCATGGGTCCTGTCGTCCGCTCCGTGTACGTCCTGCCCAGTGGTCCACCTCCAGGTATAGACTTTCTCCACAATCCTCCACTATGATTAGCGATGTCCGTCATCTATATCCAACACAATGTAGTGAAGGCATAGACCATGCAGGGGTGAGTATAAGCTACTCAGTAGGGATCCCGAGACCCCCGAAGGTCTCCATGAATCCCCAAAGGATAATCCACAAAGGAAGGATAATATTACGATGTAACATTCGACAATACATTGGTATATTCCCATACATATACCTAAGTCATCAATTCTAGTTCGGCTCCAAAATCCAAGCCCAAGTACAACCCAGTCCACATAGGAAAATAAAACCCAATACACATAGGAAAGAATAATGTAATTCACATAGGATGTCAAGTCAATCTTATCGAAGATAAAGATTGAAAGTCAATACTCAACTCACACAGGAATACTTTTTCATAAGACGATAGAGATGATCAGGTGTAGCCACTGATTCGTTTAATCCGTCAGACCCACATAGGAATGATAGGTACTAACCCTCTCAATGTCCCACAAAGGGTCGATAGATATTAACCCCCATAATGTCCCACAAAGGATCGATAGGTACTAACCCCTGCAATGACCCACACAGGATCTGACCCACAGAAGATCGGTATGCGCTGGCCCACATAGGACGGCTGAGCGCTGACCCACACAGAATTTGACCCACAAAGGATTAGTATCACTGATCCACACAGGATTGATGAGTGCTGTAGTCATCGCCGTAGTATCTACAGAGTATTTCTATACATTCGTCATCGTCGTCGCAGTCGCAACAAACTCTAGGGTTCCCGCACACAGAAAATGCATTCGGGAGGGTTCACTCCACAAGCAAGGGGGCTGATACATCAACTGACATGATGTCCGGAGTTGATTTATCCAAAAGTTCTGTATCGTCAAAAAGAACTCAACGCGACAGAAGTCGCATAAATCGGACGCCCAGTCTGAGAGTTATTGGCTTTTTCGTCCGAGGGGCCTGGTTGGTTTTTCTATCAAAACTAACATGGCCATACTCGAACTGCATCCAAACCTCAAGAGGAGTAAGCAAAAAGGTCTGTCTCATTAATATAAATCCAACAAAGTTGACAGTACGTCATTCGAACGCCCGGATCTCATGTTATAAGCGTTTCCGCTCCGAGAGCCCGGTTGGTTACGTGCTCGAACCAACCCGGCTAAACCCAAAGTACTCCGAAACATTAAATATCATATATCGAAACGACCGAATCGATCCAAGGATTTCATCACATCTGACGGGGCATCGATCGAAGTTCCGTAGCCCACGATATTGTAAAAATACTGAAAGAGGTCGGAAAGTAGGGGTTTCGGGCCTGAGACGGACTCGGCCCAAGACCCCCTGGGTTGGACCGAAACGGTTCGACCCGACCCGGGTTCGGGTCTAGCCCGTTTGGACGCAACCCGGCCCGGAGCACTGGCGCGGTCTGCTGGCGAACACGGCCTGGTCTAGCTGAGCAGATGGGGGGGGGGGGGGGTGATGCCCCCTGTTTATGTAACCGCATCCCCCACGTGAGGGGTCCGCTCCTCCTTCCAACTGGGGATACGAACTCCCGGTCTACCCTTGAACGTCCGGCCTGCTCCGGCCGGCCGGTTGCTGGCACCAGGGGACCGGGGCGGTCCCGCCCTCCTGCTCCGGTGGCCGGAAGCCAGCCATCCTTCCCTGCTCTACAGGGCCAGAGGTCGTGGCCTTGGTTCGACCGGCGTGGCACGACGGCGCCGCGCCCCTTCGTTGTGGTTCCCTCATTTTTCCGCGCGGTGTGACGGCAGCGCGCCTTCTCCGTTCCAATCCAAAACAAGGACAACAACAGAAATAAGGGAGGAGGTTTGGCCATGTTTGTGGGGTCCGGCCCCCTCCCATAAATCGATAGCAAGTAGCTAATGATTAATGAAGAATGCTCAAATATTCACGAACATATATTCAAACCCCTACCCCTAGCGTTTTAATTGAATGAGGTTTGTCACGAAAAAGTAAGTCACAGAAGGAGACTCTGTAAGCGTCGTTAGTGTCACAGAGGGGAGGATTGACGGTGTCGCGGTACACGGCATCGCGTAGTCAATCTCCGAGGATTCAATGTTCTTCGTCGGAGACCTGCATTCTATATCGTCAATGGTGCGTTCTTCGCGTTCTCCATGTTCTTCAACAAAGAATATTAAGATTCTTCAGGAGTTGGAATTCTCACTTTCCAAAAACTCCATTCAAAATGAGTTCCAGCCAAAATAAAATAAGACTGTCCTTATTTTATTAAAGCCTGCCATGCATTTCAAAAATACAAAATTCAAAAAGAAACCACATAATTAATTAACTTATGTTGTCAAATTAATTGCAGAGTTTAAGGGGTTAAGAAATATGAAGGGGTGGGGTTCGTGTGGGACCCACCGCACAAATATCTTATCTAGGTTAGTTCCCCAACTTCCACTGAATGGATATAACCACTTAGTAAAAAGAAATAAAATTGTAGCTCAATTTTAATTTACTTTCCACATTTTTTTTAATAACTCCTCCTAAGAAAAAGCAACCCCAGTAAAGGTATTCTTATGCAATTACTGATGTTGTGGTTCCATCGGTGTCCTCGGATTTCTATTCCTAGAAGGGGTTCAAAAGTTATAAAAACCCGCTCGTTCGTTCCCTGAATGTACCCGAGGTAATCTTCGGAAAATTAGTCCAGGCTCACCGGGCCCCGGAATTAGGTGTCGTCAGAAACTACGTTCTTATAAAATCCCAATTTAAACAAATAAAAAATTTCCCTTGAATTTTAAGGGTCTTTACACCATACCTCAAGTGGGGTCTGACTCGGTCCATGGTTCCAACTCGGCCTGAGGGGGAGGCTTGGCCCAAGGGCAGCCCTGCCAATGGGCGTCTTGGCCGGAGGGGGCGATCCGACCAAAGGGGGTGGCCCGGCTACAGGGGCGGCCCAGCCCGAGGTGGCGGCCCGACCCGAGGGGGCGGCACGGCCTGATGGGGAAGCCCGGCCTGCGTTGGGTATGCCCCGTTCTGGGTCCGGCCTGGCGGCCCGCGTGAACTTCCTGGTGGCTAGTGTGGCCTGATTTGTGGCCCACATGGCCTGGCTGGTGGCCCGCATGGCCTGGCTAGACACCGGTGCCCTTCGGGGCCCGGCCTAGCCGCCTGTGAGGGGGGGGGGGGGGGTCGTGCCTCATATCACCTGAACTGAACCGGTGCTAGGCCCCGGTTCTATAGCTCACGAGTATCGGGAGGGTATCGCCTTGTCCGGCAGAATGAGTGGGTATCCAGTTCCACATTTTCGGTTGACGGCCCAATGTCGGCCGCCCCAAATCCTCCTCTGTGGCCCTCCCTAGTCGTGGCTCTCCTCCTCCGCATGGCCCACTGGCGCTACGCACTTCCACGAGGGCCCGACCAGGCCATGGCCCCCTTCTCTTCCGCACGGTGCACTGGAACCATGCCCTTCCCCCATGGACTGGCCTAGCCGTGACCCTTTCTTCCACACGTCACGACAGTGCTACTCACGTCCGATGACCCAGCTGCATTACACCACTGGTTTCATTGTGGTCAGCCCATCGTCGGCCTTCAGTGCTCTGCAGCAGTCCACTCTTCCGGAGGCACTGTTTCACCACTTCCATTGTGTCGCCGACGTCGTGAACAAGCGAGGATAAATGAAAAGGGAGGGTCAGGTCATTTTCGTGCAGTCCTATCCCTCCACGTTATGGTGAAATCAAACGGAAAAAAATTACCCACGATTGAACAACGTAGAACAGAACAAATTCAAACTCAAAATTCCCTAACTCGTATTGTTTTCCATTGACGATGTTGCGGAAAGGAAAACAACATTCCATTGTTGTCAGAAAGAAGACAAAGAAGTCTGCGATGACATCGTCAGTGTTCTTCAAGGACGGCGCTTTCCTTTTTTTCCCCGGTTGAAGATCGTTCTTCGTTGGCGGAAGAGGCATTCTTCGTTGCGAGATTTAGTTCCTCCAACCTCTTCCGAACCCTCTCTTAATGATCCACCAAATGATTATGCCAAAAAAAATTAATGGGTTAGGCTAAACCATTTTTTAATTGTTTTTCAAAATATTCAAATGATTTCAAAATAATTAATTAATGTTATATTAATAAATTTGAGTCGAGTGGAGAATTTATGAGGGATGTTCCAAGGTCCCCCCCCCCACTTATGTAGAGTTCAAGGGGGTTTATTTCTAGTGTGTACCCCACATCTTTAATTGATAAGAGGTGTTTAGAACTCGGGTGGGCCCCACCACCATAACCTCTCATGGGATGTTATGGTGTGGTGGCCTCTACCTCTAACATCCACTTGGAGGTTTTAACCACTAAATGAAAATATGAAACACACTTATATTTATTTAATATTATTTTATTCATAAAAACTATAAAAACTAACTTTCATTCTCAACCAACATTCGTCAAAGAGAAAGTCTTAATAAATGAATACCAGCACTGCGAGTTCAATGGGGCCCTTAGATTTCAGTTCTGATCACCGGTTCAATAGTTATAATATTTCACTCGCACGTTTACTGTGAGTACCAAAACAAATCTTCCGAAATTGATTACGGACACATCGGGCCTCGGAATCAAGCGCCGTAAAATTTCACAGACTCATAAAATTTCCATGTATTAAAGAAAAAAATTTCCCTGTAATATATGTGACTTTACATTCTCCCCACCTGAGGGTATCATGTCCCCGTATGCTACAAATCAAACTATGGGAACAAATGAGGGTATTGATTATGCATTAGATCCTCCCGTTCCAATGTTCTCTCCTTGAGGATCCCTTGCTGTCATCATACGTGCACCATAGGTATCGTCCGCCCACATTGGACATTCTCCTGTCGATCCTCAATCTACGCTAGAACCTCCGTAAAAGTCTCACCATCATTGACGTCCACCTCTCCATGGTTGATGATGTGGGAAGGGTCGTGCACGTATCTCCTCAGTTGGGATACGTGGAAGACTTTTTGTACCCAGTGCAACTGAGGTGGAAGAGAAAGGCGGTAACCCACCTCACCTACTCTGATGAGGATCTAGAAGATTCTGATTAATATTGAAGATAACTTGCCACCTCGACCAAATCTCTGTATACCTCATCGAGGTGATACCCATAGAAAGACGTGGTCATCATCCTAAAACTCTATATTTCTCCATCTCCATTCAACATAGAACTTATATATGCTTTGTGCGGTATTCATCCACTCCTAGATGATCTACCCCTTCTCTGTGGTAGTGTGTACCATCTATGGTCCCACTAGTGCTGACTCCCCTGGGACAATCTAGCATAGTGGCGATCTGCAAGGTCGTCCATACAGGGCCTCAAAAGGTGACATACCGATGGGGGAGTGTTAGCTGTTGTTGTAGGAATACTCTACCAACAGTAATTGATCCTTCTAGCTACGAAAAAAGTCAAGGACACGGGCTCAGATCATGTCCTTGAGTGTCTGAATGGTCTGCTCAGTCTGAGCATCTATATGAGGATAGAAGGTGGTGCCCATGTGAAGCTGTGTCCTGAAATCCTCCTGCAACCCCTTTCATAGTCAGGAAGTAAACCATGTGTCATGGTCGGAGACAATAGAAGAAGGTACTCCATCAAAACACACAACATCCTGCACAAAGAGGCATCCCAAGCTCTCTACTATGCCATGGACTCGGATTAGTAGGAAGTGGTCTGACTTGGTGAGTCATTCCACGATCACCCATATTGAATCGTGACGCTTGGATGTACATGGAAGACCCATCACAAAGTCCATGTATATCCCATCCCACTTAAACTCTAGGACATATAAGGGATGAGCCAAGCCTCCTGTTACCTTGTGCTTCGACTTCACTTGCTGACAAGGGAGGCACCGAGAGAAAAACTATGCTACCGCCTGCTTCATACCTGGACACCAGTGCTATTGTTGGAGGTTCTGGTACATCCTCGCCACTCATTGATGTATAGCAAGAGGGGAAGTTTGGAACTCCCTCAACACATCCTCCTAAAGTGTAACTGGTACCAAGGATCATCCTCGGAAGAGGATGCCGTGCTCCCCACCTTCTGAAAATCCATCAGGTGCCTACTTTGTGGATATCTGAGAACGTCGTGTCTCATAGTCAGCATCTCCATGCTATTCCTCCCTAACTTGCTGAAGAAGTGGAGAAGTGACTGTAAGAGACTGAAGGAATGTTTCCTCATATCGATCCACATAAGAAATCTATAATGCAGTCAGCTACTCAGCCGCCTCTCCTTGTAGCTGTATACCAGATCTCCTACTGAGTGTATCGAAAACAACATTCCCCATACCAAGAGTGTATACTATCTCGAAGTCATAGTACTAGAGGAAATAAATCCAACACCGATGTCTCAGGTTCATTTCATTCTGGGAGACGATATACCTGAAACTCTTGTGATCAGAGTAAACTGTGAAACGCTATCCCATCAGATAGTACCTCCACATCTTTAATGCTAAGACCACTACTCCTAACTCCAAGTCATGGGTAGCATTGTTTTGATCATGTTATCTCAGATGCAAGGAACCATACACAGTCACAGCTCACTCCTGCATCATGACACAACCGATTAAGGTACTTAATGCGTCACAGTAGACTACGTACCCTACGGATTCCTATAGAAGCCTCACGATGGGGTAACAAGTAAATATCTACCTTAGCTCTTGAATGCTCGGCTGGCATCTTTGCAACCACATGAAGGGTTTCCCCTTATTCCTGAAAGATTATATTGATGTTTCAAATCTAGAGTAGTCCGGAACGAATCTCTGGTAGTATCAATCCAATCCTCTAGGAAACAACGTACCTCCATCGCACTCCTAGGTGGCTCCCAAGAAAGAACTGACTCAATATTGACTGGATCTACTGCAAATCCAGCCTCTGAGATGATAGTTCCTAAGAAGTGAAGCTTTAGAATCCAAAACATGAACTTTAAGAGCATACCATAATGATGGTTCTCTAGGAGTGTGTCCAATTCTACCTAAAAATGGTAGGCATGCTCCACCTCAATAGTCCAGTAGATAAGGATTTTGTCGATGAATAACATGAAAAAGAGATCGAGGTAAGGCTAGAAGATCTTGTTCATCAGACTCATGAACATTTTTGGATCATTGGTTACTCTGAATGGAATAACCAAGAACTCGTAGTGCCCGTACGGACACCATAAGTCCGTCTTCCTCACATCCTTGTCTCGAACTCCGAGCTTGTGATGGGATGATCTGAGCTCTATCTTCAAAAACCATCATGATCCCTTGAGCGGATCAAAGAGGTTGTCAATCCTCTGGAGTGGTTACTAGTTCATCATGGTCAATTGGTTTAGGTGACGGTAGTCGACATAAAGCCTCAAGCTCCCATATGCCTTCTTCGCAAACCTAATCGGGGATGCCTTGGGAGAAACACTGGGTTGGATGAATCCCTTCCCCTGCAAGTCCTCCAGCTCTACCCGTAGCTCAAGAAGCTCAGCGGGTGCTATTTAATATGCTGGAGTAGATATCAGTGTCTTCCTGGGGAACATGTCCATGTAAAAGTCCACCTCTCGATGAGGAGGTAGTCCTGGAACATCTTCAGGGAAACATTAGCATATTGGTCCACCATTACAAGATAAGTTGGACTCTCAGCATCAACTGCTCTATGGTTAAGGCAAGCCAACAGGTGAGTTATTGGATGCACCCCCCTCCGAGTAAGTTCTTCTTGTTTTGCAGTGGTTCCCTTCTTGTTGGTTAAGTTAAAACTAGTCCCATATGTGTGGACACACCGCACATTTCACCTAATACATTCTATCTATGAATAGACTATAGATAACCATTCCATACCCAAGATGACTTCTTAAGGTATTGGCACCACTACTAGTATATCTCAGCAGAAGCTCTCTCCTCCTGGAGTTAGCTCGAACTACCGGCACCAGTGCCTAATCGTTGAATATGCTCCCGTAGAGGCCTCTAGCTATAATTATTGAACTAATGACTCGTTCGGAATCTCTGAGATCTGAAAGAGGGATGTGTAAATGAATGAATGAATGGAACCTGCGTCTATAAGAACTACAACTAAGCTGGAGTAGACACAAATCGTACCTCGAATCATCTCCGGAGGGCCATGGTTGTATGCCTCAGCTGCCTAAAACTGTGCTCTCCCATGTCCACCTGCTCCTTGCTTTCGTGGTGGTCCTCCTGGTGGTGGTGGAGGTAGTACCTTGTAATGTCGTCCACCACCAGATGCTCTACTAGCTCCTCTTCCACGTCTTCTGGCACCCTGCGGACCGCCTCGATCAAACCTATTCCTCTACCTGGGAGGTCCCTCAACTATCTGCTGATCATCTGAACGGCGGGTCAGATAGTGATGAGCCATGTGACCCTGCCCACTGCATGAGTAAAACTACCTGCTCCTGGAAGGTAAGTCACTACCCTGGGTTCCTGCACAATAGATCGTGAGTCCTACGGTCTCCCACTAATGGTTTTGGTCCTCTTGGACCACTGCGTCATCTGTCTACTGCCATCTGTAGATAACTCTGATGCATGTCGACCATTAGTGGGTCTCACTGCTGGTGACTGCTCAGCAAGGAAAATCTCCATTAGGAGGGCTCTCTCTAACAGCCTCAACAACGCCGGGATTCTTATAGAGATCATCGATGCCCTGGTCTCTTGCGTGATCCCATGATCAAAGGTTCGGGGCCTAAATAATGGGTCCCTCACCATATTTGTGGAGTAGCATTAATGATCGGTGAACCTCATTGAGTACTGAGCTACAACCATGAGACCCTGCTGTAGATACAGTAGCTTCTTTATATGTACCACTCATAGGGTCGCTGGAACAAACCCCGCCCATAACAGGATCTCGAAGTCTGCCCAGGGAAGTGTCTCCTCATTGTGGACATAGAGCATCAGGCTCCTCCAACAGCCTGCTATTTCCAGAAGAAGACTCGCAGCAAGGATCACCATGTAGTCTACTGGTGACCCTACTTGCCTTAAAACTCTCACCACAACCTCCATCCAATCCTCAGCCACATGTGGGTATGTCTCTCCCCATAACCTAGGTGGCCTATGGTGTTGGAACTCATGCAACACACTCAAGAAGCGTGCGGCGTCTGCTACAGGGGCTGGTGGAATCAGTGTCCCAATGGGATGTGGTACCGCTGGTGCCTCCACTGGTAACAGGACCTTCACCGAGGCCTCGTCGCTCGGTGGGCTATTAGAGTGTATGACTCTCGTGGCTCTACGGGGAGGCATCCGGAAAGAAATAGATGTGACACGGTCAATAGATTATACCTGGCGAGCTGACCTAGTTCAGCAGACTTAATAAAACTTTTAAAGACACACACACAAGTAGTGTTTTCTTTACCTAAGTTGGAAGTCAGCTGTCAGGGTCCTGGTGTAAGGATACATCAGCCTCCCACACCAACACTAGACTCCCTAAACTAAAAACCACACATAGTACCCTTAATACTAATGCTTCATATAAAAGAATGATCAGATCCCTATGTTCTGTGGTAGAACTGACTCCTCTGATACCAATTTGTTGCGACCCATCCCTCGGGGCCCGTATCGTGACTACCCCAAGCCCTCCTTCCATAGGCCAGGGGATGGCGACCAGAACCAAAGGTGTAAATCCATAAACCAGGAAGGCATTTCCATTATTAACTGAAACTCACACTACAGAGTATGTGCTGGAAGTAAAACAGTAAAACAAGCTTTATACGATAGAGTGTTGAAATGTAAAGGGGATGAAAATACAAGCCCAATAGGAAAGTGCAAGTAAAACTGAAGAAAAGTTAAGCAAAAATTTGGTTGTCCTCCAAGGTTCCTACCTAAAGGGTATGAACAGATGGCCACCTCATCACTCCATGTCTGTCTGTCTGCTCCGTATACCATCACACTGAGTGGTCCTCCTCCGGATACCGTGTAACACCCCATGATTTTATGAGAAATAAATTTTCTTCTATGATGTCTTGTGTTGTACGCTACAACGAGATTAGATTCTGTAATACAAAACTCTATATTAGCATGTATTATACACAAACACCATTCTTGGCTTATGTTGCACACAAGAGCGACCTTCCTTGAAACATGTGTTGTACGCAATACTGAGTTTCACTAAATATTGATATATTATTATAATAATTTGTACAGGACGTTATGAATAGTATTAACCGAATTTGTATTTTTATACCATTATAATTCATCTTACACATTTTCTATAATGAGATCTGAAATCAATATCAATTTTTTGATAAAAAAAATTATTTTCCAAAAAAAGCAGTTTTACCCCCTTTTGATGGCACACCGATTTTAAATCTAATTTTTCACAAGTTTCTAACTTCTATTTTAGAAAAAATTATTCTTCTTTTGAATTAGGATATAAAATTTTACATTGGAGAATGTTTTGATACTTTTCTGATAACATTCATATTTTGATGAATAGTAAAAATATGGTAAATTTTTATTAAAAAAAACATCTTTCATCAAGATTATTTATACGGTTAAATTATAATATTGAATGGTTTTATTGTATAAATAGAATATATGTTTACCATTTTATATTATGTAAGTCATTATCATTAATTTTACATTGATTTCATAGGTAAAAACATTTCTATCTTTGACAATATTTTAACTTTTAAAAACCATTTTTCTTAACAATGAGATTAATTTTAAATTAATTACTAAAACATCTCAATTTTTAATTTTGAAATATGGATGTATATTTGGAATTAGTGGGTCAAAATTATATAAATAGGTTACTTTTATTTTTTTGACATTATTAATAGTATATACGGTTAATTTTATTTACTACAGTTAAAGGTAAATCGGGTAATTAAGGTAAAAAATATGATTATAAAATTACCCTAAAAACTTCCAAAATTCTATTGGAAGAAAAAGAGTCTACCCATATCAAATAATGGTCATAATAGATTTTGTTCATGGAATTTTAAAGATGAAATTGATATAATTATTATCAAAACCAAAGAAAGTGACATCATGTCACTCACTTATATCTTATAAGTGTAATAATTTCAATTTATTGATACAACTCATAAAACATCTAATATAAATAGTCTCAGGAAAGCTAATAAAAATATATATACCATAATAATTAATTTTATATTTATAGGGATTAAATAATTATCATTAATGATGACACAATTGTGATGTAGAATTTATTTTATTGATTGAAATATGAAATAAATGGGTATAAAAATATTAAAATAAATATTATATTAACTAATTAATGTTCTCCAAAAAAATTATAGATGAATATGACATGTTATGAATCTATTAAATATTTTAGTTCAAATATATCCTCTATGTGGATTTTATTTAAATTCAAATAAATGAATAGTGTCAATATTGAGACGATTGTTATTTTATAAAAATAACCTATTATAAAATGGATTAAAAATTAAAAAAATATTTTAAAATTATAAATTGAAATTTATATGGTCCATAATGTCATAAAGTATAAAATTATGAACAATTCACAAAAATAAGTAATTATTTATAACAATTTGAAATTTATAATATTATTTCCACAAATAAAATTAAATAGATTAAATAAGGATAAATCAATTTGATAATGTTTAAAATAAATTAACAAAAATTATAAAAAAAATTTAGTTGTTTATATTACAACAATATATCATCTATTCTTCTAATTTAGTCATTTTTGGTGGTTTTTAAGTGGTTTTGAATTTATTATAAATTAATATTTCTTAGGTTTCCAATGATGCACCTCTCATCCCTTACAAAAGGGCAGCTCCTCCCTATCCTCCTCACACCATGTTGAGCCTTCATGCTTGGAAAAACCCTACCAATTTCTTTTCCCTAATTCCTTATAAATATACTAGAGGTCATGTTATTCTTCGATGACCATCTTTAGTTCCCTAATAGGAGGTTTAGAAGAGGCGCATAGAAGAAGAGGTAATATCCATTACTGATTCATTCTAATTTATTTTTTCTTCTACTACCAATTATTATTTTGGTTTCATTATAAATAAATAAAATAAGTATAACTCATATATTGATATTTTATTATAAATATGAAACAACCCTATTTCACCTTTTATCCATCCTACGGAAAATGAAATCATTGTGCGTGCGTACGTACGGAATACCGTCTCTAGGCCGTGGTGTAATCTGTTTTTCCAGCACCACGTTAAATTGATGGGTATAATGGTGGAAATAATTACTATATATGATTATTATAGCATGAAACTAATTCTGAGATATTATAACATCCACTCCAATTTCATTCAACAATTATAGGAACAATATCATCGCTCATGCATACGTACGGATTATCGTCTCCACGACGCGATGAGATTCATTATCCATGTTAACCATACATGAATTATTATAAATTATATGTAATGAATTATAATGAAATATATGAAATAATAATTCTACTTTATTTATGTGTATATATATATATATGTATGTCATATACTTACTTCCATTCAATTTAATAAGGAAATGATAACAACATTCATCTGTACGTACAGCCTACAGTCTCCATGAATGGTGTATTTCATTCCATTTATTGATCTATCATATATATATTATTGTGATGAATATATATTATATATAAGTCATGTTTTAAATTCTGAAATTTATTAAATCAGGTTATAAGTAATAATATCAAGAATAACAATTTGAAACACATATGATAAATGAAACAAATTTACCCAAAATGCTGATTTAACATTGAATTAAAAAAAGAACTGGTAATATAAATTCTTATGTGAATCATATATAATATCATAACTATTATTATTTTTCTATCATGTTTTCATAATATGTTAAAACCCATTATACAGGAGTTTCAGAAATGTATGGAAGAAATTGGACCTAAGGTAAGGGATAATATTGTAATCTAATTTTTATCTGAGATTTCTTATACGTAGGTATTTAATAGGGTTATATTTTTCATCCATGTCCATAAAATGTTTTCCAAAAATTGTTTAATATTATTCCATGTATTTTTAATTTCATGTTTACCTATCTTTGACTTCTACTTCATGTTATGAAAGGAATCTTTCTTTGTTTTACCATACGTGGAACTTTTTGACTTTTTCGTTAAAAGTACCAGGAGAATGTTTTATTAACTTATACGGCATGAACAGATTTTTATGGTTTCATAATCCCTTATTTTCATGAATCTTTCCCTACATGATTTAATGACTATTTTCAGAAAAATCTTTTTCTTTTAATATTTCATGGCATTTTTTGATAAGAAAATTATTTTGAAGAAGAAATGATATTTTCCTCAAGAATTCATTTTGAGTGTTTTATCAAACCCATTTCCATCTGTGATAACATTATTTTATATGTTTATATATCATGTATAATCTCTCTATTATTTACATGGCTTCGTTTTTCTTATGATGAAATGATATCCATTTATTTTATACAGAATATGTTATGATGGGATGGTGTTTATGAAACCCGTATAATTCCTTGGGTTATGATGAATGATTTATATTTATTTTGTGGAACATAAAATAATGATTTAATTATCATATGGGTGGGACATATATCTACCTCCAGTTCATTTGGTAATGATTTATATCTCATGTGATAGACACGGGTGGGTCAACAAGTAAATCTGGTTCAGTAATACCGGGCTGGAACGACATGTAAACCCAGTTCAGTAATGGAGTTTATCTACTTTAATGGTCTTGGAAGCAATTCCTTGGCTACTATGGAAATCCTAACATGTGCATAATGGTTTCCACAATTAAATGTTTTATTCCAATAATTTTTTATCATGTTTAATGTTCCTTTATGATCTATGCCTTATGAACTGCCAATATTTATGTCATTACTCGTGATTTTGATGTTTTATGTTCATGTTCTTATGTTCAAATGTTTAGGGATTGTTTTATGTTCTCCATGTTTTCCATTACTTAGAATTTGAGCTCACCCTTTTTATATTTCCTTTTACATAGGATATAAAGAATAGTTTTACGTAATAGAACCAAAGGGGAAAATTTTTATGCGTGGTGTTGAATATCTATCACCATGATTAGAAGATTATGTTCCGAGTTTCTAAATAATCGTAACTAATATGGTCTTTGGGCATATTTTTTGTCATGTATTAAGTATTCTGCAAAATTAATGTAATGTTTATGTAGTAAAAGCTTTGGGTCTCTTCAGTTGTTATCAGTGTGAAGGTTTAGTTATCATTTAGAAACTAGCATGCGAAAACTTTAGTGAGATTACTATAGATAATTATAAAGTATGCCTAAGGATGTCCCAAATGTTGAGAATAAGTATTGGTTATAGTCCTAGAATTACGGTAATGATATTAGAGTTACACCTAAGAAGTTATATATAGATGGTACTCCCCCCTTATTATGTTGTTTTCCTAGAATGATTTATGCCTCTCACATTATTATTTTTGGGTTTTAGATGATGGATGGAACCCGAATGGACCATGTTGATCAATGTAATGGAAAAAGGAATGACTTTCCTCTTGAATAAACCAATGTTATGGGAGATGGAGTGAAAATATTATTTCTATACTTACAAAATATATGAATCTTTCTGGACATCCAAATGACCAGAGAAAGGAGCAATATTCTATTGAGTCCTTCATGAGGAAATGTCCACCTTATTTTAGTGGGTGTTCTAATCCAATTGTTGCTAAACAATGGATCAGTACAATTGAAAAGATATTTTCCATACTTCGCTGTTCAGAGCCTGAAAAGTTCATTTTGGCTATTTACCGGTTAGAAGGTGAAGCAAACCAATGGTGGAATCCAATTAAAAATCCAAGGCCCCATGATAGAATTGAATACATGGAATGAGACATGTTGAAAAACTTGTTTTTCAATATGTACTTCCCTCGTATTATTCGAAAAAAGATGGAAAATGAGATTCATTGAGCTTTCGCAAAAGGATGATGAATCTGTTGGTATATACGAGGTGAATTTTAAAAGGCTTGAAAGGTATGCATCTGGATTTATAATCCAACATGAAAGTAACATTGATCGATTCTTCAGTGGATTAACACCATGTCTTCGAAGAGAATTATCTATAAGAGACTTCATTAGCTACGAATAAATTGTGCGTTGTGCTATTAGGGATGAACTATAAGTTGGTGTTACATATCCATCTCATGGTATTGACATGAAACGAAAGATGGAGTTCACGGAAAAATCTAAAATCTATGGTGAAAAGAATACAAATATTTTATTATTCTCAAAGTGTGGAAAAAATCATGGTGGAGATTGACTTAAAGGGACTAGAGAATGTTTTATGTGATGAAAAGAAGGTCATTGAGTAGCTGAGTTCCAATATAAATGAAAAAAGGTATCTAATGATGTGAACAGAGAAATGATTATAGATAATTCACCACCAACACATCAATGCTACCAGTGCAAGGAAATGGGGCATTATGCTAATCATTGCCCTAATTCAAGGGTTAATGATGAACAAAGTGAGAAACCTCTTAAAGAAAAGGACAAACAGACGTCACATGAGATAACTAGTAATGATGTTGAGTATGAAAATAATGTTGTGGAATGATTAAATGTTTATGTAATGGGATTTCAATATAGTATCATGGAATCTCATTGATTGTATTATAGAATATTGGAATATCTATGTGTTGGTTAATTAAGGTTTTCATTAATTAAATGGTACCGGTAACCGTGAAAATAGATTGAAATATTTTTGGAAAGTAGATGATATGCATATAATGATGGGATAAACAGAAAATAATATGATTGATAATATTCATGAACTCATGACTAATATAAGGACAAAGTGATATCATGTTTTGATTATATAGATATTGTGGGATGTCGGTTAACTTTTGACAGCATTCATGTTTTCACAAAGGTTCTATGGTAATTAATGTTTCAAGAGAATAAATTATTAATGTATTCACATGTTTGGAATGAGATCAAAAAGATATATCTTATGATATATCAGGGATAAATTAGGGTATCGACATGTCTGTTATATGAACTTTCTAGAAATCGTTTTCTTTATACTATGAGATTAGACAGAAGTATTTTGGATAAGCATAAATGTTTGAAATGGATTAATTTAGACAAAAGATAGTATTGTTTAAGGATAGAAATATTTTTATTATTTCTGAAATTTTATAATAGTTTTGTTTTAAAAAAAGGACAACCTATATGACGATCCAAAACCCGTCGCGTTGGACAAGGTTGCGGGAATCGAACCGAGAACTGAATCATGACATGCCTTTATCACCTACCACTAGCCTACAGGAAGTCCCTCATTAGTAGAAATTAGTTTTATTTTATTATGTAGTATGATATTTTTAGTCTAGGTCCATTTTTGGAATCATATATGATTAACCTCACTATTGATGGACTTATGTATATTTGATAACTTTTTCTAACCTTTTGTTTGAGAACGATGGAATGACCCATCATTCTATCACATGATCTGTTAACACTTCACTAATAAAAAATTAAACTTCATTTTTTTAAGATATGAAGAAGAAATTGTGCATGGAATGACAAACGGCGAGACTGTACCAAAATTAAGTAAGTATTTCTTCTAATTCAAAATTTTCAACTTTTGGGAAATTATATTGATAACCAAAAATGTTGTCCTAGTACCCTCATATCCGATGAAATATATGGTACCTTAGATCATCAAAAATTTATGTCTTTGAGATTGTTGGATTTTTCCTTGCCATGTTCTCTACCACTATTCATCAGAACATGATGGTTATATTTCTCATCCATATCAATGTTTTCACCTATGTTCTCCTATGTGGAAACCCATTGATGAGTTACTTTGGGTATCCATTTTGTTTCTAACATTACTTTTTAAAATAATATTTTATTATTCATTTTTATGATGTGGGTTTCTATTAAAAAAATCCTATTAGTAAACTTTTTATAACCCTGCCGAATTTTGATGGCGAAATTCTTTTTAATGGGGCTAGAATGTTACAACCCAAGATTTTTATGAGAAATAATTTTTATTCTATGATGTATTTTGTTGTACACTTCACCAAGATTATCTTATATTATATTCAACACCGTATTATCTTGTATTATATGAAAAAACTATTCTTGGATTGTGTTGCATGCAAGAGCAACCTTCCTCGATAGACTGTGTTGTACGCAATACTGAGTTTAACTAAACAATGATATATTATTATAATATTTTTAACGTTCCATTATGAATAGTAATAAAAGAATTTTTAATTTTATAACAATTTAATTCATTTTACTCATTTTCTATAATGAGATATGAAAATAAAATCAATTTTTCAATAAAAGAAGTATATTTTAGAAAATGTAGTTTTACCGCCTTTTGATAGAACACCCATTTTAAATATAATTCATGAAAAGTTATGATGTTAAATTTTAAAAAATAAATATATTCTTTTGAATAAGGATATAAAAATATATATTAGATAAATTTTTGATAATTTTGTGATAACATTACTATTTTTATGAATAGTAAAAATACGCTAAATTTTAATTAAAACCAACTTTTTTCATCAAGATAATTTATATGGATAAATTATCATATTGAATGGGTTTAAAGAATAAATTGAATATATTTTTACCATTTAATACAATTCAAGTCATTATCATTAATTTTACATTCAATTATTAGGTAAAAACATTTCAATCATTGACAATTTTTTAACTTTAAAAAACCCATTTTGTTAACAACGAGATTAATTTTCAATTAATTACTATGTCTTCTGTGTTTTGAATTTTGAAAATTGGATTCCATATTTGTATCCAGTGAGTCAAAATTATGGAAATAGGTTTCTTCTATGTTTTTGATATTATGAATAGTAACTACGGTAATTTTTATTTACAACAGTTAAAGGTAAATCAGGTAATTAATGGTAATAATAAGATTATAAAATTACCCAAACACATGTCAAAATTATATTGGATTAATAAAAGTAGACCCATTTCACTTAAGGGTTGGAATATATTCATTCCATGGAATTTTGACCCTGAAAATAATATAATTATTATTAAAACCAAATAAAGTGACAACATGTCACTCTCTTATATCTTATAACTGTAATAATTTTACTTTATAGATAAACCTCATTAAACATCGAATATAAATAGTCTCCAGAAATATAATAAAATTATCTACATCATTGGAATTTATTTGTAATTTTTAGGGATTAAATAATTAATATTAATGATTACACAATAATGATTTAGAAATTATTTTATTGATTGAAATATCAAATAAATGGTTTTGAAAATATTTAAATAAATATCATATGAGATAATTAATGTTCTCCAAAAAATTTCTAGATGAATATGACAAGGTACGAATCTATTAAATATTATGGTTCAAATATATCCACTGTGTGGATTTTATTTAAATTCAAATAAATGAATAGTGTCAAAATTGACACTATTGTCATTTTATAAAAATAATATATTATAAAATAGATTAAAAATAAAAAAATATATTTAAAAATATAAAATTAAAATTTATATGGTCTAAAATCTATTAAACTATCCAAATATGTAAAATGCACAACACGTAGATAATAATTTATAACAATTTAAAATTTAGAATATTTTTTCCACAAATTAAATTAAATACATTAAATAAGGATAAATCAAGTTGATAAGGTATAAAATAAATTACCAACATGTCTAAATTATATTGGATGAGGACATTACAACCATATCTCTTCTCAGCTTTGAATTGAGTCGTTTTTGGAGGTTTTAATGCTATTTTTGAATTTTTTATAAATTAATATTTCTTATGTTTCCAAAGGTGCTCCTCCCCTCCCATATAAAAGAGCACCTCCTCCCTCTCCTCCTCACCCCATTTTGAACATTCATGCTTGGCCAACCCCTGCCAATTTCTCTTATCCAATTACTTATAAACATACTCAAGGTCATGGTCTTCTTCAAAGACCAACTTTAGTGACCTAAGAGGTGGTTTATAAGAGGTGCATCGAAGAAGAGATAATATCCTTTATCGATTATTTCAAATTTATTTCATCTTCTACATCATCTTATTTATTTGTTTCATTATAAAGTAATAATATATGTATCAATCATATAATTATATGTTATTATAAATATTAAACAACCCTATTTCACCTTTTATCCATCCTATGGAAAACGAAATCACCACGCGTGCGTACGTACGGAATACCGTCTCCACGCCGTGTTGTAATCTAATTTTTCAATACCACCTTACATGGATGGGTATAATGGTGGAAATAATAACTATATATTATTATTATAACATGGTAATAATTCTGAGATATTATATCATCCAATCCAATTCCATTCAATAATTATGGGAACGATAACATCGCTCGTGCTTACGTACGGATTACCGTCTCCACGACGCGATGAGATTCATTCTCCATGTTATCCATTCATGAATGATTATAATGTATATATAATGAATAATAATGAATTATATGACATAATAATTATACTTTATTTATGTATATATATATGTATGTCATCTACGTACTTCAATCAAATTCAATAAAGAAATTAAAACAACGTTCATGCGTACATACGATCTACCGTCTCCATGAATGATATATTTCATTCCATTTGTTGATCTATCATATATATTTTTGTGATTAATATATATTATATATAAATCATTTTATACATTCTGGATTTAATAAAATCAGGATATAAGTAATAATATCAAGATCAAGTAGAAACTGGAACGATAAATGAAACAATTTTACCCAAAATGCTGATTTAACATGGAATTGCCAATGGAATGGGTAATATTATTTACTAAGTGAATCATATATGAAATAATAAATATTATTATTTTTTTGTTACCTGTTAATAATATTTTTAAACCCACTGTATAGTAGTATTGGACAAGTATAGAAGAAATTGGTCCTAAGGTAAGGGATAATTTTCCAATCTTATTTTAATCTGAGATTGCTTATACGTATGTATTTACTAGGGTAATATTTTTCATCCATGTCCATAAAATGATTTTTATAAAGTTATTAATATTTTTCCACGTATTTTTAATGTCATTTTTACCCCTCTTTGACTATTACATTGTGTTACGGAAGAAATCATTCTTTTGTTTACCATATGTTTGACGCTTTTTGACATTTTTGTTAAAAGTATGAGGAGAATGTTTTTTAACATATATGGAATGAATAGATTTTTATGGTTTCATAAAACCGTATTTTAATGAAGCATACTCTACATGATTTCATTATTATTTTTAACAAAATCCGTTTCTTTTATAATTGCATGTAATTTTGTGAAAAGAAAATGAATTTGAAGAAGAAAGGATTCTTTCTGAAAGAATTCATTTTAAGTGTTTTATCAAAACCATTTTCCATATAAGATGACATTATTTAATATGTTTATATTTCCTGTATAATGTCTCTATTATTTAAATGGTTTCATTTTTCTTATGATGAAATGATATCAATTTTTATATACGTAATATGTTTGATGGGATGGTGTTTATGAAACCCATATTAATGTTTAGGTTATGATGAATGATTTATGATTATTTTGTGGCACACTAAAGAATGATTTCATTATTAGATGGGTGGAACCTATATATCTCCAAATTAATTGGGCAATGATTTATATCTAATGACATAGACATGGCAGGAATGGAATGTGAATCTTGTTTAGTAATACAGGGCTAGAACGACAAGAAAACTAGGTTCAGTAATGGACTTTGTCCACTATGACTATTTTGGAAGAAATTCCTTGGATACAATGGAGATCCGAAAAAGTGCCTAATGGTTTCCACAATTACATGTATTATTCCCAAGTTTTTTATCATGTTTAATGTTCCTTTATGATCTATGTTTTATGCACTTCCAAGATTTATTTCATTACTCATGATTTTGATGTTTTATGTTCATGTTCTTACATTAAAATGTTTAGTGACTGTTTTATTTTCTCAATGATTATTTTTATTGATCATTTGATCTCAACCTTTTTATGATTTATTTTCCCCCGAATATAAAAAAAGTTATTAGGTTAGAAAACAAAAGGGGAAGATCTTTATGGGAGATTTTGAAGAGCATTCACCATGATTAGAAGATTACGTTACGAGTTTCCAAAGACTCTAAACTAATACGGTCTTTGGGAATATGTTTTTGTCATGTATTAAGTATTTTGAAAATGTAATGTAATATCTATGTACGTCAAGATTTTGTTCTCTACATAACATCCAGTCTTGATACTCTTTGCCTCAGTCAACGTTGTCTTTCGTCTGTATCTAACACAACGAGGCGCCGGAATAGCCCGTGTAGGGGTGAGTATAATGATACTCTGTAGGTACCACGAGACCCTCAAGGTCTCACAAAATCCAACAAGGATAATCCAATAATTATGAAATAAACATATAACCATTAATTAAGTATATTCCCATACATATACCTAGGTTATCTAGTAACCCATCTCAATCATGAGGAAAACCCAATAGTCATTGACTCAGCTCAAAATAGAATTTTATTTTAGGGGGTAGTATCAAGTAACAACACCAGCCATACTATCAGAACATGGGATGTCGGTGTACTCCTCCTATATCGAGTACAATGGGACTACCTCATCACACATAGGTGCTTCCTACTATCCATGGAATACTGAGGTACTCCTCCTGTCGAGTACTGTGGGTATGTTGCGTCACACAAAGGCACTCCCCACCATGGGTCTGTCGCGCTCACATAGAGGCACTCCACTTCGTAGCCTGTTGAGGTACTCCTCCTATCGAGTACCGTGGGACTGTCGCTCTCAAATAGTGGTTATCCCCACCATGGGTCGGCCGCATCACATAGAGGTTGTCCCCACTGGGCCAGTCGAGTCACTTTGAGTCGAATTGGTCAAGAAGTCGTTGGGTCGCAGCCAGCTATTAGGTCTTCGTACTCTGTCTGCTCACCTCAAGAAGGATCCTCTCCAGGAGCTACTGGTCGATACGCCAACTATCATGAAGTCCCATGAATAAATATTTCAAAGGTCCATCGTGTCATAGGGGTCTTAATGCAATATATTACGCGTCAATCGGACCCCTGGTCTGTGAGTTATTATCATTTCCGTCCTATGGGCCCGGTTGGATTTTAGGTTCAAACCAACTCAACAGTACCCAAACCGTGTCCAAACCTCAAGTGGGGTATTCCAAAAGAACCATCTCACTCTAATAATTCTGTTTACATAGAGAGTTCGTCGATCAAAAACTTGTTGCCCAAGATATTTGCGAAAAGGTGTATTCGGGTCAAACGGGATCAGACTGGGTTCCGACCCGGTCCGTGGGTTCGACCCGGCCCGATGGTCCAACCCAGCCCGAGGGGGTGGCCCTACTTGAGGGTAGCCTAGCCCGAGGGGGCGGCCTGGCTAGTTCTAGTTCGGGGTTGCGCTCATTCCAGACCGGAAACCCGCATGGACTGGCTGGCGGCCCGTGTGGCCTGGCTAGCCAACAGCTGGCAGCGCCCGCCCGAACCGCGTGTGGGTGGGGGTGGGGGGGGGGGGTGATGCGCCCCTGTCACCAGATTGGAACTGGCTCTAGGTGCCAATTCGGTTGCTCGTGGGACCTAGGAGGGTCATGCCTTTTCCAGCTGGCCGAGCGGCCAGCCGGTTCCTCACAGCTGATGGTCGACCCGACATCGGACGCCCCTACTCCTCCATTGCAGCCCACCTTGGCCATGGCTCTCCACTTCTTCATGAAACGATGGCACTGCACCCTTCTTCTGTGACCTGGCCTAGCCGTGGCCCTTTCTTCCATGCGGCACGTTGGTGTCGCACCCTTCCAGTCACCAGGTGGCCTTGCGCCACCGATATCTTCTCGGCCGACCCGTCACTGGTTCTCATTGCTCCACTGTGGTCCACTCTTCCAGCGGCGCTGTTGCGCTGACGCCGTCATCAACAAGTGAGAAAAAAAAGGGGGAGGTCGAGACATGTTCATAAGCCCTGATCCCTCCATGTCATGTTAAAATCAAATGGTAAAACATTATCCAAGATTGAACAATGTTGAATGGAACAAATTCAAACTCAAATTTCCCTACCTCATATTGTTGTTCGTTGACAATGTTGCAGAAAGGTGGACGTCATTCCATTGACATCTGAATGGAGAAGAAGAAGTCGATAGCGACATCATTGGCGTCCTTCTTGGATGGCACTTCCCTTTCTTTCACAGGATGAAGATCGTTCTTCATTGGCAGAAGATGCATTTTTCATTGGAAGAATTAGTTCTTCGAAGCTCTTCCAACCCCTCTCCCAATGCTCCACCAAATGAATATGCCATCCAAAAATAATCGGTTAAGCTAAGACATTATTTAATTTTTGTCCAAAATATTCAAAAGATTTAAAAAATAATTTATTAATGTTCCATTAAATAATTTGAGTGGATTGGAGCATTTATGGGGGAAGTTCAAGGGTCCCCCCACAATTATGGATAGTTCAAGGGTGTGTAATGACCGTGTGTTCCCCACCTCTTTAATTGATAAGAGGTGTTTAGATATCGGGTGGGCCCCACCACCATAACCTCTCATGGGATATTATGGTGTGGTGGACCCCACCTCTAACCTCCACTTGGTGTTTTTAACCACAAAATAAATCTAAGCTACACACTTATTTTTATTTAATTGTTTTATTCTTAAAATCTCTAAAAACTAACTTTCATTCTCGACCAACTGCCATCGAGGTGATAATTTTCTTAAGCGAATACTAGCAATTTTATTTCAACGGTGCCCTCATATATTAGATCCGAGAACTGGTTCAAATGTTTTAAATTCCCACTTTCACATTTACTGAACGTAGCCGAACAAAAATTCAAAAATTGATTCCGGGAACACTGGGCCTCGGTGTAAAGCAATGTAAAATTTTTAGACTCGTAAAATTCCTATGTATTTATGAAAAAAATTTCCATGGAATTTATAGTTCATTACATTAAATATATTTATAACCATTAATGAAATATCATGCCACATAATAATAATAACAGTATTACTATTTTTTGATGCACAAACTTATGAAATTTGGATAAAAAACATTTATCAAATCGTAAATATTTATTTTATCAATAGACACAGTCTTGATTTGTCATGACCACCTTCACCAAAAGGAGGGAAGGGACAAAATATTTCCAGGCCCTTCCTTCTTTATGTTGATGGAGAGATAATGACCCCCGAAACCCGCCTTCAATAGGTCCCGGAGTGGCGACTAGCACCAAGGGTATAAAATATCACACAAAATGGAAGGCATTACCCGTTTTATTTTTATAGGATCGAGAGATAAGATAGAAAAACCAACAATACTGAAGCTGAAAGTATAGGTAAATCCAAAATTAACCCATTCCCATATGCATGTTCAACAGTGAATGATACAACCCACAAAACATCCGATGGTAAAGTACCAAGAAAAAATAAAACAACAACAGAAACTGCCCCAAGGTCCGAGCTAGTACAGTCCCGCACGATCCCAGAAGTCCTCCTAGAATCATGAAAACAGTTTTATATACGTAGGGTGAGCATAAAAGTACTATCATTAGGGAAAACCAAAATCTCTCGTGCACAAGTGGACAAGCATTCTACTGCCATTTGAGAAAAGAGATAACCAAAACATCTAGCAAGGTAAACTATCCACACAGACCTCACCAAGGCACACTCCCCAAATAACACAAATCAAGTAAATTATAGAAACAACACATCGATATTTGGGTACCCCACGCCACTTTCCCACTAGTTATTTAAGACAACGTACACATTGAACCAATCCCACCATTCTCACCATAGTCCCACCGTAAAGCCCTTCCCACCCACACCTGGGCTATAACCGCCACACGCTACCACACCCACAAGCACCTGAGTAACAATAACAACTGCCCCACCTAATGACACCTGGGCATAATTCCGAAGACACTGGGAAACAAACTTCCCATAAACACCTGGTCAAACCACCACAACTACCCAACCCGAAGATTCTTGCACTAATAATGGACATCAGGCCATCACATCCTGCCCAAAGAGTCTTAGGATATTCTGGAAATAAAGCAGAAAATGTTCTAATAACTGGACACTCATAAAAGTGTTGGGAAAAACACCCTCCCCATGAAATGGAGTGTTCGGCACTAAGTGCTCAACTTGGGTGGGGCGCGAATAAGAAACATAAAAGCTACAGATATATGTATAGGTAACAAACACCTATCCCAACCTAGGAGTTCCGAAACCTAATCACAAACACCCTTGTTACTATTCATTCATAAAAGATTCCATGACACTCATGGCCAAGTCACAACTCATTCCCAAACTAATTCCCCACTCAACCATTCTTGTTTTCATGTTAATATATTCCCATATAGGTGAATTATGCCCTACCGACCATCTAACAGACATAAACACAATGTAGGAAAAGAAAAACAGCCAAACAACAATTTAAGCATTCACACTCGGTTCTCTTGTAAAGTTACAACAACTAAATGAAAAGTGAGATACCTCAAAGTACTGGAACCAAAGAAAACGTCACAAAAGTGTAAAGTGAGATCCATCGAAGTACTAAAAACAAAGAAGACCCTGAGACGCAGCCACCTGTCCCCAAAACAAGGAATCAACCATTTCTCAACAATAGAGGATCCCACCTGAGTTTGTGTCATAGTAGAAAAACCACACAGCTCCTGATACACAACCAATAACCATTCCACAATAGAGGATCACATCCCTATTGACATCTTCCCATATGCACCAGGAAGAACAACACACCCACCAACAAACAGAGTGGAAAAATTCTAGGTTCAAGCACATCATTCATTAGGTTCTTCTTTCTGTTTGTTAACCGGGGTGTTCACACATGGATTCTTGTTTTACTGAACATCCATTTAAACCAACTGAGTTTATGTGATTAACCAATTTCTATGTTATGTAATTTAATCATCACAGAAGACAATGGTACATTAGTGCGCAAGGAAAGACCACCAACGACCATGATTTTCAGTGAGCATAGGCCCGCACAAAAGTCACAACACATGTCAACATAAATGAGCACAGTAGAACATTGATCTCACCCCCTTCATTATTTAAAGGTCCGTTCATTATCTTCATTAATATTGGTTTCATCAATTCCCATAGAGAAAAAATTGTGGCCACCCCACATGATACACAAAATGGAGAGGCAAAGGAAAAATCACTACTTTATTAATCAAAGATCGAAATTCTTCTCCATGTGCCAAGAACATGGAAAATAACAACTCGCATGGGAGGGACGTCGGGAACTCTAAACGCACTATGAAGAAAAGGATGCAAGCCAGGAGGAAGAAGAAGGAAGATGAAATTCCCGTGCAATATGTAGATAATATCCCGTTGTTACGAGATATGGGGATTTGAATGGCATTAAATTCGGATTGTGGTTCCCCGCGCGGTTGGGTGGTTACACAAGATGGTATTAATTGTTATTTAATTATCCATTGAGGAGGTTCCTCAAGATTTCATGGGTATTAATTATAGGATTTAAATGTCTTTGAATCACTTAAAAAATGTTACAAATCCCAAAAAGGCGTTACAGAAAAAACTGTAGAAGAGAAACCCGACAAGGCTAGGTGACACCGATTGGTCGCACCAATCGGTCGTCCCGATCAGTCGATTTGATCAGTCGCACTGATCGGTCGCATGCCGAAATGATGTCCTACAACCAAGACGTCACCGCTAGGATCCGTAATTTGGATAATGGATGGACCGTGAGGTTCTGGGTCATCACATCAGATACCTCTCAAAGCATTCTAGCCCTCGACAATTTAAAACAACACCTGAAGAAAGGAGGGGGGTCCGAACAATCGCCCCCCGAATATACCTCTTAAGAGTGAACCCAAACTATTACAATCACCATAAAATAAAAGATTAAACCTTCATGTCATGTAGTGAGGGTTTTCCTTTCCTCCATGTTATGATACTATCTACTTTGGGAGGCTCTGACTCTACTGCACGAGTTTAGGCGCATCCACTCTAATGCATCATAACTAAGGATTAGGTCCTCCCCTCCCCAAATTTCAGGATACTTCACACACATCCACAGAAAAGGAAAACCACACAATCCATAGTTAACATGGTAATGTGTTCGATCACAAACTATTACAAAATAGAACAGCACAAGACTCAAAACAACTCTGGGTACTGGGAGCACATATGTGCTTCTCGTTCCCATGCACATTCCTCAGGCCCACCATGCATCCCCAACACACGATTCAAAGTAATGGATCATCCAAGAAGCACATTCTACTCATGATCCTCAATCATCACTGGTCTCTCCACGAGCGTTGCATCGTCTTCAATATCTATCTCTCCCTAGTCAAGGACGTGTGAATCCTCATGTAGATACCGATGGAGCTGGGACACATGGAAGACGTCATCTATCCTCAGTAGTGGCGGTGGAAACTCTAGCTGATAAGCCACTTCTCCAACCCGCCGCAACACTTCAAAGGGTCCGATGAACCTGGGAGAGAGCTTTCTCCCCCTGCCGATCCTCTGTTTTCCACTCCGAAGGGATACCATCAAGAACACATGGTCCCCGACCTC
This sequence comes from Viscum album, assembly GCA_963277665.1. NCBI lineage: Eukaryota > Viridiplantae > Streptophyta > Magnoliopsida > Santalales > Viscaceae > Viscum > Viscum album. The sequence continues at coordinate 93,895,546 of OY728132.1, read as the reverse complement.
GAACTCCAAGGGTCTCATCCTATTATCGACATATGACTTCTATCGATTCTGATCCACCTTCATCCTTTCTTGTATAAGCTGAACCTTCTATGTTGTGCTCTGCACTTCTTCTAGGCCAAGAACACTCGCTTCCTCGACCTCAGTCCAGCACATGGGTGAGTGACATGGGCTCCCATACAAGTCTTTGAACGAATCCATGCTAATGGAAGAGTGATAGATATTATTGTGGGAAAACTCTATCGTAGGCATGTGTCTCACCCACGATCCTCTTGAGTACAGAACACATACCCACAACATATCCTCCAACATCAGGATGGTGCACTCTTTCTGCCCATCTGTCTAGGGGTGGAAGGCAGTGCTAAGACGTAGCTGGCTACCAAAAGCATGTTGCAATCCTCTCCAGATTCGTGAGTTAAATTTTACATCCCTATCTGAGACTATGTATCTATGAACTCAATGAAAAAGCACCACCTCATCCCTGTACCTTTGTGCTAAATCATCCACTCCACCCGACTCCATAATCGCCAGAAAGTGAGCTTATTTCGTCAACCGGTCCACCACTACCGAGATAGCGTAGCAACCCCCATGAACCTTGTGTTGTCCCGTGACGAAATACATTGATATTTCCTCCCACTTCTACTTGGGTACATCAAGAGATTGCATCATACTGCCTGGAACACGGTGTTGGTCTTCACCTGCTGACACACGAGGCACCTTACTACAAACTCTGCTACTTCCCATTTCACCCCGAGCCACAAAAATTGTCTCCTCAGACCCTGGTACATCTTGGAAACTCCCATGTGCACTACTAGGGGTGAGTTGTGGATCTCACTAATAATTTTTTTATGCATCTCCTCTTGAGAAAACAGGTTTACTCGGAAAAGCATCTGGTTCTGTGCATCCTCCGTCCACCCTTCTAGAGCATTACCTGGTCATCTCGGTCACACGCCACTTCAATTTTTGAGTCCCACCCTTGAGACCCCTCCCCCTACCATAGTAGAGAAGACTACACTGTCATCTGATATATGAATCCTCTACCACCTTCCATCATAGCATCCAGGTACAGGGCAGCCAACTCATCTATATCCTTCCAAGTATCTGCCGCCTTTCGAACTGCATCCCTCTAGGACTTCCTGGTCTGGGAAACAGCCACTACATTCCATTTTCCTGTGGTGTGGTAAATCTATAAGTCCTAGTCCTGAAGGAACTCCATGCACCATCACTTCTGTATGATCAGGTCCTTCTGGGAGAAGATGTACTTCAAGATTTTGTGATCCGTGAAGACCATGAAGCGCTCCCCAATGAGGTAGTGCCACCAAAACATTAGTGCGAATATGACCACTGCATGATCTAGATCATGGTTCTCATAGTTACACTCATGGGGGTGTTATTTCCTAGACCCATAGGAGATCACCACTTGCCGTTGCATCAACACGCATCTGAGGAATTGCCTTGAAGCATCATAGAACACCTCATATGATGACTCTTATTATGAAAAACATAGAAATGGGGAACTAACCAACTTCTCCTTCAGATATCTAAAGGATTCTTCGCACGTCTCATCCCATACGAAAGCCAAGTCCTTATTTCTCAAGGCTGTCAAGGGTGCCTCATCTCGGGAGAAGTTGGGCACAGACCTCCAGTAGTAACCATCCATGCCAAGGAAACTACAAACCTCTACCATGTTCATTGGTACTTCCCGGGAAACAATTTCCTCGACCATCGATGGGTCCACTGCTATCCCCTCCTCGGAAACCACCTACCCAACAAAATGCACATCTCGCATTCAGAAATTCCACTTGGACAACTTTCCATAGAGCTGGTGATGTCGGAGGTCCTATAAAACTATTCTCTAGTGCTCATCATGATCCTCCTCTGATCTTGAGTAGATCAAGATGTCGTCAATAAACATGACTGTGAACCGGTCCAGATATTCCTGGAAGATAGAGTTCACGAGCCCTGTGATCACAGCTAGAGCGTTCGCGACACCGAACGACATGACTATAAACTCGAAGTGCCCATATCTGTACCTAAAGGCAGTCTTCAAGATTTCACCCTCCCTCACACTCACCTAGTGGTTTCCTGACCGCATGTCAATCTTAGAGGACCAACCTACTCCCTTCAGGTGATCAAAGAGAACGTTTATCCTCGAGAGGGGGTAGCGGTTCTTGACATTTACCCAGTTCAGTCTCTGGTAGTCTATGAACAACCTGATCCCACCATCCGCCTTCTTGGAGAATAAGACTCGAGCACCCCACGGTGACTTACTTGGTCGAACAAAACCCTTCTTCATCAGATCATCAATCTGTATATGCAACTCCCATAGCTCTGAAGGTTCCATTCAATAGGGGGTCATCGAAATCAGATGGGCCCTAGGTTGCAAGTCTATCCCAAAATTGATGTCACGTCGTGGGGGTATATTTGTCACCTCTTCATGGAAGACGTCCATATACTCACTGGAAATTCCTGGAACTTCCACCATTTCTGCATCCACCGAATCCATTGTTAGCTCAGCTTGTAAGGAGAGGAGGGGTTCCCCTCGCTTGCTACTCCCCTGGAAAGTCTGCTCACCGATGAAAGTCCCACATCAGCCGCCCATGCCTAAAAGCACATCCTTCCTTGAAAGTAGTCAATGACAGCACATATAGAGAACAAAAACTCAATGACTAGGATGACATCGTATGGCTGTATCTGCAACATTAGAAGATCCCAGACTAACTGATGTGGCCCTATTATCAGTCTGCATCCTAGGAAAACGTACAACAAGTCGTTCTGACCTCTGAATGATGTACTCAGCACCAGGGGCACTAAAGTCTCTCAGTGTCTAAACCCAGATCATGGGCTAGACTGGGTGTAACAAAGGAGTGTGAAACTCTTGTATCAAACAAAGCATATTTAAGGGTACTAAACAAGCTAATCGTACCTTGAAAGACCTCTGGCCCTACTAGAACCGTAGCCTATGTTGCATGCAATTTCCTACACCTAGATCCTCTACCTCTCGGTTGTCAGACACCTCCCCGAACATGCCCGAGTCGAGGCCCTTACGGAGCGCCCTGAGGTCAGCCTCCTCCTTCAACGTCTGCCCTCGGAGGGGCGTGAGCTTACTGACCATGCTGCTGCTGAAAGTGCCTAGCTGGGAACTGCTGCTACTGAGGTGGGTACTGGACCTGGCCACCCCCACCATACTGTTCTGTCTCTGGGCACTGGTTCCAAAGGTTCCCATGGCTACCATATATGAAGCATCTCGGCCCCGGGCCCGAAGGAAAAGGGAGAGGACGGGAGATTGGAAATGGAACTACTACACCCTGCTCCTTGCTGGTCGGAACCTAGAGGGCCCTGATGATGGAGGCATGCTGCTGACATCCTTACCCTTTGACGGGCCCAACTGGATCCCCTCTCAATGACATTCCTCTCATTGTGTGCATCATTTCCACCACTTCATCATTTTTCTTTACCTCTATGTAGGTCGGTAGTGTGGAGGTAGTAATTGCATACTGAAAAGAAGGTCAGAGTGCCTCCTCTAAATGTATCACCCGAGGATCCTCATCCAGAAAGAGGTCTGGTGAGAAGCGAAGGAGATCCTATAACTTTATCCCCAACTCTCTTACTGACATACTCCCCTGTTGGAGGAAGAGTATCTCCTGCATCTTCTCGGCCTTCATCGTGGAAGAGAGGAATTCCGCCTGGAACTCCTCCTCGAAGTCATCCCACGCATCCTCAGTCTACCTCTTCTCTCCATGATAAAGAATCCACCACTAACGCATTGCTCCTGCATCTGGATGACAGCCAGAAGAACCCATTTCTCTGTCGGAGCCCGAATCAGGCCAAAATCTTTCACTAGTTCCTCTAGCCAGCTCTCCGTCTACATATCCATGGAGCTGCCCTCGTACATCAAGAGGGTCTGTCGCTGAAAGAAATGATGCATCTTCTTCCACTAATAATCATCCTCCTCTCAGTCTAACCTCTACCGATCGGCCAAGTCAACCTCATGGGCCTCGATCGCCCGCACTACCCGTGGTCGCCTCCCAGGTGCCATAGCTGTAAGGTAAACAAGGAATTCATAATCCCGAGTAGTGTAGAATATTTTTCTTAAATTTTCATAGACTTTATTATTTATTTTAAATCCCCAAGACACCCATAAAACATAAGAACATAATACTTTATGATTCATGTACCTTTCCTATGGTCTCTACCCTATAATTAGTATAGCCTCACTTGGTCGTTCGGTAGGTCCAGTGTCCTTGAATTGGATCACAGGTGGACCTAAAATCCTGTGTCCTACCAGGTCTTCTCTAGCCTCACGCACCAAGGTCACCCAACACTGTTTCCCTACCACCCCATGAAATCTTCATTGTGTCTAACTCTAGACTCCATCCAACCTCTCATCCATATTGTATGATACCATTCTATGATGACCCGCATTCACCAAAAGGAAGGAAGGGACAACATATTGCTAGGCCCTACCTTATTTAAGATGAAGGAGAGATAATGACCCCTGAAACCCACCTTCAATAGGTCCTGGAGTGGCAACTAGCACCAAGGGTATATAATCTCACACAAAATGGAAGGAATTACCCTTTTTATTTTTATAGGATCGGGAGATTATATAGAAACCCCAACAATAATGAAGCTGAAAGTAATGGTAATGCCAAAAGTAACCCATTCCCATATGCATGTTCAAAAGTAATTGATACAAGACACAAAAACTCCAAAGATATAGTACCAAGAAAAAGGATAATGACAACAAAAACTACCCCAAGTTCCGAGCTAGTACAGTCCTGCATTATCCCTGAAGTCATCCTGGAAACCTGAAAACTGTTTTATATACGTAGGGTGAGCATACAAGTACACTCAGTTGGGAAAACCAAAAGCTCTCGTGCACAAGTGGAGAGGCATTCTAGTGCCTTGTGAGAAAAGAGATAACAACAACATTTAGCAAGGTAAGATATCCACCCATGCCTCACAAAGGCACACTCCGCAAATAATGCTAGACAAGTAAATTATAGTAATAGAACATTGATATTTGGGTACCCCGTGCTAGTTTCCCACTGGTTATTGAAGACATCCTACGCATCGAACCAATCCCTCCATTCTCACCATCGTCCCACTGCCAAACCCTGACCGCACACACCTGGGCCATAATCTCACCGCAGTCCCACTTCCAAACCCCGCCCGCACACACCTGTGTCATAACCTCCATGCATAACCACACCCGTAAACACCTGGGTCACATCAACTACTACCACGCCCAAAGACACCAGGGCCTCATTCCGAAGACACGTGTGAAACAACCTGCCCGCAAACACATGGGCTAACCACCAAAACTAACCAGCCCGAAGATTCATGGGATAATATTGGACATTAGGCCATCACAGGCTTCCCGAAGAGTTATGGGCTATTTGGGAAAGCGAGCAGAAAAAGAGATAATAATCACCCGGTCATATGGGTATTGGGAAAACACCCTCCCCATGAAATGGGGTGTTCTTTACTAAGTGAAAAACATGGATGGGGAATGAATAAGAAACATAAATGCTATAGATATATGTATAGGTATCAAACAATCATCCCAACCTAGGGGTTCCAAATCCAAAGAACAAACACCATTTTTAATATTCATTTATAAAAGACTCCACGACCATCACGACCAAGTCACAACTCATTCCAATACTGATTCCCCACTCACCCATTCTTGTTTTCATGTTCAATTATTCCCATTTAGGTCAATTCTGCACTTTCAGGAAAGTAACAGGCATACAGACAAGCCAGAAAAAGAGAAACAGACAAACATCAATTTAAACATTCACACCTAGTTCTCTTGTTTTGTTACAACAACAAAAATATAAGTGAGATCCCTAAAGGTACTAGAACCAAATAAAACCTCACAAAAAGGATAAGTGAGATCCCTCAAAGTAATGGAAACCAAGAAGACCCCGAGACGCAACCCCATGTCCACAAAACGAGAACCAACCATTTCCCAACAATAGAGGATCCCACCCGAGTTTGTGTCACAATAGAGCAGCCACACAACTCCAGATACACAACCAATAACTATGACACAACAGAGGATCCCATCCCCATTCAAATCATCACATAAGAAATAGGCAGAACATCACACCCACCACCAAACAGAGTGGAAATATTCAAGGTTCAAGCACATCCTTCATTAGGTTCATCTATCCGTTTGTTAACCGGGGTGGTCACACATGGATTCTTGTTTTACTAAAAATCCATTTAAACCAACTGATTTTACATGATTAACCTACTTCCAGGTTAATTAATTTTAACATCACAGAAGACAGAGGTTCATTAGTGCGCAAGAAAAGACCACCAATGGACTCAATTTTTAGTGAGAATAGGCCCACACAAAAATCACAACACATGTCAACATAAAAGAGCATAACAGAACATCGATCACACTCACTGAATTCTTTAATGGTCCATTCATTATCTTAATTATGTTTGATTTCATCATTTACCACAGAGACAAAAGCGTACCCACCCCGCATGATACAGAGAAAGGATAGGCGAAGGAAAAATACCTACTTGATTTATCAATGATTGAAGTTGTTCTACACGTGCCAAGAACAGGGAAAAGAGCCACTCGTAGGGGAGGGATGTCGGGAACTCCAAACTCACTATGAATAATAGGAAACCAGCCAAGGGGAAGAAGAAGTAAGAAGAAATTATTGTTCTCTATTGATGAGGTTCCTCAAGATTTCTTATGTATTAATTATGGGATTTAAATGGCATTGAATCACTTGAAAAAGGATAAAAATCCCAAAAGAGGCATTACGGAAAAAACATTAGAAGATAAACCCGACAAGGATTGGTGACACAAATCGGTGTGATCAGTCGCCTTGATCGGTCATGCGGATCAGTCACCCCAATCGGTCACACGCCAAAATGTTTTCCTACCACCGAGACATCACTCGTAGGATCCAGAATGTGGAAATGGGATATACCATGAGGTTCTGGGTCATCACGTAGTTCAATCTAACTCTTGTATTTTTTGAACACCTGAAAAAAAATATTTTATTCTCATAAATAAATATTTTAATCCTAAACTAGTAAATAAATATTTTTTAAGTATTCCAAAAAATAAATAAATATATTTTTTTCACAGTCTGGTGAATGACAATTTATTTAATTTTTTAGATCTATATAACATAAATAAAATTAATCTTAAGTTTGGAAAATAAAATTTATTCGATTAATTAAATTCTATTATAATTTAGCGATACAAATAGAAACACATAGTATGTGACCCTCTAGGATTATTTTATCATTGCCATTAGGTAGATATGCCTAAAGTCCAAGATTACTGTCTAGAAATGGGTTATGGTACCCAAGGGAATGAACTTAATGTCACAATTACGACAACAACATAAGAACACACACTATGTAATATAATCCCTTTTTCACATAATCTCATCATGTAGGCTGCATGATAGTGTCCTCATCCTATAAGCTTGGTATACCATTCATTGAGTATACAAAATTATATCATAATTACACCATATGTGTTGAATATAGGGAGAAGATTATATTTCAATTAATGGGTAAAGATATCAATATATATAAATATGGATGGGAATAATCATTTCATAACATATCTATTAATAACAGGTCATTAGTGACACACACAACATACCCTAAATCCCGCCAATATAGGGCATGCCGATTTTTCTCAGAAAATATATTGGGGTGAGTAATGACATGGTTTAGTGATAATATTAAAATATATGTACTCTTTCACACACTCACAAATATGAATATGTGATGACACAAAAAGATACAAAATTCATATTTGTGGGTCTATTCTCATAATATTTCAACTTAATTATTACCATTTTTGAAATCTATGAGAATAATTCTCATCTGTTTACGATTACTCGCACCTGATGATCTATATACTATGCACCCCATCATAGTATGTTTTGAAACCTCAAAAATATATTATGAATATTTTTACATCACATCAAAGTTCTCATAATCGAGGGGAACTAATATAATCATATAAATGTGACAAATACTCTAAAAAATTATTACATTATTGTCAATCATAATAATGAAAAATATTTTCTAATATTTTTAATATTTAGTACATAAAATATTTATTTATAAAATTAAAAATAGTTATTTACATGAAACCAACTCTAACAAACTAAAACATAGGCTAGAGAAAACTACATAAGGCATTTTGTCTACTAGACGTCACATGATAATCATGTTCCTACTGAGTCATGTATTTAGACAAGGGGTTTTCTATATTGTCTTCAATAGAAATACTGCTCACTAAAAAGCCACCTCTCTTGTAAAAATACCTCAGGATATGATACATCCGAAATATTTTTATTGTCCACTAATGTTTCCATTGATCTTTTGTGAGGGCCACCGCTATAGTATAAACACTATATTGCCTTATGGGATATTTATTGCTAGGTATTAGATCATGCTCTTTGAAGAAATTGCAAACCCAAACTTTTTTATTAGATACCTCAGTTGCTGCATTTACTTAGACCATGCTATAGAATCTATGACCACATACTTATTTGATCTCTTCCATCTCAAAACACAACCATTCAACATGAGTATGTATAATTTATTGGACTTCATGTCATCTTGATAAATCTATAAACATGCATTTAGCTATCCCATTATGACTAGGTCCTCATCTCCTCCTAAATCTGGGAACTTGTCTGTAGGATGTCTCAGATACATATGGATAGTCTTGATTTGAATTCAACGGTGATCACTTATATCTTCTTGATATTTACATACCACACATTATTTGTAAGTTACACCAAGGTTTGTACATAACATAACATCCATGACTGACCCAATCACTATTTTATATGGAATCATTTCTATTCCATTTTTTTCTCTAGTCTGTATGGAAACATTTGCATGGAATGATTAATGCCATGCGATACTAGAAACAATATCCTCTTGGATTGTTCTATAATGAATTTATTATGTATCTTGTCAATGTATGTACATTTACATAGTCCAGAAACCTCATTGATCTACCACGATAGATCTTGATCCCATGAATATATGATGCCTCACTAAATACATGCATTAAAAATCATGATTCCCACAATTTATTAACATACTGCAGGAAATGTATTTTCTTTCCATTATGTAATATGTATTTATCATATACTATAATGAAAATTATTTTTCTACAACTAAATTTTTAGTATACATAATGAAACATTAATTATTTATAAAACCATATTTTGTAGCAGCATCATCAAAATGAATGTTCCCTGAAATGAATGATTTCATTAATCCATAAATGTATTTTTTTCAACTTTTATATCTTATTTGACTCCTTTGGTACCACAAACCATTCAGGTTGGGTTATGTAGACAACATCCGGATGGTTCCTATTAAAGAAGGATGGTTTGACAGAAATTTTCCAAATCACATACTCATGGAAATATCCAAGGAAATTATAATTATGATTGATGTTAGCATTATAACTAGTGAAAAAATATCATCATAGTAAATACCTTCATTTTTTTAATCCCTTTTTCAACCAATCGTACCTTGTAGGTACTAACATGTCCTTCCATGTCCCATCCCTTCTTCGATACCCATTTACAAAAAATAGGCTATACATCCCCTAGAGGATCTACCAAAAAACAGACTTTATTTTTCTAAATGGAATCAAATTTTTAATTCATGGCATCTGGACACTTTTCAAAATTTATACAACTTACTACCTCCTTGTATGTTATAGGATTGTTAATAACAACTAATAATGATTCACTATCCCTAATTACTATATAACCATAGTTTTTTTATTCTCTAACCTCTCTTTTACTCCTTCTAAGTTCTTGTGTCTCTGGAATAACTTCTTCTTCCATTGTGATTTGTGGAATCTGATCCTGTACCAACTCTTGTGTGCTTGGAGCCTCAAATATTTCGATTTTTTTCTTAATCCCATTATATAATTTGAATATGTGATCCCTCTCAATAAATTTTTTTGTATTTCCACTATAACTCTTTTTTCCAAGGGGTCAAATAGGTTATATCCCATTGTTTCCTTGGGATATCCTATAAAGGTACACATTATTCCTTGGGGTGAATTTTTGTTACATAAAGAGTCCTTAACAAACAGTTATCTTCACCCATTAATTGTAAATTAAATAACATGCTTTTTCATCCACTCCAATATTCATATGGAATACCATATATTGATTTAGTTTGTACTTTATTTATTGTTTATTCCACAGTTTTTAATTAGTATCCCAAATAGGATAATGAATTACTTTTATGAATCATTGTTGATCTCATGTTTTTAAACTAGGTGTGGTTCGTCTATTCACATACAACATTACAAAAAGAAATGTAAGGATAAGGGAGTTGGTATATGATCTAATACTACTGTAAGTAATAAATTAAATCTTTATTATGATATTACCCACCTCAGTCTCAGAAGAGATTTTTAATCTTCATAACAATATGGTTCTCAAATTTACTCTTTTATTCCTTGAATTTATCAAAATTATCGTACTTATACATTTTTATGTAAATATAACAATATGTACAAAAATAATATGTAAACATTATAATATATTAGTACCTACCAAATTATTGAATTCAAAATGATCCACAATCATCTGTATAAACTAATTCTAGGAGATATTTAGCCCTTTCACTATTCGCACTAAACGGGGATTTTGGTATTTCTCCTTGTAATCAAGTGTGACAAAAACCAAGTTATTATAGACAGAATAATTCCAAATATTAATCTTTCTGTAACTTTGTAATGAATTTTTCATTTACACGGCCTAGATGGCTATACTATAGTTTCGTGTGGTATTAGTCATGTGATATAACTTCTTTATCAATTTCCATTACTCATTTCATGTAATGAAACACGTAATGAATGTTATTTAAATGTGATTAACAAAAGAAAATTCTTTCATTATAAAAGAATCAAAATTTATTATCAAATTTGAAAATGAATCATTCTTTATGTAGTCTCGATACATGAATAATGTCTTTTGGTAACTAAATGAACATAAGAAAAACCCAATTAAACTAATATCATTCCAGTCACCAATTTGAGATGGTAGTCCTCGATAGCTAAAACAACAAGTTTAGCTCCATTGGTTTCCCATTGATCTACCTACCCTTGATCAATTTTTTTGAACTAACATGGTTAATATATTTAATTATAAATGATATAACCACAAGTTTAATCTAATACCCAATTCATAGAAATAGATAAATAAGACTTGACGACAAACACACCTAAAGCTTCCCCTTTCTTCTTTAACTGGTTGCAGTTATTTCTTTCAGTTTCCCTTTTTTCTTTAAGGGAAAGAGACAACCAGATATTCCATTGATTCCTATCTGATATTATTCTTCTTGGAAGAGTATGAATAATCATTGGGGTTAATGTTATTTTATTTCTCATTCCATTTTTTCATTATAAGGATATATGGAATTTTATGCATCATTTCATTATCTAAATGGAAAAGAAGCCAATAAAGATATAGTAGTGTCTTCTCAATGTTGTTCATATTAAAATTCCCAAAAAAATGGAGAAGCTATAATGGAATGATTCCAAAATGTTATTGGTTCCCAGTTCATTAGGGTGTTTAAACACTAGAACCTCTATGCTCTCAATTTATCTAATGAGAAGGTCTATGTGTGGCCCAATTGGAGAAACTCATCTAAGATTCGTCTAAAAGAACACCTTGGAAATCTCAAACTGTTTCATTTTAGTTCTCTCTTGGTAAAGACCACAGAGGTATGAAGCATGGTATATATATCCATGTTCTTTTGAGCCTTCATAGGTTCACTAGAGATAGGCAAAATCATCAAACAATGAATGTTGGCCCTAAAATTCAAAAGTTTTTTATAGATTATGATACTTTCATCACTCCCCTATTGATTAAATGGATCATGCATTGAGGATTACATCACATAAGATATATGTTCATTGTATAGAACAATCTGAAGGCATCTAAACCAATCCTAGAAGTATTTTCTTGTGATGTGATTTTCATTATCCAATATTTATCATAGGGATAAAAACCTTTCATTTTATTGTATAATTAATAGTGTAGATTATTAGTACGTTCACGGATTACAAATTTTGTAATAAATAATTCTTTTATTTTATTAAATCTCCCACTATTTTATCAAGTACCAATATCCCTCACTATTGAGAAATGAATGTCTAATATCTAGTAAATTATAATGGCACAGATCCATATTCCCCTTAATATAACTCTTATAGTTGTTGTTCAAGCTATTTTGAAGGTGTTTAGGCAGAAATGTATTTTCCAAATGTGTTATTCAACCTCCCTAATCTGTTTAGTGGAACCCCCCAATCCTACATTTTGGACATGGATTTTCTAAACACATTCCACGAAATTACACCACTTCTATAAAGGGATACTTCTCTTGCTATAAAATGGTTATTATGACCCGAAACATTCATAAAAAATCCTCATATAAAAGTATTCTTTAAAAAAAATGTTGTTCAAACAAATATTTATATTGATATTTATTCATAATCATGAAATAGAATTCTTAGTCTAACCGAATATTAGATTGATGGAATATATTTTATTATGTTGAAATTATTATATAGTTGTGTCCTTAACATGCCTTGTTTAAATTTGTGTGGACGTTTACATAATTAATTAATCAAGTTTGGAAGAAACATTTACGCATAATCATGTTTATTTAAATTTTATCATTTCATATTAATTCATTCATTTATGTGATCATGAAATTTTATCATAAAATATAAAATTAATGCATCAGATATAAAACAAATAAATAATTAAATTACCCGACCATGATCTTATCTAATGGTTTATTTAATGATTGTGAATTAAATCAACCTATCATCAAGGGGAAATAACTCAATTTTCTAGACATGGAATGATCTATAACATTCCACATGTACACCTATGTATCTCTAAGGTGGTTTCATTATGGTTTTGTCGTCAACTATCCCCACACAACATGGGAAGCTCTATTAATTATAAAAAGTATTTACTTGCCTGCAAGTGAGGGGATTAAAATGATTTGTTAAAGAGAATTACCAAAATATCATTGGACATATAGTTCCTACATAAAAATGGAGGGAGGGATGAATCACGTGAGATATTATAATTTAATATTATTTAATTGAAAAACCAAGAAATAAATGGAATAAAATAAATTAAAAAACATATATTTCGCTTGGTCAAGCTCATGAATGGTGACACATGAAAAAAATACACAAAATTAAATGACAAGAATTAATTTTATTATTCATTATTTTATTAATTATTATAAATGTTCATTAATTATTTAATTAATATACTCTCTTTCATCATAATGATAGTAAAATATTTCGTAGATATACCCATATTTAATGGAATTCCTAGTAAATAAATAAAAGAAACATTACTAACATATTAATTAAGATAAATTAATTTAGAATTTTATAATTCTGTAAAACCATTATTAAATTTTCAAATGTACTACAATATTGTAATAAATAAAATTAGGATTTAATGCAGTAATTACAAATTGAAAGGAACTTTTATTTTTTACAATAGTGGGAGACTACATATCATGTACATATAGTTACACATCATGTACCTTAGATATCATATATCCAATTCCCATGCATGGGTGTTCAGTGTGTTAACTCGTCCAAACTACATGGTGTTTACATGCCAATTACACATCCTGTATCTTCTTTTCATGTGCAAGGTAGACCCATTCAACATATGGTCTGTAATAAAAGAAAAACAAAAAATTAATTACTCGACGCATCTTGATGCACTACACATGGGTATACAATGTGTGTTATAGCCTCATGTCATGTAACCCAATTGTATCAGCCAATGATTTGTCACATCTTATTGTCATATCTGGTAATTTTTAATTTATTATAAATACTTAGGGGAAATGAAACATTTTAATAACATGAATAATATGTTGATAACATGTTAATTAAAATGTTATTAAATAATGAATAACCAAAAATTATATCTAACCCAAATTTCACATCAATCGACAATCAAATAAATAATTATAAATTTAATTTAAACATCTCATAGATTCCATTTTTTTATTCTGGGAGTGGAAAATGAATTCATTGGTGGGTGATATATTAAAAATTCTATTAATAATAATTTCATGAAAACTTTTGTGAGGATATTTCACGCCTAATTTTTATTTTATTTATTTAATATCAGAAGAAATTAATACATGGGCTTAGGAAATTTCTTTGTTGGTGATTTTTTATCACCCAAAATAGGGCCATTATGGATTACTTTCACATAACATTTAAGTATCCAAGGGTAGAATCCCCCTTGTGGTTATCCATACATGCTTCAATGATCTTTGATCAACGCCTTTCATTCTCTGAGTGCTATCATGAAGAATCTAATTTCATGCATTTTTTATTATTGATTCCTCACTCTTTAGTCATTATGAAATTCTCACTTGGGTTTCTCTTTTGTGAGAGGGATAGATGAGGATTAGTCAATAGAGAATTTGGTGTGTGAAAAAAATCATTATTCCCACAATTGGAATTTGTATCGAATGAATTCCACAACAGATGTATCCATTTATTTATAGATCTATGATTTTAGTTACAAAATTTAATCACATAATAACCATTAAATATAATTATAACCATTAATAAAAAGTAATTCCACATAATAAATACGATAGTTTTATTATTTTTTGGTGTTCTATCTTTTGAAAAATTGATAAATAATCCTTACCGACTTGAAAAAAATTATTTTATCATCGGACAATATCATTGTCCATTTGAACTCCAATTATAATTATTGAAAACCCTAAAAAATATTTTATTCTATTAAATACATATTTTATTCAAAAACAGAAAAATAAATATTTATTAAATATTCAATAAAATTAATATATATATATTTTATTCAATATTCATTGAATAGATATTTATTTAATTAATGGGCTCAATATAACAGAAATAAAATTATTCTTTAGTATTGAGAAAAATTTTTGTTCCATTAATTAAATTCAAATAGAATTTAATTGATACCACCATAAAAACTTATTATATGACCCTATAGGGTTATTTCTCATTGGTATTAGGTGGTTTGGTCTAAAGTCCAAGATTGTTGTCAAGAAACAGGTCAAGGTCTCCAAGAGAAAAAACATAATGTCACAATATCGACAACCGCATACAAAATTACACTATGAAATATAATCCATTTATGACATAATGTGATCATGAAGGTTACATGATAGTGTCATCAACCTATATTCTTGATACAACATTATTTCACTATCTGAAAAAAAAAACACATAAGTAGACCATGGACATCGAATTTAGGGAGATGATTCCATTTCAATTAATGGGTAACAATATCAACATCCAATATTAAGGAATGGAAAAACCCTCTCTTCACATATAAATTAATAACATGTCTTTTGTGAAGCACCCAATGTACCCTACTTCCCAACATCATATGGCGTGATTTTTTTCATCAGATAATTTTGGTGTGCTATTCATGACATGGAATAATGATAGACATAATGTCTATCGAATGTTACATGAAATCATAGATAAGAATATTTTATGAAACCCTAACATGTGGAATTATTACCGGGGGTTATTTCATATAATATCTAGTCCTATAGATTACCAAGAGTGAACTTCTTGAGAAGAAGTATCATCTCTAAAGGATTACTCAAACTTGATAGACTATATACTATGTTTCCCATAATAGTATGTTATCCAACCACAGAACTATATTATGAATATTTTCATATCACTTCATAGTTCTTATCATAGTGGGGTACTACTATGACCTTATCAAAGAGACAAATAATCTACGATATTATTAGATTGTGGTCATGCAGAACAAAGAACATTATGTAATATGATGTTTCATGTTTAATTCATCATATATTCATGTATAAAATGTAAAAAAGTTAGTTCTAGGACACAAAATCTAACATATTCTTTATCATCCCATTATTTAGAATTGATAAAGGGGAGAATTTAGCAACATTTTTATTAGCACTGATAATATTTTGTTATAAAAAATATTATTAGTTTATGAAAAATTATTCTACTCATATTCAAAAATTATATTTGATTTGTATACATTAAATAAAAAATGCATGTTTATAATTAATTTATTTTTTTATTTAAATAAATAAATATATATATATATATGTAAAATTAACATATTCATAATATTATAATTAAAAAATTTCTAAATAATTAAAAGATTATAATAAATTTTTAAATAATTAATATATTTAATAGATTTATTATATTTATTATATTTATAATATTTATTAAATATATACATAAATATATTATATATATATTTATACTTATAATTATATATTTTTTTTAAATAAATAAAAGTTTCCAATTCATTTCGTTAGTAAATATATTCGTGTGTGTATATCATTGACTTACATATATGTTATGTATTCGTAATGAATGTTCATTTATACATTACAACCTTATTATTATTCATGTTTTCTATATCTAATGTCTCATTTCTTAGTATGTATACTTTAATAGGTATATTTTTCATTAACTGTATACCCATGAATATATCATGTTCTCAAAAGTACATAAAAATTTAATTAAATAAATTTAAATAATAAATATATTTATTATATTTATAATTATAAAATGTAAATTATATATAAATACTTTTATAATATGATTATTTTTAATTAAAATTATAACTAATAAATATAAAATTATAATAAATATATTTATTTATTGTTATATTTATAAATTAATATATATTTATACATAATTATAAATTTCTAATAAATTTTTTAATATGCCGAAAACATTATAAATATAGAAAATAGTGCGAATCATGGTGGTGAGTACATTATCAATAAATAATATTATTAAATTTATTGGGAAACATACAAGAAAAAGGAGAGTAAAAGGTATAAGTGACAAAAACTCCAATGAAAACCAAACAGTACTCAAAGTTTTTTCCAGCCACCCCATCCGCGATAACCACCCCATCCCCTTGAATATCTTCATCTTCGCCATTGCTTTTGTGCCTGCAATGCCCTACCCGGCTCAACCGCGGCCAAGGCTCCCTCTTCAGCATCATGGGAATCATATTAAACATCTAGAGTATTGTCCCCAAATCCATCTTGAGTGATTTCATGCTCCATTCCAGCAATTCCTTGAGCTCCATCATCGAGATGGTCCCCACTATAAAGCAATCCAAGCAGTTCATTGCCAGCCTGTGAAACTATCAAAGGAGAAGATGCATCATTAATAGTATTTTTCAATCGAGGGATAGTTTTCATCTCACGAATCTCCGTATAGAGCATCTGAATATATAAAGAGTTGATTGATTCAATCATAGTAATGAAATTAGATTTCACATTAGTAGTGGTATTAGATGATGCTTCTCAAGAAGTAGGACCATCTAAAGTCACTTGGTGTGCTAGTGACTATATTAAATCATCATTAACCCAGACATAAGAGTCCACAACAATAGGGGAATGGAAAATTGTGGCCTTTATAGTGGAGTACTTAAATGAGGTTGCCACATGAGCAGTAGCCTACCCTGGAGTACCCTTTCCCAAGGAAATATAAGCTTTCATGGAAGTCCCTACTATATACACATCAATAGAAGTGTCAGAAGGATCACCGGATGTCAACATAGTAGATGGAGGAGAAGTCTGAACATATAGTTTTACATCAGAGTTAACAACATGATCCATGACATGAGTGTTGCACCCACTAGATTAAACCTGAAGGAAACTGCCACATAGTTTACCCTTAAAATATAGTTATTCTTCCAATATAACAAAATCATCTAGATCCGTATCACTGTCGGATACCTCACCCCATTTAGAGGGTTCCCTATGCTCAAATTTTTGTGGAGAAAGTGCACCATCACCGAAAGGATCAGGCAACATACATCCAATTATATGACCATCAAGAGGTATCCTAGTGGGCTTAATAGCTGCAAAATCAACAAATGAATGTGATCCACCATTCCCGCTACATTGCACAATATCCTCCCTGATGATTGAAGTTGAAACCACCACACAATCAGGGGTAGTTGAATTAACCTTCCCACCATGTAGTGTATCACCCCTCACATGCAATGATGAAGTGAAAAAATAAGCCTTTCACACATGTCGTAAGGGCTAAAAGGGACCTTAATTGTGGTCGTGGGGCGGGTGACGATCACACACATAATTTTTAGCCAATATTCTATCTTAGAGGTATTCAATCATAATCCAACGCATGGTAAATTCACACCACTGGATTCTCAACAAAGCACAATGACCTATAATGCGAATCAATGGTTCCTCTCGTACTGGTATCATGATGCCATCATCATTAGGGTAAAACTAACATGCCTTACGATGGTCTAACCCAACTCACGTTCCCAATTGGTGGACGTTAAAAATATATATAAATAAACAAATATATTTATAAATATAAAAATATATTTATAAATAAATTCAAATATTTATAATAATACTTCAAAATAAATATAGATATATTTAAATAATTATAAAATTATAATTTCCATTGTAATTTTATATATTTTTAAATTTACAATTATTTTTCTTATAATATTATATTAATTAATATATATATATACATATATATATTTATAAATTTAACTAAAAATTAATATACTTATTTTAATTTTTAATTAAAATCAATAAATATTTATTGAAATAATTATAAAATTATAGAAAATATATTTTTAATTCTTATAATTTTATAAATTTATATAATAAATAATCATATTTATAAACATATTTAAATATTGATAATTAAATCGAAATATTTTTTATTATAATTATAAATTAACAGTTATATATTTAAATAATTATAAAATTATAAAAAATATATTAATTATATATATTAATAAAATTATTAATATAATAAATATATTTTTTATATTTTAATAATTATTAAAATAAATTATTATATTAATTTATAGTTATAATTATAAATAAATATATATTAATTTAATTAATTATAAAAATATAACAAACATTTTAATAATATGATAATCTTATTAATTTATATAATAAATATTTTAACGATATATAATTAAAAAATTATTCATATAATATATATATTTGTTATATAATTATAGTAATTTAAATAATTATATATATATATGTGTATAATTTAAATAATTAGAATATTATAAAAAATATATTTATTATATTTAATTTTCATGAACATATATAGTTAAAATATTAATTATATATATTTATAAGATTATCATATAATAATTTTATTTTTTGTATTTTTTTAATTATTTAAATTAATATATTTTTTTATAATTATAACTATAAATAAAATAAAATATTTATTTATTATTGTGAATATAAATAAATAAAAAAATTATTTAATTAAATAATATTAAATTATAAAAAAATATTTATATTATATATATAATTTTTTAAATACATATAATTAATATATTTATTATATTTATTGATAATATTGTGCACATAATTAATTCATTTTATCATTTCATCATATATATATATATATATCTTTTATACTTATAACTACAAATAAAAACATTCATTCATTTATTTAAATTATTATAAATTTATAACCATTATATTTATTGTATTACTATTTATATATATATATATGTAATAATATAAATATATTTATTGTATATATATAGTTATAAATAAATATTTTTTATAATTATAGTTATAATAAGTAAATATTTATTTATATTATATATAATATTATAAATATATATAATAAAATAAAAAATATATTATCATTGTATGTTTATCATATTTTTATCACAGATAAATTACTATATTTATCGGTGCTAAAAAAGCACTGATAAAGGCATGTTTTTGCATTACATTCATTTTTATCACTGTTAAAACAGACGGTTTTCAGTACTTCTTAACTAGCACCGATAAATGCATCACCCAAATTTTTAAATGAATTATAATAGTCCCCTTATTTTTTTCCCACACTTCATGCTCTCACAGAAGCCAACCCCTAATGCATTGAATGGTCCTCTGCTACAAACCCTCCTCTACTGAAAACTATCCTCTGTTACGGAGCCTCCTTCATTATGATCCCAGCTCTGTTGCAACCCCTCCTCCTATGCGAATGATCCTCCACCGCACACCTTCCTCCACTGCAGTCCTCATCTTATGTCGATCCTCCTCTTTCATGGTCCGACCTCCAATGTGAACCCACCTTCTCCACACAACCATTTCCTCCATGAACCCACATCCACTAGGCATCCAATCCCACCTCCAATGGGAACCCTCCTCCACCATGAATCCATCTCCGCTGCAAATCCCTCCATGGCCAGTAGAGTCCCAAATCTTGATGTACATAGACATTACATTACTTTTTCGGAATATTGAATACATAACAAAAAAAATACACCAAAGGACCACAATCGTTTAGTATCTTTGGAAACTCGGAATATAATCTTCTAATCATAGAGAATGATCTTCAACATCTCCCATAAAGGTCTTCCTTTTTTTTCTTACCTAAAACATTTCATTATATCATGGGGAAACGAAAACATATAAAGTGTGAGCTCAAATTCTTAGTAAGGGTAAGCATGGATAGAATAAAACAAACCATAGACATTTAAACATAAAAACTTGAACATAATGTTTAAACATCAAAAGCTCGAGCGATGACATAAAACATGGCAGTACATAAGGCATAGATCATAATAGAACATCAATCATGATAAAATAGCATTGGAACAAAACATGTAATTGTGGAAACCATTAACCACATGTTATTATTTCCATAGTAGCCAAGGCATTACTGCCAGGACTATCTTAGTAGACAAAGTCCCTTACTAAACCAGGTTTATATGCCATTCGAGCTCAGTATTACTGAACCAGATTTACTTGTTGTTCCATCTGTGTCTATATCATGAGATATAAATCATTACCCAATGAATTGGAGGGAGATATAGGTCCCACCCATCTCATAAGGAAATCATTCTTATATGTGCCGCAACATAAACATAAATCATTCATCATAACCCAAAGAATAAAAATGGGTTTCATGAACATCATCCCATCATAATATAATCCATATAATACAAATGGATATAATTTCATCATATGAAATGTGAAACCATTTAAATCATAGAGATATTATACATGAAATATACACATACGAAATAATGTCATCTTAGATAGAAAATGGTTTTGATTAAAAACTCGAAAAGAATTTTTGAGGAAAATATCCTTTCTTCTTAAATATCATTTTCATTTCACAAAATGCCATCCAATTTTAAAATAATAACATATGGTTGAAAATAATCATGAAATCTTGTAGAGGAAGCATCATTAAAATTAGGCTTTAATAAACCGTAATTTTTTTTCATGCCGTATAAGGTAAAAAATATATTCTCCTCATACTTTTGTCTGAAAAGTCAAAAAGTTCCTCGTACAGTAAACAAAAGAAAGATTCCTTCCAAAACACAAAGTAAAAGTAAAAAGGGGTAAACATGACATTAAAAATAAATGGAATAATATTAAATACATTATGAAAAACATTCTATGGGCATGAAAAAAATATAACCTCAGTAATTACTTACGTATAAGAAATCTCGGATAATAATGAGATTGCAAAATTATCCCTTAACTTAAGTCTGATATGCTTCGTGATTATCCTAACATCTTGTATAATGATTTAAATAATTTATTTGACTTATTAGAGAATCATATTCATTTTTATGATATCATATATGGCTCACTTATGACTTTATATTACCCTTTCTTTTGTAAATTCGTGTTTAAGTAGCGTTTTGGGTAAAATCATTTCATTTATCGTTGCTGTTTTAACTTTTAATTATTCATATGATTACATAGATCATGATTACATAAATACAGAATGTAAAACATTATTTATATATAATATATATTCATAATATACATATATATAATATATCGATAAATGGAAAGCAATACACCGTTCATGGAGACGGTAGGCCGTATGTACGCATGAACGCTGTTTTCGTTTCCTTACTGAATTGATTGGAATTACGTAGATGACATAAATATATATATACATAAATCTAGTAGAATTATTATTTCATATATTTCATGATTACTTATTATAGATACTTTATAATCATTCTTGAATTGTAAACATGGAAAATGAATCTCATCGCGTTGTGGAAACGGTAATTCGTACGCACGCACAAGCGATGATATCATTCCCATATTTATTGAATAGAATTGGATTAAATGATATAATATCTTATAATAAATATAATGTTTTAATAACCATATATATTTAATCCTTACACCATTATACCCATCCTAGTAAGGTGGTGGTGGAAAAATAGATTACACCACGGCATGGAGACGGTATTTCGTAAGTACGCACGCGTGTGGATTTCATTTTCTGTAGGATGGATAGAAGTTGAAATAGGGTTGTTTCATATTTATAATAAAATATAAATATATATGTAATACTGATGTTATTAAATTATAATGAAATAACTAAATAAGAAGTAGTTGATGAAGAAATAAACTTGAAATAATCGGTAGAAGAGATTACCTTTTCTTCGACGAACCTCCTTTAAACTTCTTCTTAGGGCACTAATGTTGGTCTTTTGAGAAGCCCATAACCTCTATGATATAAGTAGTGATATTGAGAAGATGAAATTTCAAGGTTTTTCGGATATTAAAGGCTCAAAATAGTGTGAAGAGAATATGGTAGGGGTGCCTTTTTACAAGGTAGGAGAGGGGAACCATTGGTAACATAAGAAATATTAATTTATAATAAATTCATACTCAAATAAAAACCTCTAAAAATTACTCAAATACTAATATTAGATGTTATAGGGTTGTGATATCATCAAAAAATAATATTTTCACATTTTGGGAATTTATTTTAAACATTATCAACTTGATATATCCTATTTAATCTATTTAATTTTATTTGTGATAATAAGATTCTAATTTATGAATTGTTATAAATAATTACTTATGTGTTGTGAATTGTCCATAATTAAATTATTTATGAACATTTAGACCATATAAATTTCAATTTATAATTTTTAAATATTTTTGTGATATTTAATCAATTTTATAATAAGTTATTTTTATAAAATAACAATAGTGTCAATTTTAAAATTATTCATTTATTTTAATTTAAATAAAATAAAAACAAGGGATATATTCTAAAAAAATATTTAATATATTCCTAGCATGTATAATATGTCTATAAAATTCCTGGGGAATATTAAATAGTTCATATAATATTTATTTTAATATTTTAAATCCATTTATTTGGTATATCTCTTAATAAAATAATTAGTAAAACATTTTTTTATAATTATTTAATATACGTAATTGTTGCACCAAAAATAAAAATAAAATTATATGATGAAGATAAATCTCATAGAATTTATAATAATACTTTTAATTGAATTTATCATCTTCATATCACTACATGTAAATTGTTATATTTATTAAATTATGAAGGTGAAAAATTTGGAATCATTTAAAATAAAATAATATAAGTGTCATAATCTTCTTTATAAGGATAAAAATGGTCATCAATTCTGAATTTGGATTCCTTGTATTTATATATACACTACCAATAAGTATTGGTCAGGTTTTTGGGTCTTTTATGTGTATTATTATTTCAATAAAAAATATATTATTGATTTTTCACTAAATAAATAATTTCTGCATCATTAATGTATAAGCTAATAAGGTAAATAAATAATTCTAAAAAATTAAAAATAAATTTCAATTATAAAGAAAAAAAAATTTATCTTTCAAATTAGTATTTATAACCTAATTTATATTATGTATAACCTTATATTAAAAATACTTTAATTATTAAGGATTGAGTGAGACATATTTCACTTTCATTTAAATAAAATAAATTAATGGTCTTAATCACATCCAAGAGGGTTCCATTGGATTCCATTTCGACAAAAATATGCCATAAGACGAAATATAATCATCCAATTATATTAATACAAGAGTTAGGGTAATTTTATCATATTATATTTATCCTAAATTACCCGATTTACGTTTAACTATGGTAAATAAAATTGACCGTAGTTAATATTCATAAGGACTAAAAATAAAAAGTATCATATTAACATAATTTGGATCTAATAAATCTAAATATAGAATCCATTTTTCCAAATTCAAATCATATAATTTGTAGAAAATAATTTAAAATTAATCCTATTTTTAAGAAAATCAGTTTTAAAAGATAAAACATTGTAAAAGAATGAAATGATTTCTACCTATGAATTCAATGTAAAATAAATTCTAATGAAATAAATTATATGAAATGGTAAAAATTTATTCTATTTATACTTTAAAACCAATCAATATTATAATTTAACCATATAAATTATTAAGATGAAAAAAATTATTTTTAATTAAAATATAGCGTGTTTTTACTATTCATTAAAATATGAACGTTATCAAAATAATTTGAAAAATTTATCCAAAATAAATTTTTTATATCCTGATTACAAAGAATAATTTTATTTTGTCAAATTGAACTTATAGAAATGTCCAAAACTAGATTTTAAGTGGGGCGCCATCAAAAGGGGGCAAAACTACATTTTTTGAAAAAGACTTATTTTACCTGAAAATTTTATCTTGTTATCATACCTTGTTCTATAAAATGTGTAAGATGAATAATAATGTCATAAAATTCAAAATGTAGTCAATACTATTCACAAGGTCTTGTCGGTAATAATATTATAACTATATATCATTGTTTAGTAAAACCCGGTATTGCGTACAACACACGCTATCGAGGAAGGTCACGATTGTGTGTAATGCAAGCCAAGTCAAGGTTGCGTGTTGTGCAAAACTCATTTGTTGTTGCGTAAAAAAAATCAAACCATATTTAATTTATACATTGAATATATATGTATATATACACTCAATTTTGTGTTGAATAATTACTATCAAACAAATTTAAAATTGTGTTTAACACGATCCCAGATTAGTGTTGCGCATACTACAAGCTAATACGATGTTGCACATAGTGCAATATAATCATGGTGTAGCGTACAATAGAAGATATGAATGAAATTAAAAAGAATATATATCTTATAAAATCTAGGGGTGTTACATTCTACCCCCCTTAAAATTAATTTCATCCTCGAAATTCATCGGGGTTATAAATAGTTTATTACATGAGAGTTTCTTTGATAAAACCCACATCGTAAGAAGGAATACCACAACATATCTTTAAAAACTAAAGTAGAAAATGTAATGGTTTCCAAAATTAACTAATCACTAGGTTTTTACATAAGAAAACATAGGTGAAAATATTGATATGAATGAAAAATCTAACCATTATGTTCTGATGAAGAGTGGTAGAGGATATGGCTATGAAAAATCCAACAATCACAAAGACATAAATTTGAGATGATCTAAGGTACCATCTGATTTATGAGATATGAGAGCACTAGAAAAACAATTTTGTTTTTCAAGATCATTTTCCTAATGTTGATGAATTTTTGAATTAAAATAAATACTTACTTGATTTTTGTACAATCTCACTGTTGTTGTGCCTTGAACATTTTCCACTTCATATCTTAAATAAATGATGTTGAATTTGTCTTCTGTGAAGTGTTAAAGGATCATGCGATAGAATGATAGGTCATTCCATTTGTCTCAAACAAAAGGATATAAAATGTTATTAAATATTCATAAGTCCATATATAGTGAAATTTTTCGTATATGGTTCCTAAAATGGACGTATACATCATATATCATACAACTTAAAACTAATTTATACAAACATGGGACTTCCTGTGGGCTAGTGGTAGGTGATAGAGTCCTTTCACACTTCTGTTATGGGTTCGATTCCCATAGCCTCGTCTAACATGACGGGTTGTCTCATGTTCAGCATATTGTCCCCTTACTTAAACTACACTATTATAACATTCCATCAATAATATTGTAAAAAATTCTATCCTTAAACAATACTATCTTATGTTTGACATAATTCATTCTATTATTTAGGATTATTCAAAATACATATGTCCAATCTCATAGTATCATGAAAAATATTACTTGAAATGTCACATAACAAGCACGTGAATACCATCATTTATCACCCATATATCATAAGATATATCTTGTTGATCACATTCCAAACATGTGAATACCTGAATCATGTATTCTCTTGACACATAAATTATCATAGAACCATAATGAAATCACGAATTCTATCAAAAGGTAACTAATTCCAAATACCCAAATCCCATGAATTCTATATACTCAAACCATGATATCACTTTTTCCATATATCAGTCATGAGCTCATTAATACTATCAAACATTTCAGTACCACCTTATCCCTTTTTTATGCGCATATTAGGTGCTTTCAAAAAATATCTGAATAACCTTTCATGGTTACCAGTACCATATACTTTCAAAAACATAAGGAAAAAAATAGTGTAAAAATCCTTATATGTCTCTTTATTCCATAATACCATGAGATTACTTATACAACATTACTCTTGATAAACATGTACTCATTCCACTACCTTCTTAAACCATTGATCGATCTTGAACAATTATTACATCTCACATATCATTTGTAGTATCTTCATCATCATCAACATAAATAATACCCATACAACTAAGATGATTCTCTCCATGAGGCTTTCCCTTGTGGTATTGGATTACATAATGCCAGTTCCTTCCACATTTAAAACATTTAACCATTGTTGATGTCTTAGAAATACTATTATCCTTGTCCATGGTGTTAAATGATCCTTTTCATTTATAATTATTCACTTTGTGTCCTTCTTTTCCACACCCAAAGCATCTTCCAGTTCCTTTGAAACATTCTCCCTGATGCCTCTTCCAACATGATTTACATGAGGGAAATTGAACTTTCTTTTCTCTATGATCATCATGAAACTCCATCATTCTCTTATTAGCTGAGTCGGTAAACTTACCATAGATGAGATTATTGATCATATTATGAGATTTCTGATTAGTCATAATAACGATATGTCGACATACGGATCAAATTTCATTTGGTTGCTCATGAAGAATATCATGCCTTGTCCACTATATCCTCCATTATCGTGAGTATTCATGTTTCTAGCCATTTTCTAAAACCCAAAAATAATAGTGTGAGAGGAGAAAATCATAATTAAGGGGGATTAACATCAATATATAACATCTAGGTTTAATTCTAATATTGTTACCATAATTCTAGTACTATAACCTATACTTATACTTAACCTTATGAACTTTCCTAGACATACCATAGAAATATCTCTAGGGATCTCACTAAAGTTTTTGAATCCTAGTTTCCAAAGGTAAACTAATCATTTCCTCTGATACCAATGGTAGAGGCCCGAAGATTTACGTACATAGACATTACATTATTTTTTTGGAATATATAATACATAAAAAAACTGACACCAAGGGACCGTAATAGTTTAGTGTCTTTCGAAACTCGAAATAAAATCTTCTAATCTTGGTGAATGATCTTCAACATCTCCCATAAAGATCATCCCTTTATTTCTTACCTAAACATTTTTTTATATCCTGGGGAAAAGAAATCATATAAAGGGTGAGCTCAAATTCTCATTACGGGTATGAATGGAGAGAATAAAAAAACCATATACATTTAAACATAATGACATGAACATAATGTTTAAACATCAAAAGCATGAGCTATGACATAAAACATGGTAGTACATAAGGCATATATCATAATCGTAGATCAATCATGATAAAATAGAATGGGAATAAAACATGTAACTGTGGAAACCATTATGAACATGTTATGATTTCCATAGTAGCCAATGCATTGCTGCCCAGACAATCTTAGTGGACGAAGTCCCTTACTGAAGTGCGTTTATATGACGTTCGAGCCCTGTATTACTGAACCAGATTTACTTGTTGTTCCAGTCATGTAAATCTCATGAGATATAAATCATTACCCAATGTATTGGAGGGAGATATAGGTCACACCCATCCCATAATGAAATCATTTTTATTTGTGCCACAACATAAACATAAATCATTCATCATAACCCAAATAATAAAAATGGGTTTCATGAACATCATTCCATCATAACATAATTCATATAAAACAAATGGATATCATTTCATCATATGAAAATTGAAACCATGTAAATCATATAGATGTTATACATGATACATACACATACAAAATAATGTCATCTTAGAAGGAAAATGGTTTTGATAAAACACATGGAAAGAATTCTTTTGGATAACATCATTTTTTCTTAAATATCATTTTATTTTCATAAAATTCCATCCAATTTTAAAAGAATGGGGTATTTTTGAAAATAATAATGAAATCTTGTAGAGTAATCAATATGAAAATAAGGCTTTATGAAATCGTAAAAATCCATTCATGTCTTATAAGTTACAAAAATATTCTTCTCGTACTTTTGTCGGAAAAGTCAAAAAGTTCCTCAAATGGTAAACAAAAGAAAAATCCCTTATGAAACACAAAGTAAAAGTCAAAGAGGGGTAATCATGAAATTAAACAGACATGGAAGAATATTAAACACTTAATGAAAATCATTTTATGGGCATGTAAAAAATATAAACCCAGTAAATACTTAAGTATAAGCAATCTCAGATAAAAATGAGATTGCAAAATTATACCTTACCTTATGTCCGATATGCTTCTAATGTATATGATCATACTGTATAATGATTTAAAATATGTCAATGAATTATTACAGAATCATATTAATTGTTATTATATCATATATGGTTCACTTATGACTTTATATTAACCTTTCTTTTATATTCATGTTAACGTAGCGTTTTGGGTAAAATCGTTTCATTTATCGTCAGTGTTTTTACTTCTAATTATTAATATTATTACATAGATCATGATTACTTACACCCAAACTGTAAAAATAGATTTATATATAATATATATTAATAATATACATATATATAATAGATCGATAAATGGAAAGAAATACTTCATTTATAGAGACTGTAGGTCCTACGTACGCAAGAACGTTGTTTTCGTTTCCTTATTAAATTGATTAGAATTAAGTAGATGACATATATATATATAAATAAATCTAGTAGCATTATTATGTCATATATTTCATTATTACTTATTATATATACTTTATAATCATTCTAGAATTTCAAACAGGGAAAATGAATCTCATCGCGTCGTGGAGATGGTAATTTGTACATACGCACGAGTGATGATATCATTCCCATATTTATTGAATGGAATTTGAGTGGATTATATAATATCATAGAATCAATATGATGATATAATAACCATATATATTTATTCTTTACACCATTATACCCATCCAAGTATGGTGGAGTTGGAAAAACAGATTACACCACGACATGGTGACGATATTTCGTACGTATGCAAGCACTGTGATTCTGTTTTCCATTGGATGGATAGAAAGTGAAATAGGTTTGTTTCATATTTATAAAAACATATCATTATATAAGTAATACTGATGTTATTACTTTATAATGAAAAAACTAAATAAGAAGAAGTTGAAGAAAAAAGAAACTTGATAGAATCGGTAGAAGAGATTACCTTTTCTTCGACGCACCTCCTTTACACTTTTTCTTAGGGCACTAGTGATGGTCTTTTGAGAAGACCCCAACCTCTATGATATAACTAGAGTGGTTGAGAAGATTAATTTCACGAGATTGGATGAGCTTCAAGGCTCAAATGGGTGTGAAGAGAAGAGGGAAGTGGATCCCTTTTATAAGGGAGGTGTGGGGCACCTTTGGCAACATAAGAAATATTAATTTATAATAAATTCATACTCACTTAAAAACCACCAAAAATGATTCAAATACGAATATTATATGAGATAGTGTTGTAATATCATAATCCAAAAAAAAATTAGACATGTTGGGAATTTATTTTAAACATTATGAACTTGATTTATCCTTATTTAATATATTTAATTTTATTTCTGGTTATACGATTCTAATTTTTTAATTGTTATAAATAATTACTTATGTTTCATGAACTGTCCATAATTGCATAATTTATGACCTTTTATACCATATTAATTTCAATTTATAATTTTTAAATATTTTTGTGATTTTTAAAGAATTTTATAATATGTTTTTTATAAAATAACAATAGTGTCAATTTTGACATTATTCATTTATTTTAATTTAAATAATATCCACCGAGAGGATATATTCTAACCAAAATAATAGATAGATTTATATAATGTCAAATGTGTATATAAAATTCGTGGGGAACATTAAATATTTCATATAATATTTATTTTAATATTTGTAATACCATTTATTTGGTATATCTCTTAATAAAATAATTAGTACAACATTTTTGTATAATTATATAATATACTTATATGTGGAAAAAAATAACAAAAAAATAATATGATGAAGATAAATATCATATAATTTATAATAAAACTTTTACGAGAATTTATAATCTTAAATTAACAACATGTAAATTGTGATATTTATTAAATTATGAAGGTGACAACTTCGGAATCATTTAAAATAAAATAATATAAGTGTCATAATCTTTTTTATAAGGATCAAAATATTCCTAAATTAGGCCATTTTATTCCTAGTGTTTATATATACACTAAAAATAAGTCTTGGTCAGGTTTTTGGGACTTTTTATGTGTATTATTATTTCAATAAAAACTATTTTATTGATTTTTCAAAAAATAAATAATTTCTGCATCACTAAAGTATACACTAATAAAGTAAATAAATAATTCTTAAAAATTACTAATAAATTACCATGATAAATAAAAACATTTTATCGTTAAAATGAGTATTTATAACCTAATTTACATTCTGTATAACCATATATTAAAAATAGTTTAATTATTAAAGTTTGAGTGAGTCATATTTCACTGTAATTTAAATAAAATAAATTAAAGCTCTTAATCACATACAAGTGGGTTATAATAGATTCCATTTTGACAGAAATATACCATATAACGAGATATAATCATCCGATTATATTAATAAAAGTTTTAGGGTATTTTTATCATATTATATTTACCCTCAATTACCAGATTTACCTTTAAGAATGTTAAATAAAATTTATCGTTGTTACTATTCATAATGAAAAAAAGTAGATTATTAACATAATTTGGACTTAATGATTTCAAATATGGAATCAATTTTTACAAATTATAGTCATATAAGTTTCATATTTTAATTTAAAATTAATCCCGTTGTTAAGAAAACATGTTTTTAATGTTAAATCATTGCAAAATATTGAAATGATTTTACCTATGAATTCAATTTGAAATAAATGCTAATGACATAAATAATATTAAATGGTAAAAATATATTCTATTTATACATTAAAACCAATAAATATTATAATTTGACACTATAAATTATTACGATGAAAAAAGTTGTTTGTAGTTAAAATATTGCGTATTTTTACAATTCATTAAAATATGAAAGTTATCAAAATAATATGAAAAATTTATCCAAAGAAAATTTTTATATCCTGATTATAAAGAAGAATGTTATTTTTTCAAATTGAACTTATAAACATGTCAAAACTAGATTTAATGTTGGTGCGCCATCAAAGGCGGAAAAACTACATTTTTTGAAAAATACTAATTTTACCTGAAATATTTATCTTGTTCTAATACCATGTTCTAGATGATGTGTAAGATGAATAATAATCTGATAAAATTCAAAATTTAGTTAATACTATTCATAAAGGCTAGTCCATAATAATATTATAACTATATATTGTTTTTTTACTAAAACCCTGTATTGCGCACAACACACGCTATCGAGGAATGTTGCAATTGCGTGTAATACAAGACAAGTCAGGGATTCATTTAGTGCAACGCTCCTTTGTTTTTGTGTATAACAAAATCCGACCATATTTCATTTCTGCATTGAATATATATGTATATGTACACTAAATATTTCATTGAATAATTACTATCAAACAAACTAGAAATTGTGTTTAACACAATCCAAGATTAGTGTTTCATATACTGAAAGCTAATACGGTGTTGCGTACAGAAAAATATAATCATGGTGTAGCATACAACATAAGATATGAAAGAAATTGAAAAGAATATATCTTATAAAATCTCAAGGGGTTATTTTCTACCCCCCTTAAAAATAATTTATCCCTCTAAATTCGTCAGGGTTATAAATGGTTTATTACATGAGAGTTTATTTCATAGGAACCCACATCGTATGAAGGAATACCAAAACATATCATTAAAAACTAAACTATGAAACATAATGGTTTCCCAAATTAACTAATGACTGGGATTTCACACAGGATAACATAGGTAAAAATATGGATATGGAAGAAAAATCTAACCATTATGTTCTGATGTAGTGTGGTAGAGGAAATGGCTATGAAAAAACCAACAATCACAAAGCCATAAATTTGAGATGATCTAAAGTACCATCTGATTCATCAGATATGAGAGCACTAGCACAAAAATTTTGTCTTTCAAGATCATTTCCCTAATGATGAATAATTTTTAAATTAAAATAAATACTTACTTGATTTTGGTACAATCTCACTGTTTTTCGTGCGTTGAACAATTTCCACTTCATCTCTTAAAGAAATGACGTTGAATTTTTCTTCTATGAAGTGTTAACAGATCATGCGATAGAATGATAGGTCATTCTATCTGTCTCAAAAAAAGGTTAGAAAAAGTTATTAAATAAACATAAGTCCATATATAGTGATATTAATCGTAAATGGATCCTAAAATGGACTTATACGTCATATATCAAACCACTTAACACTAATTTATACAAACTAGGGACTTCATGTAGGCCAGTGGTAGGTGATAAAGTCCTGTCACACTTCGGTTGTGGGTTTGATTCCCACATCCTCTTCTGAAGCGACGGGTTGTCGCCAATTCTACATGTTTTCCCTTTTATTAAACTACACTATTATAACATTCCATCAATAATATCGAAAAAAATTCTAGCCCTAAATAATACTATCTTATGTCTAACTTAATTCATTCCAATATTTAAGCTTATTCAAAATACATATGTCCATTCTCATAGTATAAAAAAATGATTACATGAAATGTCACACAACAAGCACGTTAATACCATCATTTATCCCCCATATATCATAAGATATATCTTTTTGATCACATTCCAATCATGTGAATACTTTACTCATGTATTCTGTTGAAACATATATTATCATAGAACCAAAGTGAAATCATGAATTAAGTCAAAAGGTAACTTTTTCCACATACCAAAATCCCAAGAATAATATATACTCAAACCATGATATCACTTTTTCCTTATATCATTCATGAGCTCATTAATACTATAAAACATTTCAGTATCTCTTTATCCCTTCTTTATGCGCATATTTGGTGCTTTCCAAAAATATCTGAATAACCATTCATGGTTACCAGTACCATATACATTAAAAAACATAACGAAAATCAATAGTGTAACAATCCTTATATGTCTCTTTATTTTATAGTACCATGAGATTACTTATACAACATTACTCTTGATAAACATGTAATCATTCCACTACCTTCTTAATCAATTTACTGATCTTGAAAAATTCATTCGTTTTGCATATCATTTGTAGTCTCTTCTTTATCATCAACATAAATACTACCCATATGACCATGCTGATTCTCTTCATGAGAATTTCCCTTAGGTAATTGGTTTGCATAATGCTCTTATATTCCACATTTAAAACATTTAACCATTGTTGATGTCTTAAAATACCATCATCCTTGTCCATGGTGTTAATTGAACCTTTTCCATTACAATTACTGGCTTTGTATCCTTCTTTTACACACCCAATGCATCTTTTGATTCCTTTGAAACATTCTCTCGGATGCCTCTTCCAACATGATTTACATGAGGGAAATTGAACTTTCTTTCCTCTATGATCATCATGATACTCAAAATTTATCTTATTACCTGAGTCGGGAAAATTACCAAACATGAGATTATTGATCATATTATGAGATTTATGATTAGGCATAATAATGATATGTGGACCTCCAGATCCAATTTCATTTGGTTTCTCATGTAGAATATCATGCCATTGTCCATCATATCCTCCATTATCATGAATCTTTTGTGTTTCTAGCCATTTTCTAAAACCCAAAAAGAATAGTGTGAGAGGAAAAAATCATAATCAAGGGGGAGTAACTTCAATATATAACATCTAGGTTTAATTATAATATAATTACCATAATTCTAGGACTATAAACTATACTTATACATAACCTTAGGGACATCCCTAGACATACCTTATAAATATCACTAGGGATCTCACTAAAGTTTTTGCATCCTAGTTTCCAAATGTTAACTAATCCTTTCTTATGATACCAACTGTAGAGGCCCAAAGTTTTATGTACATAGACATTACATTACTTTTTCGGAATATCTAATACATAACAAAAACAGAAACCAAAGAACCTTAATAGTTTAGTGTCTTTGGAAACTTGGAATATAATCTTCTAATCTTGGTGAATGATCTTCAACATCTCCCATAATAATCATCATTTTTTTCATACCTAAAACCATTATTTATATTCCAGGGAGTGAAAAACATATAAAGGGTGAGCTCAAATGCTCAGTAAAGGTAATCATGGAGAGAATAAAACAAACCATACCCATTTAAACTTAAAAACATGAACATAATGATTAAACATCAAAAGATTGAGTGATGACATTAAACATGGCAGTACATAAGGCATAGATCATAATGGAACATCAATCCTGATAAAATGGAATGGGAATAAAACATGTAATTGTGGAAACCATTATTCACATGTTATGATTTCCATAGTAGCCAAGGCATTGCTGCCAATACTATCTTAGTGGACAAAGTCCTTTACTGAACCGGGTTTACTTGTCATTCCAGCCCTGTATTACTGAACCGGATTTACATGCCGTTCCAGCCATGTCTATCTAATGAGATATAAATCTCTACCCAATGCATTGGAGGGAGATATAGGTCCCACCCATATCATAATGAAATAATTCTTACTTGTACCACAACATTAACATAAATCATTCATAATAACCCATAGAATAAAAATGATTTTCATGAACATCATCCCATCATACCATAATCCATATAAAACTAATGGATGTAATTGCATCATAAGAAAAGTGAAACCATTTAAATCATAGATATATTATACTTAAAGCATACACATACGAAATAATGTCATCTTAGATGGAAAACGGTTTTGATAAAACACTTGAAAATAATTCTTGAGGAAAATATCCTTTCTTCTAAAATATCATTTTCTTTTCACAAAATTCCATCCAATTTGAAAAGAATAGTATTTATTTGAAAATAATCATGAAATATTGTAGAGTATTCTTCATGAAAATAAGGCTTTATGAAACCATAAAAATCCATTCCTGTCGTATAAGTTAAAAAAAATTCTTCTCGTACTTTGGTCGGAAAAGTCAAAAAGTTCCTCGTATGGTAAATAAAAGAAAAATTCCTTCTGTAACACAAATGAAAAGTCAAAGAGGGATTAACTTGACATTAATCATATAGGGAAGAATATTCAACACTTTATGAAAAAAAATTTGTGGGCATGGAAAAAATATAACCCATTTAAATACTTACGTATAAGAAATCTCAAATAATAATGAGATTGAAAAATTATCCCTTAACTTATGTCCGATACGCTTTGTATGTATCCAGAAATCCTGTATAATGATTTAAATCATGTCATTGACTTATTAGATAATCATATTCATTGTTATTATATAATATATGGTTCACTTATGACTTTATATTACTTGTTCTTTTCTAAATAAATGTTCAAGTGGCGTTTTGGGTAAAATTGTTTCCTTTATCGTTTGTGTTTTAACTTGTAATTATTCATATGATTACATAGATCATGATTACTTACATCTAGAATGTAAAAAATGATTTATATGTAATATAAATTTAGAATATACATATATATAATAAACTGATAATTGGAATGAAATACATCATTCATGGAGACGGTAGGTCATTCGTACACATGAACGGTGTTTTCGTTTCCTTATTGAATTGATTGGAATTAAGTATATTACATACATACATATATAAATAAATCCAGTATGATTATTATGTCATGTATTTCATCATTACTTATTATATATACTTTATAATCATTCTATAACGGTAAGCATGGAAAATGAATCTCATCGCGTCGTGGAGACAGTAATCCGTACGTCCGCAAGAGCGATGATATCATTCCAATATTTATTGAATGGAATTGGTGTGGATGATATAATATCTTAGAATCAATATGATGTTATTAATACTATATATCTTTATTCATTACACTGTTATTCCCATCCATGTATGGTGGTGGTGGAAAAACAAATTACACCACAGCATGGAGACGGTATTCCGTATGTACGCACGCACGGTGATTTCGTTTTCCATAGGATGGATATAAAGTGAAATAGGGTTTTTTAATATTTATAATAACATATCAGTATATAATTAATACTTATGTTATTACATTATAATGAAACAAATAAATAATAATAAGCTGAAGAAGAATGAAACATGAAAGAATCGGTAGAAGAGATTTCCTTTTCTTCGGCGCATCTCCTTTAAACTTCATCATAGGGCACTCGTGTAGGAATTTTGAGAATACCCAAACCTCTATGATATAACTATAGAGGTTGATAAGAGGAATTTATAGTGGTTGGACATGATTCATGGCTCAAAAGGGTGTGAAGAGAAGAGGTAAGGGGTGACCTTTTTATAAGGGAGGAGAGGGGCGCCTTTGGTAACATAAGAAATATTAATTTATAATAAATACAACCTCTCGTAAAAACCTTCAAAAAGGACCCAAATCATAATATTAGATGATATATGGTTGTAATATTATCAACCAATAAAATTTATACATGTTGTGATTCTATTTTAAACATTATCAACTTGATTTATCCTTATTTAATATATTTAATTTTATTTGTGGTAATAAGATTCTAATTTTTGAATTGTCATAAATAATTACTTATGTGTTGTGAATTGTACATAATTGAATAATTTATGACATTGTAGACCTTATAAATTTCTATATATAAATTTTAAATATTTTTGTGAATTTTAAACAATTTTATAATATGTTATTTTTATAAAATAACAATAGTGTCTATTTTTATATTAATCAATTATTATAATTAAAATAAAATCCACACAAAGGATATATTCTAACTAAAATATTTAATATATTCCTATAATGTCAAATGTGTCTATAAAATTAGCGGGGAACATTAAATAGTTCATATAATATTTATTTTAATATTTTTAAAACCATTTTTTTGTTATATCTATTAACAAAATAATTAGTACAACATTTTTGTATAATTATTTAATATACTTATTTGTTGCAAAAAAATTAAAAATAAAATCCTATGATTAAGATAAATCACATATAATTTATAATAATACTTTTAATCGAATTTATCATCTTAAAATAACAACATGTTAATTATTATATTTAATAAATTATGAAGGTGACAACTTTGGAATCATTTAAAATAAAATAATATAAGTGTCATAATCTTCTTTATAAGAATCCAAATGGTCATAAATTCGGCCATTTTATGCATAGGGATTATATATACACTAAAAATATGTATTGTTCAGGTTATTGGTCCTTTTGATGTGAAGTGCCCAGATCAGTGTGAATCACTGAGAGGGGGAGGGGGTGAATCAGTGATCCCTTAAAACTTTTTACTAATTGATTCTTTATCAATTAAACCTCTATGGATGGTTAAAGCCTCGATCCACTCTTCTTGTATCTCTCACCTTTCCACGAATGATGCAGTAAATGTAAAGGCACTGGACACAAGGATTTACAAGGTTCAGCACCAAAGGCCTACGTCCTTGCCATGTTGGTTATACGCCCCAACATGGTTTCTCCATTATAATCGGTTAGTATTACAATGGTCGATACAGCATCCCACTGTATCTCTCCTGAGTCCCACAGGAGGGTCTTTATACTGCGTCCCACAGTGTTACCAGAGTCCCACTGGCCTGCTCCAGAATCCCACTGAAGACTTCTTCCACCCTAAGTCTCACATGGGGCTTCTCCTGGCTCCTCGAGTCACACGAGTAGCTCTTCTTCTCTTTATGTTCTTCAAGTATCTTCAGCAGTCTAGGATAAAGACTGCTGGCCTTGCTCTGTACCTCTGATCACTTGAGTTGATCAGGTCTTCTCGTATTGCTCAGGCTTTATCACCTTCTTCTAAGGATGACCTGGCCTCTCTCCAACTACTGAATACTCAGACAACTCATATCTTTAACTTCAGTCTGGTCCAGTCTCACTTCAAAACAACTTCATGCACTGAGTGCATGGAATCTCTGCATCCTCATGCACTGACTGCATGGCCTTCTCAAATTCTTCAATATCTTCTGGTCTTGGACTCCTCAAATGCACATAAACAGATTCGAACTTTGATTACGTGCGCATGTGCATGCATGTATGCATGCACTCCCCTTCTTCTTCTCTTGGTGCAGTAAACCAACAAAGGGTATAATCCTTTAAGCACACACCTTCTCTGAACATCACACACTTTATTTCAAATTGCTCACACACTTAAATGTGTGTTGTTCTTTAGTGTGGGATTCCTCTTCTCCTTCTTCTTAGTGTGTACACTTTAGTTTGCACACACACTAAGGTTTCGGCCTCTTCTTGTCTAGAACACACAACTTGTTTCTTCCTCTTGCACACACACACAAAATGTGTTCTTCTTTGTTGTGGTCTACACTCTTTATGCACACACACGGCTTGGCCTTCTTCCTCTTCTTCTTGCACACACTTAACCCGTAGGTCCTCTTCTTGTTTTGCACACACAAAAGGTGTGGTCTTCACTTGGTGCACACACAAGGCTATGCCTCGGGTCCTCTTCTTCACTTGGCACACACTTGACCCGTAGGTGTTCTTGTCCACTTTGCACACACACAAACAGTGTGGTCTTCCTCCTTATGCACGTGCACACGTGAACAGTGCTAAATCAGTGGTGTGGTCTCGGCCTTCTCTTCTTCTCCAAAGCGCGCTAGTGCAATGAGTGCAAGGTCCACTTCTTCTTCAACACTACCGCGCAAGGTGCACTGGCCCGAGTGCGCAGGTGCTACTGTCGCGCAAGCACTCGGGTGTGCAAGGTGCAACACCCGCATGCACTTCCTCCTGCCACACAGGTACACGGGCAGTGAGGGTTCCAACCTCGAGCGCGCAAGGAGATGCGGCTGGGGTTCTTCCTGTCGTGCAAAGGAGGCGCGCAGGGGACTCCCTTTCTTCTTTCGTGCAAGGAGTTCACAAAAGGAACTCACAAAGCCAACAGGAGGCTTCGGGCTTCTGTCGCGCAAGTGGTACGCGCAGGGCTTCTACTTCGCGAGGCTAAGCGCTCTCACGGGACTTCGGATTTTCAACAAAGGATCAACAAGAATTTTTGAGAGCCTCAAATTCTCCTTTTATAGGCAAGAGATGCCTCACATGATCCGCGTGACTGCAACTTAAATTCCCGAAGATTTCGGTTCTTTAAAATCTTTCCAAATCTTGAATTTACTATCTGTTTCACGCGGGATCATTTATTTTTCTCTCTTTCATTCCTCCTCATGCATGCGATTTAGAACGCATGCACGGCCCTCTGTTTTGGACATCCCATGAAAAACACAAACACCCGATGCCTCGGCAACTTCGTTTGCCTCGGCCTTCATCGAATTCTCCATCACCTTGCATGCATGCTTATTTTATTGCATGTATATGTTCCTTACGGAGAGACGAGCACAACGGTGCCTTCGGCTTCGAGAAAGATAGCCGGGAGCTCGACTTCACTGCTCGGGTTTCTCCTGATTCGAACGGAGCTCGCGGGGAGCCTTCGGCTGAGCTCGAGGAAGGAGATGCCTCAAATCCGTCAGATCATCTCTTTGGACGGCTGTGATCAGAATGGGCCGCGGTGAATTAGATGTGCGGCCGAGATCTGACGCGCGATCAATCGAGCGGCTCAGATTCAATCCGCGGAAAAAATCTTTGTCCCACATCGAAACGGCCCGCGATTTCCATGCGGTTTATCAAAGTTCCGCTGCCAGCATCCCTTCGATTGAACTTCTCCCTCCACGGTGCCGCCCTGCACCGTGTTCTCCCTGCGGGCGCGCTCTGCGCCCACTCTCTGCTCCCTGCGGGCGCGCTACTGGCGCCCACTATGCTTCCTCGGGTGTGCGGGCTTCACCACCGCGTGCCCTCGGGGGCTTATACACGGCCCCTGCCGCCTTGTGCTTGCACCATGGGATCCCCCATGGGCGTGGTGCCTTAGGCCCACAAGTTCCTTGGGGTTGAACCCGTGGGCTGGCCTTGGCTGGCCTAATTTTTGCTAAGTATAGGAATAAAGACTTTGTATAAAAACAAAGTATCCCCATATGCCAAATGCCACTTCAAGCCATCTTCTTCATAATTCTTCTTCTTATTAGGAATTTCCCATCTCCTCCTCATGTTCTTAATAACTTTTCAACATTTCACAACTTAGGAGGGAATTCTGAAGTTTCTTCATCAACCGAGCTCTTGAATCACATAAAATCTCCAATGTTCTTCATTGATCCAATCAGAGATCAAGTTGGATCAACTTCATGTTCACATGCACTAAGTGATAGTGCATGGACTCTTGCATCCGCTCACTTCATCCACTTTGAACTTGTGGATGGATCTTCTTTCATCTCCTCATGCATTGTCAATACAATGCATGGTCTTCTATCATTGTTGTGACATTGTATCTAGGTGATACAAGTTCTTGGAACTTAAAGAGCAGCTCAACAATCGTCTGATATAGTTCGAGAATGTTTCAACCACAACAACTTATGTCACTTAGTGAATCTCCTAAGTGACATGCATCTTAGTACCATGGCCATTCTCCTTCACCACCAACACCATCACAACCTTTGGCATTCACATCTTGACAATTCATGACATCCATTCATTCTAAGACAACAACATGTCTCATTGACAAAAAATGCAACACAGTGCACTTCAATCTCCCCCTTTGTATTTGTTGTCAATACACTTCTTTAGCACATATTAATGGGTCAATATGTGTGCCAATATTTTCTCCCCCTTATTGGCAATCAAATGCAAAGGTGTGGTGTGGTTCACTTTCAAAAATATCTTCCTCCCTTTGAATAGCATCTTCTTGAAAATCACTAAGAGAGGGATGATGCCACATGTTCTTCTTTAGCAAAGAACCTTTAGTAAATCAACTCTAAGTCTACTTGGGCTAACCCGGTGTAGAAAACAAGAGTGATATGACCAAGGAATTCAAAGCTGTCCATAATTCTCTACACATGTGAGATCATGCTTCAGGGGTTGAATTTTTTCAGATATTCAATGAATTGCTGAATCCTGCACATACTTCACAAAACACGTTAGAATGTTCAGGTGCAAAGATAAAGCTCCCCCATTCATCCATTTTCTTAAGATGATATTAATCTCAGAACATCATCTTCTTCAGATTTGCTCCCCCTCAAGGGGTGCACTCCGTTCTGTCCAAACCATCCTCCAGATGAGAATGATCATCATCTTCAATTCCCTGCAATGTTAGCAAATGTATATACCAGAAGTATAAGGGAATAAGATGGAACCTCCTTGGTTCATCAATGTGAACAACAAGGTTGAGAAGATTCTCTCAACCGAGATGTCCCATTTTCACCAGTCTTCACACTTGCACATTTGATCTTCATTGATGATTGTGCTGGTGTGGTTCTCAAAACATCTTCATGTGAAATCTTCTTCTTCCCTTTTTCCATAGCAATTGCCAGAACTTTATCTTTAGCTTTTTGAAGATCTTTGGCAAGTTGCAACTGATTTGGCCATATGACTAGTAACTCATTTGGAAGAGTGGCCTCAGTTTTGGAAGTTCCACATGGTTCTTTGGATGCTGCTAAGCTACCTCTCTTAGGCAACTTATTTTCAATCAATCCCTTATTCTTCTGGATTGATTGTCTTTTGGAGTTCAGTCTGCTTCTATTTAGTTTCATGGCTTCTTTACAAAGGTCCATGATGTGTCCTTTCTTTCCACAGTAGAAGCATGTTTTCTTGGTGGTCCTTCTGGATGCATCACCCTTCTTAGATTTGAATTCCAAGGACTTCTCTTCCTTTTTCATAATCTTCTTGGGATCATCTTCAACATTCTTCTTGCTTCCCAAGGATTCTTTCTGAGCCAGGTTCTGTGATCTTTTCTTCTTTTGAGCTCTGGATACAGTTGGAGACTGACATGTATCTTTTTGACCACTTTTGCAATCATCCCAGATGTTGTCAAGTAATCCAAATCTATTTGCAGTAAACAGATGTCTCTGGACCTGTGGATGCTGCTTCTTTTCTTC
This sequence comes from Viscum album, assembly GCA_963277665.1. NCBI lineage: Eukaryota > Viridiplantae > Streptophyta > Magnoliopsida > Santalales > Viscaceae > Viscum > Viscum album. The sequence goes on along the minus strand of OY728132.1, from coordinate 93,853,150 downwards.
TGGATTGCTCCCCCTTGGCATGAGCTTCATTTGTGCTTTGACATTCAGTGGATTGTACCAACAATCCTTTGCACAGTGCCCATACTTATTACAACACCAAAACTGACCCACAAATCTTGACCTCTTCAGTCCTTCTGATTGTAGGGTACTTTTCTTGACCTGTTGTGCTGTTTCAGGAGAGCTCTGCTTCTTTACTGTCTTCATCCATATTTGTTTGGAATTATTCTTCCATCCTGCACTGTTTGTGGAAACACAATTAGAAGCATCAGTACAAGATGGTATGGATGGTACCTTCTTTCTAGAAGATGTTGCACTTTTATTAGAGGATGTCTTTCTCTTAGAATCATCCTTCTCAAAGCATACTTGAGTAGAAACATGTCTTCTTCCAGCTGACTGGGAGGATTCAGCTTTAGGTGATTGCATATGTTTCAATATCACCTCCAGTTCTAAGTATTTCATGTTGAGGAAGTTCTTCTCATCCTCAACAGTTCTTAGCTTTCCTTCCCAATTCTCCACCAGTTGTTTCATCTGGTCTTCATGTACCTTCTTCAATTCTTGCAATGAATTGTCCAGCTCCTTCACCAATTTGACTTTTTCTTCAAGTTGAGCATCTCTGACATTCATTGAAACTTTGTGCCTCTTTTCCAGTGCATGGAAAACATCATTGACCACAGTTTTAAAGAATTCTTTCTCAGAAAGGCTTATTTGCAATTCTTCAATAGTGTCTTCATATCTTTCATTGCAAAGCGATACTGTTTCATCTTTAGCCTTCACCAGCTTTCTGAGAGTGTTGGTTATGCCAACCCTTTTAGCCAATTGATCTTCCATTTCATTGGCTTCTTCTTCTAACTGTGATTTTTCTTCATGAAGATCATGGATGCCTGTAGCTATACACTTTTCCACTTCCATGGGAACTGTCTTCTGAAGATATTTGAGTTCACTCTGAAGATCATTCATTGTTTCAACTTCATCACAGCTAGGACAGGCTTTCTTCATCTTCTTGGCCTGTTTCTTCTTTCTATTTTTCTGAGTCTTGGCAGATATCTCCATTTGAGGCTGGTCGCTCGTTTCCTCAAATCTGCACTTCATAAAGACTCTCTTGTATCTTTTAGAGGTAACCTCCCTCTGATACCAATTGAAGTGCCCAGATCAGTGTGAATCTCTGAGAGGGGGAGGGGGTGAATCAGTGATCCCTTAAAACTTTTTACTAATTGATTCTTTATCAATTAAACCTCTATGGATGGTTAAAGCCTCGATCCACTCTTCTTGTATCTCTCACCTTTCCACGAATGATGCAGTAAATGTAAAGGCACTGGACACAAAGATTTACAAGGTTCAGCACCAAAGGCCTACGTCCTTGCCATGTTGGTTATACGCCCCAACATGGTTTCTCCATTTTAATCGGTTAGTATTACAATGGTCGATACAGCATCTCACTGTATCTCTCCTGAGTCCCACAGGAGGGTCTTTATACTGCGTCCCACAGTGTTACCAGAGTCCCACTGGCCTGCTCCAGAATCCCACTAAAGACTTCTTCCACCCTGAGTCTCATAGGGGGCTTCTCCTGGCTCCTCGAGTCACACGAGTAGCACTTCTTCTCTTTAAGTTCTTCAAGTATCTTCAGCAGTCTGGGATAAAGACTGCTGGCCTTGCTCTGTACCTCTGATCACTTGAGTTGATCAGGTCTTCTCGTCTTGCTCAGGCTTTATCACCTTCTTCTAAGGATGACCTGGCCTCTCTCCAACTACTGAATACTCAGACAACTGATATCTTTAACTTCAGTCTGGTCCAATCTCACTTCAAAACAACTTCATGCACTGAGTGCATGGCATCTCTGCATCCTCATGCACTGACTGCATGGCCTTCTCAAATTCTTCAAGATCTTCTGGTCTTGGACTCCTCAAATGCACACAAACAGAATCGAACTTTGATTACGTGCGCATGTGCATGCATGTATGCATGCACTCCCCTTCTTCTTCTCTTGGTGCAGTAAACCAACAAAGGGTATAATCTTTTAAGCACACACCTTCTCTGAACATCACACACTTTATTTCAAATTGCTCACACACTTAAATGTGTGTTGTTCTTTAGTGTGGGAGTCCTCTTCTTCTTCTTCTTAGTGTGTACACTTTAGTTTGCACACACACTAAGGTTTCAGCCTCTTCTTGTCTAGCACACACAACTTGTTTCTTCCTCTTGCACACACACACAAAATGTGTTCTTCTTTGTTGTGGTCTACACTCTTTATGCACACACACGGCTTGGCCTTCTTCCTCTTCTTCTTTCACACACTTAACCCGTAGGTCCTCTTCTTGTTTTGCACACACAAAAGGTGTGGTCTTCACTTGGTGCACACACAAGGCTATGCCTCGGGTCCTCTTCTCTAGTTGGCACACACTTGGCCCGTAGGTGTTCTTGTCCACTTTGCACACACACAAACAGTGTGGTCTTCCTCCTTATGCACGTGCACACGTGAACAGTGCTAAATCAGTGGTGTGGTCTCGGCCTTCTCTTCTTCTCCAAAGCGCGCTAGTGCAATGAGTGTAAGGGCCACTTCTTCTTCAACACTACCGCGCAAGGTGCACTGGCCCGAGCGCGCAGGTGCTACTGTCGCGCAAGCACTCGGGTGTGCAAGGTGCAACACCCGCATGCACATCCTCCTACCACACAGGTACATGGGAAGTGAGGGTGCCAACCTCGAGCACGCAAGGAGATGCGGCTGGGGTTCTTCCTGTCGCGAAAAGGAGGCGCGCATGGGATTCCCTTTCTTCTTTCATGCAAGGAGTGCACAAAAGGAACTCACGAAGCCAATAGGAGGCTTCGGGCGTCTGCCGCGCAAGTGGTACACGCAGGGCTTCTACTTCGCGAGGCTAAGCGCTCTCACGGGACTTCGGATTTTCAACAAAGGATCAGAAAGCATTTTTGAGAGCCTCGGATGCTCCTTTTATAGGCAAGAGATGCCTCACATGATCCGCGTGATTGCAACTTAAATTCCCGAAGATTTCGATTCTTTAAAATCTTTCCAAATCTTGAATTTACTCTCTGTTTCACGCGGGATCATTTATTTTTCGCTCTTTCATTCCTCCTCGTGCATGCGATTTAGAACGCATGCACGACCCTCTGTTTTGGACATCCCATGCAAAACACGAACACCCGATGCCTCGACAACTTCGTTTGCCTCGGCCTTCATCGAATTCTCCATCACCTTGCATGCATGCTTATTTTATTGCATGTATATGTTCCTTACGGAGAGACGAGCACAACGGTGACTTCGGCTTCAAGAAAGACAGCCGGGAGCTCGACTTCACTGCTCGGGTTGCTCCTGGTTCGAACGGAGCTCGCGGGGAGCCTTCGCCTGAGCTCGAGGAAGGAGATGCCTCGGAGCCGTCGGATCATCTCTTTGGATGGCTGCGATCAGAATGGGCCGCGGCGGATTAGATGTGCGGCCGAGATCTGGCGCGCGATCAATCGAGCGGCTCAGATTCAATCCGCGGAAAAAATCTTTGTCCCACATCGAAACGGCCCGCGATTTCCACGCGGTTTATCAAAGTTCCGCTGCCAGCATCACTTCGATTGAACTTCTCCCTCCACGGTGCCGCCCCGCACCGTGTTCTCCCTGCGGGCGCACTCTGCGCCCACTCTCTGCTCCCTGCGGGCACGCTACTGGCGCCCACTATGCTTCCTCGGGTGCGCGGGCTTCACCACCGCGTGCCCTCGGGGGCTTATACACGGCCCCTGCTGCCTTGTGCTTGCACCATGGGATCCCCCATGGGCGTGGCGCCTTAGGCCCACAAGTTCCTTGGGGTTGAACCCGTGGGCTGGCCTTGGCTGGCCTAATTTTTGCTAAGTATAGGAATAAAGACTTTGTATAAAAACAAAGTATCCCCATATGCCAAATGCCACTTCAAGCCATCTTCTTCATAATTCTTCTTCTTATTAGGAATTTCCCATCTCCTCCTCATGTTCTTAATAACTTTTCAACATTTCACAACTTAGGAGGGAATTCTGAAGTTTCTTCATCAACCGAGCTCTTGAATCACATAAAATCTCCAATGTTCTTCATTGATCCAATCAGAGATCAAGTTGGATCAACTTCATGTTCACATGCACTAAGTGATAGTGCATGGACTCTTGCATCCGCTCACTTCATCCACTTTGAACTTGTGGATGGATCTTCTTTCATCTCCTCATGCATTGTCAATATAATGCATGGTCTTCTATCATTGTTGTGACATTGTATCTAGGTGATTCAAGTTCTTGGAACATAAAGAGCAGCTCAACAATCGTCTGATATAGTTCGAGAATGTTTCAACCACAACATCTTATGTCACTTAGTGAATCTCCTAAGTGACATGCATCTTAGTACCATGGCCATTCTCCTTCACCACCAACACCATCACAACCTTTGGAATTCACATCTTGACAATTCTTGACATCCATTCATTCTAAGACAACAACATGTCTCATTGACAACAAATGCAACACAGTGAACTTCAATATCCCCCTTTGTATTTGTTTTCAATACACTTCTTTAGCACATATTAATGGGTCAATATGTGTGCCAATATTTTCTCCCCCTTATTGGCAATCAAATGCAAAGGTGTGGTGTGGTTCACTTTCAAAAATATCTTCCTCCCTTTGAATAGCATCTTCTTGAAAATCACTAAGAGAGGGATGATGCCACATGTTCTTCTTTAGCAAAGAACCTTTAGTAAATCAACTCTAAGTCTACTTGGGATAACCCGGTGTAGAAAACAAGAGTGATATGACCAAGGAATTCAAAGCTGTCCATAATTCTCTACACATGTGAGATCATGCTTCAGGGGTTGAATTTTTTCAGATATTCAATGAATTGCTGAATCCTGCACATACTTCACAAAACACGTTAGAATGTTCAGGTGCAAAGATAAAGCTCCCCCATTCATCCATTTTCTAAAGATGATATTAATCTCAGAACATCATCTTCTTCAGATTTGCTCCCCCTCAAGGGGTGCACTCCGTTCTGTCCAAACCATCCTCCAGATGAGAATGATCATCATCTTCAATTCCCTGCAATGTTAGCACATGTATATACCAGAAGTATAAGGGAATAAGATGGAACCTCCTTGGTTCATCAATGTGAACAACAAGGTTGAGAAGATTCTCTCAACCGAGATTTCCCATTTTCACCAGTCTTCACACTTGCACATTTGATCTTCATTGATGATTGTGCTGGTGTGGTTCTCAAAACATCTTCATGTGAAATCTTCTTCTTCCCTTTTGCCATAGCAATTTCCAGAACATTATCTTCAGCTTTTTGAAGATCTTTGGCAAGTTGCAACTGATTTGGCCATATGACTAGTAAATCATTTGGAAGAGTGGCATCAGTTTTGGAAGTTCCACATGGTTCTTTGGATGCTGCTAAGCTACCTCTCATAGGAAACTTATTTTCAATCAATCCCTTCTTCTTCTGGATTGATTGTCTTTTGGAGTTCAGTCTGCTTCTATTTAGTTTCATGGCTTCTTTACAAAGGTCCATGATGTGTCCTTTCTTTCCACAGTAGAAGCATGTTTTCTTGGTGGTCCTTCTGGATGCATCACCCTTCTTAGATTTGAATTCCAAGGACTTATCTTCCTTTTTCATAATCTTCTTGGGATCATCTTCAACATTCTTCTTGCTTCCCAAGGATTCTTTCTGAGCCAGGTTCTGTGATCTTTTCTTCTTTTGAGCTCTGCATACAGTTGGAGACTGACATGTATCTTTTTGACCACTTTTGCAATCATCCCAGATGTTGTCAAGTAATCCAAATCTATTTGCAGTAAACAGATGTCTCTGGACCTGTGGATGCTGCTTCTTTTCTTCTGGCTTGCTCCCCCTTGGCATGAGCTTCCTTTGTGCTTTGACATTCAGTGGATTGTACCAACAATCCTTTGCACAGTGCCCATACTTATTACAACACCAACACTGACCCACAAATCTTGACCTCTTAAGTCCTTTTGATTGTAGGGTACTTTTCTTGGCCTGTTGTGCTGTTTCAGGAGAGCTCTGCTTCTTTACTGTCTTCATCCATATTTGTTTGAAATTATTCTTCCATCCTGCACTGTTTGTGGAAACACAATTAGAAGCATCAGTACTAGATGGTATGGATGGTACCTTCTTTCTAGAAGATGTTGCACTTTTATTAGAGGATCTCTTTCTCTTAGAATCATCATTCTCAAAGCATACTTGAGTAGAAACATGTCTTCTTCCAGCTGACTGGGAGGATTCAGCTTTAGGTGATTGCATATGTTTCAATATCACCTCCAGTTCTAAGTATTTCATGTTGAGGAAGTTCTTCTCATCCTCAACAGTTCTTAGCTTTCCTTCCCAATTCTCCACCAGTTGTTTCATCTGGTCTTCATGCACCTTCTTCAATTCTTGCAATGAATTGTCCAGCTCCTTCACCAATTTGACTTTTTCTTCAAGTTGAGCATCTCTGACATTCATTGAAACTTTGTGCCTCTTTTCCAGTGCATGGAAAACATCTTTGACCACAGTCTTAAAGAATTCTTTCTCAGAAAGGCTTCTTTGCAATTCTTCAATAGTGTCTTCATATCTTTCATTGCAAAGCGATACTGTTTCATCTTTAGCCTTCACCAGCTTTCTGAGAGTGTTGGTTATGCCAACCCTTTTAGCCAATTGATCTTCCATTGCATTGGCTTCTTCTTCTAACTGTGATTTTTCTTCATGAAGATCATGGATGCCTGAAGCTATACACTTTTCCACTTCCATGGGAACTGTCTTCTGAAGATATTTGAGTTCACTCTGAAGATCATTCATTGTTTCAACTTCATCACAGCTAGGACATGCTTTCTTCATCTTCTTGGCCTGTTTCTTCTTTCTATTTTTCTGAGTCTTGGCAGATATCTCCATTTGAGGCTGGTCGCTCGTTTCCTCAAATCTGCACTTCATAAAGACTCTCTTGTATCTTTTAGAGGTAACCACCCTCTGATACCAATTGAAGTGCCCAGATCAGTGTGAATCACTGAGAGGGGGAGGGGGTGAATCAGTGATCCCTTAAAACTTTTTACTAATTGATTCTTTATCAATTAAACCTCTATGGATGGTTAAAGCCTCGATCCAATCTTCTTGTATCTCTCACCTTTCCACGAATGATGCAGTAAATGTAAAGTCACTGGACACAAAGATTTACAAGGTTCAGAACTAAAGGCCTATGTCCTTGCCATGTTGGTTATACGCCCCAACATGGTTTCTCCATTTTAATCGGTTAGTATTACAATGGTCGATACAGCATCCCACTGTATCTCTCCTGAGTCCCACAGGAGGGTCTTTATACTGCGTCCCACAGTGTTACCAGAGTCCCACTGGCCTGCTCTAGAATCCCACTGAAGACTTATTCCACCCTGAGTCTCACAGGGGGCTTCTCCTGGCTCCTCGAGTCACACGAGTAGCTCTTCTTCTCTTTAAGTTCTTCAAGTATCTTCAGCAGTCTGGGATAAAGACTGCTGGCCTTGCTCTGTACCTCTGATAACTTGAGTTGATCAGGTCTTCTCGTCTTGCTTAGGCTTTATCACCTTCTTCTAAGGATGACCTGGCCTCTCTCCAACTACTGAATACTCAGACAACTGATATCTTTAACTTCAGTCTGGTCCAATCTCACTTCAAAACAACTTCATGCACTGAGTGCATGGCATCTCTGCATCCTCATGCACTGACTGCATGGCCTTCTCAAATTCTTCAAGATCTTCTGGTCTTGGACTCCTCAAATGAACACAAACAGAATCGAACTTTGATTACGTGCGCATGTGCATGCATGTATGCATGCACTCCCCTTCTTCTTCTCTTGGTGCAGTAAACCAACAAAGGGTATAATCTTTTAAGCACAGACCTTCTCTGAACATCACACACTTTATTTCAAATTGCTCACACACTTAAATGTGTGTTGTTCTTTAGTGTGGGAGTCCTCTTCTTCTTCTTCTTCTTAGTGTGTACACTTTAGTTTGCACACACACTAAGGTTTCGGCCTCTTCTTGTCTAGCACACACAACTTGTTTCTTCCTCTTGCACACACACACAAAATGTGTTCTTATTTGTTGTGGTCTACACTCTTTATGCACACACACGGCTTGGCCTTCTTCCTCTTCTTCTTGCACACACTTAACCCGTAGGTCCTCTTCTTGTTTTGCACACACAAAAGGTGTGGTCTTCACTTGGTGCACACACAAGGCTATGCCTCGGGTCCTCTTCTCTAGTTGGCACACACTTGGCCCGTAGGTGTTCTTGTCCACTTTGCACACACACAAACAGTGTGGTCTTCCTCCTTATGCACGTGCACACGTGAACAGTGCTAAATCAGTGGTGTGGTCTCGGCCTTCTCTTCTTCTCCAAAGCGCGCTAGTGCAATGAGTGCAAGGGCCACTTCTTCTTCAACACTACCGCGCAAGGTGCACTGGCCCGAGCGCGCAGGTGCTACTGTCGCGCAAGCACTCGGGTGTGCAAGGTGCAACACCCGCATGCACTTCCTCCTGCCACACAGGTACACGGGCAGTGAGGGTGCCAACCTCAAGCACGCAAGGAGATGCGGCTGGGGTTCTTCCTGTCGCGAAAAGGAGGCGCGCATGGGACTCCCTTTCTTCTTTCATGCAAGGAGTGCACAAAAGGAACTCACAAAGCCAACAGGAGGCTTCGGGCGTCTGCCGCGCAAGTGGTACGCGCAGGGCTTCTACTTCGCGAGGCTAAGCGCTCTCACGGGACTTCGGATTTTCAACAAAGAATCAGCAAGCATTTTTGAGAGCCTCGGATGCTCCTTTTATAGGCAAGAGATGCCTCACATGATCCGCGTGATTGCAACTTAAATTCCCGAAGATTTCGATTCTTTAAAATCTTTCCAAATCTTGAATTTACTCTCTATTTCACACGGGATCATTTATTTTTCTCTCTTTCATTCCTCCTCGTGCATGCGATTTAGAACGCATGCACGAACCTCTGTTTTGGACATCCCATGCAAAACACGAACACCCGATGCCTCGGCAACTTTGTTTGCCTCGGCCATCATCGAATTCTCCATCACCTTGCATGCATGCTTATTTTATTGCATGTATATGTTCCTTACGGAGAGACGAGCACAACGGTGCCTTCGGCTTCAAGAAAGACAGCCGGGAGCTCGACTTCACTGCTCGGGTTGCTCCTGGTTCGAACGGAGCTCGCGGGGAGCCTTCGGCTGAGCTCGAGGAAGGAGATGCCTCGGAGCCGTCGGATCATCTCTTTGGATGGCTGCGATCAGAATGGGCCGCGGCGGATTACATGTGCGGCCGAGATCTGGCGCGCGATCAATTGAGCGGCTCAGATTCAATCTGCGGAAAAAATCTTTGTCCCACATCGAAACGGCCCGCGATTTCCATGCGGTTTATCAAAGTTCCGCTGCCAGCATCACTTCGATTGAACTTCTCCCTCCACGGTGCCGCCCCGCACCGTGTTCTCCCTGCGGGCGCACTCTGCGCCCACTCTCTGCTCCCTGCGGGCACGCTACTGGCGCCCACTATGCTTCCTCGGGTGCGCGGGCTTCACCACCACGTGCCCTCGGGGGCTTATACACGGCCCCTGCCACCTTGTGCTTGCACCATGGGATCCCCCATGGGCGTGGCGCCTTAGGCCCACAAGTGCCTTGGGGTTGAACCCGTGGGCTGGCCTTGGCTGGCCTAATTTTTGCTAAGTATAGGAATAAAGAATTTGTATAAAAACAAAGTATCCCCATATGCCAAATGCCACTTCAAGCCATCTTCTTCATAATTCTTCTTCTTCATAGTAATTTCCCATCTCCTCCTCATGTTCTTAATAACTTTTCAACATTTCACAACTTAGGAGGGAATTCCGAAGGTTCTTCATCAACCGAGCTCTTGAATCACATAAAATCTCCAATGTTCTTCATTGATCCAATCAGAGATCAAGTTGGATCAACTTCATGTTCACATGCACTAAGTGATAGTGCATGGACTCTTGCATCCGCTCACTTCATCCACTTTGAACTTGTGGATGGATCTTCTTTCATCTCCTCATGCATTGTCAATACAATGCATGGTCTTCTATCATTGTTGTGACATTGTATATAGGTGATACAAGTTCTTGGAACTTAAAGAGCAGCTCAACAATCGTTTGATATAGTTCGAGAATGTTTCAACCACAACATCCTATGTCACTTAGTGAATCTCCTAAGTGACATGCATCTTAGTACCATGGCCATTCTCCTTCACCACCAACACCATCACAACCTTTGGCATTCACATCTTGACAATTCTTGACATCCATTCATTCTAAGACAACAACATGTCTCATTGACAACAAATGCAACACAGTGCACTTCATGATGTGTATTATTATTTCAATAAAAACTATATTATTTATTTTTCACAAAATAAATAATTTCCGCATCATTAATGTATAATCTAATAAGGTAAATAAATAATTCTTAAAAATGAAAAATAAATTAAAATTAATAAGAAAATAAAAATTATCTTTCAAATGAGTATTTAGAACCGAATTTATTTTCTGTATAACCTTATATTAAAAATAGTTTAATTATTAAAGTTTGAGTGAGACATATTTCACTTTCATTTTAATAAAATAAATTAAAGGTCTTAATCACATCCATGTGGGTTCCAATGGATTCCATTTCAACCAAAATATGCCATAGGACGAACTATAATCATAAAATTATATTATGTCAAGTGTTAGGGAACTATTATCATATTATATTTACCCTTAATTACCAGATTTACCTTTAACTATGTTAAATAAAATTTACCGTATTTACTATTCATAATGACTAAAAATAAAAAGTAGCATACTTACATAATATGGGCCTAATGATTCCAAATATGGAATCCATTTTTTCAAATTCAAATCACAGAAGTTGCAGAAATTAATTTAAAATTAATCTCATTGTTATGAAAATGAGTTTTAAAAATTAAAATATTGCAAAAGATTGAAATGATTTTACCTACGAGTTCAATGTAAAATCAATTATAATGAAATAAATTATTTTAAATGGTAAAAATATATCTATTTATAATTTAAAACTATTAAATATTATTATTTAACAGTATAAATTATTTAGATGAAAAAAGTTGTTTTTAACTAAAATATAGTGTGTTTTTACAATTCATTAAACTATGAAAGTTATCAAAATAATATGAAAAATTTATCCAATGTAAATTATTATATCCTGATTCCAAAGAAAAATTTTATTTTTTCAAATTAAACTTATAAACATGTCAAAAATTATATTTAACGTGGTTGCGTCATCAAAAGGCAGCAAAACTACATTTATTTTAAAAATACATATTTTACTTGAAAAAATATATCTTTTTCTCTTACCATGTTCTAGAAAATGTGTAAGATGAATAATAATGTTATAAAATTCGAAATTTAGTTAATATTATTCATAATGTCTAGTCCATAATAAAATTATAACTATATATCGTTGTTTAGTGAAACACGGTATTGCGTACAACACACGCTATCGAGGAAGGCCGTGATTGTCTGTAATGCAAGCCAAGTCAGGGTTGCATGTAGTGAAAGACTCCTTTGTTGTTGCGTATAACAAATCCAACCATATTTAATTTATACATTGAATATATATGTATATATACACTCAATGTTTTGTTGAATAATTACTATCAAACAAACTTGAAATTGTGTTTAACACGATCCAAGATTATTGTTTCTTATACTACAAGATAATACGGTGTTGCGTATAGCGCAAGATAATCCTATTATAGATTACAATAGAAGATATGAAAAAAATTAAAAAGAATATATCTTAAAAAATCTCGTTGTGTTACACTGCCTCTACTACCACTGTCGCCACCAACTACCACAACTCCACCACTATCGGACCCGACGACTATTGCAGGTATACCATTTTTTCATAATTATTATTAATTTATTATATATAAATATATATTTAATTCAAAAAAAATCGAGGAATCTATTGACAAGTATTTGATTAATGGATCCCTATATCTAATATATATAACGAATTGGGAATTTAATGGGTGGTTGGATTTTCTGTTTGGATTTTGTTGAGTGAAGTGACTAGGATGATACTCATATTATAGGGATTTACATGTTGTTTTCTAGTGTGTGACCCTTATTCCAAAAGGGTTTTAGGTGTTTGGAAATGTCCATTGGGGTTAATGTCTAAATTCTATATTTAGTTCCCATGGAGAATTAGTTATGGTGGATGATCAAACTACGTGATGGCTTCAGGCTTGTAGTGATTATGCCGGAGGTGCATTGGTTGTGTGGTTGGGTATGAATACTATTTCGAATTAGTATTGGATCTAATGATGGAGTCTTGTCGAGATTTGGGCATGGACTCTAGTGGGTTAGTTTTAGTTATTTTTGGAATGCCTAATGGAGAAATGAAATTGTTAATAGGTGATATCGTGGGTGACTAACAATTGGAGATGAGTTTTTTTGGATGAGTTAGCCAATGATAATCTAACTGTGGTTGGAATATAATTTTGGTGTGAAAGTATGCATCCTATGTCTTGTGTGTCATTTTGGAAATGATATGTGTTATTTGGGTTAGATTAGGATTTCATGGAAAATATGATATGTTCTTTTTTCATAGAAGTAAGGTGGGTATGAATCCAATTTTGTTTGTTTTTGATAATGATGATGGGTTCTGGAAGTTGTTGGAATTCTCAAGAATGTTATGGCATGGTTAGTTGGAAAACATGCTAGGTGGATTTTGGGTGCATGAGTTCAAGGTTCTTTTATTCTTTTTAACTGGTGGATGTTCTAATTATGGGATGTTATTAGTGGTATATTGAGTGTTATTATGGGGTGAAACATAACTATGATAGGTGATCAGTTAATAAAATAATATTTTTTTGTTTAGATGGACCCAGGAATGCACCTTCCTAGTATTTTTACTTTGATACATGGAATAGGATGGTTTAGTTTCGTATGTTGTATGTTGTACCATTGATGTGTTTCAAGAATTTAGAAATGGAATAATTCCATTTTTAAAACTTTTTACCATCGTAGGTCGGGTGATGTGTATGTATGACCACCAAGAATTCATGGAGAAGGGAATTATTATGGTGAGGAGTTTGAATGAACCCGTGTTCAATTGAACTAATTTTTTTAAGTATGTTTAATTCTTATTTACTAGATGTGTATAATTATTTACTGGTACATGGAATGAAAATCCCAGATTTATTTTTCCTCTAATTGTTGTTTTTAGATGAGGAATGAGGATAATGAGGTAAATCAGGTGTTCGTATATGGATTGGAGTGTTCTGGTTAATATTCAATAAGTTTGATAATTTCTATAAAAGGGGCATGGTTTGGATTTCATGTTTTAGGAGGAACCATGTGATACATTGATTTTGAGGAGGTTTTCATCAAATTTTGTACTAATAACGGTCATGTTTCATATTTAACAAATGGTTGAGGAAACAATTTCTAGTGTTAATTGGGAAACTACATGGGGAGGAGGATGGTATGGGTCTAGGCCCACAGCCTTTGAATGGTTTTAGACAAATTGTGCAGTTATTCGAATCACCCATCATATTATCCTTCATAAATCAATTACATACAATCACCTTTAATTTATAAATAAATGAAATAAGATGAAGAAAAATAAATCTTATTCCCCTAATCTATAATGTATTTCCACACGATCAATGCATAATTATAAAATAAATTTTGATTACCAATATAATTGTTTTTAATGAACCCAAGAATCCACTATGTCATCATGATGACCTCTACATTGATATGTAATGACAATATATATATATATATTTACTTCAAAATGTAATTATTATTAAATTTAAAAGTAATATTTTAATGCCATTGGAATATAATTCACCTTTATAGGTTATAATATTTTCCTACTATAATGAGAACATAGATATCCCATAAATATTTTCTTAAATCAATATATCATATAGTCTAGATACATCTATCTTACATGACTAAGCTGATTGTAGACTATTAGGTGATAGAGTCTCATATGAAATTGATATATCTTCTCATGATGATAACTATTGGTGATCCCTAAAAAAAGGCCCCATGTAAATACAAACTAATAATAATTCAATGCATTTTATTTTTCATTTGATAAAACAATATAAAAAACTATTTTCCCTAAAAATAGAATTTTTTGGTTTGTATTATAGATTTATAATATATAAAATGTATGTTAATTTTGAATCATTTAACTTTTTTAAAGTTCTTATCTTGGGATTTATGATTTTGTGAAAATTCCTATGTGCCGCCTTTAAAATTATTCATGTGTTTTGAAATGTTTATTTAAAAACTATACGTGTTCAACATGCTCAAATTTTGTTTTAAATATATTTAAAATGATTTAAAATATTTTCATGGACATAGGTTGTATGCCATCTATTTTTCAACTCAACTAATTCTCTTTCAAAAAGGGATGTGAATGTTTTAAAATGGTATTTAATGCAGGTTCCATTTTAATAAGGCGTGCAATGTTTTATATGATAATTTGTATCATTTAGAGTGTTATCGATTATAATAAATTATTAAGACTATGGGTCATGATGTTTTTGTAAATGTTTTAAAAAGTAATTGTGTGTTTTTGAAATATTACATGGAATTTATTGGTTTATTTAAATATGGGTGTGTCATTTTAATGTGGAATTTATGTAAATAGTTCTATTTTAATGGGATGTCAAATGTGATTTTAAAATGTGATTTAATATGGAATATGAAATTTAGTTTTTCCATTATATTTTATGTTTATATTTTTATATAATTAGGAAAACCAATTCACACTATAGTAAGGAAATTATATTGATAATAACACTATGTTAAGAGTATGTCACTAACACTATCCATCCCATATGACATCCATCAACAACTCACTCCCACAAAAGGGTGAATTAGTGTTTAACCACATTGTCGCTCCTATAACCACAATACATCTAACATCACCTACATGGTTCAAATAAGGGGGAACCTTGTTTAATAAGTCTATTTAGGAATTTACCCTCATAATGATGTGGTTTTTTGTGAATATTAAATTCTTTATACTTATTCCTTGATATGAAAATGGTTTGTTTCATATGAGGATGTTATTGTAGACTTTTTATTTACTAAAAATTCAATATTTATTCATTTTTTGATCATTGACATGTTTTTTTCTGACTTCCTGTTGTTTGGATTCTTGGGAGCCATATGAATTAATAAATAGATCCAGATGTATACTACAATAGTTACCGAAGACACTAGCACATTTCCATAAGTTGTATGATTTCCATAGTCTATAGGATTATACCTAATGAAGAATATGTGGGATTGTCAGTTGGATTTGGTATTTTTCTACATATTAAATATAGGCCATCTATTGGCCTCATTGTAGTGTGAGTAAAACACAAAGGTATAATTGAATTTCCTCTATAATTAGGTTAAATTACAGGTAATATAATTGGAATAATGAAAAAGTGATCTATAGATAAGTAAAATTTGTAATCTAAATGACAATGTGGATGACAGGAAATAGTGATATGTGTGTCTAGTTGTAAATTTATTTCAATAATTTCAAGGATTATATTTTAGTTAGATTTTCTCTCCTATTGTAATGTATTTAATAAATCTTATGGTTCTTTTCATGGTTTCCATGAATAGTTTATTTATAGAACAAATGGATTTCGTAATTATATTACATCATGGAGATTTAGAGGAAGATATCGAAATACCTATACTAGAATGATTCATGATAAATGGAATAGAAGATTCGGTATTAGTCTCAAATAGAGTTATTTGTGGGCTTAAGTTGGAAGCAACAGACTTTTACTAGAATTTGAAAGCCTTCTTGGTAGAATTAATATTCATATATTTTAATGTATATAATTGATATTGAACGAAGTTGTATTGTGAAATTAGTTCCCTCAATTTAATTCATTATGTGGATGAATTTCACATTGTTATACCAATTAAGAAAAGTTTGGAAGAGATAATGATTTATTTTTAATGAGGATCCCAATGATGGAACATGTTTCAGGAAAGTGGATATTAGCGTTAAATATTGAAAGATACTTGTAGTCTATAATTAAAATATCCTTGATTAATTTTTATGTCTGTGTTATTTGTATTTATTTTGGTAAATATTAATATTACTGAATAAAATATGATGGGTAGAAAAGAAGAATGGATGTATTTCAATCGTATGACAAACAAGTATGATGGAGTGAAATAGTTCATCATGTTTGAAAATATCATGCATATGACCCTTCTAAAATTTATCTTCATTCTTAATGCCATATTTATTCATAAAAAATGAATCCATATGAGTTAGAAGAATATATGATCATTAATGGGATAAATCAGAGATATAGATTCATAATAAACATTGGGAAAATGAAAATATGGCTAGTGGGTAGGCTAACAATACGTTTAATGATTAATATGATATGATTACATGTTTTGAAAATAAATAACTCCATATAGAGGATGTGATTACATATCTAAATGGTGAAAAAAATATTTTTTATGATAATACATGGATAATTGAAGGTGAACATCACGATAGCCCAAAATTGTATGATAAGTGAAGAAGTTGGGAAAAGACTCCATTGGTTGTTTGTTGCACTAAAAATACAAAATTTTCAGCCAGACTAAAGCTATATAATTTTTAAGTATGAAATATAAATAGTGATTCATGTTTCATAAAACTACATTCTCTCATTAATGACATGATCCTGGTAGATAATGCGCTCCTGATCCAAACATACGATGCCAACAAAATGATATGCTCGCTGGGATTTATCATTGATGGAATACATGTGTACCCGAATGATTGTATACTAATTTTCAAGTACCAAAATTCACTTACATAATTCCAAAAGTGTGTCACTTCTCAATACAATAAAGATGAATCGATTCTACAAAATGTATGGTACTTTCCAATTCTTCTATAGTTTAGGCACTAGTATGGAAGTGAGAATATTGCAGGGAAATTTTTGCTGAATGCAGATACAATAATTAATTATAGGAAACTACTTGACCTAATATACTAGCATTAGTGGAAGTGAATTGTTAAATAGTCTCCTAAAATTGGAAACGTGTTTCTAAAAATTCTTTAAGAGATATCAACAAGTGTAGCGAATCATTTTGGGTTTCATTGAAGTACTCGTATTTCATGGATTGTTATATTGGTATATTATAAATTTCTACTATGGTTATAAATGTAATAAAAATATATCAATATATATATGATTATATGAAGTCCAAAAATACAAAGTAAGGAAATTGATGTTTTTTTGCATCCATTGATCATGGATTTTAAATTACAATGGGATCCTGGTGTTACATCGTATGATGCTTAAGGAAATGGATATATCACATTTAGATTAATAATGTAGGGGATGATAAATGAAATTCAAGATTATGGAAATTTTTTTGGATATAGAATTAAAGGAACTCAAGGGTGTACCATTTTCGATCAAGTACCACAGTCAATTAGGTTAAAAAATTCATTGAAAACCATGATTCTTGTACATTTCAAATTTATACCCGGAGAGCATAAGTTATGATATTGGCTGAAATCATTCAATGGATGTTTAGAAGAACATACAACCCCATTTCAATGAACATGTGATCAACTGTTTGAGAAATTAAAATAGGTAGTCACTTATTTTGGGAAACAATTTTTGTAAATTAATATAAAAACTGGTTGGAAAAAGTGATCAATTTTTTTGAATTATCATACTGGAATTGTATGTACATAAGAAATTATCAAGATATTATTTATGTTGAATAACATTTATGTGATGATGTCATTGGAACATTTCCAAATACACCTAGAAAAACAGATGATTAAATTACAGCTAAGTTGGACAACGTTCAATGGGAATAAGTGAAGAGTTATCACAATTGATGGGTGAAAATTGAAAATTTCCTCCTCCAGAAACATACACTATTTCTAGGAAGAGAGACACCACTTTTGGGAAATTTTAATGAAATAAAGGATCCAAATGGGTATCCATAAAATATCATGAATTCCTATTACTGAATGATATAATGTTAAAGGGTATGAAATCACATAAATTTGATGTTTTTATGAAATATCTATTGATTGTGAATTATGTTTCATTTTTTACATTAATGTCTCTTACATTATCGTATATCTGTTTATCTTTAAAGTGATAAGTATAAATTTTGTTGATCTGATGAAATTTCAAACCATAGAAAGATAAATTTCAATCATATTATGTGAATTGGAAATGTTCTTACACACAACATTCTTAGATATAATGGTTCATTTTATGGTCCAATTTGTGAGAGAGATTCAACTATGTGGTCCCATGCATTATAGATGGATGTATCCCATTGAAAGATATATGAATATTTTGAAAGGATATGTCAAAAATTGAAGTTCTCAAGGGGGTTGTATAGTAGAGTGATATATTTTTGAAAAAGATGTTGAATTTCATATTGAATACCTGTGGTGTGGAATTCATTGGTCTACTAAAATATCATCACACTTGGAAGCTTCTAGGTGATGGAATTATTGGATGAGATGTTTTGAAAATCAATATTACATAGCTGGAGCAGTCCCACTGTGTTGTGTTGTATAATAGTCTATACGTGTCCCCATATGTTGAATCCAACAAATAAATTCATCAAAATTTCAATACATTAAGGTATGAAATATGGATATCAAAAAAACCTAATCAATAGTATATAAGATGGGATTAGGATCATATTTCTAAGGATTTAGATGGAAGTACAGATTAAATTAAAGAAGGAATTCAATGGCTTTCTAGAGGGCCAAGTGTGTAAATATAATCCTAAAATTGTTATGTAATTAATGGTTATATGATTTATAAAAATAAGCATGGTGAATACTATTCCAGGAAAAATATCAGAGTTACACATTTAGCTTAAGTGATGCATGTTTCTAGAACTAAGGATAGAAATCCTATTTACATGTATATTTTATACATGGGAATCATCAATCAAATATGTGAGTTGGATTATACAACATTATATGTTCATATTTTAATATTCTAGTGGGATGACAAGGGGGTTAATAATATTGATTTATGTAAGGAAGGGTACAAAGAACCACTATTTATAATGGTATAATCAGATGAAAAATTATTTTATGTTCTAGATCCTGCAAACTGAAAGTGGTCGATTTTTCTATTAACAAATAATCACACAAAAGAAATTTTTGAAAATTCAACTGAGGATGACCCTTTTATTGGAACATTGCAATCATTTAATTGTAGTTCCAATGTAGATAACATTTTGTATATTCAAGGAGGCCATAATGATTGGATTTAGATAGTTGATTGATTTTTCGAATCCATTTATCCATTGAAAAAGTCTTCAATTACCATGTTTTATTTTAAAACAAAAATTACATATTGCTACCTCATGTTTTTATCTTTTTTCTACTAAATTTATGTACTATAAGTTAAATGTTAATATAATTCTACATACATTGACATATGCACGTGTTGGTTCTCCAAATCCCTAGTAACATCAGGTCTCTCAAGTACTACTACTCACAGAGTTGAGGTACAATGACCTTCTACATGTGATGGTGCTATCAATCCTGAGGAATAATAGGTATCTCAACATATTGTTGATCGCAATGCAGTGGAATGGCCATCTGTACATGCTGCAACTCCCATTCTGGAGGAACAATATGTATCTAAACCAATATCAACTCCTAGTGTAGATATACAGTTACATTATACCAATTCCAATGCTACTGCTCTAGAGGTACATATTGACGATACTCAATCCAAAGATACGGTTGGTGATAAATAACCATTTACATAGAAAAAACATGAGCCGAATAGTTTGATGCATTTAGAAAAACTCCATAAATAGAAAGTTAAACGCATCAAATAGTTGGTTGTATGGAATGCATGGGACCAACATGTTAACCGCAACAATGCCATGTTCTGTTATTACATTAGAATCGTTACAATCAATGCGTGCCGATTGATATAGATTCATAGAACTATGTTGCTCTCGGGCTTAATAAACTGATGTGGGTGGAGATTATGGCCAAATTTTGATATCGTTTCATTAATTTAATAAAAATTAAATAATTGAAACATTGAATTACTCTTCATCATCTATTTCGGAGTTCACATAAATTATATGACCCCCACAATATATATATGTATGAATTCTTGGTAGAATTATTCACCAGGTATTTAACTCAATTATAAAAATAAATCATGTTAAAGATGTTGAAGGTAAAATAAACCTACACCCACTACTTATCTATGAAAAACTGATAACCCATGAAGCATGTAAAATATTTAATATTCGTTGTGCTGATTTTCTTTTGCAGGTACATTGTAGCTAGTAATAGTTTGTTTAACGAGATGTCTATTCATCACATTGATGGTTTTATTTTGAAACAACAACTAAGTGCTACAATTAATGGATTATCTTAAAAAACTATCATAACACATACTTTAAATCATGGTTGGGGTATGGTATTTTGTAAAAAAAAAATTTGTATATTAAAAATACTATAATACTTTTTTTGGACATGAATCAACACAATAAAAATGATCCTATGGTTATTTGTATATTGATGACTCCAATCCAATTCCACTTCCATCCCTTGACATGATATACAGAAGGTGTAATGTGTAAATAAGGATGAGATAATAATAAATGATAACACATAATAAATGTGTGAAACATGTTTAAGTATTACATAATAAAAATTTATTTTTATTTAAATTGCTATTAAAAAACAATGATTACATATTTTTCTATATATTATATCTGACATAGTCATATTAATTAAAAACTACTGTAATAGATAAATTCATACTATCAGTGGCCTTGAATATTCTAGAGATGTAATGTTGTGCCATAGGTGTGGGTTTGGGGGTGTCACTTGAAACATATATTCAGAAACAAAAAATTAGAGGAGCAACAAAGTGAATTAATAAAACATATGAGAGAAATAGTATACATCCTTGAAGAATAATATCAATGGTATAGATATATGTAGGTAACCTTTATGGTTGGGGAAAAGATAATAAAAAAATCATGAACTGCCATGGCGTGGAGATCCTACCCCACCACCCACCAGTTATGAGGTGATCCATTCCCCCAAAAAAGATGTCTTAGGTGAGGTAATCAATGTTCTATGAAATGTCTATATAAAATGTGAATTAGATAACAAATGACACCTTTTATATATTGAAATTATAAAGGGTGATAATGACTATGATTTATAACTATCAACAACCACCTATCACCTTGTAGAAAGGGATTTGGTATTAAATAACCAAAATGAAAGGCAACAAAACAGACCACATCCAATAGGTCATATGCGAGTGTCGATTAGCATAGCCCATGATCTAAGCATCAAGCTACCTATTCCAATACATGGGGAGGATATTAATATGGTTAAAAAAGATGTCGTAATATTAATCACATGACAATCACATATTTTAATAAACATGTCAACAAGTAGGTATTCACATCCAATTTTTTTTTATCAAGACAAGACATTAGTAATTAATGATAATTGGTTTTAACTAATTGATGTTATTGTAGATAGGCATTGGGTAGAGAATAAAATAAATGTACGACTAAAAACTATATAAATGATTGAACAAATATTCAAAATTATCTATTGAAAGAACTATTACCCCACCCATTTCAAAACACCAGTTACTATCAATGAAGGATAATATAGAAAATGAAAGGAGTGTGCGGTATAACTAAAAACGTTTCATTATTTATTAATGAGATTATTTTTAGAAAAATAAAATGTGACATAAAAAAAACAGAGTAATCACAATAGTTTTGATTTGATATTTTTTGTAAAATGATCCATAACTCATTTATGAAAAGTAGGAATAAAATCCCCCACAATTAGATACAGAGTGTGAATGGTATAACTCCAAATGTGTCTATTTTATAAATATTGGCTTTTTATTAATGTATTCTTTCATTTTATTGTTTAATTTTTTTCTTGATAATATTTCTTGAATAATATTATATTTCTCATATAGGTGGAATCATTTTTGGAGGTTGATAGGATTTTATCAGCAGTTCATACCATTGGTAGATATTTTTTCTAGGGGACCAGGAGCATCAAAAGATGAAACTCTGTGGTTTTTAAATGTTTTTTTTGTATAATTTAATATGTAATTTAATAAAATGTTTTTTGGAATTTATATAATTGTGATTTTTTATATAATGTGGGTGGACATTTTTTATTTTAGGGGTCACATTAAATTTATATTGTATTGTATGAATTTATATGTTTTTGTAGTTTTTATTAGATTTTTGTAATATTAATTGCACATTGCATCCAAAACAACCTTTATTAGCTCTATTTCAGGTTCTAATAAAGATTAAAAGCCCTTTATCATTGTTGTCATTAATTATGCCTTTTTAGCAATGTTAAAAGATATTTTGTGTGCTTTTAAAGGGAATATGTGTAGTAGTTCCGGTCATGTATAAGTTAATTTTGGTCATTTTTTATTAAGATAAACCATAACAAAATACCATATAATTCCTTGAAACACAACTAATTGCCTTCAATGAAGAACCACTATGGAAAATAGTGTAACCATTTTTGAATGGTAGGGATAAAAATAGAGAATGGTGTGTCCTTTTATTAATTCATATAAATATTCACCACATTCCTTTATCCAAATAATTTTTTGTCATATTTATGTTATCATATTTTGGGATATAGATAACATTGAAATGTTTTCAACAACCCACATCTATTATCCTTTTAATGCAAAAAAAACTGTGAATCTCATAAGCAGTTGTAGGTCTAGGGAACTCAACAACCACATTTTAATTAGGAAAATAAATAATAAATCCATTTGTATTTATAATATGCTTAATTAATGAAAACTACAACAAAAAAATCACATTTACTAAATTTTTAGTATAACAAAATATCTTCCCATGGTTTTAGAACAATTCATTGATGTTTTAATGATCCTCATAACATTTAGAAAAAAAATCATCAATAATCACAACACCAAATTTAATCACATATTAATTAGAATATATATTCTAAATATCCATTGGTATAGTTTGAGTGTTCATCAACCCAATGGGGAATAATAAAATCTTATAATTCACATAACCACATAAATAACTATTTTAGGTTTTTTAACATCCTTCACATTCAAATAATAGTACCTAGACCATATATTAACATTCAAAAAATTCTAACCTACTTGGTGAAGATCATAAATGTCTCCAATATAAAGAAACCAATATTTATTCAAAAAAAATTATTTTGTACAATTACCTATAATCCATGAAATACTTCATTGAACCATCATTCATTGTATCAAATAAAACATGGGCACACCATGGTGATTTTCTAGTATGACATGATCCTTTTATAGGAAATTACACAAACATATTTTTCAATTTCATAAGATAAATATGATCCTTTTAATAATGATTTTTTTAGTATATTAGCACTAAAAACTAATTATGTAGTATTCTTAACTTCTCAATCATTTACAATACCATACTGCTCATTGATCAAACATACTGATATTTATTTACGAACATAAGATCATTAATTTAAAAACCTATCTTATTTTCACAAATATGAGAAAGTTAATTTTATTTATATCATTTAGTAGTTTTTCATCATCTTGATATGTCATTAAATATATCAATTATTTATTATAAAAAAAAATTTAGTAAAATAGTTTATTTCTCACTATAATCTGTCATAGATTGAGAAAGTAAAATTTAAGCCACAACGATAATTACATCAAATTATATAATTGGAAAATCAATAAATCATTAAGATAAAACCATTCCATATATTACAACCATGAGATCATTATAAATTATTGTTTCCATAATATTACACTAGAAGAATTTACAAAAATACATGAATTAAAATCATTAGTTGAAATTTTATTTTTACGTAACAATTTATGAGATATTCAAAATTATAAATACCCCAAATAAAATAATAAATTAATATTCTTTCAAAATAGTAATATAATTTTTGAAAGATCAATCAATAGACCAAAATCTGCTGATGTATTTGAATATTGTTTCACCACACTTTTTTTCATATAATATTTTAGCTCCTTATAATTTATGCCCTTCTTCTATTAAAAATCCAAATATTGACCCATAATAATACATTTAAGATACACTACTGCATGCTTATGAAATATTTTGTTATAACTACTAGGATATTTATTTCAAAAATAACGAGGCATATGACCTGATGTACAATATTAGAACCACATTCCATTTCTTATAAGGAATTCATCAAGGGTTTTTACAATATCTATAAAAAAAACATCATTTTTCTTATCTACATATCTCTCTAACCAATTTATCTAAGGCTTTTAATACAAGGACAAATTTATCTACATGGTTTTGAATGACACATGATCATAAATAATCTATATTACACCATTTTCACCCCTAATAACATATCATCACAATATTTGAATTAACAAGTGACTAAAGTTATTCAATATATTGGTTTTAATCATATGTATCAATCAATTTTAATCTCAATATTCAAAATAAAATATGGAGGTTGTTATAAAAATTAGGTGAATTATTTCTAATATTAGGCCCCTATATCATCCTATATTAACGTCAATTTAACATTTTTCTGTTTTATCTTATTTTGAAAAACATTATATAAATACATCTAAATTAATGGATTATTAAATGTATAATGTTTCATGAAATTCATCCCATATATTTTTCTAGTATTATTAAACATTGAGATAAATTGTCACAATTCACCATCCAAAAGAAAATAGAAATACCAACCTTTTATTTATTTAAGCATCCCATGACTCCAAATAGCTTATCTAGTGCACTATTTTATCCCTCAAATTACACTAGGTTAAAAAGATTCAATTCTACAGGGTTTTATCCTATAAAATTCCCCACAATATAGTTATTACTATATATTATATCTGTTGTCTCTCTATCAAAGATTCCCCCAAAATTTATTGTCCTTATAAATTTATACATCCAAAAAGCATCACATTTCCAATTCTAGCCATTACAAGTGTCTAATTTGGTTGGATGTTGTCCTCTTGGTTTCTTGTTATATCATAAACCTCATTTCCTTTTTGAAAATATTTTTAAATACACATTTTATAGATTATAGAACATTGAAATCCTTAAAAACTGAATCATGATAGCAAGAAATTATAATCTCATATGGGAATTTTGTATCATTGTCCTAACCTCTAAAATTGTTTATAATTTTACTCTAATACAAAATATTGGGACTCTATCATAATAAATCATTATATTGATTAATTAAAAATTCTTATATTTTCATTCATTTTTAAGGATCACAAATAATTATATTTTGAGGGAACTAAGTAATCACACTTATAATAATAAATTTTACATCACAACATGGGATATTCCACTCAGTGTGCATTTTTTCCATATAAAAAACAATTAAGATATGATAATTTTTTATTTCATGAAATATCATAACAATTTTAATCATGACATCATTTTAATCCCCAATAATCCTTACATCTATTTGAAAATATTTTTGAAAATGGTTGATTTTTTTTAAAAGAAAAAAAAAACCATATAAAAATAATGAAAGAAGTCATTTAGCCCCAAGATACACAAAAATATTTTCCTTTTAAAATGTAATAAATTATTTGAAAATAATTTTTTTACATAATAAATAAACACCTCTTCCCAAATGTATGGATATAAAATTTCATAAGAATTAATTTTCAGAAAAACATTTTTTAATAAATAATGAAGAACTAGCGAATTTTTTCAAAAAGTAATACATTTTTCACTTTAAAGGCAGTAAAATTTTTTGTTTTAACATAATCTGATTATCAGACCATTTAAAAAATTATATTTCCAGAAAACCCAAAATAAAAAATTAATAAACAATTTTGGTAATTTTGGACCTCATATTCAGGTACCTATTATAATCACTCCAACATATACAATAAACTTCTGGTAAATTTTTTTTACTGTATTAAAAAGAACCTATAATCAGTTTACTCTATCCTTTTACTCAATTCCTTGTAGATCTATATCGAGCTCACCCATCATAATGAGATATATCGGGCCCATATTTTATCATGTACTATATTTGGATAATCTGTCATACATAATAATGACCAAGAACCATAATACAATCATAACTTATGGAATATTAAATTTCCATCATTATAATTATAAAAAAAATATTTCCCAACATAATAAAAATATTTATATTACCTAAAAATACTTTCTATGCAAACCCACTTTTGAAAATACCAAAATATTAGAAGAAGGTTATTTATTTGAAAAAAAACAAACCATGTAAATGAATGAAAACATAAATGAATTTTTATGGTTGAGGTAAATAATTTTGATTTTATATTTGTTAAAATAGAATATTACTTTTCAATGTTTTCATAATTCCCTATAAAATAAAAAACAAGATTCATTTTGAAAATAATTAAAATAAATTGTATGAATAAATAATATATCACCCATATAAAATATTTTTCCATATAAATAAATTAATAAAATAATATTAATAATATATATAGAAGAAAAATATTTATAATATATATTATTAAAACATTTTAAATACGATTTTTAAGGTAATGTGTCTTTTACATCATGTTTGACTCATCTGATATATTTTTTTACTCCACCATAATAATTATATTCTAATTATATACATTAATAATTAAAATTTTAAATTTTATTATTTTATTTATTGTATTTATTACTATATTATATTTAATTTCTTATTCAGTTGAATTCACTTCATCCGTTTTAATAATATTCAGATCATATGGAAAATGAAACTTCTCTAGTTAAAACGTACTAAAAGAGTTAATTATTCAATCATCTATAAAAATATAATCATGAAATAATTATAATTATGATATATTGATTAAAATTTCAAAACCAACCACGAATGTTTTTTTATGAAAAATGAATTGTGTTGCAATCATTGAGGTGTGAGGTCGTACATACTCATGTGTACCATTTTCATTTTTTAATGAGGATGAGGGAAATAAATTATGTTTCATTTTCACCTTAAATAATTATTTTTATATGAAATATGTAATATTAAATCATAATATATTATAATAAATACCATCTATATTATGCGATGTTGAAAAAAGAGTAACATCGCATCGTAGAGGCGGTAATCAACGGATATGTCATATCGTCATTAACATTTTTCCATAGTTTAAATAGAACTAATATAAATTATATATTATCATTAAATTGTTATTTTTATGTCACTAATATCAAATAAATACATCAAACCCATCATTATATACAGTTGTTATAAGCGGTGATAGAAAAAAATTAAATTTTTTCATATGGTGGTAGTCTATCATACCCACAAATGAAAAATCATTTTCTATTTCTTGAAGAGAATACATATTCATTTTTCATTTTTTGGAAGACAATATGAATTAACTAGTTTGTAGGAAGTTATTTTTTCATCATTTCTCTTTTTGAATGAGGAAGAAGAAGAAAAAAAAATTACAAAATTCGTGGTTTAGAACTATAGTTCTTATTTAGAAAACCTCTTTAGGATTATATCTAAATCCTTCATTCGATAGATTTCTGATCAAACCAGGTCCTCTAAGACGTATGCATGAATTTTATTAAATTATTTGGGTGGGTACTAGATTGTAAAAAATATTATTATTTGATTTTATGAGAGAAGAAGGGGTGTCCATTTATTAGTGGAGTAGAGGATAGACATAGAATTTTTAAAATGATTAAAACATATTACTATAATAATAAAAAATTGATCCAAAATGGACCATTCTAGAATATGAGACCCAATACGGATTAGTTATTTCTTCCAAATATAATTTATAAATGTTTTAGTTCGAGTTAACCCTTTCCACATTATTTTAACACTCAGTAAACATTTTTTAACCATAATCATGATAATAAAATTTTTTATCATTTATATTACTCATCATTACTAAAGGAAATTTTAGATTTATTAACTAATATTATTTTTGATGATTCAAATTATTGAATCCAAATTTTCAAATTAAACTCACAGTTTTGACAAAATTTAATTACATATTAATATGGAAAAACATGATGAAAACCCATTTTTAAGAAAATTGCATTTAAATTATAATTTTTATACTTATTTCATGTAAAATGTAGATTCAAATGAAATTTATTGTAATAATTTAATTCAAAATAAAATATTTATGTTTAAAACTAATCTAAAATATTATATTTATTTATAAAAACATGAAAGCATAACAAAATATTCAATACAAACAATTATTTTTTGAAATTCAATAAAAAATTAAACATTTTAATTAAATTTTAAAAAATTAGGCATAATATTATTTTTTTACATAATATATTAAATGTTATTTTTTCAAATTAATATTATATAATTTATAAATTAATAATTAAATCATTGAAAATACAATTCATTTTCTGAAATTGATCGTCAATGTCGGTATGATAGGCTATCTATTTTGATATATAATATTATTGAAATAGGGAATGATTATCGAAATCATATTATTAATGGACATCTTAAAGTTAATTTGAATATTTAAATATGTGTTGACAATATTATATTTTTTTCTTAGGATATTTTTCTAATAAATTTTAATAAATTATTATAACTGAGTTTAATATGAGCATAATGGGAGAATATAAATTCCTTCTTGGTTTAAAAAAATTTCGAGGGATAATGGTATTTTTTAAATAATTACTTGTATACTAATGATATAAATGAAAATATTTTTATTATACACTTTTCACTATAAAAATAATATTTTATATACAACATCTAATCAGTATAAGAAATAATCTATAAAATATGTTGATGTTAAATCTTGTGGAGGTATGATGGGAGTACTTTTTTACATAATAGGTTTAATATGATATTTAATGTTTAGTGATTTCATGTGTGCGAGATTTATATTTTTTCCTATGTAAATTCATTAGAAGGAATTATAATGGATTATAAGGTTTGTTAAAAAGATTTTGAATCATGATTTATTTTACCATCATAGAACTTTATTTGATTTAATCAATTACAAGGATCCATTGTTTAGTGAATACTTGATTCATATGAAAAAGGACATCAAGTCTGTTTTACATTATTGGAAAAAATTTATTTTCATGGAGTTCTATGAAAAATATTTATTTATGTCGAGAAATTAAAAGTGAGTATTCTGTGGTTTCATTTTATTTCTCTAAATCATTACAGATTAAAAAATCCTTTCTCATTTTTTATTTAATTATAAAAAGTTTGATATTTTTAATTAAAATGCCAATAATAATTTTAATTATTAAAATATTTTACCACATTCTAGAATGAAATATATTGATTAGAAATATATATTTGCATATATCTTGTTCATAAATGGAATATATTTAATATATCTCTTCATATATAAAATATTCATGAAGATATTTTTACCAAGCCAACGTGTTAAAGTAAATTCGTGAAAAATAAAAATTTTGCTTTACATTATTGAAATATTAGTATTTTTCTTCATGGATTATATTTAGCGAGATTTTGTTTTCATTATAGCCTTTATAAATCCATTATATTCAAACTGAAATATTTTTTATCTATTATTGGTAATTGATAATTCCTTGATAATTTTTCATTGATAGTTATTTTGATGGATATTGTTTTAATAAGGTTTTCAATAATTTATGTATTCATCTTTAAAATAATTTAATTCTTTCTCTTTAACTATAATATTCGTAGAAAATATAGTGAAATTCAATATATTTATATTTGATTAATCAATTTTCCGTAGTGGAAGATAGAATATTATGATTCTAACAAATTAAAAATCTGTTTTCATTATTGTAATATTTATGTAGTGTTTTCCATGTTTGATAATAAAATTAAATGTTTTGGGTTCATTGACTATAATCAATTTCTATATTTTGGGATTAATGTTGCATCATAAACTGTTGGCACATTATAGGGGTATTATATTTATATTTTAAATAGATTTCAAAACTTGTAGGTATTTTTTTTATTAAAATGTTGGAGAATGTTTAACTAGATATTTATACGCTTTGTTTACTATGATTCTATATATAAAAAATTTATTTATTACACAATTATAATATCACACATCTTTTTATGATCTTCTATACGCTCTAACAAGAATAATGAAAGGTGTTTTATGATTTAAATTTATAAAAAATAAGTAATACAGTATAAATTATTATTAAATTTTATTGTTATTTAACTTGAGTTTTTTATATAGTTTATAAACTAGATTTTGCGAAAAGTACATAATAATGTATGTTGGTCAATATTATTTTGTTAATTACGATATTGATATATTTTAAAAAAAATAACCTAATTATTGTGGTGAATGTTGTATTCATGTAACTTGGATGAATATATATATAGACATACCATATATATAATTCAACAACTATATAAAGAATAAACTATATTTGGATAATTTTTTTTCTCTGTTCACAATGGACTACATGAAAAAAAGAATATACAATCCATCTTCAATTGACTACATGTTCAATTGAATTAATCATAATATTATTGAATATGTTAGTCATGAAATATACTTCTACGGGTTCTATCCACCCAACATTATGTTAAAACTAATCAAAATGATGATTTTAAAATGGGATTATCTTAAAAGAAAATGATTGATATTATAATTGATTGATCAACGAAAATTACTAATATGAAGGATATGGGATCAATCAAATGAACAAGGTTCCGATCTTAAGTGTCCAATGATTTGGGAAAAAATATTAAACTCGTTATCAATAAAATTGACCACATGTTAAATCCAACGTACCACAATGATAAACATATTAAAATGAGTGACCTACAAAAATACTTTACCATATGTACTACTTATCCTACCATAAATAAATCAACCATATATGAAAATAAATTTATTTTAAATGGTTAATTTTTTCTAGTTTTACATATTATTATATATTTAATTTATAGCACTAGTTTTTTATTAAGGTAAATGACTAAATTTTTCTTAATTAATTATTATTTATTTTATAAGATAATTAATTTTTATATTGAATTTATTATTGTACAATTACTATAATATGATATAAATTTACATAGTTATGTCATGGAAATTAACCAGATTAAAATTTGAACAATTTTCTCTCAATATTTATGGGGGTATTTATAATAGATTTAATCTTTATTAATATTTATCTTTATCATGATTATTTAAAATAATGAGTTTATATATACGACAACATATAGATTTTATATATATACCAAAATATTCCCAACGCTAAATTTTTTATTTGAGATTTAAAGTGAATAGTAATTGGGAATTGAGTAATTATCATTTGTGAAACTATTTTAAGTGTTACAAATAGAGATTTAATGGTGATCATTATTGGGAATTAATCAAAATTATATAATTGGTTGAAAAATTATTTTTCATTTAAATGTCAAGGTTAAGTATATTTCAAAATAAATATTTTGATTTATTTTTTATAATCAATAATATAAATACCCTAGGTTGGACAAAATCAAATTTGATCTTTATCATCCTAGGGTGAAAATTTTACACACAAAAATACTTTTGGAATTGGACATCTTGCTATGTGGACTCTAATTCATTATTTATATATTATTATTTTTTATTGTATTGTGTTATAATATCAAAAAAATGTAGTTTTTATAGTTGTACTAACCTATACAAATGGAACATGAATGTAATTAATAACTTGTACATTTTAAGTGGATTTTAATGTTCCTTAATCTGTATAATGTTATCTTTGGTTTCATATCCAACATATAAAGTCACTAAATAAGATGTGGGTCCCAATCAAAATTATAATTATTTGGTTGAAAGGGAAGTGATTCTAAAAAATGATGATATTCCATTATAGTGGGTTCTATTAAGTTTTTCATATGAGAGGTGTGAAGAGTATAATAGGATCAATTGTATCATAAATATTTTTAAAATCGTTATATTCATTTTTTTTTTCATAATTAATTTAAAATTTTTATAATTAATTTTTAAAAAATATGTTTTAAAAGATCAATTCACCTCCACCTCACCATGTTAGACTAACTCACACTTTGACCTCACTTGTTTTTCAAGAGATAGTGGATTTATAATTTTGATATAATATCATCAAATAATCATTATCAGACTACTTTAATATTTAATGTAATTATCATCATCAATCACTCTTAAATTGGTTATTAGAATTTATGATTAATTTGTTTTAAAATGTCAGATCAATTATCATCAATTCTTTTAAAAAAGAAATTTTTTATTTTTTACTTCTTAATCTATAAATATGAATTGTTATGTAATTATTTAAAGGATTTGATATGTTAATAACCTATATTTATTTAATTGAATTAATTTAATTAAAATTTTAAAAAATGATGTAAAAAATGGATAAATTATTAGTATGAAGGATATTTTTTTGGGTTTAAAGTTATTAATGTAATCTTCTTTCATTCCCTATTATGTTATGACCATTGTAATGTGAAATTTTTATTATAGATATCGACAATAAAATTTTAGTTCTATAAATAAAATATTTCTAGGGAAAATATTTAATCGTGAATATATTGAGTTTTGGGTAGTAAATTTATTTTGATGTTTTCCCTTATATGTATTTAATCATAGAAATTAGAATATAGTTTATGGGTGGTCTGGCCCTCTTAAAAATCGGTAGATTTTTATTCTTATGTAATTGGACTACTCAACTTTTTATCTTCCATGAGAGTTATGTTTTCGGAAGTGAATCCACATATATAGTTATGATTTTTGAATAATTGATTCTATGTTTTTATGACCATGATTTTTATCCCTTGTGCTGTGTTAGTGTTTTAGTTGTGGCTGGACCCTTATTGGAGAGGTGCCAACCATAGATAATTGGGTTTTTCAATATTTATTTATCTCTTAGGGCTAGTTTGGATTTTCGAGGATTGGAATCATTTGATAGGTATTTATTGTATTGAAATAGACCATTCAAGTAGACTATTTCTTGAATTTCCAATGTGAGAGTATTAAATATAAGTGTAATAGATGGATGATAGGGTTGTAGTTGTAATTTAAACCTATTGGATGTTGTCACAACATGGAATTGGGTGTTTTGTCATGAAGGGATATCTCATGAAATGTAAACTTTTTATTTTAGTGATTAACATAATTAATGATAAATCACTTCATATATCATGTATCAAATCAATAAGAAGATGATTGGGGTTTTATGTTCCACACTATTTTATAAATGAATTTGGGTCAAGAGATTGTGGGTGTTTCTCAATACTAAATATATTTTGGAAAATATTATTGTTAAATTGAAATCATTATGAATGGATATATAAATGTCACATAAGATTCTTTTATCTAATGGAGGACCTCAATAACATAATGAAATAGGATTATTGAGTTTTTTTAATGTGTCTGAAATCCCATCACATCATGGACCGAATTTTCTTACATTGGTGCTCTGGATGGCTAGTTTTTGGGATTATCCTTTTAAAGTGTTGTAATGTTGGGGTTCTATAGTTTAGATAAATATTGTTTAAAGAAAAAAATATTCATGGTGTAACCACATTGGTCATGAAATGATTGGGTTTATTTATGTTAGAATTAATAATTATAAAAGTTTTATTTGAAAGATGGCATAATGGATCAAGACAAGAATTTCATAGGTTCATCCAATATGCCACATCCCCAGTGTGCCAATTACCTGTCATTCCATAATGCCATAATTTTATAGTTTTATTTTATATTTATAATAACATTATAATTGTAATAGTTCTTATAATTTATCCACAAACCCATTGTAATTATATTTTTATATATGGATATATTTTATCAAACTTTTGATTCTTTTCAATATTGTATTTTTGGGTCATTAATCATCTATATAAGTCAAAATTATCTTCCATTATTTTGATATAATTATATATAATCCATCATGGTGAGGAAATGAATGTGGTTCACCATCAATTCAATTTCCATT
Organism: Viscum album; assembly: GCA_963277665.1. NCBI lineage: Eukaryota > Viridiplantae > Streptophyta > Magnoliopsida > Santalales > Viscaceae > Viscum > Viscum album. The sequence continues at coordinate 93,819,144 of OY728132.1, read as the reverse complement.
GGGATATAGATTTTATGGTGGTTTTGTGATATAATTTATTGGGGTTTACCATTTATGATTTTATCCTTTAGAGAATCCATTTTTATTTTTCTTATATGTTAGTTAATAAATATCTAATTGAGGCAGGGGATTCCAAAATTCATGAGTTATTTATATGTACTATGGAAATATGATTATTTTGTAAACATTATATTCATTTTAGAGTTAAATTGGGGAATATAATGAAAAATAATAAATTTAAATTTATGGGGGTGAGGTATATACGAGTGTTTTTTATGATTCAATAATAATTCCAGTGATGAATGGATGTTAATATTTTTACTAGATTCATTTTTCTATTATCATATATGCGTTCCTTTATTGATTAATATTGAACTAAAATAGCTAATATAAACATGATTGATTGATATATAATGTTTTGGAATTATAATTATAATTTAATGGCTTAATTAATGAACAACATCATGTAAAATGGAAATTCATTCATTCGAAATGTTTTGAAATTTTTTGACATTTTTGAATGCTTGTGTTGATGTATTCTGTCAATATTTAGTAATTATTTATGTTATAGAGATAGTAATTGTTTTTATAGAATGTTATTTTTGATTAATAAATTCTTATGGGTGTGGAAATTCTATTTTTTTATGAAGACATTGTAACACCCCAAGCTTCTACGGTACGTTTCCCTTCGAATAATGCGATAGCGTGTGTTGTACGCAACCTCGAGTTCTAACACACACCACAACTAATTAAACTAGCCGTTGTGAATAGTAATACCTACTTTTTGAAATCATATATATTCTATATTTCAAAATGGAATTCATTTTTGGATTCGGAATATCAAAATTAGCCTAGGGTGAAATTTTGGTACATTTCGGATAACTTTCATATTTTGATGAATAGTGAAAATTTCTAAATTTTAATTAAAAACAACTTTTTTAATCAAAATAATTAATAGTGATAAATTGTGATTTTGAGTGGTTTTAAAGTATATTTAGAATATATTTTTTCCATTTAATATAATGTTGGTCATTGGACATAATTTTACAATTAAACCGAACATAAACAAGTGTCAATCTTTTGATAGTTATTATCTCTTAAAAACACGCTTTTTGTTTTGACAGCGGGAATTAATTTTAAATTAATTTCTGCCACTTCTGTGTTTTGAATTTAGGAAAATGGATTCCATATTTGGAATCAGGATGTTCAAATTGAGTAAATAGGTAACTTTTATTTTTAGACATTTTGAATAATTACTGCGGTAAATATTTTATTTACCATGGTTAGGGGTAAATCCGGTAAATAAGGGTTAAAAAATAATATTATAATAATACGAAATTACCCTAAAACGTGTCATAACCTTATTGGTGGACACATACCCGACCATGGGCATCCTTGGGTCAATTTGGGGACCCCTTGGAGCCACTTGTATGTGGTAGGGACACATTATATTAATAAAGTTAAAATAAAAATAAAAATGGCATAAGCTTGCATCTTTTATAAGAACAATTTTTACATAGGGTTATACATGTTGGATTTTCGATTATAAATATTCATTAGAAAGCTAAAAATATTTCCTACATAATGATATTTTATTTATAATTTTTAGACATTAAATAATTTATTTTATTTATGACACAATGATGATGCAGTAATTACTAAAATAGTGAAAAATTAAAATAATTGATATTATAAATACCCAAATAAATATAATATGAAACTTTTAATGAATTAAACTAATTTTCTAGGCTAATATTATATATTAGGATTGATTTAATGGACTTTGTTCGAAGTAATCAATCTGTTATGAGTTTCACAAAAATCAACTATTGAATAGTGTCAAAATTGACATAAAAGAGTTCTTAAAACAAATATTATATTATTAATTGATATTAAATTCCTAAAAATCTAAGGTTCGGCCAAGAGACTTATATTATGATATTTAAATTATTAATGAACCACTTGGGGGTCTCTTGGATGTATATAGTAAGTTTATTAACCATATTATATAAAAATACAAAGAGACATTGTAAAAGTGAAACTAATTAACTTAGAGTTAATACTTAAAGATAAGGTTAATATAAGTACCCAAACCTGTCTAAATTATATTGGTTGAGTGGTTTTCGACCTATCCCCACCTTAAACTTTTAATAATCAACTTTGGAGCCATTAGAAACCGAATATGAATTTATTATAAATTAATATTTCTAGCTTTTCCAAAGGTGCCCCTCACCCCTCTTATAAAAGGGCACTCCTCCTTCTCATTTCTTCACACCTTCAAAGCCTTTTGGTTCGGCCAAACTCTGCCCAAATACTCTCCCAACATCCCTCACTACAACCTAGAGGCCTTAGTTTGATCAGAAAGCCAACCTAAGGATCCCTTTTGATCAAATCAAAAGGAAGAACCCGAAGAAGAGGTAATGATTTCACCACCCTTTTCTAAGTTCATTTCTTCTTCCACTTATTCTTCCTTTGTTCTTACCATTCTGAAATAATAACTCCAGTATCTCACATATACTGTGATGTTATTATAAATATGGTACAATCATATTCAGTATTCTATCCACCCTTTGAATAACATGTCGCCATACGTGCGTACGTACGGCTTACCGTCTCCACGTCGTGGTGTAATTGTTATTCAATATAATATTATTTGGATGGGTATAATAATGATGTGTAACTCATGTAAATAATAAATATAACATGTTAATGATTCTGTATATATGATATACCATCCATTTATATATTATTTTAATATCAAAAGAATGATATTGTCGCTCGTGCGTACGTACGGACTACCGTCTCCACGAACGCGATGAGATTCATTCTCCATCGTATCCATTCAAGTATAATTATCATTTTATGATTTAAAAATGATGTTTAAGGACTTGATATCATTCTGGATATGAATAAGATACAACAAACATGGCTTATGTAACAAAACATATAAAAGAAAATGAGTAAGTTAACACCCGAAACGATGATAATTCTAAGATATTATTAATAAATCAATGTTAAAAGATCATATATGATATCATATTAATATATATGATTCTTGTATAATTTAATAACAATTATTTCACCATTATACAGGAGGTTAACCTACCCCAACCAAGGAAAAGTACAAGGTAAGGGTTATTTCACAATCTCTTCATTATCCGAGGTTGTATTATACGTAATAATCTACTGGGATCTCTTTATCATCCACATCCATGTTTCTTTGAAATGTATTTCAAAACATTTTTACTATTTACAAGAATATGGGTTAAAGTCATTTATACCCTTGTTTGACTTTTTATAAGAGGTTTATAAAGGAATCTTTCCGTCGTTTTCAAAACAAGGTCCTTTTTAACCTTTTCGACTGAATTGAGGTAAGAAAGTTTTTTTTAACTTATACGGCGGGTGAGGTTATTTTACACCGTTATAAAATCTTAAAATCTTTCCTTACAAGCATATAAGAATATTTTCAAATAAAATGTTTTATTTTATATGGATCTTAAATGATTTCAAAATAAAAGGAGATATTTCTTTAAAAAGAATTTTGATTTCATCTATGTCAACATCCTTTGATGGATTTTAAGATTATTTGAAGTTGATTTATTATGATACAAAACTTCTATATTGTATTGAAGGCTTTGTGATATGTTTGACTGTGGATGTGCTATTTTTATACCATTCATAGTTTATGGTGAAATTATTGACATTTCATATGCTATTTTTAATACGAATGTTTATGTTATGTTTAAACCTTTTCATATGGGAATGCATTGGACTTAATAATTGACGGGTGGAGCCCGCTATAGCTCCTCGATGCATCGGTAGGTCTCATGAGACAAACTAGTGTCTTGGCACAAGGCCTTGACAAAATCTTATTTGTAGTCTTGGCACGAGGCCTTGGCTATGTGGTTATGATAGTCTGGCATTATGCATTCCAACATTATGAAAGTGGTTATTGATATTGCATGTGATTATTCGATTTGTAGAATATCCATGTGAACAAGTAAATGGAACTATTTCATTTTACTTTTGACATACTATGTTGAAGTTCAATTTTAAAAGGCTTTTGTTTTAGTAATTCATTGCCTTAAATGTTTATGCTTATTTTGAATGTTCCGCTATATTGTTATCCTTACTGGGCATTTGAGCTCACCCCTTTTCTATGTTTTATTTTTCCCAGGTAGTGAAGAAGTAAATTATGATTGACTTGCAGGGATATTATGAGGGGATTATAGTGTGGACGTTGGAAACATTATGTTGTTGTAGTAGTAGTTTTTCATTTTATGATGTAATGTAAAACTTATGAATATATCTAGTGTTTCCAAGGCTACTAAACAAATCGGTCTTTCGGGATTTGATCTTTCTTGTGATCATGCCAATGTTATGTAATAATGCACCGACTCTGGGCAACTGGGGTCGGGGCGTTACAGTTGGTATCAGAGGAAGTTTAGTACAAACCTTGGAAGCTAGATTTAGATAAACTCTGATTAGAGCACGTAGACCTAAGATGAACTTTGAGGATTAGTATAGAAGAACTTCCTAGAATTTTGGTATTGTAGAGATTTTGTGAGTTTTCCGAGCAATACATCCCTGTCTGGATACGAGCAGGTAGAGGCGGCTCTGGTACAGATGTACCTAGGGGTAAAACCCGAAAACACCGCTTTGAGCTAGACTCGAACGGGAACTGGTGCACGACAACGGGCCTTGCTGCACTCTTGGTTACGACACTCCCGGGGGATATGCTTAGGATAACTCTCATTATCTTTACAAATCATTATGAAGGGTTTATGAGTATATACTTCCTCAAAGAAAACATTTTTATGATTATGGATTATATCCATAAATAGTTCAATTTATGTTAAGTGTTTTATAAGTATGGGATTATGTATTTTGATTCATAAACTGATCTAGTTTATGCCATTGTTTAGAAATGGCGCCTAGTGGAAGAAATGGAAACCGTATCAATGCACGCACTCCATGTAGGGATTGCCCTCCTGCTCAAGATAATTATAGTGGGGCTGGTGATGCAACTGGTGCTGATCAGCTAATCACCGTACTGGGACAACTTACCCAGGTTATGAATAATAACCTTACCCGTATGGAGCACCCTGATCCACAGCGTGGAGGATCAATGTTAGATCGATTCATGAGACAACAACCACCAACGTTCAATGGGAGTACAAATCCCTTAGTAGCTGAGCAATGGATATTTTCCCTAGAGAAAATATTTCAGGCTTTGGGGAGTAGTGAAAGGGAAAAAGTTACCATGGCAGTTTACCGCCTCACTGGAGATGCTGATCAATGGTGGTCATTGATTCAGAACATGAAGGAAGATGATGAAGTATCAAATATGGAATGGAGGGAGTTCAAAGATCTGTTTTTAGAAAAATACTTTCCTCGCGACCATCGAGCAGATATGGAAAGGCAATTTCTGAGTCTGAGACAAAAGGAGGATGAGAATGTCACAAAGTATGAGGCAAACTTTACAAGGTTAGCGAGGTATGCTAGAGATTATATTCGCAACCCAAGAAGTAAGATTGACCGTTTCTTTGATGGGTTAAAACCATTTCTCCGTCGAGCATTAGTCTCACAATCCTTTTCGTCGTACGAAGACATTGTCTCATGTGCTATCAAGACCGAAAAAGAATTCTCTAAGTCTTATGACTTTAAAGCGAAGCAAGAGAAGAAGAGACCTGCTGATCAATCTGGGAATGGAAATAAGGGGAAGAAGGGAAAGGTTGAATATCCATCTTGTGGTAAATGCGGGAAGAAACATCCTGGTGCTTGCCTGAAGGGAATGGGAGTCTGTTACAAGTGTGGTGAAAAAGGCCACCAAGCTCATGATTGCAAGGGGAAGAAGGAAGCTACCAACGTTCAGTGCTACAATTGCAGGGAGATGGGGCATTATGCAAATGCATGTCCTAAGCGTCAGGAGAACTTACCTCAGAAAAGGCCAAGGGATCAAGGCCAGGCTTGTGCTATCACTACTGCTGAGGTAGAAGCTCCGAAAGACGTGGTGGCAGGTAATTTAATGGTTTCCTCAAGTTTAGAAAATGAATTATTTGATTCTGGATCATCGCATTGTTTCATATCTTCCGAGTTTGCTAAGAAAATTAGATATTTCCAATTTGATTTAATAAGGGAGTTGTCAGTTAAAACTCCTAAGGGAAGTATCGTTGCAACAAAGTTTTGTGAATCAGTCCCCATTAGAGCACATAAATTTTCTTTATCTGCTGATTTCATCGTCATACCTATGATTGAGTTTGATATAATCCTCGGTATGGACTGGCTTTCGGACTATGATGCGAAGATTTATTGTAAGAAGAAAGAGGTTACGATTCTTGATGATAATGATAAGGAGCACCTTATTTTTAGAGCAGAATCGTCACCACCTAATTCTTATTTAGATCCACCCCCTGTAGCTCAACTTAATTCAATTATCGGGGAGGAAGAGAATGAAATAACTGTCGGTGAGGAAAGGAATGTTCAAATAGAGGATGTACCTATTGTGAAAGAATTTGTAGATGTATTTCCGGAAGATTTACCTGGACATCCTCCAGAGCGAGAAGTAGAGTTTTCCATTGATTTGATTCCTGGATCAAGGCCTATATCGAAGACCCCTTATAGAATGGCCACTGTAGAGTTAGTCGAACTAAAGAAACAACTAGAGGAATTGAGTAATAAGGGATTTATTCGCCCTAGTGTTTCTCCATGGGGAGCCCCTGTTCTTTTTGTTAAAAAGAAAGATGGATCTATGAGGTTATGTATCGACTACAGGGAGATCAATGCTATAACGATAAAGAACAAGTATCCCCTACCTCGTATTGATGATTTATTTGACCAACTGCATGGAGCTCAATACTTTTCAAAGATTGACCTTCGATCTGGATACCATCAGTTGTGTGTGAAGGATTGACTAATGCACCCTCTGTATTCATGGATCTGATGAATAGAGTCTTCAAGGAGTATCTAGATGAATTTGTGGTGGTATTTATTGATGATATCTTGGTATACTCCAAAACCTACGAAGATCATGAAAATCACTTGCGCATTATCTTGAAGACTCTGAGGAGGCATGAATTATATGGGAAGTTTAGCAAGTGTGAATTCTGGCTTCAGGAGATTTCTTTTCTTGGCCATATTGTCTCTAAAGATGGAATCTCTGTTGATCCTTCTAAGACCAAGGCAATCCAAGAATGGCCAGCACCTACGAGTATAACTGAGGTACGTAGTTTTATTGGCTTGGCAGGTTATTATCGACGTTTCGTCCAGAATTTTGCCCGATTGGCTAACCCATTAACGAAGCTCACACGTAAAGGGGTTAAATTTGTTTGGAAAAAAGAGTGTGAAGAATGTTTCGAAGAACTTAAGAGAAGATTAGTCAATGCTCCTATATTGACTCTACCATCGGGGAATGATGGGTTCGTTATTTATAGTGATGCATCAAAGAAAGGACTTGGCTGTGTCCTTATGCAGAATGATAGAGTTATTGCCTATGCAGCACGACAGTTGAAAATTCATGAACAAAACTATCCTACTCATGATCTCGAGTTATCAGCAGTGATCTTTGCATTGAAAATATGGAGGCACTACCTCTATGGTGAAAAATGTGAGATTTATACTGATCACAAGAGTTTGAAGTATATTTTCTCACAAAAAGAACTCAACATGAGGCAAAGGAGATGGATTTAATTACTCAAGGATTATGATTGTACGATACACTACCACCCAGGGAAGGCAAACAAGGTGGCAGATGCTTTGAGTAGAAAAGACCATGGAGTTTTGAACAATATGAGAATTGAAAGGGATCCAATTTTCATGGAGCTAGTGAAGATGGACATGGGAATAACCAGGGAAGGTGAAACATCAATGCTTTTTCAAATGGTTGCCAAACCATCTTTACTAGAAAGGATTAAGAGTTCTCAGACTGATGATGAAGAATTCCAAAAGAAGATTAAAGCTGTGAATGATGGGAGATTGAGAGACTTTGCGTATGAAGGTGGAATTTTGAAATTCGGGAAGAGACTTTGTGTTCCCAATATACCTGATCTAAAAAGGGAATTGCTGGATGATGCTCATAGTTCCAATTTCTCTATACACCCTGGGAGCACCAAAATGTATAGAGATTTGAAGGAACATTTTTGGTGGGACAACATGAAGAGGGAGATTGCTGATTTTGTGTCAAGATGTATGGTTTGTCAACAAGTAAAAGCTGGAAGGGAACAGCCTGGAGGAGTCATGCAACCTCTTCCCATACCGGAGTGGAAATGGGACAATATTACGATGGACTTTGTCATGGGGCTACCAAAGACTCCTAGAAGGAACGATGCAATATGGGTAATTGTTGATCGTCTTACCAAGTCAGCACATTTTCTTGCTATAAGAGAAGATCTACCCCTGGAACGTCTAGCAAGACTATATATTAATGAAGTTGTGAGACTTCATGGAGTACCCCTATCGATTGTTTCTGATCGTGATCCCCGTTTTACTTCAAGATTCTGGAAAAGTCTTCAGAAATCCCTGGATACTGAACTTCATTTGAGCACTGCATACCACCCTCAGACAGATGGACAGTCAGAACGGACTATTCAAACCTTAGAAGATATGTTGAGATCTTGCTCACTTGACTTTCAGGGTATGTGGGATCAATATTTACCACTGGTAGAATTTTCCTATAACAATAGCTTCCATTCGACTATTCAGATGGCACCATATGAAGCGTTATACGGAAAGAGATGTCGTACACCAACCTGTTGGGATGACGTTGGTGAAAGAAAACTTGTAGGCCCAGAACTGGTGGAGGAAACGGTGGAAAAGGTGAAGGTAATCCAAAATCACATTAAAGCAGCTCAAAGTAGGCAGAAGAGCTATGCCGATAATCGAAGGAAGGATTTGGAATTTCAAGTCGGTGATCATGTTTTCCTGAAGGTATCTCCGTGGAAGGGAGTCATACGTTTTGGTAAGAAAGGTAAATTGAGTCCCAGGTACATCGGACCTTTCGAAATTCTAGAACGAATTGGGGCTGTAGCTTACCGATTGGCAATGCCGCCAAGTCTCTCCAAAGTTCACGATGTGTTCCATGTATCTCTGTTGAGAAAATACATGCCTGACCCAACGCATGTACTCACCTATGAGGAATTAGAACTGGAACCCGATCTTTCCTATTGTGAAGAGCCCGTCAGGATTCTTGATACGAGAGAACAAGTGCTGAGAAACCGGACGACGCGTCTGGTAAAAGTTTTGTGGAGGAATCATAAGATGGAAGAGGCAACGTGGGAACCCGAGGAACTTATGATGAAGAACCACCCAAGTCTTTTTATGCAGTAATACCCTAGAAATTGCGAGGACGCAATTATTTGAAGGAGGGGAGAATGTAACACCCCAAGCTTCTACGGTACGTTTCCCTTCGAATAATGCGATAGCGTGTGTTGTACGCAACCTCGAGTTCTAACACACACCACAACTAATTAAACTAGCCGTTGTGAATAGTAATACCTACTTTTTGAAATCATATATATTCTATATTTCAAAATGGAATTCATTTTTGGATTCGGAATATCAAAATTAGCCTAGGGTGAAATTTTGGTACATTTCGGATAACTTTCATATTTTGATGAATAGTGAAAATTTCTAAATTTTAATTAAAAACAACTTTTTTAATCAAAATAATTAATAGTGATAAATTGTGATTTTGAGTGGTTTTAAAGTATATTTAGAATATATTTTTACCATTTAATATAATGTTGGTCATTGGACATAATTTTACAATTAAACCGAACATAAACAAGTGTCAATCTTTTGATAGTTATTATCTCTTAAAAACACGCTTTTTGTTTTGACAGCGGGAATTAATTTTAAATTAATTTCTGCCACTTCTGTGTTTTGAATTTAGGAAAATGGATTCCATATTTGGAATCAGGATGTTCAAATTGAGTAAATAGGTAACTTTTATTTTTAGACATTTTGAATAATTACTGCGGTAAATATTTTATTTACCATGGTTAGGGGTAAATCCGGTAAATAAGGGTTAAAAAATAATATTATAATAATACGAAATTACCCTAAAACGTGTCATAACCTTATTGGTGGACACATACCCGACCATGGGCATCCTTGGGTCAATTTGGGGACCCCTTGGAGCCACTTGTATGTGGTAGGGACACATTATATTAATAAAGTTAAAATAAAAATAAAAATGGCATAAGCTTGCATCTTTTATAAGAACAATTTTTACATAGGGTTATACATGTTGGATTTTCGATTATAAATATTCATTAGAAAGCTAAAAAGATTTCCTACATAATGATATTTTATTTATAATTTTTAGACATTAAATAATTTATTTTATTTATGACACAATGATGATGCAGTAATTACTAAAATAGTGAAAAATTAAAATAATTGATATTATAAATACCCAAATAAATATAATATGAAACTTTTAATGAATTAAACTAATTTTATAGGCTAATATTATATATTTGGATTGATTTAATGGACTTTGTTCGAAGTAATAAATCTGTTATGAGTTTCACAAAAATCAACTATTGAATAGTGTCAAAATTGACATAAAAGAGTTCTTAAAACAAATATTATATTATTAATTGATATTAAATTCCTAAAAATCTAAGGTTCGGCCAAGAGACTTATATTATGATATGTTAATTATTAATGAACCACTTGGGGGTCTCTTGGATGTATATAGTATGTTTATTAACCATATTATATAAAAATACAAAGAGACATTGTAAAAGTGAAACTAATTAACTTAGAGTTAATACTTAAAGATAAGGTTAATATAAGTACCCAAACCTGTCTAAATTCTATTGGTTGAGTGGTTTTCGACCTATCCCCACCTTAACCTTTTAATAATCAACTTTGGAGCCATTAGAAACCGAATATGAATTTATTATAAATTAATATTTCTAGCTTTTCCAAAGGTGCCCCTCACCCCTCTTATAAAAGGGCACTCCTCCTTCTCATTTCTTCACACCTTCAAAGCCTTTTGGTTCGGCCAAACTCTGCCCAAATACTCTCCCAACATCCCTCACTACAACCTAGAGGCCTTAGTTTGATCAGAAAGCCAACCTAAAGAGCCCTTTTGATCAAATCAAAAGGAAGAACCCGAAGAAGAGGTAATGATTTCACCACCCTTTTCTAAGTTCATTTCTTCTTCCACTTCTTCTTCCTTTGTTCTTACCATTCTGAAATAATAACTCCCGTATCTCACATATATTGTGATGTTATTATAAATATGGTACAATCATATTCAGTATTCTATCCACCCTTTGAATAACATGTCACCATACGTGCGTACGTACGGCTTACCGTCTCCACGTCGTGGTGTAATTGTTATTCAATATAATATTATTTGTATGGGTATAATAATGATGTGTAACTCATGTAAATAATAAATATAACATGTTAATGATTCTGTATATATGATATACCATCCATTTATATATTATTTTAATATCAAAAGAATGATATTGTCGCTCGTGCGTACGTACGGACTACCGTCTCCACGAACGCGATGAGATTCATTCTCCATCGTATCCATTCAAGTATAATTATCATTTTATGATTTAAAAATGATGTTTAAGGACTTGATATCATTATGGATATGAATAAGATACAACAAACATGGCTTATGTAACAAAACATATAAAAGAAAATGAGTAAGTTAACACCCGAAACGATGATAATTCTAAGATATTATTAATAAATCAATGTTAAAAGATCATATATGATATCATATTAATATATATGATTCTTGTATAATTTAATAACAATTATTTCACCATTATACAGGAGGTTAACCTACCCCAACCAAGGAAAAGTACAAGTGAAGGGTTATTTCACAATCTCTTCATTATCCGAGGTTGTATTATACGTAATAATCTACTGGGATCTCTTTATCATCCACATCCATGTTTCTTTGAAATGTATTTCAAAACATTTTTACTATTTACAAGAATATGGGTTAAAGTCATTTATACCCTTGTTTGACTTTTTATAAGAGGTTTATAAAGGAATCTTTCCGTCGTTTTCAAAACAAGGTCCTTTTTAACCTTTTCGACTGAATTGAGGTAAGAATGTTTTTTTAACTTATACGGCGGGTGCGGTTATTTTACACCGTTATAAAATCTTAAAATCTTTCCTTACAAGCATATAAGAATATTTTCAAATAAAATGTTTTATTTTATATGGATCTTAAATGATTTCAAAATAAAAGGAGATATTTCTTTAAAAAGAATTTTGATTTCATCTATGTCAACATCCTTTGATGGATTTTAAGATTATTTGAAGTTGATTTATTATGATACAAAACTTCTATATTGTATTGAAGGTTTTGTGATATGTTTGACTGTGGATGTTCTATTTTTATACCATTCATAGTTTATGGTGAAATTATTGACATTTCGTATGCTAGTTTTAATACGAATGTTTATGTTATGTTTAAACCTTTTCATATGGGAATGCATTGGACTTAATATGTGACGGGTGGAGCCCGCTATAGCTCCTCGATGCATCGGTAGGTCTCATGAGACAAACTAGTGTTTGGCACAAGGCCTTGACAAAATCTTATTTGTAGTCTTGGCACGAGGCCTTGGCTATGTGGTTATGATAGTCTGGCATTATGCATTCCAACATTATGAAAGTGGTTATTGATATTGCATGTGATTATTCGATTAGTAGAATATCCATGTGAACAAGTAAATGGAACTATTTCATTTTACTTTTTCCATACCATGTTGAAGTTCAATTTTAAAAGGCTTTTGTTTTAGTAATTCATTGCCTTAAATGTTTATGCTTATTTTGAATGTTCCGCTATATTGTTATCCTTACTGGGCATTTGAGCTCACCCCTTTTCTATGTTTTATTTTTCCCAGGTAGTGAAGAAGTAAATTATGATTGACTTGCAGGAATATTATGAGGGGATTATAGTGTGGACGTTGGAAACATTATGTTGTTGTAGTAGTTTTTCATTTTATGATGTAATGTAAAACTTATGAATATATCTAGTGTTTCCAAGGCTACTAAACAAATCGATCTTTCGGGATTTGATCTTTCTTGTGATCATGCCAATGTTATGTAATAATGCACCGACTCTGGGTAGCTGGGGTCGGGGCGTTACAGACATAGTCCGGAATTGTGTGGGAATGTATATATGCTATATTTTCTTTATGATTTCATATTCACCCCATTAGACACAAATTAACTTTCCAACATCCAAATATTCTGGGTTCTAGGTTTCTTCCCAAAAGATACATGATACTATGGGAATAAATATACAACTACTCCCTATTCTATGTTATAATATTCATATGTAGCTCAAGATATGATGAATCAGAACATGGATATGAATATGGTTTATAGTTGATTACTTTTTCAAAAAATGTTATATTGGATGAATTAATTATTTTGTTTTGATGATGATAAATGTTTGGGGTCATGGTTGGTACAAGGAGTGTTTTATGTTGATTTCCATCATATTTATGATACCAAAATGTGAGGTATTTTTTGATGAAAATATGATATTTAGTAGTGATAGAGTATGTAGTGATTATGTTTTTGTGCCTATCAGATTTTATCTTGTGGAAATTATGAGATATTGATGGTGATATAGATATGTTATGTTGTATATGGCTGTGATGGGGGATATATTGTGAGTTGTCTGGTCCAAGAATGGGATGGACTAATATGTTTTTTATCTTTGGTTATGAGAGTTAAAATACTTTGGGAAAGTAGTTGTGGGGTACCATCATGGTGTATTATTTTGGAATTATATTATTATTCATGGATGGGGTATTTTATGTGTTCAACTTTGTGTGGTTTGGGGATAGTTAACCTGGTAGATATTCATTTTGGTTTTATATTTACTAACTAAGGAATTATAATTCTTTTACCACATTGGAATTAGTGCAATTAAAATATTATACTAATTCGTCATGTATTCTAATGGGTATATATAAAAATATGTATTCCTGGTTTCTAAGAGGGTTTTAGGGAATTATATTGGGATTTATTGTTTTTCAATTGTATGTTTAGATTGATTTGAAGTAATGGATGAAATATTTTTGTATTTTATTACGGATAATTTTTTCTCTTTAACACCTTTGAGAATTGTGAGATGTTTGTTTTTATTTTACTTTATATATATGATCAATGTTTTATTTTATTTTATAAGAATTAATTTCGGTAATGTCTAACATTATTATGGTTCACACCCATGCCAAACTGTATCCACCAATTTCTTATTAGGTACATGCTATAAGGGATTCAGTTATCTTTACTTCAAGCACTAGAGGGAGTCCAAACTGGGCAAGGTCATGATAATATAAACTAAAAACACAATTAAGGTACCCCTAAAACTAGGATTCTCTCCCCTCAAACTATAAATTTCAATCTAATAGAAAAATTTAATAAATATTAAATATGAAATTTTAACTCTCACATACCTCATCAACTATAAGCCCAACATTTGAAGTGTAATAAATTCAAAAAAAGTTGATAACCTTCTCAAAAAATTATCTTATCTAAATTACATCATGAAAAAAATTATTTATCTATTACTTTTCATTTAATAAAAAATCATCCATAATATATTGTGTTAGTGTTATTAATATATTTTCTGACTGGGGTGTAAATGTTTTTAAATATCAACTAAAATTAGAATTATGGCTACAACATTATGCTTGGGATAAGGTTGATCATCTCTTTTATAATTTAGGCCATCATAAATTTTGTAAATTATGATTTAATTTTAGTATTTTAACAATATTTATTAATATTAATATTAAATTCCTTATACTATTTTTATAATATAACAATTAAAATGCATGATCACAAAAAAAACTATAGTCACTACAGATAATACCTTAGAAGTCAAACAACTTTATATTATTGTAATATAAAATTTATACAAAATCAACAGATAAAAACCACACTTAAGTTTGTGAAATCATTTTTTTTAAATGTGGGGCATGGATAGGTTAACATGATAATATAATAATATTTATAGGTTAAATAAAATATAAATACTCTTTTAATACAACATTATTAGTTTCTTAATTCAATAAATGGTTTTTATTATATCATAATTTTCTCTAAAAAATGCAGATATCATGCAGATGAGGATAACCAAATAATAAATCAAAAAAATTAAAATGCTGATATTCTATACGACTAAGTCATATCAAAAATATCTTCATTAGGTTAGACATCCCATTCTAATAATTAAAAAACTATCAATATTTTTTTCCTTATCATATACTCAAATAAAATTATGATTTTCTCATCACTTGTAAAAATATAAAAATAGAAATTAAAATTTCATAAATTCCACAACTCACATTTTAAAACAATAAATAAATAAATATAATTTTTTATGAAATATAAAATTTAAAAAATAATATATGTGAAACATACATACAAAATTCAATATGAGTAGATCAAGGATTTGGGTAAGGCATTTCAAGATCATTATCATTTCATTGATATAAAATTAATATAATTTTTTTTAATTTTATATTTCGAGTATGTATCATCTTATTTACTGGTAAATTGAAAATTTACCCCCATTTTATTGGTATTATAATGTTAATTTATAATTTCATATCATTATTCTCCAAAAATTGTGAAAATTAATAGGCAACATATGTCTTTTTTATTTTGTATTTGGTATCTTTTCATAATTTTTCATTATTTATTTCTATATATTTTTTATTACATTACCCATGTTTAATATCTTATTTTATTTTATAATGATTTACAAAAATTTTATTTATCATCCATGTTAATGATTCATAAATCTGGGAATAATTTTTTTGAGGGATTTTATCTATAATATCTTAACTTTTCTTATTAAATCCGCTTATATTCTATCATATTTTATGATATACTAATTCTTATATTGATCAGTAAATATTTTATTTATTTTTGGGAATTATATTATTATTTCATATCTAATGATTGTTATATTCCAATTACAAAGATATTGATTTCACATTATATATTTTTGCTTCTTATTATTATTCCATGTTTTTTATTCAATACTCAGAAATAATGTATTCTATATGCCAAAAATTAATTATAAATATAATATCCTCATTATATATATGTATTAAAGTTTTAAATTTTTTTATTGATTTATATTTTCTCCATTCTATATAATATTATTATATTACATATAACATTTTATTTTTGTGATTAATCAATCCTATAATTTTTATCATATTTTATTTGTAGAATGATTTAATGTCCCCATGTAATAATATTATTTATCATCAATGATTAATATTAAATAACAAGGCTATTAATATATGATGAAATAAATGTAATGATTGAGGTAATGATCTTAATACTAACGAAATGCATAGGTGGTTGGGAAGTTAAACTGTCAACAAATGATTGAGTTCAGAGGAATCTGGTTAAAGGAGATATTAACGAATTTATACTAAGAGTGAATTATTCCAAAAAAAATTGGGTGTAGATGGCAAAACCATCCATGTAGAACACAATATGAATTATTAATTATTTGATGATAAATACACTAATAATCATGTCTTTTTTGTTCAATGATTATTTTAGTATATTATGTGCTCTTTTGAACGTGCTTGAGATGTTTTGAAAGTCATTAGTTTTAATTGATGATGTTTTAACATAGACCTAAATAAATAGGGTATTTTAACACCCCGAGCTTCCACGATACGCTTCTCATTCAATAATGCAATAGATTGCATTGTACGCAACTTCGAGTTCTAAAACACCGCGACTAATCAAAGTAGCCGTTATGAATAGTAATAACCACTTTTTAAAATTATAGAAATTTTATATTTCAAAATGGACTTCATTTTTGGATTTGTAATATCTAAATTAGCCTATGTTGAATTTTTGGTATTTTTCTGAGAACTTCTAATTTTTATGAATAGTGAAAAATACTTTAAAACAACATTTTTAATCAAAATAATTTATTGTGATAAATTATACTATTTAGTGGTTTTAAGGTCTAATTAGAATATATTTTTACCATTTTATCCAATGGTGGTCATTAGATTTAATTTAACATTGAAATTGGACATAAACAATTGCCAATCTTTTGATATAAATTGTTTCTTAAAAACACGCTACTTGTCGTAACGGAGGGAATTAATTATAAAATTAATTAATGCAACTTATATTTTTGGAATTTTTTAAAATAGACATCATTTTTGAATTCGGAATATCAATTATAGGTTAGGGTGAAATTTTGGCCTTGTTCTGAAAAACTTCAATTTTTGATGAATAGTGAAACCACTAAGTGGTAGTTAAATAACTGATTTTTCGTTTAAATGAAATATTACCACTTCTGTGATTTGATTTTCAAAAATCCGACATACATGGTTGTCATTAAGAAGTAAAATGTGGTTCAATGAGATTAAAATAATCTTTTGGTGAATAGTAACTTTTATGTTCTTAATCGCGATTAGAGGTAATTAGTGTAGTTTAAGGTACAAATAATGTTTTAATAATATGAGATGAGCATGACACTTGTCCTAATCCTATTGGATGAGTCATGGCCGACCAATACAACCCATGGGTCAACTTGGGGACCCCATTGAGCCACTTTAGTTGGAAAATGACATTAATATATATTTATTTAATGTTAAAATTAAATTGACACAAACATGAGTTATTTTACTAAAACAGTTTTTAAGTGGGGGTACACAAGTCCAAATTTTGACTATAAATATTCATTAGAAGTCTAAAAATATTTCCTACATCATAGTATTTTTTTTATAATTTTTAGACATTAAATAAATTAAATTATTTATGACATCATTATGATGCAGCGATGACCTCATTATTTAATGATTTAAATAAAATGAGAAGATAATGCAAAATCCAAGTCTTACACTTGTCCAAAGCCTATTGGATGAGGAGATTTCGAAACTTTATCACCTTATCCTCGAATTATATAAGTGTGGGACCTTTATAATCCGAAAAGCATTGTGAAATAATGTAACATTTCAATCTTTCCAAAAGTGCCCCTCCTCTCCACTTATAAAAGGCCCCCACCACTCCCACCTCATTTACACTTTAAAGCCATTTGTCTCGGCAAAACTCTGCCCAAATACTCTCCCAAATTACCCCTCTTACTCCTAGAAGCCTTAATTTGGGCAGAACTCTTCCCAAGGAAGCCTTTGGCTCAAATCAAAAAGAGTTACCCGATTTTGAGGTAATGTCTTCTCTAATGTTGTTTTGTTTTATTTTTCTTCTCCAACCCCCTAAACTCTTTTTATTCATTTCTTTCGTAACAAAACCAGTATCCTAAATATACTAAGATGTTGTTATAAGAAGTATTCGAGCTACACTTACACACACCTACATCTAATGGTTAAAGAACATACGGTTTCTGTGGATGGTGAATTTCTGCCTCACGAAACGATGATTGTTCAACACTCATATAACACCTTCAAAGGTGGCCATTAAGATGTCACTATTTTTATATACGATATATAATATGTTTATGTTTTACTTATGCTTCTGCATTTCTCATTTATGTCATTCTTTATGATTTCCATTATGGGTAAAACGCGATAATTTCATTTTAGGAAGTGCGGACTACCGCCCCCTCAAAGTGATTTGAATCGTTAATGCCATATGTGGGATGTATAAAGGATGGAGTAAATGGTATTATACACTATATTATACTGGAATTATATTATACATTTTTATCATTATGATTTAGTTCCATTAAATATGAAATTGAAATTAAAGTAGAGTTCATGCGTACGTACGGCTTACCGTCTCCATGAACGGTGCATTTCATTTCTTACCTCTAAATGTTACGTAATATTATAAATGAATGTATATACTGGATATATAAGATATATATGACATCTAAATCATGAATATAATTCTGGATATAATGGATATTCTACCACATGAACAACTTGTAATTATAAGAAGTTTATTGTTGACTCAAGTTACCAAAGATCGACAAAACGATCGTTATTAACTTGAATAATTACATAATATTCATAACATTGTAATAAGTGATATAAAAAGGATAATGAAATTGAAAATGGTTCTTAATAAGGTAGATATTAACTCTAGTTTATTATTCAGGAGGTTAAATAACGGTTGAGTCAAGTCGGACACAAGGTAAGGGAATTTCTTAACCCAACTTCCATTCTTTGGGTTAATCTCCTACTTTCAAATTATGTCATGATATTATTATGTTGTATATTGTATTTATACTTTCTTTATGTGTACATATAGTGAATACACATAATAGATATATTTTATTTAAAAATGATCTTTTTAAGGGATTTCGTCTCAATCTCCATTCATTGAGGCATATTTTGTTTTATACACAAATTTCTTTTATACAGTGTATAAACCCCTTTGACTTTTACGTTTATTCAAAAGGAATCTTTTTTATACAAAGCGTTTTACTAAACGACAAAAATGGAATGTCTTTATTTCCGTACTTATGCGGCGACAACTACTTCTCCGCCGCCGTGACCATTATTTGAGTTTCGGCTTTCTCTACAGGCGATCACTTTTTTTAATGAAAAATAAATACAATGTTTTAACATTATTTTATTTTGGTATTGAAAATGGTTTTGAAAGGTTTTTATTATATCAATGTGTTGTATTGATATCTTGTGATTGAAATGTGGAAATGTTATGTTTCCTTTATGCATGTTTTATGTGATACGATTATGTTATGGTTTATGATATGTTTAAACCTATTCATATGAGGAATGTATTGGACTTAATAAGTGACGGGTGGAGCCCGCTATAGCTCCTCGATGCATCGGTATGTCTCATGAGACAAACTAGTGTCTTGGCACGAGGCCTTGACAAAATCTTATTTGTGGTCTTGGCACGAGGCCTTGACTACGTGGTTATGATAGTCTGGCATTATGCATTCCATCATTATGAAAGTGGTTAATGATATTTCATGTGATTATTCGACCAGTAGAATATCCATGTGAAGAAGTAAATGGAATTATCTCATTTTACTTTTTCCATATTATGTTGATGTTCAAGTTTAAAAGGATTTTGTTTTAGTTATACATTTCCTTAAATGTTTGTGTTTATTTATGAAGGCTTCCGCAATATTGTTAACCATACTGAGCATCTGAGCTCACCCCTTTCAATGTTTTAATATTTTCCAGGATGTGAAGAAGTATTTTATGAATGTCCTACAGGGATTGTCAGAAGAGGATATGAGAGTGGACTATGGAGACTTTGTTATTATAGTTCTTCACTTTATGATGTAATGTAACGTTTACGAATGTATCTAGTGTTTCCAAGGCTACTAAACTAATCGGTCTTTCGAGACTTGATCTTTTGTGATCATGCCAATGTTACGAAGTAATGCACCGACTCTGGGTAGCTGGGGTCGGGGCGTTACAGTTGGTATCAGAGGCAGTTTATTACTAACCTTGGAAGCTAGATTTAGATAAACTCTGATTAGAGCACATAGCCCAAAGATAGACTTTGAGGATTAGTATAGAAGAACTTCCTAGAATTTTGTTATTGTAGAGATTTTGTGAGTTTTCCGAGAAATACATCCCTGTCTGGATACGAGCAGGTAGAGGCGGCTCTGGAACAGATGTACCTAGGGGTAAAACCCGAAAACACCGCTTTGAGCTAGACTCGAACGGGAACTGGTGCACGACAACGGGCCTTGTTGTACTCTTGGTTATGACACTCCCGGGGGATATGCGTAGGATAATTCTCATTTTCATTACAAACCACTATGAAAGGTTATGAGTATATACTTCCTCAAAGGAAACATTTCTTTTTATGATTATGGATTATATCCATAAATAGTTCAATTTATGTTAAGTGTTTTATAAGTTTGGGATTATGTATTTTGATTCATAAACTGATCTAGTTTATGCCATTGTTTAGAAATGGCGCCTAGTGGAAGAAATGGAAACCGTATCAATACACGCACTCCGTGTAGGGATCTCCCTCCTGCTCAAGATAATTATTGTGGATCTGGAGATACAACTGGTGCTGATCAACTTATTACCATACTGGGACAACTTACTCAGGTTATGAATAATAACCTTACTCGTATAGAGCACCCTGATCCGCAACGTGGAGGATCAATGCTAGACCGTTTCATGAGGCAACAACCACCAACCCTCAATGGGGTACAAATCCGTTAGTAGCTGAGCAATGGAGAAACTCCTTAGAGAAAATATTCCATGCCTTGGGGAGTAGCGAAAGGGAGAAGGTTGTCATGGCAGTTTACCGCCTCACTGGAGATGCCGATAAATGGTGGTCGCTGATTCAAAACACAAAGGAAGATGATGACGTATCGATTATGGAATGGAGGGAGTTCAAAGATCTATTTTTATAAAAATATTTTCCTCGTGACCATCGAGTAGATATGGAAAGGCAATTTCTGAGTTTGAGGTAGAAGGAGGATGAGAATGTCGCAAAGTATGAGGCTAACTATACAAGGTTAGTGAGGCATGCTACCGATTAAATACGTAACCCAAGGAGTAAGATTGATCGTTTCTTTGATGGGTTAAAACCATTTCTCCGTCGAGCTTTAGTATCACAATCCTTCTCATCATACGAAGATATTGTCTCGTGTGCTATCAAGACAGAAAAGGAATTCTCTAAGTCTTATGACAACAAAGTAAAGCAAGAGAAGAAGAGAACGGTGGAACAAGAGACAGATAAAGGGAAAAAGGGAAAGAAGGACTTTCCATTATGTGATAATTGTGGGAAGAATCACCCTGGTACTTGCCTAAAAGGAATGGGAGTTTGTTATAAATGTGGAGAAAAGGGTCATCAGGCTCGTGATTGAAAGGGAAAGAACGAGGATGTCAAAGTTAAATGCTACAATTGTAGGGAAACAGGGCATTATGAAAATGAATGTCCTATGCATCAGGGAAACTTACCTCATAAAAGGCCAAGGGATCAAGGCCAATCTTATGCTGTGACTACAGTTGAAGCGAAATAATTAATGTATTGGTGCTTTTGGACTCAAGGATTATATTCTGGTTATAAGAATAATGTGATATATATATATGGATTGTACTGCAGTACTTGTTGATTCAGTAAGGTTTTAATATGATTAAGGTAATCATATTTTTAGTATGTTACAATAAGAGAAACTTTTCTTTGTTTGGGGAATCTGATGTTACAATTGATTTTGGAATTTAGAGACCTTTTAGAAAAAGTCTGGACGGAGGTATTTTGGATAACTATTAAGGTTGAAATGGATTAAGTTGAACCATGGATAGTATTGTTTAAGGTTAAAGAATTTCTGACGATAATTTTTGGAATATTATAATACTATAGTTTTAGGAAAAGGACAACCTGCAGGGTGGGGAATAACCCGTCGCATCGGACAAAGCTGCAGGAATCGAACCCACAACCATAGTGCGACAAGCCTTTATTTCCTACCACTAGCCTACAGGAAGTCCCTGGTTATTAAAAAATAATTTTACTAATCTAAATGGTATGTGTTAACATTTGGAACCTTATACAATTAGGATAAATAGAATATTTTTGAGTTCCGTTACCATTTGGAGTAAAAGATGGGTTTGTGGTAAAAATTTATTAACGAATGAAAGTATACATAACAAGTATGTATATTCCCTTAAGTTCTTAGTAAATCTCCTAAATAAATTCCTCAACATTATAAAAGGTAACTTAAAACAAAAATGTTGTCGGTTAACTTTTCCAACTGGGGATTCAATGACCGTTTAACCAATCACAAGTTTGTGATTTTCTTGTGGTTAAACTTTCTCCTAATCCTGTTTTCTATAACTCTCCATCAGACCTTGATGGTTTGTTTCTCCTCCATATCCATATTTTCATATAATCCTAGAATGGGCTATATCGGGTGACCTTTGTACTTATCCTGCTTTCTTTTAATGTTATATATTTATTAACCTTATTTCCGATGTGGGTTTTCCTCAAAGGTATTTTCTCTTTTCAACCTTTCATTTTCAAAGAAAAATTTCAAATTTCGAGGACTCAATTTATTGAAGGAGGGGATAATGTAACACCCCGAGCTTCCACGATACGCTTCTCATTCAATAATGCAATAGCTTGCATTGTACGAAAATTCGAGTTCTAAAACACCGCGACTAATCAAAGTAGCCGTTATGAATAGTAAAAACCACTTTTTAAAATTATAGAAATTTGATATTTCAAAATGGACTTCATTTTTGGATTCGGAATATCGAAATTAGCCTATGTTGAATTTTTGGTATTTTTATGAGAACTTCTAATTTTTATGAATAGTGAAAAATACTTTAAAACAACTTTTTTAATCAAAATAATTTATTGTGATAAATTATACAATTTAGTGGTTTTAAGGTATAATTAGAATATATTTTTACCATTTTATCCAATGGTGGTCATTAGAATTAATTTAACATTGAAATTGGACATAAAGAATTGCCAATCTTTTGATATAAATTGTTTCTTAAAAACACGCTATTTGTCGTAACAGCGGTAATTAATTATAAAATTAATTAATGCAACTTATATGTTTGGAATTTTTTAAAATAGACATCATTTTTTAATTTGGAATATCAATTATAGCTTAGGGTGAAATTTTGGCCTTGTTCTGAAAAACTTCAATTTTTTATGAATAGTGAAACCACTAAGTGGTAGTTAAATAACTGATTTTTCGTTTAAATGAAATATTACCACTTCTGTGATTTGATTTTCAAAAATCTGACATACATGGTTGTCATTAAGAAGTATAATGTGGTTCAATGAGATTAAAATAATTTTTTGGTGAATAGTAACTTCTATGTTCTTAATCGCGATTAGAGGTAATTAGTGTAGTTTAAGGTACAAATAATGTTTTAATAATATTAGATGAGCATGACACTTGTCCTACTCCTATTGGATGAGTCATGGCCGACCAAGACAACCCATGGTTCAACTTGGGGACCCCATTGAGCCACTTTAGTTGGAAAATGACATTAATATATATTTATTTAATGTTAAAATTAAATTGACACAAACATGAGTTATTTTACTAAAACAGTTTTTAAGTGGGGTTACACAAGTCCAAATTTTGACTATAAATATTCATTAGAAAGATAAATATATTTCCTACATCATAGTATTTTGTTTATAATTTTTATACATTAAATAAATTAAATTATTTATGACATCATTATGATGCAGCGATGACCTCATTATTTAACGATTTAAATAAAATGAGAAGATAATGAAAAATCCAAGTCTTACACTTGTCCAAAGCCTATTGGATGAGGAGATTTCGAAATATTATCACCTTAGCCTCGAATTATATAAGTTTGGGACCTTTAGAATCCGAAAATCATTGTGAAATAATGTAGCATTTCAATCTTTCCAAAAGTGCCCCTCCTCTCCACTTATAAAAGGCCCCCACCTCTCCCACCTCATTTACACTTTCAAGCCATTTGGATCGGCCAAAATCTTCCCAAATACTCTCCCAACTTCCCCCTCTTACTCCTAGAAGCCTTACTTTGGGCAGAACGCTTCCCAAGGAAGCCTTTGGCTCAAATCAAAAAGAGTTACCCGATTTTGAGGTAATGTCTTCTCTAATGTTGTTTTGTTTTATTTTTCTTCTCCAACCCCCTAAATTCTTTTTATTCATTTCTTTTGTAACAACACCAGTATCCTCAATATACTAGGATGTTTTTATAAGAATTATTCGAGCTACACTTACACACACCTACATCTAATGGTTAAAGAACATACTGTTTCTGTGGATGGCGAATTTCTGCCTCACGAAACGATGATTGTTCAACACTCATATAACACATTCAAAGGTGGCCATTAAGATGTCACTATTTTTATATATGATATATAATATGTTTATGTTTTACTTATGCTTCTGTATTTCTCATTTATGGCATACTTTATGATTTCCATTATGGGTAAAACGCGATAATTTCATTTTAGGAAGTGCGGACTACCGCCCCCTCAAAGTGATTTGAATCGTTAATGCCATATGTGGGATGTATAAAGGATGGAGTAAATGGTATTATACACTATATTATACTGGAATTATATTATAAATTTATATCATTATGATTTAGTTCCATTAAATATGAAATTGAAATGAAAGTAGCGTTCATGCGTACGTACGGCTTACCGTCTCCATGAACAGTGCATTTCATTTCTTACCTCTAAATGTTACGTAATATTATAAATGAATGTATATACTGGATATATAAGATATATATGACGTCTAAATCATGAATATAATTCTGTATATAATGGATATTCTACCAAATGAACAACTTGTAATTATAAGAAGTTTATTGTTGACTCAAGTTACCAAAGATCGACAAAACGATCGTTATTAACTTGAATAATTACATAATATTCATAACATTGTAATAAGTGATATAAAAAGGATAATGAAATTGAAAATGGTTCTTAATAAGGTAGATATTAACTCTAGTTTATTATTCAGGAGGTTAAAGAACGGTTGAGTCAAGTCGGACACAAGGTAAGGGAATTTCTTAACCCAACTTCCATTCTTTTGGTTAATCTCCTACTTTCAAATTATGTCATGATATTATTATGTTGTATATTGTATTTATACTTTCTTTATGTGTACATATAGTGAATACACATAATAGATATATTTTATTTAAAAATTTTCTTTTTAAGGGACTTCGTCTCAATCTCCATTCATTGAGGCATATTTTGTTTTATACACAAATTTATTTTATACAGTGTATAAACCCCTTTTACTTTTACGTTTATTCAAAAGGAATCTTTTTTATACGAAGCGTTTTACTAAACGACAAAAAGGGAATGTCTTTATTTCCGTACTTATGCGGTGACAACGACTTCTCCGCTGCCGTGACCATTATTTGAATTTCGGCTTCCTCTACAAGCCATCACTTTTTTTTAATGAAAAATAAATACAAAGTTTTAACATTCTTTTATTTTGGTATTGAAAATGGTTTTGAAAGCGTTTTTATTATATCAATGTGTTGTATTGATATCATGTGATTGAAATGTGGAAATGTTATGTTTTCTTTATGCATGTTTTATGTGATACGATTATGTTATGGTTTATGATATGTTTAAACCTATTCATATGAGGAATGTATTGGAATTAATAAGTGACTGGTGGAGCCCGCTATAGCTCCTCGATGCATCGGTAGGTCTCATGAGACAAACTAGTGTCTTGGCACGAGGCCTTGACAAAATCTTATTTGTGGTCTTGGCACGAGGCCTTGACTACGTGGTTATGATAATCTGGCATTATGCATTCCATCATTATGAAAGTGGTTAATGATATTTCATGTGATTATTCGACCAGTAGAATATCCATGTGAAGAAGTAAATGGCATTATCTCATTTTACTTTTTCCATATTATGTTGATGTTCAAGTTTAAAAGGCTTTTTTTTTAATTATACATTGCCTTAAATGTTTGTGTTTATTTATGAAGGCTTCCGCAATATTGTTAACCTTACTGAGCATCTGAGCTCACCCCTTTCAATGTTTTAATATTTTCCAGGATGTGAAGAAGTATTTTATGAATGACCTACAGAGATTGTCAGAAGAGGATATGATAGTGGACTATGGAGACTTTGTTATTATAGTTTTTCACTTTATGATGTAATGTAACGTTTACGAATGTATCTAGTGTTTCCAAGGCTACTAAACTAATCGGTCTTTCGAGACTTGATCTTTTGTGATCATGCCAATGTTACGAAGTAATGCACCGACTCTGGGTAGCTGGGGTCGGGGCGTTACAGTATTTAGTATTCAGGTTGAAATTTGGAAGTGTCTTCAATTCCATGTGAATTATAGGAGTGACCAGAATGGAATAAAAGGAACGAATCTAAAATTAAAAAATAAATTTTCTTATGAGTGGTTGGAGTAATTCATATGCGTTAAATGGGTGTAATTAAATATTAAATAGGACCTATGAAATATATGAGTTTTTTGTGTTCTTATGTAAATGAGTGTTAAAAATGGATTCAAAAAAATCAAAAGACGTTAAATTTGCACTACCCATGTAGCCTAATATGAGTGAAATATAAAAATTATTATGGAAATAATTATCTAGAAAATAAATAAGGATATTATATAGGTGGAAACATTTATTTGGAGTAATGGGATGTATGAAGATAGAAGCATCATGGGAGGATGCATGGTGGCTCACTATGTAGTCATGCCTTAGGTAATTTTATAATCGGTTACGGGTAATATAGAGTTATAATCTATCATAACTCCTCAATATAAGTTTATTATGGTACCTAAGTGTACATAAAATGCTATAAATAATATATGTTTTTAGGAATAAGGATCTCTGGAGTTTTTATGTAATATTCTCTAACCATCAGGGTATATATTTTCCATCCTAAATCTATACTATATTCTAAATGCTGCATGATAAACTAACACCACACTAAATCTTTAATGTAAAGAGTAATGAATCATAAAGCCTCATTCATGTAATAATATAATGGTAATTTTGATCTATTATTGTATTTAAATATATACAGGAGAATTATATACTCATCCAATGTGTATACATGCATTGAGAATGTGGATTTAATTCAAAATGATGAATATAAAAAGTTCACGATTTAATGAAAATTTATAGGATAGTAAAATAATATAAAATTGACGAGTTTACTAATGTTTTTGTAATTTATCATACATGTTGAATTATAATATGACATTGGTGCCACATAAAATATGATATTTTCTTAGAGAATAAAATTGTATGATATCATAACTTTTTAAGGGTATATATTTGAAATATACCATTTTTTTGTAATGCTACTACTTATTAAATCATTTCTAAAAAATTTGAGAATACATAATGGAGTATCCCAATTGGATTAATTTAAATGATTAAATATGTGTTCATCATGTATTAAAACATTATAATCAATCAGGATGATATTAATCCAAAAAAAACATTACGATCGGAAATCCCCACTGTAATGGAGAGACCGACATGGAAAAAACATATGAATATATGCATATATGGATAAAATTCCATTAAATATAAATCTATTGAAATTTATTATAACATACTAATGTATTTTAAGTCCCTTTTTAGAATATAAACATCCTAGGTCTTAAATAAAATTCAAATGGAGAATCTATCAATTAATATAATGAGTATTTGTGTGAATTGAAAATAATAAATATTATCCAATATTTAATATTTTGATCACTACATCCATAAATCAATGATCTCTACAAATAAATTTTGGAAAATAATATGTATGACACTAATATATGAATATATACATAGAGAATTTAAATAATGGAAGTGTGATAATTTAAACACTAATAGCTCGATATTCTAATGTATTGATAACAGAAGGAGAGAGGGATGTTGTGAGTTCAGTGGAAAGAGAATATGACATAAATTATAGATTATTCATTGGATCAAAGAATATATTTATCATTAATGATAAATAGGGAGTGTAAGGGTCCATCTGATATGATCATGACTATCAAATTTCAATGATCATGGTGATATTTTACCAAATAATAATAGTTTATTTTTTATGTTCATGGAGGGATATTTACATCAAGTGGTGTATAAATGGATGAAGGAATTAATAGATCATAATTTTTTTAGATAGTAAATTGGTAGTGGAAAGTGATAAATTGTGACCTCCAACATGATTCTGGAGCCACATCATATAAGGAACTTATGTTAGTTTCATTGGGAAGGTCATTTCTCTTACTACATGTGTATAAAATATATTTTCCATTATTGAGTTATCTATCCATAATGATAGAAATATAGATTTTAATGAAGATAATTATAAATTATTATATCTTATATTTAATTTTGTCCATTTAAAATAATACTAGGCACAATTAAATAATGAATTATAGGATCAGGAAATTACCTAATCGAATAATATTAATTAAAAATAGATTTAAAAAAAAAATTGTATCATAGATTCACCACCCATTATAGTGGCACCTATATATTATTGTCTCAACATGTGGTAGTAGAGATTATAAATTGTCTTAATGAAGAATCCACAAAGTTTATATAAAATTAAAATATTGATGTTGTTAAAATAATGGTTTTCCCAACATTTTTTGGACTATATTACCATAACCGGAGGAGTAAAAAATTTCCCCAGCTCCTAACACATGGCCATAAGTAGAGAGATAAAAAACAATGCAGTTTATTCCCATTATAATAATTAACCCTATATTCATTTTTAATATGATACGTATAGAAGTTGATGGAATGTACAAAAATTAAATTTCCCTTCCATATAATAAAAGGCATATAAAAATTTCATGAGTAATTAGAGTTTTAATCAAATTTTTATCAAATTGGAGAGATGTTATGACTGAATTTTGAATTTCCTGGTATCCAAAATACTCGTTTTGAAGTGAATATTTGAACACAATAAAATTTAAAATAATGGTAATAACGATGGATTTTTGGACTATTTACTTATTATTATGAAATATAATGCATTTTTAAGAGAATAGAGATAAAACTAAAAATATTAATTAATTGATGAAAACATTCACAAATAGGTTTTATGTAAAAATATTATCCTTCAATGATAGTGAAGATCTATAATCTGATAACATACGAAATATTATAACAACTTCTGAAATGTGAAAGACCCCCATTTTTTGATGAAGGAAAATAATGATATGGAACTGAGGAATCTTGAATTATAACTTTCAAGGATATAAAACAAGAAGAATCATTTTAGTCTTGAAATGGAACATAGCAAAAAGGTGATACAAACATAATGGAACGAGAAACATTTGTATTAGTTTCACATTAAATATTCCATCACATTCTGAATCATATGATGAAAATTGAAAATATTGAAATCATAATTGGGGAAATAGAAAGAATAATTACTCTTGAAGACATAGAATAAATATGAAGTTCAAGAGGGGGAAATACAAATTTTCATCATCAAACTAATCAGATAATGATTCTAATAGTATGGATAATGTTGAAAAACAATTTATGTCATATAATTAGGATGAGGATTAAAAAAATATGTTTTAATACATACAAAAGAATTTTATGAAACCTTATATTAAAATAAATACATAACTCATGAAGGAGAAGAAAAATATGATCAATTAAAGGGAGATAACGGATGAAGTAAAAGATTAAAATAACACGAAATATTATCATATTTTTAGGAAATATATAATAATAATTAGTGGTGTTTATGAAAATAAAAATGATGATAGATCATAAATAAAATATTGTTGTGAAATAAGATGTTCTCTTAGAGATTCAATCATTACGACATGGACCTTAAAATGAGTTAATGAATATAATAGAATAATTCAACATGTAATTTTAGTTCAATGTATGGTAATATAAATATTTTTAAAAAAGGATCACAAGTGCTTGGTGAAGGCTTATAAAATATCTTGATATAATTATTTAATTTTAGAGTTTAAAAGATTCTAAAATAATTAAAAATATTTTTGAGTAAGAAGATAAGCGAGAGAGACTACCCCACATCAATGAAAGATATAAATATTAAATATAGGCCACTTAAACTAATAAAAAATAGGATAAGTTTATTAATTTAAAATAACAAAAAAATTCAAGTATTGTATATCAAGTAAATATATAAAGGTTATAATGTTTTTTGTGCATTGGGAAGGATATGGATAAAAATATAATCAATTTAGGTATACAATGACCTTACTAAGGAAATTTTGTATATCAACGTAGAGTTATTGAAAAATTATGAGAGTAAATATAAAAATAATATATATTTTGTCGAGAAATACATAAAATATGTAAACTCAATATAGATCTAGATTATTAGGTCAAATATGTTTACGAGGATAAAAAATGTTCATAAAGATGAATAATAAAAGACCAATATACTAAAGGAATTTCTCTATGGTGTGAGAAGAAAAAAATTATAAATAAAAATTTCATAAAGTAATTATATGTTAATAATGTTACGACCTAATGGGTAATTCAAAATGAAATTGAGAATAGAGAATTATTCACTAATAGTTTGGCTATATTACTAAAAAATAACCGAACTGATTTAGAATTCATAAATCAATGAAAGTTATAGTGTATAAATAGTGAGTCTATAGGAAATATTTAAAAAATAATGAGAGGGTGTGTATAGGTGATAACCTAGAATTCAATAAATTATTATTTGAAAGGGTGTAAATGATTATACATTATGATGTGATATATAGACATCCTTATTCTCAAGAGTAATTGAAGAGTAATATGATTCATGTATTAGGAAATGTATTTTACATGACGGTTTAATATATATTAAATTCTCTTCACATATAATTAGTATAGTGTTAATAAAAGGGATGTAATATTTTAAGACTTATAAAATGAAAAAGTTACATCAAAAAATATTCTATGTCTACATTAAATATAATGATATGTATTCATCTATAGATAACACCCATCCATTCTATATCAAATTATGAAACTAGAGGTTTCACCTTATTTTTGTATTTCACGTTATTTTTTCCAAACATATAGAGAATTAAATAAGGTAGATACATATTTCAATATTTGACAGATAAAATCATGCTTCCTATCATAGAGTGTTTTAGAAGACATAAATATAATGTTATGTGTGGAACCATTAATATGGAGAAAATTTCAAGAAAACATATCGAATTTTATTATGCATTGAACCTGGAATTTTTTGATAGATTCTCAAATAGGGAGAATGAGGTATAACCAACAACAAATTTATCATATTATTTATTGTATCTATATTTTTTATAAATAAGGAGTTTTGTTTAATGAAAATATAATATATGAATTGATTTTAACATTTTGAACATGGAATTTTATAATGAAATTATGGAAGATGGTATTTTTTATAATTGAAATATTAAAACGAGATTTTTAACCCCTATAGAGAAAATTATTGACAATGGTTTCACATATATAAGATTTATGGATATATTTCACCACATTTATTATTAAATAATATTTTTTATAGTTGGTTAGCCAGTTTAGAATTAGTTAAGAATAAATGAATTCTCTTCCATTATTTATGCGTGATTTTATACTTCTATCAATAATTGTATTAGTATTTAATTCAAAAATACTTGTAGAAAACGTTATTTTGAGGTAATTTCATTAATCATAATGATGATGTTATATAAAATCACTATTTATAATTTTTTTATTATTTTTAATATAGGGTATAATATATATTGCAAAAAATTGGTAGGATTAGTGTATTTTGTTATTGGAAACAATGAAAACGGGGAATTGATGTTACAATGTATTGGTTTTTTATGTTTTAAAACAATTATGTTGATAAATAATACAATCAATATTCCATAAAATAAATGTGATGATTTATATGTTGTAATTAATTTTAATTATACATAATAATGAATATTAATTAGTACTATTAATAATAGTTTGGATTGTTTTCAGATGAAGTTATCTAAAGGAGAGATTGATGGTTTCATATATTGATATCATGTTTTTTAAAAAAATTTGAGAGATAGAGAAACAATCATGGAATACCATGACTTCCCATTTATTTTATCAATGGATTAAGACACATTGTATGTTTAATTTTCAATTTTAAAATTTCCATGATAATATTAGGAGTTGTTATATGGTTGGTAGATATATTTTGGGAAGGCGTTAGGATCAACAGATGATAAAATTGGTTTCTTTTAAATAAAATAAAATTTATACCTTGATAAATGTATATAGAAACATATATAATTATATATGAATGCACTGTGAGTTTAGTTTAGAATAATCAGACCAAATATAAAATTTTTAACGGACTCTATGTTTTAGTGGCTATTAGAATTCATAAGAGTTATTTTGTAGATTGTTAAAAAGAAACTAAGACTAATGAAATGGTTTATCTTTATTTTATATGTGTATGTCATTTTATCTTATGAAATGGGTGAAAAATAATTTTCCACTCAGCAGCCTAGAAGATCATAACCATCCTGTTATTGAAAAAAATTGATTACGAATAAAGGTATCCATGTGGAATTTAATATTTTGAGAATGTGAATATTGGTACCGGGATAGAGAGAGTGGGTAAGTGTTATGGTACTAGCTCTATTTGAGGCTGCAAGGGGAACCTCTAGTAATGTAGGCTATAAGGTATATTACAAATTTTAAAGGATCATGGAACATAATAATTTGAAGATACACCCCAATTGAATTCTGATATGGGACATGAGTGATGTGACCAATTTATTATTTTAAATACTCATAGAAAAGGAATGTACATCATCTTTCACAACATATTTTCCATCCACTATGTTTTTCATGTTATAGTTTCATGTTTCGCATTCATATTGATGTGACATTATATAATAACCCACACCAATACTTCAATGTAATGACATGAAAAAAACAAAAAATATTTGATGGAATAAGATAAAAATAATGGTTATGGAAACCTTAATTCTGATGTATTTTGGAGTATGTGAAGTTCATATTAATGTCACAAATTCATGCATATAGTGTTAATGATTTGGGATTAAAATTATATTATTTACATTTATTCATAATTAGTTAAAATATAACAAAAATTATGTAAATATAGAGTCTTCACAAGAGGAAATTAATAATATATGTAGAGTTATACTAAGAACCATCTGTTTTATAAGATATTATTTCTTCAATTATATAATAAATGTGATATAACATGATTTCATAAGATATGTTCAAAATTATGAGATACCATTTTTTAATGATGCTAAAACATAATATACCATTACAAAAATATCGGATATTCCACAATTGAGAATTCTGAGAGATTAATTTAGATAATGATTGTCATGTTCTTCGTGGATTCAATCATCATGATTACTCGTGATTATAATGATCCCAGATGTTATGATGAGGTGAGTTCTGAAAAATAAGGAAATGAGTCTGGTAACATAGACATATGAATATATTAACACATATATTAGACTAAAATGAATTTAATTCTACTGATTTATTTAATAAGACATGAAAATATTTTATGTTACATATATAATTAAAACATCTTGTGTTTTATAGAAAATTCTAATGGATAATTGGCAACTTGATTTAATTTTTTTTCTAATTAAAAAATGGAAATATACTTTTTTTATATTGAGATCATAGGTTCCACCATGTAGATTCCTTAATTACATTATGAAAAATAACTTGAATGTGATAATGTGAATATATATCTATATAAAATAAATATCTGTTTTTTGAGTATTGAGATACTATGAATTCTATTCACATAAGAGTCTATAAGATAATAAAATACTAAATATACGAGTTATTTTAATGGATAAGGGAACCACTATTCTATTTAATTTATATTGTGATGAAAGGATTAGAATAATTAATGGTCATATTTGATTGTTCGAGACTCTTATATAATATTATGATAATCAATTATTGATTTTATTATTAATATTTTTAAGAGACATTAAGTGTATGTAGTCATACATTTATTGGATGAAATAAATATTGTATGAAAAATTAATATGTGGCCTCCAATATAATTCTACTCTAGGGACATAGATGGACTTTATGATGATATAACTAAGAATGTCATTATTATGATGGGCATAGGTATATGGTGTAGAATCTGTGATTGGGGTGTTATAAAATCACCACAAGGAATTAGATCTTAAAGAATAACTATTTAATTTATTATGTGATATGGTTTCTTTTTTTCATAAGTATTGAGTCCATTTTAATTCATAATTTAGAGTATCAAGACTTTAACTAGTAAAATACGATGTATTATAAAGATATTACATAAAAAGTGTATTATTAATTCACCTCCCACTAAAAGGTTATTAAGAGACCTTGTTTTAACATGTTCTCGAAATAATATATTTTAGAATTATTGAGTGCCAAAATTTTTATAATCATGTGTATTGATTTTATCCTTTAGAATTACCTATTAGAAAATTATGACATCATACAGTTTATAATGAAAAAAAGATATTTTATTCATTTCTCACTCTTCATTAATGTTTTATTTATTAATTATTATTTAAATAGAATTTATATATCATATACTTGATTATAAAAGATTACCATCGGTTTACACATCATTTATATTTTAAAATAAATTTTTATCCATTTCATAGATTATGTCAATTCTATACATTTTGAAATTTATCTAAAATTATATATTTTTTTGAATTCTTATCAATTATGTGTAATCAATATTTTTTTTGTTATATCCTATTATATTTAAATAAATTAAATTATTTTTTCTTGGGCTATACTATATATCTAAAATGGCAGAATCCTTTTTTGATTTTCTATTTATTTATATTAAATTATTGTATATATATGTATTTTATGTTCATTTTATTTTGAAAAAATGATAATATAATTCTAAATTGATTTTTTATGAATTTAATATTTTACTGTTTATTATATTTAATAATTTATTATATTGTATTATATTAATTCCACTAAATATCATTAAAATTTAAAGAAAGTTTTTAGTATTATTATTGATTTACATTTTATTCACAATAATATATCTTTGATACAATATTATGGAAATATTTTTGTCAGTTGTATTGTGACTCCTATTTTCCATAAGTAAATAATGTTTTTCATTATGATTATTTTATGTTATTTTTCAATATTTCTATTTGATAGGCATTATAATTCACATTTTATGATTTATTTTTTTTCCCAATGTTATATAGTCATTTAGAAAATCAGTCAAATATTATGTGTCGTAAAACTATATTTATGGTACATGAGTTTATATCCATATTTATAATGTAATTGGGTATTTAAATAGATCATTGAACTATGATTATAATTTCTTATTAATACTTATGTGATATATTCTTGTGGAATGTTACATGTTTTTTCTTCTAGATTACATGTTTCTAATATAATTATTTTATTTTGATGTTCTACATGAGTGATCATACATCTCCTTCTAGAATCATGTATATTTTCTATCATTAATCGAGGCAATCTCATATTTTACATGAATCATTTATTTTCCTAAGGATTATTATAAAGTGAGGCACCTGAAATTACAGAATATATGAATCATGATGATGTATTTTATGTATTAAAATATATTTTGTTTGTATAAATAGATAAAATATTTTTGTATACAGTTTTTGGAGATTTTTTTATTACTTCAAAAATATAATAACAAGTCAAGGGAATTATTATTTAATAATAATTTTAGAAATTTTTTTTTGTATAAAATGATAATTCTTATATCATCACATACAAATGGATTTGAATTTTGTTTCCTTATGGAACATCTAATGGAATTTTGACCCACCTAAAGTCCACATTTCATATATTTATATTGGGATACAAATATCATTTATAGAATATATTATCAAGTAAAATTTTAATTTGATAGAAACCTTAAATTTATTGTTAATTTAAAACCTCATTTGTATATTTTTTATTTTGAAATATATATTGTAACATCCCTCAATATTCCAATGAATTCAACAAAATCAATGAGTTTATTTAATCATGAATCAATAAAATAAATAAAATTATTTTTTATTTCAACTAACTAGATCCTGAAAATTTTTCTAGTAACTACACATACCTTCCAATCATAATCATAGTTATACCCAATATTTTATTAGATAGTGTTAAAGGCCTTATATCCAATAACTCTCTATAACTAAAATATGAGAGGTATACATTAATAGTATTTAGTGACTTTCAGTCTACCTTGATTTAATTTTTATATTATATAATATTTAAATCATATACATATAAAATTGTAAACATTATATCATAAAAAAATTACTCATTTGATTTATTTGATTATATATTATGTATCATATTGTTCTTCCATTACAGAATGTTTTTCTACATTATATGTTTATCAAATTTTGATTGAATGCTATTTTCATCCTTTATAAATAAATATAATAAATAAAGAAGTAATTATAAAGGTACCTCCAATTTTTTTTGGCAATATCCATAGTAGTAATTTTTTATGTTTTGCAAATGTGATTTTGATGCAACATGATAATAAATTGTCTTATAAGGAAAATCAATTTAAGTTTGTGGGAAAAAAAACAATGTGATGTTATATATGTCATGGTTTTCTACATGGATGTATACATGATGTAATATATCATATGTTTTAGTTAAATAACACAAAATAAATATCTCAAAATATGATTATTATATTTAGATGATAATTTATAGGTTTTTTTATTTCCCGAAAAATAATAATTTATTTTTATAAAATTATTTACACTTTAAAATCTATTATTTAAGGACATTATAATTAATAAATGTTTTCCTAAAATATATCCCTATATTTAAAATCCCATAGGCATCCTTAGATTTCTACATAATTAGTCTCATAGTTAGTGATAATTGGAATAAGAATTATATGATAATCCTTATGCCCCAAACATCAGACCACCATTTACATTAATCTTCTAAAATGAATCATCATGAATATTATGTCATAAGGTGGGTCTTTATGGGTAATTTGGGAATTGAAACAACTTGTTTGTATCGAAGAAGGAATTATCCCTTTTTACTCGTATATTTTAACTCTATCATGTGAATGGTTAAGATATTGAATAGATTAATAACATCAGAGTAATGGAATCCCATTTTTATTTTAATTTATTTTAGGCTATTCGAATGTCAAATATTATGGCACAAATTTTTTTGGTTAATTCTGTCCAAATGTTTTTTTATTAGTGTCATCCCATTTAGAATTATTATATAATATTAGAGATACTATCATTTCTTTTGGATTGATTTTCGAAATTGGGGATGAAATATTTTCAATGATAATTCCATGAACAATGATATATCTATGAATAAAGAATTCGTATTTTAGTAATGATTTCTCATTGAAGAAATAAATTTCCTGAAAATTTGTAATGTTTTAAAAAATGATATAGGACCAAAATGTAGTTTATTTGAAACAATAAAAAAATAATATTAAAAATATATTATCAGTTCTTATAACAATTATTCATGGTTAATTGATGACTTTTCTATCGGTTTTTCCACTATAAGGATCATCTTGTCCTATAACGAATTTATAAGATAGAGTTTGTGATTTTATTATAAAACTAAAATGGATTATATAAAAAATGTGTGTATTATAGTTTATCACTGATGATGAAAAAAATAATGTTTTAGAATTAAAAAAACAATGAAATTAATATTATCAATACTGCACAAAATGTCAAGACTGTTACAAAAAAATTCAAATTTCTGTAAGGATCATAAAATCCAATAAAATAACTCAAATAGAAATAATTTGTAAAACCCAGAAATTATGTGGAAATTTTTTCCATAAAAACATAGGAATTTGATGAGTCCGTGAAAATTGATTGTGCATGACTTCGATGCCTGGTGTGCCTGGAATCAATTTTTGATATTTTGTTCGGGTACATTCTGTAAACGTATTAGCAGGATTTTATAACATTTGAACCGGTGCTCAGAATTGATATCTGAGGGAATCATTGAACTTGTAGCACCAGTATTAACATAAGAATAATTTCACTTAGACGGTAGTGAGTCATGATTGGAAGATAGTTTTTGGAATTTTGTGCAATGTAATAAAATATTGTGGGCATCACTTTATTTTTATTTATTCCAAAATGTTGGTGTTTGGTGGTTAAAAACACATCATTGAAGTTGGAGGTGGGACCACCACACCATAACCTCCCATGATAGGTTATAGTGGAGGTGCTCATCCGAACATAATCTTCCATTAGAGGTTATTATGAGGGGACCACACGAATCTTAACACCACTATTGATCGAAGCGAGTAAAACCTCTCAACTATCCCTCAATAATGAGGGAGAGACTCTTCAACTCTGTTAATTAATTCCTTGTGCCAACCCCTTGAATTAATTAAGTGGGGGTTCCTAATTAAATAGTCCAATTTGAATATAGTGCCGACAAATTAATAGAATATTTAAATCTATTATTTTGTAGCCATATTCATTTTGGTGTTAGCTTTAAGAAGAGGATTTTTGGGAGAATGCTCCCAATGATGAACCTCATCTCACAATGAAGAACGAAGAACAAAGAATGCTGAATTTATTCGACTTCTTCCTCGAAGCATCCACCATCATGAGATGACTTCGATGACAGACATCCACATCTTCGTCAATGATCCGTCGTATCTTGGGATTAGAAGTGCCTGGCAGATGCAGTGAACGACGGTTATCTTTGTCAACATTCTGCGACTCCGTCAAAGAATGATGAACGACGATCAAAGGTAAAGGGTATATTTTTTATGACCATCCATTTATTTTTTCTTTGGATTAAAATGGAATGAATGTGTTTTTGTAAAAAAATAGTTGATCATCATATTTTTCATTGATGAACCAATTGAAACCACCCAGAATGCAGAGGTTGCGGGACAAACCAACATAGCTCGACCCCTCCGCCGATCATGTTTATGATGAACATCTTATTGGAAATGAGGCGAGAGAACAACGAAGGTGGCGATGACAAAGGTCGCACTACCCATGGCCTTCGGGAACCGTTCCGCCCATGTGGCACTCCTGTGCTGCTGGTCGAACACCGCCGGCCCGCGCTGGCTGGAGCCGCGTCGAACCGACATGCTCGGCCGCCTCCCGGCTACTGGCCCACCTAGTAGTTCCCTGCCAGGCCGAACACCACCATCATGCCTTCCGGCCTTCGTGCGCGCCCCGCGCGCCTCACCGTCCCGGCCTCCACACGACCTGATGGCCAAGCCGGCATCCTAGCTCCCTCACGGCCACCTAGCTAAGCCGGTGTCCTGGCCACATCATGGCCTCCCAACCGAGCCGTTTTCCCATCCCCCTCACGATGCCCTGGCCAACCGGCCCCGACCGCACCCTCCGAGCCACGCTGCACTATGTCATGCCCTCACGATGCACTGGGCCACCGGCACTTAGCCCGAGCTGAACCGCCCTTGCGGCCGACTTGGTTGGGACCAGCGGACCAGGGCAAACCCAATGGGATAGCTTGCCCAACGGGATAGGCCATACCCATTATGTCAGCATGGGATGACCCGAACTAGGTTGGAAAAGACAAAGTCAGGTCATGACGGTCCGACTAGGTTGAACTGAACTCAGGCACAATACCGACCCATTACATTATTTTGGACATATCTTTGGCACCAGAAGATCGTTTCTAAAACGTTCAGTGGAACAGGTATTCATGTAGCATGATGGTCCCTTTGATTTTACCCCACTGTAGTTTGGGATAATGTTGAGTTACGGTCAGGTTGGATCGTATACGAATCCAACCAGGCCCTCGGGTCAAAAAGGGTAATAACTCATAGACCGTACACCCAATTGACGTGTAGTCTGTTGAGTTGAGACCCATGTGAGATATAAGTACTTTGAGATACATTGTCATGGGACATCATGGTAGTTGGAGGATCGACCAATAACTTGTGGAGTGGATCTTCCATAGATGAGTGAGCATTTGTGCAGGAACCTAGTAATTGGATGATACCTAACGACTGATGACCATTTTACTCGGAGTAGATCTACTGGCCTAGTGGGGAGTGCTTTGGTGTCGCGGAAGACCTATAGTGGGGAGCACATTGGTGATGCCACAGACCCACGGTACTCGAAAGGAGGAGTATCTAAGAAGGCTATGATGGGGAGAAACTATGTGTGAGGGAAGAAGACCCACAAAACTCGACAGGAGTAGTACCTCAGTAGTCCAAGGTTACTGGGAAGTTCTTATGTGTGACGCGGCAGAACAATCTTACTCTTTAGAGGAGTAGTTCTCCAACATCTGAGGGATTAGATTAATACTACCCCTAGAATAAAATCCTGGTGGAGCTGAGTCAGTAACTTCTGTATTTACCTCATAATTGTGATGGATTACTTGATTACTTAGGTATATGAATGTGAATATTCCTAAGTGGGGTTATCTATTGATTTCACACTCTTTAATTTTACCTAGGTAAGAATTTGTGAGACCTTGAGGGTCTCAGGGTCCCTACTAAGTATCGTTTTACTCAACCCTGTATGGTCTATGCCAAAAATTCATTATGTTGGTTGCCGACGAGAAACAGCGCTGACTAATGTCGGGAGTAGCATTACCAGACGACAAATAGAGGTGGACCACACGTCGTGACAATACACGGAGGAGAAAGAAGGATGTGGAGCACCGTGGAGGCTATCTATACCAACCCTTCAGGTAGGATTCCCCAGATGACATCCCGATAGCTGTTTTACTTTTCTTCCATTGTACTTGTTTTTGAGTTGTATTTTTTCTTTCCTATTGGGCTTGTATTTTTCCCCCTTTTACTTTTCAGAACTCCTTTGTATACAGTTTTACTAAGATTTTTGTTTCCACGTCGTACTATGATGTGTGAGAATATTTTTTATAAACTAAATTCCATCCTAGTTTTAGAGATTTACGCATTTGGTGATAGTCGTTATCCCCTCGACTATCGAAGGTGAGTTTGGGGTAGTCACGAAACGGGCCCCGGGGGACGGGTCATGAAAAATTCATATCAGAGGAGTCTATTATACCATAGAACATAGGACTCTGGTCATAGGTTTCTATGAAGAAATAGTGTTATGTGTACTGAGTGTGGTTCTCAGTTTATGGATTCTGGTGA
The DNA here is from genome assembly GCA_963277665.1 of Viscum album. Lineage (NCBI taxonomy): Eukaryota > Viridiplantae > Streptophyta > Magnoliopsida > Santalales > Viscaceae > Viscum > Viscum album. Next base: position 93,777,567 of record OY728132.1, on the reverse strand, counting down.
TTGTGTGGTGGTCGACGTATCCATACACCAGGACCCTGACTTCTGATTTCCGAATCAGTGCATCAAAACTCTGATTTCATGTGTGTTTTTAAAAGTTTTCTTTGAGTCAGCTCAACCAGGTCATCTCACCAGGTATAATCTTTTGACCTTTTCGCAACAGTTTCATTCAGGATGATTCCCCACAGACGACCAGTGAGAGTCCAGAGATTTTTATGTGCAGATAGCCCACTGAGCAACGATGCCTCATTGCAGGGCCCTCTTCCAGTGGAGGTAGAAGCGGTACGACTTTCCATTAGGCCACCAATTCCACTATCCCCAGTAGTATACTATGCATGTCGCTGGAGTGCATTTCATGAGTTCCAGCGCCAGAGTCCACCCAAGTTTATGGGATAGACGGACCTGCAGGTAGCTGAGGATTGGCCGGAGGCTGTGGTGATATTTTTCCGACTCGCAGGGAAACCAAAAGACCTTATGGTTATTCTTTCTTCCATCCTCCTACAGGCCGCAATGTGTAGATGGTGGAACATGATGATCCAAGTTCCTGACGAGATGACGCTTCTCTAGGTAGACTTCAAGAGCCTGTTTTGGGTAGTGTTTGTTCCAGCGACTCTTTATGCGGTGCGCATAAATGAGCTACATTATATACAGCAGGGAAGCATGACAGTGGAACAGTACACAATGATGTTCACCGACCAATCGTTCTACTCCACAGATATGGTGTGGACCCATTCTTTAAGGCCCTGACCTTCAATCTGGGGCTCAGGCGAGAGATCAGGGCTTCACTAATATCTTAAAGCATATCGACACAGGTAGGGGTGTTAGAGAAAGCCCTCTTATTGGAGAATTTCCTTATTGAGTAGTCTCCAGTAGCGAGACCCACCACTAGTCGACATGCAGTGTAGTCTTCTACAGCTAGTAGTAAACAAATGTTACAGAGGTCCAAGAGGACCAGACCCACGGGTGGACGACCACACGACTGAGGATTAGTTGTGTATGGCACAAGAGTAGAGACATACATGTCTGGAGCAGACAATGTTTCTCATGCGGCGGGCATGGTCACATGGCTCGTGACTGTCTGACCCACCATTCGGATGATCAGAAGATGGTCAAGGACCTCCCATGTACGGGAAGATATTTGATCGAGGTTTTCAGTTGGGAGCATGCAGATGTGGCAGAGGAGCTACCCATGCAGCTAACGGTGGAATACTTTTCGAGGAGTTACCGCCACCACTACTTGGCATTCCACCCAAGCTACAGGGAGCAGGTGTAAATGGGAGATCTCAACTCCAGGAAGCTAAGGCTTACGATCATGGCACTTCGGAGATGATTTGAGGTACGATATTTGTCTACTTTTCCTTAGATACAGTTATTATAGACACAGGTGTCAGTCACTCTTTCATTGCCACTACCCTTGTTCAGAGCTTGGAGATTCCGACGGTGTCATTGTCTTGATCCTTATGGCTAGAGACTCCTATGGGAGAAGACACGATGATTACTGACTAGTTTCAGTAGTGTGATGATACTCTAGGAGGAGAGAGCTTCGGCTCGGATCTACTCGTAGAAGCGTCGAGGCCTTACAATTTCATATTGTTTATGGAATAGTTATCTATAGGCCATGATCAGATCAACTATATTAGGTGTAAAGTGTTGTGTGTCCACACAGATGGGACTGGGTTCACCTTGAACAGAGATAATGGAGCCTTTGTAGAACAATAATGACTTACTCGAAGGGTGCATCCCATCACTCATCAGTTGTCTTTCCTTACCCTCGAATCAGTTGATGTGAAGAGTCTGAAATATCATTTAGTGGTTGACCAGTACGTGGATGTTTTCTTGGTGATGTCCCAGGTCTACCTCCTCGTGGACTGGTAGACTTTTACATTGACCTGTACCTAGGGATGACACTGATATCTACACCAGCATATCGGATGGCTCCTGATGAGCTTCATGAGCTGTTGGTAGAGCTATAGGACTTGTATAAGAAAGGATTCATCCAAGCCAGTGTTTCTCCCTCGGCAGCCCCGATTGAATTTACCAAGAAGGTAGATGGGATCTTAAAGTTTTTTTTTCGACTATCATCACCTAAATTAGGTGACCGTGATGAACAAGTACCCACTACCGAGGATGGAAGAACTCTTTGATCCGCTAAAGTGAACACGGTGGTTCTCGAAGAGATACCTTAGATCAAGATATCACCATCTTAGAGTTCAAGATGAGGATGTGCAGAAGGCGACCTTCAGATGTCAGTACGACCACTATGAGTTCTTGGTTATTCAATTCGGTGTAACCAATGCTCTAGAAATATTCATGGGACTCATGGACAAGATTTTCCTTCCATAAAACAATATATTTGTCTTAGTCTTCATCAACGACATTCCGAGCTACTCGAATACTGAGGAGGAGCATGCCTACCATTTATAGGTAGCACTGGAAAAACTCCGAGAGCACCATCTTTGTGGTAAGCTCTAAAAGTTCCAGTTATAGATCCAATAGGTTCACTTCTTGTGTGATGTAGCCTCAGAGGATAGAGTTTTAGTGGATCGAGCGATGATTGTGGTGGTACTTGCTTGGGAGCCACCTAGGAGTGCGATAGAGGTAAATAGTTTTATGGGTTTGGTTGGATATTACTAGAGATTCATTCAAGACTTTTCCACTGTTGTAGGACCACTATCATCCTTGGTGAAGAAGGGGAAACCCTTCATGTGATCGGAGAGATGCCATCATATCATTCAGGAGCTAAGGCAGAGGCTATCTAGTGCCCGCATCTTGGGGCTTCCAAAGGAAGGCGTAGGGTACGCAGTCTACTGTGACGCATCAGGGACCGAACTCGAGTGTGTCCTTATGCAGGAGCGAGCAGTGAACAAATATGGTTCTCAGCAGCTGAGACAGTATGCGAACAACTATGCTACACATTACCCGATGTTAGCAGTAGTGGTCTTTTCCTTGAATATGTGGTGAATCTATCTAATGTCTGAACGTTTTACTATGAACTCTAACCACAACAGTCTCAGGTATATCTTTTCTCAGAATGACCTAAACCTGAGAGAATGGCGATGTCTTGTGTTCCTCCATTAACATGACTTCAAGATTGTCAATACTCCTGGAAAGGTGAACATTGTAGAAGATGCACTCAGTAGGAGATCTGGTATACAACTGCTATGTGAGATGACAGAGCAGTTGGCTGCCTTACAGATATCTTTTGCGGATCGAGATGGAGTAACATTCCTTTAGTCTCCTATAGTCACTCCTCCACTTCCTCTGTGATTTGGGGAGGCGTAGCATAGAGATGCTGACTGTGAGACACGATGTTCCCAGATATCCACAGGACAGGCACCTAATGGATTTTCTGAAGGTGGGGAGGAGGTCATCCTCCTCAAAGGACGTATTATGGTACTAGTTTCACATTAGGGGGAAGTATTGACGGTGTTGCATACATCCCCTCTAGCAGTACATCCAGTAGTGGAGAAGATGTTCCAGGACCTTAAACGACATTATTGGTGTCCAAGTATCAAGAAAGCAGTTGTAGAGTTTGTCTCTCGATGCCTCATTTGTCTGCAAGTGAAGGTGGAGCACCAGGAACCAACAGGATTTATTAAGCCTTTAGAAGATCTAGAGTTGAAGTGGGATGAGATATCTATGGATTTCATGATGGGTATTCAATATAAATCTAGAGTTCAGGACTCTATATGGTTGATCATCAACTGACTCACCATGTTGGCCCACTTCCTACCGATCAGAGAGAAGGGTTCAGTAGAGAGGTTGGGACGCTATTATGTGCCCGAGATTGTGTGCCTACCTGGAGTACCTTCTTTTATTGTCTCTAATCATTACACACGGTTTAAATCCCAACTATGGAAGGCATTGCATGAGGCTTTCTGGACGCAGCTTCGTGTGAGAACCACCTTCCATCCTCAGACGGTTGGCCATACAGAGCATACTATACAGAACCTCAAAGACATGCTACGTGCTTGTGTCCTCGACTTTGGTCATGGTTGGGAGGATGACTTACCTTTAATGGAGTTTTCCTAAAACAAAAACTATCACCCCACCATCAGGTTGGTACCGTTCATTGTATTATATGTGCGATCATTCTGATCACCCTTCTACTGGACAGACCTAGGGGAGTCAGCACTTGTGGGATAATAGATGGTACGAACTATCTTAGAGAAGGTTCAGATAATCTAGGAGTGGATGAAGACTGCCCATAGTAGGAACAAGTTGTATGATAATAGGATATGAAGACTTCTGGAGTTCAAGGATGGCGACAATGTCTTTCTATAGGAATCACATCGATGAGGACTACAACGATTTGGCGGAGGCAGCAAGTTATCTCTCAGATTAATCGGACCTTTATAGGTCCTCAGAAGATTTCTCGAGGTGTCATACCTCTTATCTCTTCAACCTCATTTGCACCAGGTGAATGACTTCTTCCATGTATCTCAGCTAAGGAGATATGTGCCGCCCCTTCTCACATCATTGACCATGGAGAGTTGGGCGTCGATGATGGGGCTACATTTACGGAGGATCCAGTGGATATTTAGAATCGGCCAGAGCAGAACCTACGTGGATGGTCGATACCTCTAGAGAAAATTTTTTGGCAGCAAGGGAACCTCCAAGAGGGGAAACAGGAGCAGTAGGATCCGATGCGTGCTCAGTACCCCCACTTGTTCCTTTAGTTGGAGTTGTAGCTTACGAGGGCGTAATTCTCTAAGATGGGAAGCATATAGAGACCCAGAAATTCCATGGAAATGTTTTTCATAAATACATGGTAATTTTATGAGTCCACAAAAATTGACAGCGTATGATTCTAAGGCCCAGTGTGCCCGAAATCAATTCTTGATATATTGTTTATGTACGTTCATTAAACGTACGAGATGGTTTTTATAACTTTTGAACCGGTTCTGAGAATTGAAATCTAAGGGCCCCGTTGACCTTATAGCGGCAGTATTCATTAAGAAGACTCTCACTTAGACGTGAGTGAGTCGAGAATGGAAGATAGATTTTGGGTTTTCGTGGAAAGTAATAAAATAATGTGAGAATCACTTTATTTTTATTTGAGATACCATGTGGGAGTTTGGTGGTTGAAACCTCCTCATAGAAGTCTGAGGTGGGACCACCACACCTTAACCTCCCATGGGAGGTTATCGTGGCGGGGCCCACCTACACATAACCTCTAATGAGAGGTTACGACGTGGGGACCACACGGGGCTTAACCCACCTATTGATGGACAAGAATAAAACCTCTCAACTCTCCCTCAATAATGAGGGAGAAACTCTTCACCCCCCATAATTAATTCCTTGTCCCAACCCCTTGAATTAATTTAGGGAAGACTACCTAATTAAAAAGCCAAATTTAATATCTTTCCAACAAATTAATAGGATATTTCAATCTATTATTTCATTGGAATATTCATTTTGGTGGCAGCTTTGAGAGGATGATTATTGGGAGAAGGCTCCCAATGGAGATCCGCGTCTCCCAACAACGAACGAAGAACAAAGAATGCTGAAATTCTTCGACTTCTTCCTCAATGGTTCAATCATCGTGAGATGTCTTCGACGACCGAATTCAACAACTTCATCTACGAGCTGATGCATCCCAAGTTTTGAAGTGTCTGTAAAATGCGACGAACACCAATAATCTTCGTCTATGTTCCACAACTCCATTAACGAATGATGAATTATGATAAAATGTAGGGGGGTGTATTTTGTATAACCTTACTTTTCATTTTTCATAGGATTGGAATGGAATTGATGGTTGGTTGTAAAACAATAGTATCTCGTCTTTTTATTCATTGATGAACCAATTAATACCACCCTAAACGCGGAGGGTACGGGACAAACCAACATAGAATGTCCCCTTCCACGATCATTATTATGATGAACATTGGCATGGCAATGATGCGGTGATGAAAAAGGCCACGATACCCGTGTCCTCTGTGAATCGTGCTGCCATCACGACGTTCTAGTGCTCCCGACCAAACACCACTATCTGACGATAGCCAGACCCCATGCCGACATCCTCACGCCATTCGTGCCTCCCTGTTCCAGCCTCCTAACGGCCTCCCGACTGAGCTGGTGTCCCGTCTCCCTCATGGAAACCTGGCATAGCCAGTGCTTGGCATCCTCATGGCCTCCTGGACAAGCCAGTGTCCCAACCCCCTCATTGTGCCCTGGTCTAACCAGCCCTGGCCGTGCCCTCGGGGCTGTGTCGTGCCGGGCCATGCGCTTGCGGTGCACTGGGTCGAACCGGCCCTAAGCCCTGGCCAGACTGCCCCCGCGGCCTGCAGGTCTGGGCCTCGCAGACCTGGCCAAACCCAATGAGCCGCCTCGACCAAAGGGCTAGGCAGGACCTATCGGGTCATCATGGGTCCACCTGAACTAGGTCTGCCCAGACTAGGTTGGGTCGGGTCGGTCTGTCTAGGTTGGATATGACATGTGCCCACTACCGACCCTTTACTTTCTTTTGGCCATATCATTGGAATCGGAAGACCGTTCGACGAACCGCCAGTGGCGTGGGTATTCTTGGAGTATGGTGGTCCCTTTGAGTTTACCCCATTGGAGTTCGGGGTAAAGCTGAGATATGGTCATGTTGGATCGTACACAAATCCAACGGGCCCCCGGGACAAAAAGGCTAATAACTCATAGACCATGTGTCTGGTTGATGTGCCGTCTATTTTGTTGAGACCCCTGTGATGTGGAGGAAATTTTAGATACTTCTTCTTGGGACTTCATGGATGTTGGAGCATCAACCAGTAGCTTGTGCAGCTGATCTTCTGGAGACAAGGGAGCATTGGTGCAGGAACTTAGTAGCGGGAAAAGACCTGGCCACTACTAGTCGTTGGACTCAGAGTTACTCTACTGGCCCAGTAGGGGGTGCCATGGTGTCACGGAAGACCCATTGTGGGGAGCCCCTTGGTGACGCATCAGACCCATGGTACTCGATAGGAGTAGTACCTCAGCAGGCTATGAGGGGGAACACCTCTGTGTGAGCACTGCAGACCCACGATGGGGAGCGCCTCTGTGTGAGTGCGGCAGACCCACGGTACTCGATAGGAGGAGTACCTAAGCAGTCCAAGGTTAGTGGGAAGCACCTCTATGTGACATGGCAAACCCACTGTACTCGGAAGAGGAGGAGTTCTCCAGCAGCTGAAAGTTCATATTGGTACTACCCCTAGAATAAAATCAGGGTTGAGCTAAGTCTGTAACTATTTTGTTTACCTAATGACTGAGATGGATTACATGATAATGTAGGTATATGTATGGGCATATACCTATGTGGGGTAATCTATTGATCTCATACAATGTAATTTAATCTTGTGGGTTTTTGTGAGACCTTGAGGGTCTCAGGGTCCCTATCAGTATCGTTATACTATCCCATGTATGGTCTATGCCCGTATCTCATTGTGTTGGTTACAGACGATAGACAATACTGACTGAGGCCAAGAGTAGCAGCACTGTATGACACCTATAGGTGGACCACACATCGTGACAATAAACAGAGGAGACGAACGGATATGGAGCACCTTGGAGGCTATCAGTACCTACCCTTTAGGTAGGATTCCGTGGAGGATGACCTGATAGCTATTTTACTTTTCTTCAGTTGTACTTGTTTTTCAGTTTTACCTGTACGTTCAGGTTGGGCTTGTACTTTTCAGAATTCCTTTGTATATATTATTACTTAGTGTTTTACTTCCAGCTTATACACTATTGTGTAAGATTACTATTTATAAAGGCAATGCCTTCCCAGTTTTAGGGATTTACGCATTTGGTGCTAGTCGCCAGCCACAAGTCTATGGAAGGCAGGCTTGTGGTAGTCATGGCACGGGCCTCGGGGGACGGGTCGTGAAATAAGTGACACCAATTGGCCAAATTATATTGTAATAAAAAAATTATAATGTTTAAATAAGAATAAACACCATCCAATAATATAGTAACTTTAAAATGAATTAATTTAAAAGGATGTAAAAATATGTGTTGTGATGAAAATTATAACGCCCCGACCCCAGTTACCCGGAGTCGGTGCCTTGTTGTGTAACATTTTCATGATCACAAAATATCATGTCTCAGAAGACAGATTAATTTAGTAGCCTGGGAATCACTGGATACATTTATAAATGTTACATTACATCATAAAGCTAAAATCTACAATAATAAAGTCACCATATTTCACACTCATATCCTCTTCTGACTATCCTTACAGGTCATTCATAAAATACTCCTTCACATCCTTCAAAATATTACAACATTGAAAGGGGTGAGCTCAGATGCTCAGTAAGGATAACAATATTGTGGAAGATTTCATAAATAAACATAAACATTTAAGGAAATGTATAACTAAAACAAAATCCTTTTAAACTTGAACTTCAACATTATATGGAAAAAGAAAATTCAGATAATGAAATTTACTTATTCACATGGATATTCTACTAGTCGAATAATCACATGCAATATCAAAAACCACTTTCATAATGATGGAATGCATAATGTCAGACTATCATAACCATGTAGCCAAGGCCTCGTGCGAATACTAAAAATATATTTTGTCAAGGCCTCGTTCCAAGACACTAGTTTGTCTCATGAGACCTACTGATGAATCAAGGATCTATAGCAGGCTCCACCAATCACTTATTAAGTCCAATGCATTCCTCATATGAATAGGTTTAAACATATCATAAAACATAACATAATCATATCTCAAAAAACATGCATAAAGGAAACATAACATTCCCACATTTCAATCACAATATATCAATAAAAAAATTGATATAATAAAACCATTTTCAATACAAAAATAAAAGAAAATTAAATCATGTTATTTATTTTTCATTTTCAAAAAACGTTTTGGCTTGTAGAGGAAGCCAAAACTCAAATAATGGTAACAGCGGCAGAGAAGTCGTTGTCGCCACATACGTACAAAAAAACATTCCTTTTGTCATTTAGTAAAATGTTCATATAAAAATATTCTTTTTGAATAAATGTAAAACTCAATGGAGTTTATACACCGTATAAAAGAATGTTGCATATAAAACAAAATATGCCTCAATGAAAGGAGATTGAGACGAAGTCCTTGTAAAGATAAATTTTTAAATAAAATAGATCTATTATGTGTATTCACTATAATTACACATAAAGAAAGTACAAATACAAGATATTAAATAATAATATCATGACATAATTTTAAAGTAGGAGATTAACCCAAAGAATAGAAATTGGGTTAAGAAGTTCCCTTACCTCATGTCCGACTTGACTCGATCGTTTTTTAACCTAATGAATAATAAACTAGAGTTAATTTCATTTTTCTTATGAACATTTTACATGTCCATTATTCCTTTTATATCACTTATTACCATTTTATGAACATTATGTTATTATTTATGTTAATAACGGTCATTTTGTCGATCCTTGGTACTTGAGTCAAAAAAACCTTATAATTAAAAGTTGTTCATGTGGTGAAATATCCATTATATCCAGAATTATATTCCTAATGTAGATATCATATATATCATATATATCCAGTATAAACATGCATTTATAATATTACATAACATTTAGAGATATGAAATGAAATGCACCGTTCATGGAGACGGTAAGCCGTACATACGCATGAATAATACTTTCATTTATATTTCGTATTTAATGGAATGAAATTATCATTATATAATGTTATACAATAATTCCAGTATAACATAATGTATAATACCATTTAATCCATCCTTTATACATCCCACATTTGGCATTAACGATTCAAATCACTTTTAGGGGGCGGTAGTCTGCACTTCCTAAAATGAAATTATCGCGTTTACCCATAATGGAAATCGTAAATTTATGCCATAAATGAAAAATACAGAATCATAAGGAAAACAAAAACATAATATATATCATATATAAAAATAGTGTCATCATAATGGCCACTATGAGAGGTGTTATATGAGTGTTGAACAATCATCGTTTCGTGAGGCAAAAATTCTCCATCCACAGAAATAATATGTTCTTTAACCATTAGATGTGGGTGTGTGTAAGTGTAGCTCGAATCCTTCTTATAAAAACATTCTAGTATTTTTAGGATAATGGTGTTGTTACAAAATAAATGAATAAAAAGATTTTAGGGGGTTGGAGAAGCAAAATAAAACATAAGAACACAAGAGAAAACACTACCTTTAAAACGGGTAACTCTTTTTTATTTGAGCCAAAGGCTCCCTTGTGAAGAATTATGCCCAAAGTGAGGCTTCTAGAAGTAAGAGAGGAATATTTAGAGACTATTTGGGCAGAAGTTGGCCGATCCAAAAGGCTGTGAAGGTGTTAGTAAGGTGGTAGTGGTGGGGGCCTTTTATAAGAGGAGAGGAGGGGCACTCTTGGAAAGTCATGAAATGTTACTTTATTATATAATGAGTTTCGGATTTTAAAGGTCCCACACATATATATTTTGAGTCTAAGGTGATAAGGGTTTGAAATATACTCATCCAATAGAATTTTGACAAGTGTAATTCTTATATTTTACATTATCCTTCCATTTTATTAAAATTGTTAATTAACGAGGTAATCGCTGCATCATCATGGTGTCATAAATAATATAATATATTTACAATCCAAAAATTTAAAAAAATATCATGATATAGGAAATAGTTTTAGCTTTTTAATGAATATTTATAGTCAAATATATGACTTGTATTGCCTCATTTAAAATTTTTTTTAGAAAAACTACTAATGTTTGTGTCATTTTTATTTTAACATTAAATAAAATGTTTTTAATGTCATTTTCCTACCAAAGTGGCTCCATGGGATCCCCAAGTTGACCCATGGATTGTCTTGGTAGTCCATGACTCGTACAATAGGGGTATGACAAGTGTAAAGGTATTTTCATATTTTTATAATATCATTTTTACCTTAAATTTCATTAATTACCTTTAATCGCGATTAATTAAACTTAAAAGTTACTATTCACCAAAAAATTATTTTAATCCCATTGAACCACATTTTACTTCCTAATGACAACCATGAATGTCGGATTTTTAAAAATCAAATCACAGAAGTTCTAATGTTTCATTTAAACGAAAAATCCGTTTTTAACTACCTCTTAGTGGTTTCACGACTCATCAAAAATTGAAGTTTTTCAGAACAATGCCAAAATTTCACCCTAATCTATAATTGATATTCCGAATTCAAAAATGATGTCTATTTTAAAAAATTTCAAACATATAAGTTTCATTAATTAATTTTATAACTAATTCCCACTGTCACAACAAATAGCATGTTTTTAAGAAACAATATATATCAAAAGATTGACAATTGTTTATGTCCAATTTCAAAGTTAAATTAATTATAATGACCAACATTAGATAAATTGGTAAAAATATATTATAATTACACTTTAAAACCACTAAATAGTATTGTAAAGACCCGTAAAATTCAAGAGAAATTTTTTTCTTAATTTTCTTTAGAATTTTACAAGAGCGCGGTTTCTGACGGCATCTGATTCCGAGGCCCGGAGTGCTCGGAATTAATTTCCGAAGTTTGGCTCGGGTACGTTCAGTGAACGAACGAGCGGGAATTCCTAACTTTTGATCCGGTGCTCGGAATTGAAATCTGAGGGCACCGATGAACTCGCAGTGCCGATATTCGCTTAAAGAGACCTTTTCGGGAGTTGCGTTTGTTGCGGGTTGAAAGTTAGTTTTGGGGATTAAAAGATAAGTAAAATAAAATTTTGTGTGTGAATTTTATTTTATTCATGGTTGTTAGACTCTCTCATGGGAAGTTGTTGGTGGGGCCCACAACCACCCAACTTCCCATGTGTGGTTATGAGGGAGGTGGGGCCCACACGAGCCCCCACCTTTTCAAATTTCCTAACTCCTCATTAAATTCCACTTTATTAATTTGACAACTTGTGTAATTTATTACATGAGTTAGTTTTATTTTCAAACTCTTGGAATTCAAGAGTCATGTGGAGTTAAGGTTGGAAACTCAATAAACTTAAGTTATAACTTAAGATTTAAATGAGGAGAATTAAATGAAGTGGTTTGGATTTCAAACCTTTGAAATTCCAAACCCTTCTATTTAATTAATGGTTTAGTTTCCTTTGTTTTGGTTTTTGGGTTTTGCTGTGCGGAAAGGAAAAGAGGGAGGCTTCTTGTGAGTTCTTCCTCCACGATGAAGAACGTGGCGACCTTCTTCCATGACGTCGGACTGCAACGCGTTGGATTTCCTCCACGACGCCGCAACACATCCTTTCCGCGACGTGCCTCTTGCGGCGAACCCACATCCGTCTACCGCGACGCCATAACCGCGATGCCGACGACGTCTTCCTCCGTGACGTCCGACTTCCGCGACACTCATCTCCCGCGGCCGTTGACGAACGCCGAGTTGTTAATTGAGGTAGGGGTTGTTGTTTTATTCTTTATTATTCCTTTTCTTGATCGTGAATAGCAAGTATAACGTGTGGCTTAATTTATTTAAGATGCGTTATTATTTTAACGTGAGGGGGCCGGACCGCACGAACACGGCCGAACCCCCCTCCATCGTTTCTTGTTTATTCTTGCGGGCGGAAGCAAGGTGGCGTGGTGCCGTCGCACCACGCGGATAATTATATGTTTAAGTTACGCGATGCCGTCGCGCGCACCATGAAGAAACAACAAGAACGCGACGCCGTCGCGCCGCGTTGAATGATTATCAAAGCACGGCGAAGGGGCGCGGTGCCGTCGCACCGCGCCGGTTGACGAACGCCGCGGCCGGTTCCGGGCCGCGGCGGGACGAAGAGACCGCGGCCGGTTCCGGGCCGCGGCGGAAGAGAAGACCGGCGGTCGGGCCGCCGGCGTCGGAAGTCGAAGGCGGGACCGGAATTTCCGGTCCCGTTAGTGAAAACCGGCCGGCCAGCTGGCCGGCCGGATGACAGGAAACCGGGGGAATAAATCCCCCGGCCGGTTCAACAAAACCCCCCTCTTATTGAGGGGGGCGGTTCCATGGAAGGGGGGGGGGGGGCAGCAGCCCCCCAGTTTAATTCAAAACCGGCCCCCACGTGGGGGCCGATTTGTTGCAAACGGCGCGGCAAAGCCGCACCGCCCTTCTGAAGAAGCGGGGGTTAGCCCCCCGCGAGCGGCCCCTCGCGGCACCCCGAGCCGCCGCGACACCCCGCGCCGCCGCGCCGCCGCGCCGCCGCGCCGCCAGGCCGCCCTGCCGCCGCCGCCGCCCGCCGCCGCCGCCGGCCGCCGCCGCCCGCCGCCGCCCGCCGCCGCCGGCCACCGCGCCGCCCAGGGGGGGGGGGGGGGGTCGGGCCGGGTCGGCCCGGACCCGGACTCCCCCGTTTCGAACCAGATTTGGTTTTTGGCCCATAACCTGAGCCTCAGACCTCCGATCGACGAACCGTCAGCGGCAACGCGATCCTTGGATCGAGACGGTCGTTTCGGTATATCGCACTCAAGGTTTCGGATTACTTTGAGTTCGGCCGGGTTGGTTCGTTCACGAAACCAACCGGGCTTTCGGAGCGGAAACGCTCATATCTTGAGCTACGGACGTCCGATTGACGTGCCGTCAGTCGCGTAGTGTTCCTCTTAGTGAGACGGATCTTTTGGTATACTCCGCCCGAGGTTTGGACGCAGGTGGAGTACGGCCGGGTTGGTTCGTTCACGAAACCAACCGGGCCCTCGGAGCGGAAACGCTCATATCTTGAGTTCCGAACGTCCGATTGACGTGCCGTCGACTTTGATGGAATCCTCTAAGTGGGACGGAACTTTTGACATACTCCGCCCGAGTTTTGGGTACAGTTGAGATATGGCCGGGTTTGGTTCGCTCACGAAACCAACCGGGCCCTCGGGACGAAAATGCCAATAACTCTCAGACCGGGCGTCCGATCGACGCGCCGTCTGTTGCGTTGGGTTCCTGTTGTCGATACGGAACTTTTGGATACATAAACTCTGGTCTTTGTGACAGTTGATGTATCAGCCTCTCGGCTCGTGGAACGGATCCTCCGAACGAGCTTGCTGTGTGCGGAGACCCTTGTGCTGGCTGCGACTGTTACTGTGACTACTACTGCTACTACTGCTACTGTGACTGCGACGACGACAGTACAAAGATCCTATGTGGATTCGACGACGACGACTACAGCACTCAGCGATCCTACGTGGAATAGTGCTACCGAACCTGTGTGAGCTGAATCTTCTGTTTACCATGGGCGGTGGAGCGCTTGGGTGTAGCGGCGGACCCGTGGTACTTGATAGTGGTGGTGCGCTTGGATGCAGCAGCAGACCCCTGGCGGTGGAGCGCTTGGTTGTAGCGGCGGACCCGCGATACTCTACAGAGTGTGTGCGCTTGGTTGTAGCGACAGACCCGCGACGGTGGAGATGTGCGTGCGGAGTACGGAGACCGTGTAGCCGACTGAGACCAGACGACTGCTTGACCGACTCGACTCGGAGTGAGTCGACTAGCACAGTGGACGGAGCGCCCGGTATTTGGCAGCAGACCCACGGCGGACGGAGCGCCTGGTAGTTGGCAGCAAACCCGCGGTACTCGACAGGAGGAGTACCTCAGTAGGCTATTTGGGTGAGCGCCCAGTAGTTGGCAGCAGACCCTCAGCGGACGGAGCGCCCAGTAGTTGGCAGCAGACCCGCAGTACTCGACAGGAGGAGTACCTCAGCAGTCATAGGTTAGTGAGCAGTACCTCGGAGTCGTGACAGGACTACTGCACACTTCAGAGACGGGGCTCTTCAGCAGCTACGGTTTCGATAATGAAAATCCTGGTTTGAGCTGAGTCAATGATCTTTGTGTTTCCTCATGATTGAGATGGGTCGCTTGATAACTTAGGTATATGTATGGGCATATACCTGGGTAATAGTTATCCATTGATTTCATAAACTTGTTATAAACTGTGTGAACTTGTACTGTTATCCTGTGTGGATTTACTGTTTACTCTTCTTGTGGATTGGGTTGTTCTTGGGCTCGGTGTTGGAGCCGAACGGAAATTGGTGACATAGGTATATGTATGGGCTTATACCTAATCAATACTGGATGTTACTTTGTGATTGTATCTTCTTGTGGTTTATCCTTTGTGGATTTCAGGAGACCTTCGGGGGGTCTCGGGGTCCCTACTGAGTATCTTATACTCACCCCTGCACGGGCTATGCCCGCACTTCGTTGTGTTGGTTGCAGACGACGGACAGTGCTGACTGCGGTTGAGGCTTCGGAGTAGGTCGGTACCCGGAGGAGGACCACTGAGCGGGACGTGCTCGGAGCGGACAGTTTGACCGAGGAGTTGTGGAGCTATCTGTACCTACCCTTCAGGTAGGATCCGTGGTGGACGAACCAGGAGCTGAGCCATCTGTACCTACCCTTTAGGTAGGAATCGAGGAGGACGTTCCAGGAGCCGCTTGTACATTCAGTTGCTGTTTTCCCTTTCGAGTTGTACTTTACTTTACAGTTGGTCTTGTATTTCCGGCCCCTTTTCTTCAGCACAGTTGTTCTAGTTTTGTGTACTGCTTTTCTTCCGCTTGTTTCTCTGAGGTGCTTGTTTACTTTATTAAGGCAATGCCTTCCCTTTTTACTGGGATTTTACGCCTTGGTGCTAGTCGCCAGCCCCTGGCCTATGGAAGGCGGGCTTGGGGTAGTCACGGCACGGGCCCCGAGGGTGGGTCGTGACAAATTGGTATCAGAGGCGGTCGGTTCTACCGCAGACTCTGATCTTTCTTCTATGTGAAGCAATAGTGTTTAGTGTATTGAGTATGGTTATCAGTCCAGGGAGTCCAGTGTTGGTGCGGCGGCCGAAGTATCCGTACACCAGGACCCTGACTTCTGATTTCTGACTTAATGCATGAAAACACTGATTGCGTGTGTGTTTCCCAAAAGGATTAAAGTCAGCTCAAACCAGGTCAGCTCACTAGGTATAAATCGTTGACCGTGACACATCTGTTCAGGATGTCACCATGCAGATAGTTAGCTGGAGTTCCGAGAGAGTTCTCGATGATGGCCCACCGAGCAGCGAGACTCCGGTGCAGGGCCCCTTTTTCAGTGTTGGCACCTTCGGGTGGTGTACCAGCAGCACCACCACCCGTTAGGCAGCAGATGCCACTAGCTGACGGTGCACGCTAGCAGAGCACGATGCACGAGTTCCAGCAGTAGAGGCCTCTGAGGATACAAGGTGAGACAGTTTTCCCAGGCAGCAGTGGACTGGATGGAGGCGGTTGCTAGAGTTCTACGCCTAGCTTGGATACTAGTAATGAGGCTTCGATACGCGAACCGATACCTGGGATAGTACCTACGGGTAGTGTGCCAGCTATGTCACTACCTGTTGGTCAGTAGACACTACCGGCGGTACTGGTAGCATAGAATCACAGGCTTAGTGCCTAACATATGTTTTAGCAGCAGATATCCCTTAAGTTTCGAGGTGAGCCTGACTCGTAGGCGGCTGAGGACTGGCTTGAGGAGGTGGTTGTGAGTTTTCTAGAGCTAATACAGCTTCGACAGTACGACATGTCGGAAGCAGAGCACTCAACGTGGCTTACCAATCAATCTTGGTACTCGTTGGTTACGTTGTGATCAGTTCTTTAGACTCGAACTTCTGAGCGAAGTGTGTCTAAAGGACATCCAAACCATTACTTTTCCTCTATGCATTTCTACCTATGCTAGGATGCTAGAGAGAACCTTTGTGGTTGTGAACGTTAGCAGTGAAAGGCAGGAAACTAGCGCCAGTCTCAGAGACTCGGGCGTGTAAAATGTTTCAGGAGGAGGAAGTGCTAAGGACAGATGAATCTGCAGGGTAGCAGACGTGGAAGCGGAGCTTGGAGAGCAGCATGTGGTGGTGTACATTTCGACATGTTACGACCACCCGACTTAGTAGTCCCCGCCAGGCTCAGGGAGCAGGAGGGCTGGGGAGGAGAGTAGCTGCATTGCGGTCAAGGAGTGTGACCCAGGAGCTCTAAGAATGATTCGGGGTACGAATTATGTCTACTACGAGCTGCCATATCTATAGACGTAGGAAACAGTCATTCTACCCTTCCACGAATCATGTCCCAGACCTAGAGGTTCCGGGTAAGCCGTAGACTTGACCCTCACGTCTGGAGATACCTTTGGGAGGAGACTCGATAATCACACTTACGCCGACGGTGTGATTTGACCTCGAGGCGAGAGTTTCGGTTGGAATCTCTTGGTGGCAGCGTAGAGGCCTTACGACGTTGATCTGGGTATGGTTTTGATTCACAAATCATTCCCCAGTTGACTGTTTTAGGCAAATGTCGGAATGGGTTTTCCTTGGTCGGCGAAAAGGAAACCCTGGGCAGCACATGTTAAACTCAGGGATAAGTGGGTGTGACCGATCACTCTTGAGTTGGTCAACCCCACCCTTGTGGCAGCAGGAGTTTTGAGTTTCAGTTCTATCCTAAAAAGGGAAACCTCTTGAATTCGAGGGTGACGAACACGTTTCTTATACGGTCTCAACCCGATGAGGTTTCAGAGATGTGGCCGAAGCGGCATGTTATCTCCGAAGTTCAATGGACCCTTTTTGATCTTCATCATGGTAGGCGAAGAGGTTTACCGCTTGACCCTACCACCTCAGTCGCACCGGGTGCATAATGTCCACCACATGTCTCAGCTGTGGAGATACGTGTATGTTTCTTCACACGTCATCGACCTCGGGGAGTTGGACGTCGATGACAGGGCGACAAGCATAGAGGTTCTAGTAGAGATCGAGGATCGACAAGAGAAGGTTCTACGTGAACGGTTGCTTCCTCTGGGGTGCTTCTCGGGTAGCACGAGATCTTCAGGTGAGCATATGGGAGCGTAAAGCTCAGTTGCGTGCTCAGTACTACTTAGTTTCCCTTAAGTATGAGTTGAAGCTTTACGGGGACGTAAAGCCCTGAGGTGGGAGTAATGTAAAGACCCGTAAAATTCAAGGGAAATTTTTTTTTTAATTTTCTTTAGAATTTTACAAGAGCGTGGTTTCTGACGGCATCTGATTCCAAGGCCCGGAGTGCCCGGAATTAATTTCCGAAGTTTGGCTCGGGTACGTTCAGTGAACGAACGAGAGGGAATTCCTAACTTTTGATCCGGTGCTCGGAATTGAAATCCGAGGGCACCGATGAACTCGCAGCGCCGATATTCGCTTAAAGAGACCTTTTCGGGAGTTGCGTTTGTTGCGGGTTGAAAGTTAGTTTTGGGGATTAAAAGATAAGTAAAATAAAATTTTGTGTGTGAATTTTATTTTATTCATGGTTGTTAGACTCTCTCATGAGACGTTGTTGGTGGGGCCCACAACCACCCAACTTCCCATGTGTGGTTATGAGGGAGGTGGGGCCCACACGAGCCCCCACCTTTTCAAATTTCCTAACTCCTCATTAAATTTCACTTTATTAATTTGACAACTTGTGTAATTTATTACATGAGTTTGTTTTATTTTCAAACTCTTGGAATTCAAGAGTCATGTGGAGTTAAGGTTGGAAACTCAATAAACTTAAGTTATAACTTAAGATTTAAATGAGGAGAATTAAATGAAGTGGTTTGGATTTCAAACCTTTGAAATTCCAAACCCTTCTATTTAATTCATGGTTTAGTTTCCTTTGTTTTGGTTTTTGGGTTTTGCTGTGCGGAGTGGAAAAGAGGGAGGCTTCTTGTGAGTTCTTCCTCCACGATGAAGAACGCGGCGACCTTCTTCCACGACGTCGGACTGCAACGCGTTGGATTTCCTCCACGACGCCGCAACGCATCCTTTCCGTGACGTGCCTCTCGCGGAGAACCCACGTCCGTCTACCGCGACGCCATAACCGCGATGCCGACGACGTCTTCCTCCGTGACGTCCGACTTCCGCGACACTCATCTCCCGCGGCCGTTGACGAACGACGAGTTGTTAATTGAGGTAGGGGTTGTTGTTTTATTCTTTATTATTCCTTTTCTTGATCGTGAATAGCAAGTATAACGTGTGGCTTAATTTATTTAAGATGCGTTATTATTTTAACGTGAGGGGGCCGAACCGCACGAACACGGCCGAACCCCCCTCCATCGTTTCTTGTTTATTCTTGCGGGCAGAAGCAAGGTGGCGTGGTGCCGTCGCACCACGCGGATAATTATACGTTTAAGTTACGCGATGCCGTCGCGCGCACCATGAAGAAGCAACAAGAACGCGACGCCGTCGCGCCGCGTTGAATGATTATCAAAGCACGGCGAAGGGGCGCGGTGCCGTCGCACCGCGCCGGTTGACGAACGCTGCGGCCGGTTCCGGGCCGCGGCGGGACAAAGAGACCACGACCGGTTCCGGGCCGCGGCGGAAGAGAAGACCGGCGGCCGGGCCGCCGGCGTCGGAAGTCGAAGGCGGGACCGGAATTTCCGGTCCCGTTAGTGAAAACCGGCCGGCCAGCTGGCCGGCCGGATGACAGGAAACCGGGGGAATAAATCCCCCGGCTGGTTCAACAAAACCCCCCTCTTATTGAGGGGGGCGGTTCCATGGAAGGGGGGGGGGCAGCAGCCCCCCGGTTTAATTCAAAACCGGCCCCCACGTGGGGGCCGATTTGTTGCAAACGGCGCGGCAAAGCCGCGCCGCCCTTCTGAAGAAGCGGGGGTTAGCCCCCCGCGAGCGGCCCCTCGCGGCACCCCGAGCCGCCGCGGCACCCCGCGCCGCCGCGCCGCCGCCGCCGGCCACCGTGCCGCCCAGGGGGGGGTCGGGCCGGGTCGGCCCGGACCCGGACCCCCCCGTTTCGAACCAGATTTGGTTTTTGGCCCATAACTTGAGCCTTAGACCTCCGATCGACGAACCGTCAGCGGCAACGCGATCCTTGGATCGGGACGGTCGTTTCGGTATATCGCACTCAAGGTTTCAGATTACTTTGAGTTCGGCCGGGTTGGTTCGTTCACGAAACCAACCGGGCTTTCGGAGCGGAAACGCTCATATCTTGAGCTACGGACGTCCGATTGACGTGTCGTCGGTCGCGTAGTGTTCCTCTTAGTGAGACGGATCTTTTGGTATACTCCGCCCGAGGTTTGGACGTGGGTGGAGTACGGCCGGGTTGGTACGTTCACGAAACCAACCGGGCCCTCGGAGCGGAAACGCTCATATTTTGAGTTCCGGACGTCCGATTGACGTGCCGTCGACTTTGATGGAATCCTCTAAGTGGGACAGAACTTTTGACATACTCCGCCCGAGTTTTGGGTACAGTTTAGATATGTCCGGGTTTGGTTCGCTCACGAAACCAACCGGGCCCTCGGGACGAAAATGCCAATAACTCTCAGACCGGGCGTCCGATCGACGCGCCGTCTATTGCGTTGGGTTCCAGTTGTCGATACGGAACTTTTGGATACATCAAATCTGGTCTTTGTGACAGTTGATGTATCAGCCTCTCGGCTCGTGGAACGGATCCTCCGAACGAGCTTGCTGTGTGCGGAGACCCTTGTGCTGGCTGCGACTGTTACTGTGACTACTACTGCTACTGTGACTGCGACGACGACAGTACAGAGATCCTGTGTGGATTCGACGATGACGACTACAGCACTCAGCGATCCTACGTGGAACAGTGCTACCGAACCTGTGTGAGCTGAATCTTCTGTTTACCATGGGCGGTGGAGCGCTTGGGTGTAGCGGCGGACCCGTGGTACTTGATAGTGGTGGTGCGCTTGGATGCAGCAGCAGACCCCTGGCGGTGGAGCGCTTGGCTGTAGCGGCGGACCCGCGATACTCTACAGAGTGTGTGCGCTTGGTTGTAGCGACAGACCCGCGACGGTGGAGATGTGCGTGCGGAGTACGGAGACCGTGTAGCTGACTGAGACCTGACGACTGCTTGACCGACTCGACTCGGAGTGAGTCGACTAGCCCAGTGGACGGAGCGCCCGGTATTTGGCGGCAGACCCACGGCGGACGGAGCGCCTGGTAGTTGGCAGCAAACCCGCGGTACTCGACAGGAGGAGTACCTCAGTAGGCTATTTGGGTGAGCGCCCAGTAGTTGGCAGCAGACCCTCAGCGGACGGAGCGCCTAGTAGTTGGCAGCAGACCCACAGTACTCGACAGGAGGAGTACCTCAGCAGTCATAGGTTAGTGAGCAGTACCTCGGAGTCGTGACAGGACTACTGCACACTTCAGAGACGGGGCTCTTCAGCAGCTACGGTTTCGATAATGAAAATCCTGGTTTGAGCTGAGTCAATGATCTTTGTGTTTCCTCATGATTGAGATGGGTCACTTGATAACTTAGGTATATGTATGGGCATATACCTGGGTAATAGTTATCCGTTGATTTCATAAACTTGTTATAAACTGTGTGAACTTGTACTGTTATCCTGTGTGGATTTACTGTTTACTCTTCTTGTGGATTGGGTTGTTCTTGGGCTCGGTGTTGGAGACGAACGGAAATTGGTGACATAGGTATATGTATGGGCTTATACCTAATCAATACTGGATGTTACTTTGTGATTGTATCTTCTTGTGGTCTATCCTTTGTGGATTTCAGGAGACCTTCGGGGGGTCTCGGGGTCCCTACTGAGTATCTTATACTCACCCCTGCACGGGTTATGCCCGCACTTCGTTGTGTTGGTTGCAGACGACGGACAGTGCTGACTGCAGTTGAGGCTTCAGAGTAGGTCGGTACCCGGAGGAGGACCACTGAGCGGGACGTGCTCGGAGCGGACAGTTGGACCGAGGAGTTGTGGAGCTATCTGTACCTACCCTTCAGGTAGGATCCGTGGTGGACGAACCAGGAGCTGAGCCATCTGTACCTACCCTTCAGGTAGGAATCGAGGAGGACGTTCCAGGAGCCGCTTGTACTTTCAGTTGCTGTTTTCCCTTTCGAGTTGTACATTACTTTACAGTTGGTCTTGTATTTCCGGCCCCTTTTCTTCAGCACAGTTGTTCTAGTTTTGTGTACTGCTTTTCTTCCGGTTGTTTCTCTGAGGTGCTTGTTTACTTTATTAAGGCAATGCCTTCCCTTTTTACTGGGATTTTACGCCTTGGTGCTAGTCGCCAGCCCCTGGCCTATGGAAGGCGGGCTTGGGGTAGTAACGACACGGGCCCCGAGGGCGGGTCGTGACAAGTATAATTTATCACTATAAAATATTTTGATTAAAAAATGTTGTTTTTAAGTATTTTTCACTATTCATAAAAAATTGGAAGTTCTCAGAAAAATACTAAAAATTCAACATAGGCTAATTTTGATATTCCGAATCCAAAAATGAAGTCTATTTTGAAATATAAAATATATATAATTTCAAAAAATGGGTATTAATATTCGTAATGGCTATTTTGATTGGTTGTAGTGTGTTTGAATCTCGAACATGCATACAATGCAAGCTATTGTATTATTGAAAGAGAAGCGTATCGTGGAAGCTCAATGTGTTACATTATACCCTCCATCAATAAATTGCGTCTTCACAATTTGAAATTTATCTTTGAAAATAAAAGGTTGAAAATAGAAAATACCTTTGTGGAAAACCCACATCGAAAATAAGGTTAATAAAAATATAACTTTAGAAGAAAGAAAGATAAGTTCAAAGGTCACCAGAGATAGATCATACTAGGATTCTATGAAAATATGGATATTAAAGAAAAACAAACCATCAAGTTCTCATGGATAGTTGTAGAAAACTAGATTAGGAGAATGTTAACCACAGGAAAATCACAAACTTGTGATTGGTTAAATGGTCATTGAATCCGTAGTTGGAAAAGTTAACCGACAACGTTTTTGTTTTAAGTTACCTTTCATAATGTTGAGCAATTTATTTAAGATATTTACTAAGAATGTAAGGAAATATACTTAATTATCATGTAGACTTTCATTCTTTAATATACTTTTTTACCACAAACCCATCTTTCACTCCAAATGGTAACAGAACTAAAAAATATTCTACTTATCCTAATTGTATAAGGTTCCAAATATTAACACATACCGTTTAGATTAGTAAAACTATTTGGAAAGAAACAGGGACTTCCTGTAGGCTAGTGATAGGTAATAAAGGCATGTCACACTATGGTTGTGGGTTCGATTCCTATAACCTTGTCTGATGCGACAGTTTATCCCCCGTCCTGCAGGTTGTCCTTTTCCTAAAACTATAGTATTTTAATATTCCCAAAATAATCTTCATAAATGTTTTAACCTTAAACTATAATATCCTAATTTCAAGTTAACCCATTCCAACCTTTATAGTTATCCAAAATACCTCCGTCCAGACTTTCTCTAAAAGGTCCTTATATTCCAAAATCAATTGTAAAATTAGATTCCCTAAACAATGTAATGTTTCTCTTATTGTCACATACTAAAAATATGATTACTTTCATCATATTAAAACCTTAATAAAAACAACAAGTAATATAGTAAAATCCTTATATATATCACATTATTCTTATAACCAGAATATAATCCCTGAGTCGAAAAGCACCAATACATTAATTATTCCTCTTCAATTGTAGTAAGAGCATAAAATTATCCTTGATCCCTTGGCATTTACTGAGGTAAGTTTCGCTGAAGCTTAGGACATTAATTTTCATAATATCCCATTTACCTATAATTGTAGCAGTAATCATTGATATCCTCTTTCTTTTCCTTACACTCACAATCATGGTGACATTTTTCACGACATTTGTAACAAACTACCACCCCCTTTAGGAAAGTACCCGGGTGATTCTTCCCACAATTATCACATAATGGAAAATCCTTCTTTCCCTTTTCCCCTTTTTCTGTCTCTTTTTACACCGTTCTCTTCTTCTCTTGCTTTACTTTGTTGTCATAACACAAAACTATATCTTTGAATGTTGTGAAAGATTGTGATACTAAAACTCAATGGAGAAATGGTTTTAACCCATCAAAGAAACGATCAATATTACTTCATTGGTTATGTATATAATCTGCAGCATGCCTTGCTAACCATGTAAAGTTAGCCTCATTATTTGCAACATTCTAATCCTCCTTCTGCCTTAGACTCAGAAATTGCCTTTCCATATCTACTCGATGGTCATGTTGGAAGTATTTTTCTATTAAAATCTCCTTAAACTCCCTCCATTTCATACTTGATAACTCTTCATCTTAATTTGTGTTTTGAATCAGCGACCACCATTGATCGGCATCTCCAGTGAGGCGGTAAAATACCATGACAACTTTCTTCCTTTCCCTACACCCCAAGGCGTGGAATATTATCTCTAAAGAGTTTATCCATTTCTCAGATACTAATGGATTTTTACCCCCATTAAATGTTTTCATTTGTTACCTCATGAAGCTTTCTAACATTGATCCTCCATGTTGCGGATCAGGGTTCTATATACGAGTAAGGTTACTATTCATAACTTGAGTGAGTTGTCCAGGTATGGTGATAAGTTGATCAGCACCAGTTGTATCTCCAACTCCACAATAATTATTTTGAGCATGAGGGAAATCCCTACACGGAGTGCATGCATTGATACGATTTCTATTCCTCCCACTAGATTCCATTTCTAAACAATGGCATAAACTAGATTAGTTTATGAATTAAAATAAATAATTCCATACTTGTAAAACACTTAACATAAATTGAACTATTTATGGATATAATCCATAATCATAAAAATGTTTTCTTTAAGGAAGTATGTACTCATAATCCCTTCATAATAGTTTGTAAAGAATATGATAATTATACTAAGAATACCCCTCGTGAGTGTTGTAATCATGAGTGCAGCAAGGCCCATTGTCATGCACCAGTTCCCATTCAAGTCTAGGTCAAAGTGGTGTTTCAGGTTTTACCCATAGGTACATCTGTGCCAGAGCCGCCTCTACCTTCTCGTATCCAGACCGGGATGTATTGCTCGGAAGACTCACAAAATCTCTATAATAGCAAAATTCTAAGAAGTTATTCTATACTAATCCTCAAATATTATCTTAAGTCTATGTTCTATAAACAGAATTTATCTAAATCTATCTTCCAAGGATAGTACTAAACTGCCTCTAATACCAACTGTAACACCCCGAGCCTAGTTACTTGGAGTCAATGCATTATTGTGTAACATTTTCATGATCACAAAAGATCAAGTCTCGAATGACCGATTAGTTTTGTAGCCTTGGAAACACTAGATACATTATAAAATGTTACATTACATCATAAAGTTAAATTATACAATAACAAAGTCTACATAGTCCACACTCATATACTCTTCTAACTATCCCTATAGGTCATTCATTAAATACTCTTTCACATCCTGGAAAATATTAAAACATTGGAAGGGGTGAGCTCAGATGCTCAGTTAGGATAACAATATTGTGGAAGCTTTCATAAATAAACATAAACATTTAAGACAATGTATAACTAAAACAAAAGGATTTTAAACTTGAACTTCAACATAATATGGAAAATGAAAAATGAGATAATTCCATTTACTTATTCACATTGATATTCTACTGGTTGAATAATCACATGCAATATCAAAAACAATTTTCATAATGATGGAATGCATAATGCCAGACTATCATAACCACGAAGCCAAGGCCTCGTGCCAACACTAAAAATAGATTTTTTCAAGGCCTCGTTCCAAGACACTAGTTTGTCTCATGAGACCTGCCGATGCATCGAGGAGCTATAGCGGGCTCCTCCCGTCACTTATTAAGTCCAATGCATTCCTCATATGAATAGGTTTAAACATATCATAAACCATAAAATAATCATATCTCATAAAACATGCATAAAGGAAACATAAAATTTTCACATTTAAATAACAGGATATCAATACAAAAATTGATATAATAAAACCATTTTCAATACCAAAATAAAAGAAAATTAAAACATGGTATTTATTTTTCATTTTACGAAAAAGTTATGGCTTGTAGAGGAAGCCGAAACTCAAATAATGGTCACAGCGGTGGAGAAGTCGTTGTCGCCGCATA
Organism: Viscum album; assembly: GCA_963277665.1. Taxonomy (NCBI): domain Eukaryota; kingdom Viridiplantae; phylum Streptophyta; class Magnoliopsida; order Santalales; family Viscaceae; genus Viscum; species Viscum album. Next base: position 93,751,774 of record OY728132.1, on the reverse strand, counting down.
CTTACAAAAACATTCCTTTTGTCTTTTAGTAAAACGCTTCGTATAAAAAGATTCCTTTTGAATAAACGTAAAGGTTAAAGGAGTTTATACACTGTATAAAACAATGTTGCGTATAAAACAAAATATGCCTCAATGAAAGGAGATTCAGACGAAGTCCTTACAAAGATTATTTTTTTAAATAAAATAGTTCTATTATGTGTATTCACTATAAGTAAACAAAAAGAAAGTACCAATACAAGATAGTAAATAATAATATCTTTACATAATTTGAAAGTAGGATATTAACCCAAATAATAGAAATTGGGTTAAGAAGTTCCCTTAACTCATGTCCGACTTGACTCGATCGTTCTTTAACCTCCGAAATAATAAAATAGAGTTAATTTCATTTTTCTTAAGAAGCTTTTACATGTTCATTATTTCTTTTATATCACTTATTACCATTTTTTTAACATTATGTAATTATTTAATAATTTTGTCGATCTTTGGTACTTGAGTCAAAAATAACATTCTTATAATTACAAGTTGTTTATGTGGTGAAATAACCATTATATCCATAATTATATTCTTAATTTAGATATCATATATATCCTATATATCCAGTATATACATTCATTTATAATATTACATAACATTTAGAGGTAAGAAATGAAATGCACCATTCATTTAGACGGTAAGCCGTACGTACGCATGAACGCTACTTTCATTTCTATTTCATATTTAATGTAATGAAATATTAATTATATAATGTTATAAAATAATTCTAGTATTATATAATGTATAATACCATTTACTCCATCCTTTATACATCCCACATATGGAATTAAGGATTCAAATCACTTTGAGGGGGAGGTAGTCCGCACTTCCTAAAATAAAATTATCGTGTTTACCCACAATGGAAATCGTAAAGGTATGACATAAATGAAAAATATAGAATCATAAAGAAAACAAAAACATAATATATATCATATATAAAAATAGTGTCATCATAATTTCCACCATGAGAGGTGTTATATGAGTGTAGAACAATCATCGTTTCGTGAGGCAAAAATTCGCCATCCACAGAAACAGTATGTTCTTTAACCATTAGATGTAGGTATGTGTAAGTGAAGATCAAATCCGTCTTATAAAAACATCCTAGAATATAAAGGATACTGGTTTTGTTACAAAAGAAATGAATACAAATATTTTAGGGGGTTGGAGAAACAAAATAAAACATAAGAACACAAGAGAAAATACTAGCTTTAAAACAGGTAACTCTTTTTGATTTGAGCCAATGGCTTCCTTGGGAAGAATTCTTCCCAATGTGAGTCTTCTAGGAGTAAGATATGGAATTTTATAGAGTATTTGGGCAGAGTTTGGCCGATCCAAAAGGCTTTTAAGGTATGAGTAAGGTGGTAGTGGTGGGGGCCTTTTATAAGAGGAGAGGAGGGGCACTCTTGGAATGTCATGAAATGTAACTTTATTATATAATGAGTTTCAGATTTTAAAGGTCACACACATATATATTTCGAGGCTAAGGTGATAAGGGTTAGAAATATACTCATCCAATAGGCTTTGGACAAGTTTAATTCTTATATTTTATATTATCCTTCCATTTTATTAAAATCGTTAATTAATGAGTTAATCGCTGCATCATCATGGTGTCATAAATAATATAATATTTTTAATGTCTAAAAATTATAAAAAAATATCATGATGTAGGAAACCGTTTTATCTTTATAATGAGCATTTATAGTAAAAAATATGACTTGTATAACCTCATTTAAATTTTTTTTTGTAAAACAACTCATGTTTGTGACATTTTTATTTTAACATTAAATAAAACGTTTTTATTGTCATTTTCCAACCAATGTGGCTTCATGGGGTCCCAAATTTTACCAATGGATTATATTGGTCGTACATGACTCATCCAATAGGGGTAGGACAAGTGTAATGGTATTTTCATATTTTTATAAAATCATTTTTACCTTAAATTTCACTAATGACCTTTAATCGTGATTATTTAAACTTAAAAGTTACTATTCACAAAAAACTCATTTTAATCCCATTGAACAAAATTTTACTTCCTAGTGACAACCATGTATGTCGGATTTTTGAAAATCAAATCACAGAAGTGGTAAAGATTCATTTAAACGAAAAATCCGTTTTTTTACTACCACTTAGTGGTTTCACTATTCATCAAAAATTTAAGTTTTTCAGAACAATGCCAAAATTTCACCCTAAGCTATAATTGATATTCCGAATAAAAAAATGTTCCAAACACATAAGTTGAATTTATTAATTTTATAACTAATTCCTACTGTCACAACAAATAGCGTGTTTTTAAGAAACAATATATATCAAAGGATTGACAATTGTTTATGTCCAATTTCAAAGTGAAATTAATTCAATTACCACCATTGGATAAAATGGTACAAATATATTCAAATTACACTTTAAAACCGCTAAATAGTATAATTTATCAATATAAATTATTTTGATTAAAAAAGTTGTTTTTAAGTATTTTTCACTATTCATAAAAAATTGGAAGTTCTCAGAAAAATACCAAGAATTCAACATAAGATAATTTCGATATTCTGAATCCAAAAATGAAGTCTATTTTTAAATATAAAATATATACAATTTCAAAATGTGGGTATTACTATTCATCATGGCTATTTTGATTGGTCGCGGTGTGTTAGAATATTGAATTTGCATACAATGCAAGCTATTACATTATTGAAAGAGAAGTATATCGTGCATGCTCGGGGTGTTACAAAAATTGCAAGGAAATTTTTTTTTTGGAAAACTTTATCAATTACATTAACTAGTGGAGGAATAATTGGGATGCAATGAATCTATGAAAAAATTAAACTATAAGGAACATGTATTTATTAATTTTAAATATATTTAATGTTGGTTTATATGATCAAAAAATATATAAGTAGATTATAAATTAAAATATTAGGAAATATTAAAGAATTTATATTTTTTGTTCATTTTCTGTTAAATTATAATAATTTTCTTATTTTATCTTATTTAGAGAATATATGTTGTTTAAATATTTTTTTAAAAATATTCGTAATAAAGAAAATGTTTTTATAATTAAATATCATTATTATAATGTACAATATTGTGTAAAATGATAGAGTTTTTATTGTATTTCCTGTTAATTAATATGAATTCATCCAAAAAAATAAAATTTTAAATATTGATATATAATTATGTTCGGGAATATCCATAACAGAATGCCTCCATTTTAATGATTTAATTATTTGACTTTGGAACAATTAATAAAAATTAATCTTTTGTCTAAATTTATGAAATTATTAATTATTAAAATTTAATTTCTACTATATTAATCCATATACTGTGTTAAATTATATATTGATATATGATTTCGTTTTAAGTGATAAATCATTTATATATGTTATCAAACTTTTATATAATGAATCATATTATAGATATGATAACTGATATACTTTTAATTTTAAAAAAAAATTGGATTGTAGAATATTAATAACATTGAATTTAATGTTTATTTAATTTTTATACCAATTAATTGTTAGAATTCCGATGAAATTAAAGAAACTCTTGAGTAATGATCCATTTAGAGTGGGACCATTATTGAAACATGTCACTATTCTAAGAGCTTGGGCACTTTCAGGTAAATTATGAGTGTCTACAAGTTTCTCTTTGTATTGTCTTCTTTGGATTACTTGTTTAATATTAGTCTAAAACATAGCATGAATGTTTTAATTTACATTATTCCTGTAAATAATATGGAGGTTCATTTATGGATTTATTTTAATAGATATTATAAACACAACATATGTTTCCATTAAAGAGTCACCCATAATCATTTTTTATAAAAATTTATTTGGTGGAAGAAATTTGAATCCAAAACGAACTGAGTAGATTCATGTAGATGTTAAATGGAAATTAATGAAATGATATTATGAAACTTAAATCCACACAAAACACTATATAATATATTTCTTTAAAACAAACCATTTTTAAGAACCCTAATGATTATCTAGGTTGGTTATTCCATGAAAGGGTTCCAATTTATTATGTTTTACATTACAATAATTTTATGGATGACACTAAGATTTAATTCAATGTATTTGTAATATGCAACGACATATAGTTATCTATGAAGTCTAAATGGTTTAGATAATTGATGAATATAGTTTACAATACCATGTTATCGATTGAGAATTTATTTATCCACATAACCTTCCAATCATCATATATGATATAAGAGGTAATATGACTTTCCAAAACATATATATTGTAAGAGGATCTCAAAGAATGAATAATTATATAATTAATTATAGATCATTTGAATCAAATTGATTTAATTGAATTATAAATGAGACATCATTTTATTTAGAGGATAATTTATAAATATATTTACAAACTGAATATAAAACCAGACACACATTATTAAAAATATTTTATTCTATATTGAACTGTATCATTAACAGAAAACCTTAATTTCTAATCAATATTAGATATTTAAAGGTTTAATAGTGGAAACATTATATTAATGTGTTATAGCATGGGAATATATAATGATAAAAATGGAAGGTTTTTTGTGTCATTGATAAATAATCTTTTGAAAACTATAATAAATTATGTTATTAATTTATAGAAATATTCGAATAATAAAAAATTTAATGATTATACTGAAATAAATAGGTTAATACATGTTTCTATGTGTAATGGAATCATCAAAATAATACATTAATTTCATATCAATATTTTATATTGAACGGTTTATTGGAGGAAACATTCTAGAAATTTTTTATAGCATAAGAATATATCTCGATATAAATAAAAATTTTTCTGTGTTAATGATAAATAATATTTTGAAATCTATTGTAAAATATGATATTAATTTATAAAAATTTTCTGTTAATTAACACTGTAATGACAATACGAAAATCAATATGTTAATACACATTTCAATGTATCATTATTTCAAAATGATACATGTGAATATGGGTACTTCTAGGATTATATAAAACCAAATAATTATCTATCCATAATAAGGTATATATAATAAATATAGTTTCCATAATGAGCTATTTTGAAAACATCCTAGATTAAGGAATTTTCCTACATTATATTTGGGTTCATTTAATCATTTTTTTAATTTTTTGTGATCGATTTGTATAATTAAAAGGGTGTTGCGTTTTAAAATACAAAAATAGCTCGGAAGATGACATGGAACAATTTATTTATTCCATGAGTTTATTATATGTGACATGATCATTCTAATGACTCGTACCTTTTTTAAACATTTGATCATGATTTTTAATATGAAATAACACATAAAAATACCACATGATGAATCCATATTAAGGGTAATTAATCAGATACATGTACCTATAAAATAAAATATGGATACATATTTTTTTAAAAAAAAATTACACACTCATAAATTCATTTTATCTTCTAAAATTATATGGGATAACATGGGAATGCCGATAAGAATGTAGTTTGCTTGAATTCCCAATAAGTGAATAATGAAGTCATAACATGATGTAAGAAGTATATATAAGATAATATTCATATGAAGGTGGTATAAATGCGTGAGAATCATAAACATGAAAACTGAAGCATGAAAAAAGATGAAATCATCAATGAAATATAAAACATGACATCATAATCATAATTTAAGGTTAACCATATGGGCATCAAATAATATTATTATTAGTCAATCCTCTCATAAATCATACAAGGTATCACATAAGACAAAACCATTTCCCAACATAAGGTAGGGGTATAAAATTATAGTTCCACTCATCACTTTCATATCATGTACATGAATTTAACCTTCATATATATAATACGACCTATTAATTACTTCAATCAATTTTAATCCCATGAAAAATGAGTTTGGGTAACATTCGTAGATTTCCTAAATCATTTAAGGACACTAACCTTCAGTTTAATACCCTTTAGTAGAAATGGAGAGGGTTATTTTCAATATAATATTTTTTCCTAAAAAATTGCTATATAATTTTGACGGAATAACATGTTTATATAAATTTACATATATTGGATTAATTTGAGTGAAATGTGGTCTCTTGTTACATGGGAATAATATGGTTATTAACTGTATGAGAAGAAAGACTTTACAAAATTAACTACTGGGAATAAAAAGGATAAATACAATGAAAGTACATAAATTAAAATGAAGAGGAAATGAATCACTTTCCATGATATAATACTTCTAAAAGGATTCAATGTGATTCATAAGAGTATAAAAACATACTGGTAGGGATTTAGAAATGTAGAAAAAACAGAAATTCATGATCAATGTTCTTTTGATTGAATATTAATTTGAGTATGGTGTGTATTTATAGAAAATTATAAGTAAAATCTTTATTTACTTTTGAACATAGGTTTTGTACTCGATGTGAAAAATTAATTAAAATGAAAACCCAACCCCTAGTTTTGCCAATGATTTCTAATAATGTGAATTGGTTTTAAAAAATTTGTTAGGAGATGAACCAAAACCAATAAAATAATACCATTGAGGATTTTAATATGAGTCATGTTTCTAAATAATGGTTTAAAAATCCATAAAAATAAAATATAGGTTTTGGTGGATTCATTAATGATTTCTAAATTTAATAAATTGACATAAAAATGAATTTAAATTGAAAAAATATTTTTTATTATAGATTTTTTATATTGAGTTTATTACCTCACTTATGAGATATTATGAAATAATATTACATTCCATATACTTATAAAATAAATAATCCTTCCACAATATTTGAGTATCTCAGATAATTACAAAATATTGATTACTAGAAAATTTCATCATGCATCATTAAAATATAGAATTTTACAAAAATGAATTACTCTATATGAGAATATTAAATGTTAATTAAAAATAATTATTTACTAAAAAACACTATCATTTATGAAACTAAAGAATTTATGACCCTTATAAAACATACAATTGACATCATTGAAATATATTATTCTTTTTATTGAAATAAATATTATGTAATAAAAATCTATCAGGAAAAAAATTTTCTTTCCAAAATTTAATTTTCTTTTCTAAATAGAGTTTTAATTGAATTTTTATATCTCATAAAAAATAAAAAATTGAATTTTTAATACATCAATTTAGTTTTAATCAATATCTTTATATAATTATTAGTAAAATGATTACAAAACCCATAAATATAATTATTATTTTATTAAAAATAAAATATAAAAATTCATATTACTAGTGTCAATATATATAAACCCTTTCTACGTGAGAGTATTAACTTAGGGTATCATTTGAAAATATTATAAATTCATGGGGTTTTAGATGAACATGGTATAGTATGTATACTCATAAATATTTAAATTCACCCATAAGCAGTTTCTGTTGTATTTAAAATATTGAATATTGGGTTGGGTTTGGTCCAGGAAAAATAAAAATCATTGCCTCTTCCTTAGATCTTACAATCAATGGAAATGAAATTTTTGGGTCATATAGTCTATGGACAACGCTTCATCCACCTATGTATTTTAGATATTATCGTATCCCAAAATAATACGAATATTAAGAGTAATTATAGATGGAAATATTATAAATAGTTATTATGATTAATGGTATTTTATGCTCAAAAGAATAATTATGTCCATACTTAATAATGGTAAATAAAAACCAAATGATATATAGTTTATGTGTTTTATATAAATTTATTTTTTTAATTAGGCCCTTATGCATAAAAGAATTGATTTTCATTTATACAACTTTGGTTAATTACATTTTTCCTCCATCATTAATATCACCATACCAATTATCTTTTCATACTATAAAATAGATAATGGTACTTGTTTTTCATAGACTATTATACATCCCACATTGCCAAATAAAACATTATGTTCTACCACAACACTTGTAAATGATTATTTATCAGTTTTCATAGAACATTGTCTCTATGATGAATGAGATTCATTGGTTTTTCCTTGATTAAATGGTCATTATTTATAGGTATCACCTTTATATTTAGTACATGTGTGTGGTATGGCATGAAAATATTAAGAATATATATATGGAACACATCATATACATTAGATACGATATGTGGGTGTGATAGTCAATATTCCACAGTTCTGATGCAATAAATGTTAAAAAAGGGGCAGATAAATCTCGTACTATTGTTTCCCAAATAAGAAAACATCATGTATTACATCTATGGTGATATATGAATGAAAAGTTTTTCACTAAAAATAAACTATTGGTCACATCCTTTATTGTATACGTATTCGTTTTATGATTCACCATGGATTCCATATGATACTAAATGGTTTGAAAATTATCTATTAGATAATGGATAACATCATATCCCATCATCTTCTACTCTCTAGTTTTTTCCATTATGTTGGAGTCAGAAAACATTTAATATAGAGAGAATCATAAGGATAAATTTCAATCCTATAATAGAAACTATTTTTGTATAAGAAATCCACTAGGGGATGATGATGACCCTAACAACCTCATAAATATATTTGACAAGATACCATCAGATCATATATATTTTTAATAGTTTTATTAGAGTAACCATACATATGTGGTAGATAAATAGATATGTAACTCAAATGTTTTTCCAATTTTTGCTGATGGGTTATCCAGATCCTCATTGAAGTATAAGATCTCAATTATAAATAATAGTGAGTGTACTTTATGAAATATTTCAACATATTATATTTATATTGTAACAAGTTGGTCAAGTGATAATTCATAGTTTTTATAAATGATATGACATGAAATTTAAGGTGATAAACTACTAGATAAATGGAATTATTAACTTTAGATGACCTATGGAGTCATAAAATCTAATCCATGTTCATTTTCCCCATTTATATACTAGTGTAGGAAATGGATGAAACATACCCCTATACATTTATTGTTCATACATGACTCATTGGAATATCATGTATTATGATAATAAAATTTAATCTCCCATTTCTAGTCATACAAGAAATGATTTTATTCAAATAACTATAAATTTTATTTACTTTAGAATGAATATAGTATGATGGGATACAAACATCATCTATAAGTAACCAATTATTTTTTGGTTTTGATATGACACAAATAGGAGATCTATACCTTATAACTCCTTCAAAATAAATATGGAACTCTTTTATATTTGTCAATATATTCTATAGATCCTTATCATAATTTTTGCACCCTTTCATCCTTTCAAGAGTGGATGATTGAGATGATATTTGATAAATTTATGATTGGGGTCATTTTTCAATTTTTATTTACATCATTTTTAATTAATTGAATATTTTTTCCCATTGAAGACTCTTCATGGATGTGGATGAAGTAACCTTTTTTACCTAGAGAATTTGAAACATTATTAATATACATTGGTTTGTAATGGATTGAACAATCACAATCCTTGATTAGATCAAAACCACTTATTAGGAACATATTGACCTCTATTTTTGTGAATTTTTATATGTGAGGTTTTTTATGATCTATATAAGTGTAACATTTCTACCAAGAGAGATAATTACACCAAATAATAAATTCAAAGGACACTAAAGCTAATTGAAAACCAATTTTCATGTAGTTCTACCCATATTTCTTTAATTGGTGCTGTGATACAATATTAGTTTTCTATTATTCATAATTATGAATCTGTAGACTATTTGAACACATCACTATCTGTTGAAAATCCATCCCCATTAGTGGATAATTTTACCACATGTCTAGTGATTTCCTCTATTTTATCTCTAGAATTCTCTCCTCACAGTTATCATTCTAGAAACAAATCACAACCTTCGGAGTTAGATTTATTATTATTATTAAAAATTAGTATATTTTTATCACAAATCAACAATTGTAAATGGATAATCTTAGGGAAATATGGATAAGTATAAAAATCATTGGATTGTTCCATCCATTAAATGTAGCAATATTTTAAATAAAAATATACATCTCTTTGATACATATAACAGTCACTAATAAAGTTACGTATCACATCAAAAACATTAATGTACTATACTTTAGAGACTAATTTTATTTTTCTAGGTCATAATATCCAAATTCTCATCAAGTAACTACATTCAGTTGTTGTATATATGAATTTCATCTATAAAGAATTCCAAATAGATTTTGATGTAATCCTTAAAAATACTATTTATTATCTCCATGTAGATATCTTTAGTATTAATGAATCAACATGAGATCACTATAAACTGATAGATCATGCACCTTGTAAAAAAGGTGCCTTTGGGATATCATCCTCATTAAATATTACATTATAAAATATATACTAATGATCCACTATAGTGAATTTATTAGATCCATATAGTTTCTCAAACTATTATTTATTCCTTTGAAGAGGATAATTTTTATTTATAATTATCTTATTTAGTTAATTTTAATCATATCATAGGACCATTGACCAACCATTCTTGATGAAAATAATGGGTAAACCATATGATAAATCATGTGGGTGTATAAACCCTTCATCCAAATGCTTATGTACTTTATTCTTTAATAATTAAAATTCAAAAATGGACATTTTATAAAGAATAATTCATATTGGAAAGGATTCGAGTATATGTTCAGTTGATAACACAACATATTATTGTGGAGGAAGAATAAAAAATTATTCAGGAAATAATGTAATACATTCTCTTGAAATAGTTATGTAATCTAGGTTGATCATTCCATGTTTTCAATAATGTGATATTGATATGATATTCCATAAGGAATTTTTTTCCATTACAGAGATAATTATTCAAGGAAATATTCACATTACTCTAATATCTTCTATATAAATAGAGTCCAATTATTGTTATTGAGGGTGATTTCCTTCTCCTGGAAATTTATGGTTCCTTTTTAATTGGAATGTTGACACATATTTAACCATTCATATAATTAAATTAATTGAAATATCAAAAGGGTTTTTCAGAAATTAATGTCAAAAATATCAATAAGCTGATATCATATAGTTGGAATGATATAATTCTCAGATCGTTTTTCTCCAACAATATCTAAATTTATATTTTTAATGTTGTTCTTGAATAGTTATTCTAAACATATGTAATATTGAAGAATTTATAGAAATTTAGTCACATGGAAAAATTTATTTTCATGATTGGATGATAATCCTATATTTAATTATTTAATTATCATTATGATAAGTTAAATCACCATAAATAGACATAGGAATGAAAATATTAAAACTATTAAACATATAAAATGTAATCTAGGAAAATTAAATTGGTAACCCATAAAGGACACATATTCCACAACTAATGAATTTATAGTTTTCATTAAAATATATCAATGTAATATTTCTCTACATAAATTTTATTGAAAGTTTTCCATTTAAACTAATACTTAGAGTGCATCTAAAATAAAAAAAATATATCCCTAATGAGTTTCAAACCAGGTCTATTGTTTGTCAACTTTTTTAGGAGCCAAGTGGTTATCAGGTTATGAGCCAATGCAATATTTTGATTGGGTATTTATATCCAAATACAAGAGCATTATTTACTAATGTCTAAACATTGTTATCAGACTCAAAGTTATCAAATAATTCAAAACAACTTCACATTGATTTTTTCAAATTATTTATACCAAATAATATTGCTTTTCCATATATTATTATTATATGAACTGAAATCATTAAAATAACACCATTTTTGATGTTGAAGTGATTCATGTTCTAAAAAAATTTATTTTGAAAACATTAAACACAATATAATATTATATTGATTCATTTATGATATATAAAAAAAAAATAACCCCCAAAAAATGATAGGGAAAAAGTATTTTTGTCCTTTTTTTACATTAAATTTTTACATCAATTTTTGACCATAATGATTTTATAATAAATAAAATATATTTATAACATATTATAATTTTACCTAAATAATTAACTACCCTAAAAATTAAGATAAATTAATCATTGAAAAATATTTAGTTTTAAATTTATACATTAATTTTTATTTCAAAATTTATTACAAAACATGACTGTATATAGTTTTAATGATTTTTTTTTGTAAAATACTATTTTTTACGAATCTAACAACATTCTTTACCATATAATTTTTTTGGACTTCATAAAATTATATTATAATATATATTAAAATTAATATTATATAATAATATTGTATCATTATAAAAAAAATTATTTTAAAAATTCATGAATTTATTAAAACGGTTAGAAATTGAAGTTATATATTTCATAAAAATACAATTTTGATTTCATGATGTCAATATCAAAATTTTATAAAACATGTTATATAATATAATATATAATATAATATAATGATATAAATATAATTATTACATCTTCAAAATAAAAATAAACTCATTCATAAAACTATGCTTTGAGTACCTAACCTATTTTTACACAATCTTGTGCTTTTAGGGTAAGGTGTGTGGTGGTTGTATATTATTTTGGTGGTTTGACCGATATGATTTGGTACATCATCTCAATAACATTAAACATCTCCCCTAATTCTATTTTCTAATGATTTAATTGTTTAATCCAATTCAAGAATTGGTTAAGGGAATATCATAGTGATGAAATATCCCTTAAATATCTGGATAAATGGGATTTATATGGTATTCTTATAGTAGAAAAGAAAAACATTATTTCATATTTTTCATTGACTCATTATCAAAATACATATTATATAGATATATTAATTTTAATATAGAACTATTATATAATAAATTCTTATAATTATTAATTGTAATACAATACAAAAAAATTATGGCCATATTTTATAATGGTCCTAAAAAATAATATGAGATTTAGATCATATGTTTTTATAACAAATTTTCATAAAAATTCATATACATATTCAAAAAAGGGAATTTCCTCTAAATGTTTTTCCTTGTTATTGTCATGGCCATAATTCCTTGAGCTGGCCATGGTCCCGTGCATGGCCCCATCATGTTCACCTTATGCGCCATGACCAAAATTCATTACACACACATAGTTGAGGGTGTGGCAAGGGAATAATATCCAGGATTCTAGTGCTTGGGGAGGTTGCAAGGCTTCTTGAGAATAATGGTGAGGTTCAACCAAGTGTAGGATCGAAATAATGATGTAGATGCTCAAAATACAAGAGGGGGGTGAATTGTATACTTTAAAAATTCCTTTGGATCCTTTAATGTGAGTTATGAACAAGAAAGGGCTAAGTTTAACAAAGTTAAACTAAGAAAATTCACAGCACCTCTATTACCAAATGAAAAATTGTAAAGAGATTCTGAATGTAGGTTCCAGAAATATGGTTCCGGAAATTGAAACTCAGCAAAATATTAAAATATGAGATTCTACCTTAAAACGTATAGAATCTAAATGAAACAGAGTATAAGTAGGGAAGTATAAGAAAGTTATACTTTCCTTAAAATACAAAATGTAGTGGAAACAAACAAGTATTAAAACTACAAGTAACAAGATATGAATCTTTTAACCTAAAGAGAAGGGTATCCAACAACCTTGGATAATGGTCCCTAGATTTATACTATCAAGAAAGTCTGTCTTACCCACACCAGGGTAAGCCCTCGATACGAAGATCAGAGTCTCTGTCTTGCTATCCCTGCAAGCCCTCAACTTCAAGGTAGTTGGTCACCTCTGTCTTCCTCAGCAAGGAAACCCTCAACTTCAAGGTGTTGGATACCTCTCTCTTCTTATCCCTAGAAGTCCTCAAATGTGATCAACAACATTCGGAGTCATACGAAGCAAAAACTGAACAAGATGTTAGGTATGCACAAGGCATGAAAAGATTTCTCTCCCTAGATATTACCTTAGTATCATGTGGTTTCTAGATTAATCAACTTCTCTGTGTATATTTGAGCTCTTTCAAATGAGCTCCTATATATAGGAAAATTTCAAATGGTCATCTCCATCTTCCAACGGTCATATTTTCCATGAAAGTAGGAGGGACCTGTACACGTGTAACTCAACCAACGGTTAATTAGAAACAGAATAGACGACATCGTTTTATAACAAACTATGTATAACTGAATGCATGACATCATTTTGAAACAAAGAATTTGTGAGTAAAATCTAATCAATAGTTCGGAGTGTAAGTAAGTCGAAAGTTTGGAGTCTAACAAAAATAAAGTTCGGAGTCTATGTTAAGAAATGTTCGGATTCTGTTTTATAGGAATTCGGATTCTGGTTTCACTAGAGATCAGATTATGTACCTGTAGAGTTCGGAGTCGAACATCTTAAGAGTTCGAAGTCGAACTACTTAAAAGTTCTCAGTCGAACTTCTAAGAGTTCGGAGTCCAAATACATAAGAGTTCGGAGTCAAACTGCATAAAAGTTCGGAGTCGAAATTCTTAAGAGTTCAGAGTCAAACTGCTTAAAAGTTTGGAGTCTAACTACTAATGAGTTCGGAGTCTAACTACTTAAGAGTTCGGAGTCGAAATGCTTAAGAGTTCGGAGTTGAACTGCTTAAGAGTTCGAAGTCGAACTTCTTCAGAGTTCGGAATCCAGAATTCGGATTAGAACTACATTACATATCACATCCATAATTCGGATCCTAAAAAAAGAGTGGTCCAAATTTTCATTATAAGGCTCTCCCATTATGATTTTCAAAAAGAATTGAAGGGAATGGAAAACAAAATATACTACCTGAAACATTAGTATATAACAAGATACAAACAAACAAAATAACCATTTCATTAGAGTTGGATAAAAATTACAAGGAAATACAACTACAACAAAAGATCAGAGTGGGTTCATTTTTCTTCCTTTTCCATTGGAATGAGCTGCTTCAACACGGATTTGAGTTTCATAAAGTCTCTTTGATCTTCCTCTCATTGAATCTCCAAGGATTTTACTGTTTCTTCTTGAGCTTTTAATTCCTCTTCCTGAGCCTCCAAGGCTTCTTTCTGCAACTTCAACAACTCATCTTGTTTTTCCATATTCAGTTGAAACTCAATCCGGAAATCTCTTTCAGTCTTCCAATTTTGAGATACCGAGTTAAGATTCCCATTCAGATCCCTGACATGTTGATTCTTGAAATATTGCTCCTGGGTCAACTTCTCAGAAATTTCATTAACCTTTTTATCCTTCAATTCAAAGGCATATTGAACTTCAGCCTGCAAATTCTCAATGTGAACTAAATCTTCATCAACTCTCTTAGACCACTTCGTTACTTTACTGTAGGACTTCCTATGCACGTCGTAATCAATCATAAAAATTTTCAGTTCATCTTCCAATTTCACAAACTTATCCATTACCATGGATAAAGAATGTGATTTTTGATTCATATATTGTTGCAGCAACTGGCATCTAGAATCTATTGTTGGAAGAATCAGAATTGTGTCCACCAACATTCTCAGAGATTAAACCACAAAATCATGCACATGGGATGATGATTCCGAATCAGAAACTTCTTTTTGAGATTCCTCTTCTTCAAATGGCATCATCTTCCTTCTGGAGGTACCACCAACCTCTTTCCTTCTGATGATATCTTTAATAGGTGTCTCCATTAAAGTATTCTTCCCTTTATCGGATTTCAGAATGGATTGCACATTTGGAGAAACTTCCTCAGATTCAGAAACTTGAACAATATGATCATCATCTGGTTTCTATATTTCTTGTACTACCTCAATAAAGATCCTCTCATAGGATTCTTCTTCATCAAACAGCTCATTCGCTTCTTCTTCTTCTTCTGGAAGTTGCTTGATGTCTTCCTCATCTCCCTTCCCTGGAGATACTATTTTTGCAGATTCAGCTTTATCTTTGTAGTCTTGTACATGCTTGATCAAGGTATCCAGATCTTCACTCTCCTCCTTCTCTTCTTCTTCTTATTCTTCTTCTTCCTCTGCTGCTTCAGCGACTTCCTTCTCATCATCTACAAATATTACTTTACCCTTATCCTTTTCCGAAGTGACATAGTTTTTTGCTTGATTTTCTTGTAAATAAGGTTCAACACTGAATGTTTCTGGAACTGGAAGCCTTTTGGAAGCTAACTATGTATCTTTTAGCAAATATTTCACTAGTTCTGCTTCAGACATATTCTTTCTCAACTTATTTTCCTTCACTTTCCTTTCTAGTTCCTCAGCAGATTTTTCTTTTAATGCCTTAGCCTCAGCATGGTCCAGTCCGAATTGAGGATCCCCTTCCTTCCTCATTTCTTTATCTTTCCTCCACTTTGCTGCTACTTCATCTGTATAGATTTTCTTCTTCTTCGGCTTGGGTGGTGCGGATTCAGTTTCCTTAGGATGAGGAATTTCTTCATCACTAACAACTTCCTTAGACTTTCTCTTCTTCCATTGATTTTTTTAAGGTTCCAGAGATTCTTTTTCTACTGTTTCAAATTCCTCCAAAGATAGGGGGTAAAATTCTCCGGATTCACTAGAAAATCCCATCTTCATTCTCTTAAGCATATCATCCCTGACAAGCATGAGCTTTCAATTCGGAATCTTTGATTTGCAGGCAGCTTTGAAAGATCCTAAGCATCGAAAAATAAACTTATACAGTAAGGCAGGAAACATCATAGTCAGAGCTCTCAGATTTCCTTATTTAATATTCTTGATTGTAACCAAGACATGCCTTATCAGATTTATCTTTCTTAGATTTACCAAGAAATCTAAGTCATAGATATCACTCTTCTTCATATTGTCTTATCTCCTCTTCTCGGAACCAGAAAACCTTGCACCCATAGTTGAATTATACTATTATTTGGAGTGAGCTGAGAAATCTTAGTTGTTGAATCATCCTTAAGCCCAAGACATATCAGTGCCTTCTCCTTTATGAAACTTCCTTGCACATCGGTAAGTTTGTGAGAACAGAATTCAGCTTCTCCATCATATGCTAAACCAACTAGGCTTGCTGCCTTAGTGTAAGATTGTTTATAAGTTTTATTATAGGACATGAAAGAAAACCTTTCTCTTCCATCTTCCACCAAGAAGGAAACAGACTCATAAAACTCTATCAACAAGTCAGTATAAACTGGATCCTGTTTATCTGACTTAGCTATGCAGATATCTTCCCATCCATTCAGTCTAATATTCATAGAAATAATAGAATCAAGCCTATAAAAATTTGAATGAACTAACCTTTCTCTGTAAACTAATCACCTTGAAATTGGTTTGATAGTTGACATATCTTGAGAGGTTGCTTCAACAGACATTCATAATGAAATAAAGTGTATGATTCGGATCGGCTACACAAGATTTGAAACCGGCCTTAAGAGGATCTGCAGAGCTTTGAGATGCAATAGCTTGGAAAACCAATGTGGGACGAGTCTCGGGACCCCCTTTTTATAGGCAAAGAATATGATCGTTGGTCTTCCAAAATTCATCCAATGGTTGAAAATACTTTGATCTGATCTGAAGGATGAGAATAATTTTGCAAGGGGAAAAAATTGACTCCGATCATTTGAGGATTTTTTTAAAGAAAACATTAGGGTTTGAGGAAAAACTAGAATCCGAACTAAACAAGGAAGATAACAGTAAGAAAATATTGATTACAAAACTATAAGTTAGTAAATCATAACTTACGGATTGAAAAGAAATATTATTTTTAATTGGTAATATTCTTCTTGAAGGGGAAAAAAACTTCATTACGAATGTTCCAGTACGAAAACCTCATTACGAAAACCATATTGTGAAAATCTCCATTCCGAAAATTATTAGTACGAAAATTCCATTCTAGAAGTTTTTAGTATGAAAAATTTCCATTCTGGAAAATATCAGTTTCGGAAATTTTTATTTTTATTTTTTTAAAAAAATGTACTCCCCCTATGAAAAGTAGTTTATTTCTATTAGGAGAATTGTTCAACAAAAAGTTAATGAAGAATGATTACCTTACAGTTATCATTCCTAACTTTTTTTAATATATTCAAATCTATTGGAGGGTAAAGATTTTGTGAAGATATCAGCAAGTTGATCTTGTGTTCTGATAAACTGAAGAATAATATCTCCTTTTTGTGTGTGATCCATAAGAAAGTGATGCCTAATATCTATGTGTTTTCCAAAAGAGTGATGTGCAGGGTTCTTACTTAAGGAAATGGCACTTGTGTTATCACACAAAATTTGAGTTTTAGTAAAGCTCAAGCCATAGTCTGTGAGTGTGTGTTTCATCCAAAATATTTGAGCACAATAACTTCCAGCTGCTACATATTCGGCTTCAGTAGTGGAGAGTGCTACAGAATGTTGCTTCTTGCAAGACCAAGAATCTAACGAATCTCCTATGAAATGACAAGTTCCGGATATACTCTTTCTATCCATTATACATCCACCAAAGTCAGCATCAGAAAAACTCTTTATAACAAAATCATTTCCAGAAGTATAAAATAATCCTAGATCCATGGTTCCCTTATGGTAGAAAAAAATTCCTTTTACTGCCTTTAAGTGAGATTCCTTATGATTGGATTGATATCTCGCACATAAGCATACTGAAAACATTATGT
Source organism: Viscum album (assembly GCA_963277665.1). Lineage (NCBI taxonomy): Eukaryota > Viridiplantae > Streptophyta > Magnoliopsida > Santalales > Viscaceae > Viscum > Viscum album. Next base: position 93,733,357 of record OY728132.1, on the reverse strand, counting down.
CTGGTCGACTAGCTATTAAGTAAAGTAAACTTCTTATCATACCTCTATAAGAGGTTTGATCTACTAGTTTCCCAGCTTCATCAAGATCTAAAGAGTTTGAGGTACCAATAGGAGTACTTATACTCTTAGTGTTGTCATAACCATACTTTTTGAGAAGATCTTTAATATATTTATGTTGAGATATGTAGGTGACTTCTGGTTTTTGAGAAATTTGAAAACCAAGGAAGAAGGTTAACTCACCCATCATACTCATTTCAAACTCATATTTCATTAGACTTGAATAAGAGTCGGTCAAAGATTGCTGAGTTGAACCAAATATGATGTCATAAACATAAATTTGAACAATCAAAACATTTTTCTTATCTTTCTTTATAAAAAGGGTTGGATCTGCATTTCCCTTAACATAGTTATTTTGAAGAAAAAATATAGTGAGTCTATCATACCATGCTCGTGGGGATTTTTTAAGGCCATACAGAGATTTGGTAAGTCTAAAAACATAATCAGGATGTTTTGTATCTTCAAAGCCAGGAGGTTGTTCAACAAAAACATCCTCTTGAACATAACCATTAAGAAAAGCACATTTCACATCCATTAAAAAAAGTTTAAAATTAAAGAATGCTGCAATGGCAAGTAGAATACGGATAGATTCCAATCTGGCTACTAGAGCATAGGTTTCTTCATAGTCTATTCCCTCTTGCTGTTTATAACCTTTAGCAACAAGTCTAGCTTTATTTCTTACTATGACTCCATTTTCATCACATTTATTTCTTAAAACCCATTTTACTCAAATAACAAAAGTTTCCTTAGGTCTTTCAACCAAGGTCCAGTCTTTATTCATTTCGAATTAATTTAGTTCATCTTGCATAGCTTTGATCCAATCATCATCACCTAAAGCTTCATCAGTGCTTTTGGGTTCTAATTGGGAAAGAAATGATAGATGTTCTACTTCATTTCTTAAGGAACTTCTAGTCCTTACAGGTCGATATACATCACCAATGATACTATCACTGGGATGATTCTTAAGAAACGCCTGATTTGGTTTTGAAAAGCATGTTCATCAACATAGGGTAGAATGTCTTTTGGGGTAAATGTATCAGAATTATCTTCTTGAACATTATCCTTATCAGAAGGTTCTTCTATCAAAGGTTGAATCAGTTTTTGTAAACACATCCGAGGATGTAGGCTGGGATGGTTTAAAAACAAGAGGATCAGACTCATCAAATTTTACATGTACTGTTCTTCAATAGTACAAGTATTTTTATTAAAAACACTATAAGCCTTAGATGTTGTGAAATAACCTAAGAAAATTCCTTCATCATATTTTGGTGCGAATTTATGAAAGTTATCATTAGTATTCAGAATGTATACTTTGCAACCAAAAACCTTAAAGTAGGATAGTCTTGGTTTTCTACCATTCCATAACTAATAGAGTTTTACTAAGAAAAGGTCTAATAAAAACTCGATTTATAGTATAGCAAGAAGTACTTACAGCTTCATCCCCGAAATGTATAGCTATAGAATATTCACTCAACATGGTTCTAGTTATCTCTTGAAAAATTCTATTTCATCTTTCAACTACACCATTTTGTTGAGGAGTTCTAGGTGCTAAACAATTGTGAGTAATAACTTTTCCACTACAAAAAGTTTCCAAATCATAATTTTGAAATTTTCATCCATGATCACTATGATTCATTTTCAAAGGAAGGTTTTTTTCATTTTTATATTGATCTCTAAAACTTTTGAAATAGGAAAAAGCTTCAGATTTCATTGCTAGAAAATAAACCCAAGTTAATCTAGTGTAGTCATCAACTAGAACAAACACATAGTATTTGCCTACAATACTTCCAGTTTGTGTTGGACCAAAAGAATCCATGTGCACTAACTCTAATGCATCAGTTTTTGAGACTTCACCGATTTATTAAAAACTAGATTTATTTTTCTTTCCATATTGACAAGGATCACAAACTTTAGAAGAATCAAATCTATGCTCCGGTAGATCCTTAACTAGTTTCTTCTTAGAGAGTTTACAGAGGTTCCTAAGGTTACAGTGACCTAGTCTTCTATGCAGTAACTAGGAATGATCTTCCATTGCACTTAAGAAAGGTAAATCGTGGCTTCTAAGGTATTATATGTTCAATGTGTAAATATTCTCTTGCCTATTGGCTGAGAGAATAAATTCTTCCTTGGAATTGTGAACTAAGCACTTATCATTCCTAAAATTCACAAGGTAACCTTCATCACATAACTGATTATGTTAATGAGGTTGTGCTTATGACCCCAAACAAAAAGAACATTTGAAATCAATGTTTTACCTAAAAGAACAATATTACCAATACCAACAATTTCTCCCTTAGCATTATCTCCGAAAGTTACCTTTCCTCCTTTCGTTTTGATAATATTTTCAAAAAATATTTTGTTACAGGTCATGTGCCGGGAACATCCACTATCCATGTACCATGGATTGTTGCTGGTACTCTCTTTATTTTCCTGAAATCAAGACGATAATTAGACTTTCGGAATCCAAACTTTCTTGGATCCGAGATTTTCTAGATAATAAAAATTTAGGAACCCACATCTTCTTAGAAAAGTAAGATTTATGAAAACCTAAGGATTGGGTTTTGTTTTAAGAACAATTCTTTGCCAAGTGACCACCACATTGATACTTGGTACAAAATGGGGCAATTTGAGGAACAAAATAATTGTTACTGAAGATTGGTTTTGCATGAGTATAACCAAATCCGAATTTATTTCTTAAAGGTCGTATTTGGGAATACATTTTATCAAAATTTTCCTGACCGTGGGTAAAGTTTGATAAACACTTCTTTAAGGAAAAAATTTCAGACTTGAGTTTTATAACCAAGTTTTTATCCACAAAATCATTAGTTTAATAACTAGAGATAGGCTTGAAAACATTTTTCATAGAAATTACTTTTTCTATTTCTTTAGAAAGTTTGTTCTTCTCAGAACTTACTTCCTCATGATTTTTTGAAATACATTCAAAATCAACATTTTTCCTATCAAAATATTTAGAAAGATCTGATATCTCTTTTGTAAGAATAGAATTCCTAGAGTTTGCCTTATCAAGTTTCTTATTGAGTTTGGAATTCTCAATATCAAGGAGTTCAGCAATCCTAGAGGCTTCTTCATAAGTAGGTGAAGTATTTTCTTTATCAAAAGAGGATTATTCATCAGAAGAGTTATAATACTTACTATCATTAGAATTTAAAGAAAAATTGGTCAATGATTCAGCATTTCGTACCTTAGCCATAAAACAATGATTATCAATAGGTAATCTGGCTATAAAACCAAGATTCTTCTGTCCTGAAGATTCATAATCAGAAGATTCATCTGAAGAGTCACCACCACTGGCACTCCAGGTGTCATTAGCTTTCAAAACTTTCTTAGCTTTTGCTTTATAATACTTCTTTCTGTTCTTGTCTGAATGACTTTCTTTCCTTTCTTTCTTTTTGAGCAAAGGGAAATCTGTTCTAATATGTCCATCTCTCTTGCATTCATAATAAGTAACTTATCCATCTTTACTATCTTTCCTTTCCTTTTTCTTATACTTGGATTAAAAATTTCTCTGGCCAGCTATCTTGTTCATCCTTCGAGCTATATTTGCTAACTCATTTTCAGAGACTTCACTCTCACTAGATTCAGATTGGAATATAACTTTCTTAGACTTGGATCGGGATACTCATTCAGGAGTCTTAGCTTTCATCTGATTTGATGTTGTTGAAAAATCAACAGTACCATTTCCATTTTTCTTCTTGATGTTTTCAGCATCTCTCTTCATACTTGTTTCATGTTGAATAAGAGTTCCAAATAACTCATCAAGAGAAATTTGAGTGACCTTTCTGTTCTAATCTATAACAGTTCTTTTGGATTCCCACTCATTGGGCATAATATCAATTATCTTACCCACAAGTGCTTCATCATCTAACCCATTTTCTCCCATTGACTTTAGTCTATTGAGGATAGTCATAAATCTCTATTGAACATTACAAATTGTTTCACCATAAGGAAAATTTAAGCCATGATATTCATCTCTAAGCATAGCTCTCCTAGTCTCAATCACTTTAGAAGATCCAAAGTGTGTAACTTCTATCTTCTTCCAGATACAATTAGCTACTTCACAAGAAGAAATTTGGCTATATATATTTCTTGTCATTGAACATAGTAATGTTTTACGTACCTTATAATTGAGTTGACACTCTTGCTTTTCCTAGTTAGTAAAAGTGCTAACGTCCTTATCAAGAATTTTATAATCACCAGTAAGAATAAAAAAGTTGTCTACTCCAGTATTGATAACAAAAGTCTTCATTCTATCTCTCCAGTACGCATAGTCATTACCATCAAATATTGGTGGTCTTGTAGGATTTAGATTATCAATAGACCCAACATTAATTCCTGCCATACATAAAAAAGCCTTCCGCACACAAACTTGTTAGTAGAAAAGATTTGTAATAACAAAGTTAGGAATGAGAAAGTTCGGAATGAAAATGTTCGGAATGAGAAAGTTCAGAATGATAAAGCGAGCAAGAAAAACTTATACGTGAGTACAAGTATTCCAGAAACCTGCTTTGATACCAATTGTAGGATCAAAATAATGATGTAGATGCTCAAAATACAAGAGGGGGGTGAATTTTATACTTTAAAAATTCCTTTGGAACCTTTAAAGTGAGTTATGAACAATAAAGATTTAAGTTTAACAAAGTTTAACTATGAAAATTCACAACACCTCTATTTCCAAATGAAAACTTGTAAAGAGATTCCGAAAGTAGGTTCCAGAAATATGGTTCCGAAAATTGAAACTCAACAAAAGATTACAATATGAGATTCTACCTTAAAGCTTATATAATCTAAATGAAACATAGTATAAGTAAGGAAGTATAAGAAAGTTATACTTTCCTTAAAATACAAAATGAAGCGGAAATAAACAAGTAGTAAAACTTCAAGTAAAAGGATATAAATATTTTAACCCAAAGATAAGGGTATCCAACAACTTTGGATAAAGGTCCCTTGATTTATACTTTCAAGAAAGTCTGTCTTACCCACACCAGGGTAAGCCCTCGATACGAAGATTGAAGTCTCTCTCTTGCTATCCCCGCAATCCCTCAACTTTAAGGTAGTTGGTAACCTCTGTCTTCCTCAACAAAGAATCCCTCAACTTCAAGGTGTTGGAAACCTCTGTCTTCCTATCCCCAGAAGTCCTCGAATGTGATCAACAACATTCGGAGTCTCACAAAGCAAAAATTGAACAAGCAGTTCAGTACACACAAGGCATGAAAATATTTCTCTCTCTAGAAATCACCTTAGCAGCGTGTGGTTTCTAGATTAATCAACTTCTCTATGTATATTTGAGATCTTTCAAATGAGATCTTATTTATAAGACAATTTCCAAAGGTCAGCTCCCACTTCCAACGGTCATATTTTCCATGAAAGTTGGAGGGACCTGTAGACGTGTAACTCCACCAACAGTTAATTAGAAACAGAATAGATGACATCATTTTATAAAAAACTATGTATAACTGAATGCACAACATCGTTTTGAAACAAAGCATTTGTGAGTTAAATCTAATCAATATTTCGGAGTGTAAGTAAGTCAAATGTTCGGAGTCTAACCAAAATGAAGTTCGGAGTCTATGTTAAGATATGTTTGGATTCTATTTTATTGGAATTAGGAGTCTGGTTTCACTAGATATTGGATTCTGAACCTCTAGAGTTTGGTGTCAAACTTCTTAAGAGTTAGAAGTCGAACTGCTTAAAAGTTCTGAGTCGAACTACTAAGGGTTTAGAGTCCAACTACTTAAGAGTTCGGAGTCGAATTGCATAAAAGTTTGGAGTCGAACTTCTTAAGAGATCTGAGTCGAACTGCTTAAAAGTTAAAAGTCTAACTACTAAAGATTATAGAGTCCAACTACTTAAGAGTTTGGAGTTGAACTGCTTAAGAGTTCGGAGTCGAACTTCTTAAGAGTTTGAAGTCGAACTTCTTCAGTGTTCGGAATCTAGAATTCGGATTAGAACTACATTACAAATCACATCCAGAATTCGGATCCTAAAAACAGAATGGTCCAAATTTTCATTATAAGGCTCCAAAATTTTTTTATGAATGTAGTTTTTTAATTTAAGAAAAAATATTTCTATGTATAAGAAAATCTAGGTTAAGGTAAATTTCCTTATAGAAGTAAATTTTCCTTATGGGGTAAAAATAATATTTGCTTAAGTATAAGGTGTTTCGGATTTTCAAAACAAGAAGGAATGGAAAATTAATAAGGAAATCCTTATTGACTCAACACCAAGGCCACCTATGGTGTGGTGACCCCCACCATTCCATGGTGGTGACTATTTTCTAAATTCAAATATCATATTTGAATATCTTTATTATGGAGAGATTCAAACTATTTTATAAAAAATATTGTATCTTTTAATGTTCAGTTTTAATTAATTTTTACTCTAATTAATATATATAAAACATTAATATTTAACATTTTATCCAATTATTAAATATTGATGATTTATTGGGTTTTTTCACTTGGTCTTTCATGCCACAATTCATTTCCATAGGTGATATCTTTGTTACCTAAATTTTCTCTCTGGGATTTTTTCCCTTTGTATTTTGAAAATCGCTTTCTTGTTTCGCCTAAGTCATTACACCCATGGTAAGTGGCTCTTCAAGTGATTTTCTTATAAATATAATTTTGAAGCTTTTCTAGTGGGTATTAGTATCTTATTTTCACTATTTCTCATATTATGTTTGGTTGTGAATTCATGATGTCGATTACACGGGTTTGGAATTTCTCTTACTTCTTTCCAGAGACCATCTTATTATTCGTTATTTATCACATTTTTTTACTTGTGAATCCAATTTTGATGTATGTTTCTTTTCCTATAAAATATTTTCAGAGAACTATATATAATAAATTTATATAAATTATTTTTTAAATGGATAATAAAATGATTATATCTTGTTTGTTATATTTTGTAAAAAAATTTATTTTGATAAAACATATATTTTCACCCTAATTTTGATAAAATAAATATATTTTTAAAGAATTATGAAATATTTTGAGAGTGTGGTTTTCAAAATTTAAAATTAATGAAATGGGTTTTGGAAAATAGATTATGAAATGTGATATTCCCTTTTAATCAAATTTGAAATATATGGCATGTGGGATATCTTGGAATATAAGAGGAAATGTGGAAATGACCCTTTTAATGATTTTATGGGGTTTAATCATTTGGTGTTCCTTTGTTGTCTTGGAATATTATTCTAGATACATGAATTCGACACTATAGAGGGTTAATCCATTCAATGATTATCTATTCCCTATCCCTTTTCTCAATGGACATATATAGTGAACACTAGCCCTGAATATTTCATATTCTATAAGAGAGAAATCTATATCGAATTATAGTTATCTAATCGTTGGTCCCCATTATCATTGACTTGATATTATTTTGTCTTTGATATTATTATATATGAACTATTTTATAAATATAAAATGTTGTATTTGAAATTTTATTTTAAATTATATTACATTTTATTGTTTTTAGTATTATATAATGTGGATTTACTTTACCATGATTTTGATATAAATCTGAAAAAAACACCTCCATGGTATTATTTTATTTTTTTAACATAAAATAAATATTATATAGATACTTTTTATTGAATACATTGGTGATATTATACTGATATATTTTCTCACACCATTCACAATCAATTATAGTGTGTATACCTTATTTTTTATGATGTATTAAATAGAAAGGGTTTGTAATGAGATTATGAGGATTATGTTAGTAGGGAATTGGTTGATTATGGTGAGATAATGGGATGTTTCCCCGATATCACATGGAGTTACTATCAATCGTATGAGTTTCTTTTATGGTTTTTGTGGATATGCACAATAGATTTTTACTTAATACCATGGTTATATCGCATACGCATTTTGTTTATTTTTTATGGAAGATTATTTTTCTAGTTATAATTATGCCAATATATGTCATTTATCTTGTTTCATGTTATAATAATTGTTCCCTTAGGTTTTTTTTGGATACCATGGAGGTTGTTTCTAGATCATGGGAATTAGAAAAGGGCTTCAGGTCAATTTTCAGACCACCTTTTAAGCTAAAATATATGGGTTGTCTAGTTTGGAATATAGAAATTTTGTCTAATAGATCTATTGAAATATATCATAGGATGTTATTAGATAATAAAAATTATATATGGGACCTAAGAAGTATTATTTAGTTTGTTTCTTTTGTAATATCATCATAATAATTATTAATATATAATGGGACATGTGTTCTATGTCTCTTGTTGTTGGGAATTGATTTATATCTGAAATTATGATTTTATTCCATGGGATTAAAATAATATTTTTTAGTGTCTAATAATATTATTAAATCATTATTATGTAGAATAATTCCAATAATATTTCTTCGAACGACTCTTATAGAATGTCTAATGTTATGTTATGTATAAGGGAGTATTCCTCTTGATTACAATCCCTACAAAACTGTCATATTCATAGTTCAATATGTTTATCGAACTATAGATCCTATTTAGAACACCTCACAAAATGTGTGACCTATAACTATATGAGATAATGATAGATTGTAGGATTTATTAGTCCAAAATACCATATTTTTAAAGGTAAAGAAAAAAATCCCATATAGAGATGGAATAGTTTAAAAATATAAATCTTGTATTTTTCTTCCTTGAGACAACAAAATATTTTAAGGTAAAGTGAATAATGTTAATTGTTGAGGGTTCTAAGAAGATGTAGTTGGATTTTTTGGATCATGAATATCAGAATGTGAATTATAATTGGTCTTCATCTCCACCGTATTTACATTGTTATACCACGAATCAATGAAAATAAAAAGTTATATGGACTTACACTCATTCCTAGTTAGAGGAAATTCAGTGACAGAGTATACAAATTTTTTTATGAGTTTTTTTATTTCACCCCTGGTGTGGTGATGAATGATAATATGAAGGCTCATAAATATCAACCTGTTGTGTGACCTGATGTCCTATTAAAAATGTATATTCTAATTGTGTCAATACATTCCATAACATTCAAAAAAATATGGTTGTAGAGATTGATATAGTATGAAATATAGTCTAGTTCCGATCATCCCTACTATACATTGGGAAATATTTTTTCATGTATAGAAGAAGAGAAAGTGGAATGACTGTTTCCTAGTAGATGTAGGTAGTTCTTATATGTGCAAATTTTATAATCCATAAAATGTTCCAAGAATTGATTAATTTACATGATATGAGAGTTGTAAGGTATGTCCCCACTTATGTTATTTCCCCTCACATCAGAAGAACTATAGTGAATATGGTCACTGAGTCCATCTATAGAGGATGTTCTTGGTTTTTTCTACACCATATTTTGGATGCTGGTCTTTAAATCTAATGGAAACTATGGTGTGGTCATAATTTTTAAAGTCACAATTAATCCATCCATATGACTCCAATGTGAATAAATTTCTAATAGGATAAGAAATTTGGAAGTATATTGTTGTGAAATCATCTATAGTGAGTGGTTTCATTTTATACATCATATAGGATGACTTATTTCTCTGATACAGGTTTCATAAAATTTTTTATATCTTCCCATTCCATGGATTTGTTGAAATTTTTGACAGGGATCATGTCTTTTTATATTAAACTTCATAAACCTATGGGAAAGTAGAAAGAGAAATGTTTTTTTTTTCATCATGTAATGTTTTAGTAGATAATGATGAGTTAATATAGGTATTTGTTATTATTTTTTCGTCATTTCAAAATTATTTTATGTATTAGTTGGTAAGTAACTCCATGATCAATGTCCGATTATTATCATTTTTGTTCATTAATATATATGAGGATCTAACATGTGTCTCTAGGAGAGTGGGATCTAATGTATTTTCTTTTAGGAATTTCTCACCAAGAACATAACATTCCATTTTCATTAATTTTCTTTTATCATGGTTAGTTATTTTCCTATTTCCATTATCCCATGGTTCTTCAAGATTTCCCCAATGGTTTCCCAGAATACAATTTCGGTATTCATTTACAACGAGAACTGGAGTTCTTAATAGATTTGGTACATGGTAATCAAATGATAAATAAATCCACTTAACTATTGTATAAAATTATTTTGAAGACTATATGATCTAATTTGATAACATATTAGAGAATGGAATTATTCATATTAGTGGTTCCTCATGGCTGTACCATGTTATCATTTCTAAAAAGGATGATGGTTCTATTCTCCACTACATGAAATATCAGAATTGTAATAAGAAACCATTGATTAATACATATCATTTTCTACATATCAATGAAACAATTTATTTAATAATGGGGTTTATATGGTTTTTTAAAATTGAAAATTGGTTTGGATATCATCATCTCAATGTTTCAAAATTATATATTTTGATGAAATATTTCAGGATGAGGTGTGTAATTTTTAAATATCATTCAATTTTTTTTCCTAAATAATGTTCTTATAGTGTTTAATTAAATAATAAATTAGGTAATACACTAGTATATTTATACCATTTTTTCCTATTTTTTAATGATATTTTTCTTCCTCAATGATATGAGCATGATCATGATCACTATATGATTTTTATTGAAAATTAACGAGTCGTTACATTTATGAGAAGATATCAAAATGAAATTTCTAGACATGAGATGTAATTTTATTTTTTAATGTGACTTTAGAAAATAGAGTCTCAGTTGATCATGAAAAGGATATCGAATTCATATCATTAGAAGAAATAAAAAATTCATAATAAATTGATTCTTACTTCATATTTTATATTATTATATGTTCATTATGTATTTTTGGAATCTTTCATAACTAATTTCAGATCATACCACGAATTGGGTGATATTGTTTAGGGGTAATAAATTTAAGTCTTTATTTATTGAGTTGAAATGATATCTATCATTGGACCCTTTATGATATTATTCGAACCTGGTAAATTATATCTAAGATATGATCTTATTTTGGATCTTATTGTCATTCTCATTTTAGGAGCTTGTGACAATTTTGAATGATTTTTACTATTTAAGACTATATCTTATCATTGTGTTGTTCATAGTATATTCCAATCATAAGATATATCATTATATATTTTCTCAAAACTACATGATCATTAGAAAAATTAGATGTGTTATATACCTCTATAATTATTACATTGAATTTTCCAAAATAACTGGAAAGGGGAATTCATTTCTAAATATCATTACAGAATGGTTCTCTCTCTGGTTGTTATAGATTTAAAGGAGGAGTGAAACTGTATTATGATTTCCACTTAGTTTGATATTGATTAATCACAGTATGATTCATTAATGGATATTTCTAGTGTTTAGTTACCCTCATATATCATTGAGATTATTCATTTGGACCATTTGAAACATTATATGACTAGAGAAATCCAAGAACCATGTTTTTGTAGGGAGACCATTTATGGTTGTTCTCTTCTCTCTATTAGACTTCTTTGGATTAGGCAATAGTTCATCATTCGATTAAAATTATGAAATTCATTGATACATGATTTACATAGTACTTTTAATGGACATAAAACCTAGAACTTGGAAGATGTATTATGACTTAAGATGAGGATATTGGATTCCTAGTATAATGTCTGTCATTTTGGATAATGTTTTTATTTTTTACACCTATATGAATATTAAAGTAGTGAACTTGAAGCCTTATGACATTCCTCAACATCATATAAAGATATCATGAAAATGTGATGAGGTATCCGTGGTCTTCATTATTTGATCAAAATGAAATATTATAGTAAACAATTATATCATGGTGTTGATTGATCAATTGCTGAAATTATAATATTCATTTTTATAAATGACACATCCTCGGTTAATGATCCAAATTTGTTGTACCTGTACAAGGTTGTGAATTCACATGAGGTTCTCTTACCCATTAGCTTATAAAAGGATATTTGTTTATGTATATATTCTAGAAAAGTATCCAAGATGATATGGGGACTTAGGTAAAGAGATTTTTATATTTCAATAAACTAATGGAAGGACATAAATATCATGCTATATAGATTCTAGGGGTAACTATTCATGACAAAATCATTGGTTTCAAATAATTTTCAGAGATCCATTTGGTATTGGTCAAGATTGTATTATAATAAAATATACACATCCTTGATCTGAATTGTTCCCTTCCAAGATTTTTATAGTTGACAAATAAGGTAATCTCTTTGTGGATCTGTGGTTGGTGAGGCCTCTCTTGTGGGGTAAAGTATTGTTTAAGATATTTTTTATGATTATTAAATATATATGTCTATTCCTAGTTACTTATAAAGTTCGATATAAATCTATTATCTATTGTTGATTCCATCCTTTGGATTTTTTTTATTAAGACATCTAATAAGTTTCTCCTTAGTTGGGTCACCATTATCAATGGATATATTCGAAGTTAACTCTACTATATATTAGGACATTTTATATCACCTAGTGATTCATACATATTTCATATTAGTTGGAATTTTTGGATCAGTGGATATGTATTATTAATATGTACAAAAAATCTCCACTGAAGAAGTATCATCACCATTCACCCCATATTCAATGATAGGAGGATGTTGAGTTATAATAGGACATTTCTATTGCGGAATAGCCTATAAATATAATGGAATAAGAAATAAATTATTACTTTGGTGTCTATATTTTTTTTGATAATAGTCTTATGGTGATAGAGTTTATATTATAATGAGACATGGGATAAATAATCATTAGTGAGGGAGTTATGTCATCATCTTTTTTGGAGCATCATTATTCTAGACATCCTTTTTGGGGGAAAATTTTTCTATAGTACAGAGTATATAGAATCTTATCATGAGGCATGTTCCCTATTAACGTATATATTGGTTCATAATGGTTTTATGATATGCTTTATGGATTTTTATTTTAAAAAAATGATTCTCACTTTCCAGGGGAAAATAGTTTGGACCACAACATGGTCCGTGTGGATTTTCCCTTGGGGTTCACCAATGTTCTATAGGTATGGAAAACACACCCTAAGCATTATGTGGTATGGGTCATCACCACTTTGTGTCACCCTATTTTCTATGAAAAATAGTATCGATCATGATTGTGGTTGAGGCCATAGCCATGAAAAATCGTTTAAAAAACCATTGCAAGATCATAGTCACATGGAATTCCCGGAACCATGGGGTGGTACCCCCAAGGAATTAAATGGAGTTGTGAACCCACAACATACCGTGGTGGACTATGTTTATTAATTTTTAATGGATTATTTGAAGAAAAATTTTGTGCAGAGAATTACACTCAATTAAGAAAATTTCATGATCATTTAAAAGACAATTTATATATGTTTTTACTCTAATATAATATATAATCCCGCAATATTTAAATAATTTCTCCAATATATAGATTTGGATTATATATAAAGTGTTATTGAATTACCCTTCATTCCTCCTTTAATTGACTTAGGAAATGAAATTCTGATCTCAATATTTATTATTGGATGATTTTCCTTTGATTTGATAAGCCTAGTCATGTTACATACAACTTATCCAATTGGGGGTCATGGTTCCTCATGTTATGGATTTCTAATGATCAGTTGGTGGGTTTTTTGGGTGGGTGGGGGTCTCTTATATAACTATTTCTATATGAATATTTAGTTTGTTCTTCATGATATGTATTCCTTATAGTACAAATTACTCTTTCTAGTACTGAGTTAATTTTCGGTTTTTAGCTATGTATAATATTTTTATATTCATGTAAACACAATTTTATGATAGTTGATTACCTCTCTATCCAAATATTGTACAATCATAAAATCACTAGTTTTATAAAAAAAATTCTAAATAATAATTGTAAAAATTCCATAATGTTTTAATATTTTCTCATTAATAGTCATTGATAAAATAGTTTTTAACTCTTGTTTTTGTAATAAAATATGGATTCCAATTCATTATAGATAGTTCATTAAAATTTGTTTTTAAAGATTTTTATTTTGAAATTGGTTGTTTGGAAATAATTTCTTAAATGTGATAATCATTTCTAAATCAATTTTATAGATAAATCATACGAGATCCAAGGGAACATACGAGGAGGTATAGCATTTGGAATCATCTTCGTTTTTATAGTAGGATAACTCAATGGGTGTTCTATTATTCCCTAGGACTTTTTTATTAGGTACATGATTCAAAAAACACAATGGGATCATCAATTATATTTTATTCTATTCACAAGGGGTATTGTTATAGGGACATGATTCCAAATCCATATTGGCTTCATCAATGGGGTGTTCCCATATTCTACAAAAAATATGATTATAGGTACATGTATAGAGTACACTAGTATTGAATTTTTTTATTAATATATATGTTACCAATATATCTCATACATATTTTTTCCTAGGTGTTATCTCTATTGTGATGAACATAAAATTTCTTTGGTTTTGATGGGATATATGAGACATGCATTGATAAATTTGAAATGGTATGCAGTAAGTGTTCTTTTAAATTATATTTCTAGGATTTCATTTTTTATCTATGAATATGGGAATATATTTACAATGATTTTTATATAAATGTAAATACTACATAATCATTTAATGATTTTCAAATATTTAGAATCTACTGATTATTTTATAGAGACTATTTATGGAACAATATGGGGGGATCATAATGATCTAATTTATTTTACAACCTAAAAAATACCATTGGTCTGTGTAAACCTATTATTCTATAATTTAGTATAGGGACTGGAGATGCGGTGAGGTGGTGAAATTTATGTATGTTCTGAATGTGTAGATATTAATGGGATGGTAAGTATTTTCCCTCATATCACACATTGTAATTGTCTATATTTTTTGGTCATGTACATTACGTTTGAATAGATTCCTTGCTTATATCTGTACCACTAATGGATTCATTTTATTGGAATATTACATTCACATTAATATCATTCTATATATATGACTTGAATCTTATTCCGGATTTGGAAAATTAGTCCCTATTGAAATAGTTAGATGCTTGAGTGATTGATTCCATCCCATGTGGATTATTAATTCCAATATGATAATACCATGTATAAATTATTATCCTATTGGTATAGAACATTTAGGCGCAGTTAGAAAACTTTTTCTATAATATAGGTACATGAAATTTTCATACTATTGATATCAATATGATTTTGTATTTAAATGACCGAGAGGGATATTTTTCACCACTCAATATATATATGACAATAAAAATCTATGGGTATTCAATATTTTATAGGTTTGGAGGATTTATTATTAATTATATCATGAATGAGTTCAAAAATTTTTTTACAGATCTCATCACTATATTAAG
Source organism: Viscum album (assembly GCA_963277665.1). NCBI lineage: Eukaryota > Viridiplantae > Streptophyta > Magnoliopsida > Santalales > Viscaceae > Viscum > Viscum album. The sequence goes on along the minus strand of OY728132.1, from coordinate 93,717,985 downwards.
GATTATTTAGAATGAAATTATATGTTTAGTCTTGAGATAAGATATGATATTATAGAAAATAAATGATGTCATTTTTTTCTTATAGGTGGATGAATAGAGGACATGAAGGGTCTATATCTATTTATAATCTAAAAAATAGATAATTTACTGAAGAATTATACTATCAACATTAAAAAGAAAATGGACATTGGATGAGAAGATGCCTAGATTTCATTCATGGGTTACAAAATATTAATAAAAAAAATATTATTAATATTTTTGTTAGAGAACACATTACATGTTTTTTATGGTAATATGAAACAACATACACATTAATAATATTTTGGAATATTTTTAGAAATTTTAAATTGAAAATATATATCTTTAGAATATTAAACATCTAGATGAACATGATATATACTACTTCACCGAATTATGGTGGGTTATATTTATCACATAAAATATCTTTAGGATTATGAATTTTTAGAAATATATATTCATTGGGGTTAAATTCTTAGATATTAATGATATGCAAACCAAATTTTTTTTTTTGTAATGGACATTCAAAATCGATCTACTCCCAATTTCAATGGGATACAATATAATTGTTTTTCATCTAGATATACAATTCTTATATTATATATAATCTAAAATGTAATCAAAATGGAATATATTTTAAGAAGTAAAGTGTGAATGTTTCATTTTTAGATTCATTATATGATGTATAGGGGATGACACATATCATTGTTATACAAACCATTGTAAATTTTCCTGGTTTAGTTATATTGTTGGATCATCCCTAAATGATCAGTCTCATGGTGTGATGTTCACTACAATTGACAGATGATTTGGTATCTGAATTATTGGTCTATAAATAATGGTTTTCAGATCATTATTACATATTTAAAATTGAAATCACTATCCCTAATCAATAACATGGTTCATCTAGTCAAAAGTAAAGAGTTCTCACCTACCATTAACATCATACTCTGTCATAATACCCTACCCCATGATGGGGTAGGAGGGAATTCAATGGGAGAATAATTGTGTGGAATGTCATTTTGGATGATTGTTTCACTAACTAGTGATTTCACTCACATTCCTACAATTACACATAGAAAAGTCATAATTCATGATATTTAGGGTTCAGTTGTATTATCCTAAAATATATATTATATGGAGGGTCACATACTCATTGATACATTGCAGACCATGGACATTGGTAAGACTCCTTGAAATCTCAAAAACATCACCTTGTCCATTATGTAATCGAACTATAATTTATGGTTAAATTATTATTTGGACACAATCTCTTCAATTGGATTCTTAACTAATTTATATGATCATGAGATATCTTGATAATCCATAATGAGGTTATCCAACACACCTAGTATGAGGGAATTGATGCCAATTTCTTCCTCACCACCATAGGTGGTTAAGATGAAATTTCCACAATTTATTCTAGAATAAATTCCATTCTCCTATAGAATAATAAACTTTTTCATGGGGATTCTCATAGTTTATGTCACATAAACCTATAATTCCTCTTTCATTTGGTATTTCATCCCAAGTTTATTGGGAATTTTAATTATGGATATATTTTTTTATATTGTAAGAGATTATTTAACAGAGGAGTTAAATTATGGTGGTTACATTAATGCTAGACGAATTTATGGAAAAATAAGTGTTTTTATCATATTTTTTATATATGTGATTATTTTTTTAGTATTAGATGTTTAAAATTATTTACATGATGGTTTCAGAATACATTCATATTACTGATATATTTGTATGAAATGATTGAAAATTCTATAAGGACTATTTTTTTAAAAAAAATAGATAATATTTTATGTATGATATTGGTTAAAATGAAGCTAAAATAGTCCCTCCATATGAAAAATGTTTTATATTTTTTAATAATGTCTTATTTTCTATATAATACTATCATGAAATTAAGAAATATGGAATTTGAGTAGAAATATATGCATATAATTTTTAATATATTTATATTCCAAATATGAGAAATATGTTTTATATCTAATAAAAATAGGGAATGTGTTTCTAAAAATTGAATTTTAGAGAAAGAAATATTTTCGTTGAGGTTTTCAGGAGTCTGTTTTATCTTACTGTAGTTTAATGTTTCACAAGTAAAATATAAAATCATTAAAACTAAAAATAAATTACAGTCTATTATTAAATATATTTCTGGATTGGTTTTAGAGTTATTATACTAATGTAAGAATTTTATTTTGATAAAACATAATCACTTAGTAAATGATGAAATTTATTGGTTTAACAATAATTGTTAAAACCCTTGAATGAATTTTATATTTTAAAATTATGTTTTTAATATAAAAAGATTTTATGTGGAAATTAACTGAGTTCAAATACCATGTTCAATGATTTCACCTTCTTAAATATAATTATTAGGTCATTATTTTATTCAATAAATAAACATTCATTTATTTTACTAGCCAAAACGGTGTATTTGTATGTTTTATAAAATTGCCACATAGAGATGTGGTAGGAGTTACAAAGAGATGTAATGCATCTTACAAACCCAGAAAACTATAGAAAATACAACTATTCTCTTGTGGAATGTCATGTGTTATATAATCAAATAATTTCAAATGTATTATTTTTTTATTATTAAAACAACATTTTATGTGTATAAAATGTATGAGGTTATTAGAAATTCTACATATTCCTTTTCATTATTTCATGTTGTTTATATATATTTTGAGAAATTAAATTACTATTGATGACCGAATGTATAACATTGAGTTATCATTAATAAATTTTTGTTAGGATGTATTACTATTCCTGAGGAAATTATATTCTAAGAATTAATAGGATTATCTATACAGAGACAACAAATTACTATGAAATAGAAAATGAGAGTTCTGTTTGGAATAGAATAAAAATAATTCAACATGGAGTGTCATACACTATATATTTGGTATGTTTTTTCATGACCCCTCCTAAGAAGGCCTAAGATGTGAATACCCCATTCATACCATGGGCATAGTACCATCACTGAGTAGGAATATCACACACATTGTATGACATATCCTAATGTACATATACACACACAATTATAAACATACACATACAATAATAAATTTTATGAAAAGTGACAATCGATAATGTATACCACTAAAATACCATTATTAGAATATTATAAAAAAGTTCTATAATAATAATAGAAAAATAATATTCCCCCAAAATATACTTAATACTATTACAAACTATGGTGTAGGCGAGTAATTCTATCAAATCAACCCCCATAACACACATCAATCTATCTGTCTCACTATGATCTTCCTTATCTTGATCCATCTAAAACTGTTTCAGTAATGTGGTCATCTAAATATGACATGACACGTGTGGGAAAAACCATGTAATGATGAATTTAATAATACCCAGTAGGAATAAACTAATTCACTAGGTATATAGAATCAAGAATAGTAGTCATTTCAACTTAGGTATATGTCAAAAAATATATATGGAATGAATATATAGATAAACACATAATAGACACGCAATCTCAATTTAATATCGCAACACTATTCCCATCCTATTATTCCTTTTTAATGTTCCATATATAAGTCACCCCATAGAAAACACTGCATGAATCAGATGTTAGTAATAAATTTCATCTGAGATGTGGTGATCTTCAGGTCAGTCCATAAGAAGTTCACATTTGAAGATTTTCAATATTTATACAAATAATTGGACACACATAGGCCCAAGGGGTAAACCAACAACCACTTATAGATTAACATGAAATGTAGATGATCAATGGACATGTAGTGTTAGTCCTGAGGATGATAAGTACCCCATCTAGGGAGAATGACGGTGATATAGGATGTCACTGTAGGCCTCATGGAGGGATTCCAGTGACTCTATCTGAGATTTATAATTCCATTGAAGGGATAAACTTTGTATGTGTCGGACATGATTCCATAATAAAAAATTGGTTATGGATCAATGGAACACACACTAATGAATCATGTCCATTATGAAGGGAACCATGGTTTAAATAAATAATTGAGTAAGTACACATCATGTATTAGAACTACACAACATGCCTATTTGGATCTACATTCTTCCAATGTATCACAGATCAAGACAATGTCTATGTGCAACTGAACTGTGTGTGTGGCCACATCACCACCAAGGCTATACTCCCTTTATTTGAAGAGTCACCCAAAAATGTGTAAATGTGTGTTTCATGGTCCACATGATGTGTAATTCAACAATAAATACTGATTGTGTACACCCATTACACACTGGTCTCACCATATATGAACCACTGGACATGTGGTAGGGACCACATAATATGTTATCCTTTTCTATACATATAAACTCGAGTTGTTTCTCAGGAGGATCTGATTGCATTGTAATCTAGATTACATGTTGTCTGACTTGGGATTTTCCAGAATCCAATATATTCTTAACACATAAACACCTAATTCTATGGACATTGATATGGCTAAGAATAACATCAGTAAGAAAGGAATGAGCCTATTTGAACATTATCATCACCACTTTCTAGAATTCGGTCACCAACTGTAGGGATAAATACTTCTCTCTCATCACCTTCATTCCACATAACAAATCCAACATGAATAACTCTGATCTAGACCTAATATTTCACAATATCTTAACTCAATCATCAATATGAAATTGGATCTACAATATCAATCCGTTGTTCAATGAAATGGGGGCATAAAAAACGATTGCAATTTATTTGACGAAGCACAAGCCAAATCAAAATAAAGTGATGATAAAATGAAGAATGTGGGGAGAAATTTCAAAAACACATACCAAAAGAATTTACAATTACCAATGTTCACGTTTGAATTCATTTTTTACCATTATAATTATTAATGAATTGATAAAATATAATCAATAATAGAAATCCCCCAATATTTTATAAGCCTAACCAATAACATCAATATTCACGTTCCATAAATAAATTTTTTATTTTATTGACTCATGTTCACCACCAGAATAAGGAAATGTGGAAAAATCAACAAAAAAATAATTTCCTACATTAATATGGATCGATCATTGATGAAGAACATATCCATTTTTTTATTTTTTTTGAGATACTTAAATATCATTGCACACTGTTAGTCGATACACAATTTTGTTATTTTTTGTAGAGAAAATACACCAATTCTCTATCCAACGTCCCCAAGGATATGTGACTGGCCCCATTATTTCTCTTACATTAATATTTATTGAAAAAATTAGGGCAGGAAAATTTGAATATGTTAGTTATTTTAATCATTTTATTTATTTATTCATCCTCCCATGATTATGCCCTTCTTGAATGTATGATTTTCTCAAATTTTATGTTTCACACAGGGTAAAACACATTATATGATCTCAATTACCTCCAAAAATATATAATTCTAGTCATTTATTGATAGTTAACAAATTTTAATGGAAACATGTGCATCCATGATAATAAATATTTTTAATATATTTCAAAAATTAATTCTAGTACAACCGAACCTAGGAATCCTATGTCATCTCAACACATAGCTTCAAAAACAATTTATATTATATTGTAATGTAATTCATGATAGCTCCATGTCATTAAATTATCCCCATATTATAGATTTACATCTCTAAAAAAAATGAACATAAATATGTTCGTACTCGCATGAAGCTGAGTCATTTCTCTTAGGTACTCTCCCAATGACTCCTTTGCTAACATCTAACACAAAGAAAAGGTATTTCCCAACCATGATGAATATTATCATAAAAATCCTCATTATCTATCGGATACTCTCAAAAGGAAGATAATTACTTTATGTAATTATCTCCCCAATCGAAAACATGTGGGGGTTTATGTATAAACATCATCATATATGACCCCTGGTGATATAGATAAGTGGTATGCCTTCTATCGAACTCTATAATGAATCAGAAATCAACCAAATATTCTCATATATATATTTCATCCATGACCAATTCTCCAAAACCCATATCGAGGTGATACTCTTAGAACAAATTCTATCCCTCTTTGAAATCAAAAAGCCTCAATCTTCAGTTCGAATAGGACTTTAGATGGATCATTGTAGTCTTTATCCACTACTAGATGTTATGAAACTTCTCAATGGTGGTTCAGACCAACCCAAAAACATACGTACTGATAGTACTAGGTAGTTCCAGTGTAGTGGTGACCTAAATTGTCACCCGTACAAGTCCTATAATAGTTTTTGGCAAATGGGGTGATGGATGAATGTTTTTTTATTCAAACAACACAAATGTTAGGTGATACTCCAATCTATGGTCATGTCTGACATCCATGATAGAAGAATGTCCATCAGGACCTGAATTTTGTTCTCAGTATGGCCATTAGTTTGGGGGGGAAACATCATGATCAATTGAAACTGATTATCATTTGCCTAATTAAATTCTCCCCCAAACTGAGATTTTATGTGATCATTGTGGTTTGAAATGATCTTAAAGGTAACTCCATTGATCCATACATTCAACATCATGTAAAAGCATCACAATCATTCTAAACACTTCTTTCTATCATTTAGGATTTGGGATGACGTTTTGAGTTTGTCAACGATTTCCCAAATGGAATATCATCCATAGATAAACATGGAATCCCATAAACAAATTTCATGTTTATCCCATCCCACATCCACTATAGTACCCTGAGGGGTTGAGCTAAACCAAAAAAACCTCATGCTCATCCTTCACATACTCATATGTAAAGCATCAAAAGGAAATCTCTGAAACTCCCTTCATCTTCCTTGTCCACCCTAACTGATGCTGATTCTCCAGGGATAACATCGACACAATGGGATGTTCAACTATGTGTGAATTGTGAAACCCATTCTTAAATTCATCACTATACCCAATTTCTACCATCACATGTCCTAAATAATGATTTAAATTCTACCCACTATTTTAAAATCAATTAGGAGCATTTCTAGTGGATATATGAATATATATGGTCTTTTATTAATTATTCCCCAGTTGAGACTCCCTAACCTACTATATATGAAGGGGTAAAAAACACTAACAGGAGATAAGAAGTATCTTCATGATCCACAACAGATAACATAAAATGTGCTAACTGTTCTGACACCTCACTCAGTAAAATAGAATAAGATCCCATGATAAAAGAATTTATTACCATATTCCCCTTTCCTTTAGTATAATCTATCTCATAGTAATTATCCGTGAGAAAATATATCCATCAACTCTATATATTGTTGTGATCCTTTTAGAAAACACTTACTTGAGACAATTATGGTTATAATACATAATAAATCACAAACATATAAGGTAGTGTCATAAAATATTAATTGTCAGGATAACTGTTGTTAGCTGAAGATCATGTTTTGAATATTTATTCTCATGTGGTATCATATAACACAAAAATAGGCAATCACCACCCAACTATACATAGAAACACAAAAATCAAACTCCATATTGCATCATAGAAGAATTAAAACATGACACCCTCCTATTGAAATCTAAAGAGGCTATTTGTTGTAAATATCTACCTCAACTCCTATAACCCCTCTTTTAACCCCTTTATCAACATGATTAGATTCCAATTAATGGTAAATACTATAAATTGAAATAATAACTTTGAGGAATTGGGTAAAATGTCTCATATTCTATTTCCATCCCATGATTGTTTCATTACTCTATCATGCTCTATGGTGGATCCCATGTCCATATAACCTCGACCTTCCGTGGGTCCACAGCATCACCAACTAATAAGATGTTATTTCCCAGATAGTGGTCCCCCTCATTAAAAAACTATATCTTCAATGGAATAAAATATATATGGAGCTCTTTGGGGATGTCTGAGACCATCATCATGTGTCGTCTATAGTTCTTCACAAAAAAGAGTATATTAGAATATTGTTAGTAAAGTATACCAAAAATCCATACCAAAAAAGGATGAATGATCAAGTTTATGTGTCCCATTAACACAAAAAGTATGTTTTTCATGAAAAATGATATCATCATGTACACATATTGATCATAATGAAATTGAAAAATTATCTTCAGTATATCCTAATCTCATACACATAGATAGTGATATCCTAATATGAGTAAAATCATTTAGAACCATCAATCCCCTATAATCTGATATAAGAGATCATCGATCCTAATAACTAGATACCTTCTATTTATTTTCATATAGTTTATGTGAGGGTAAGCCACATAATACCTCAATATACTACCTTCCATCTACGAAAAAATAATACAGAAGACCATAGTGAAACAATGGGTCAGACAAAGAAATTCCTCTACTTATCCTCTAACCACACCCTAATCTCAAGAATCGTTTTTGGATCAATGTGATATTCTGGTGTAGATATTGGGGCTATATTGGGGTATAAATCAATGTAAATGTCAATATCATAGTGAGGAAATAATCCTTTATTTACCTTAAGAATGATTCCCTCATACTCTTCATCAATATAATGTAACTAAATGCTTGTTGAATCAAATACCCCCATATAAAATCTACATAGTTGTTATGTAATTGGATGCAATATATTTTTCATTATCCTATATTTCTATTACTAGGTTACTATTAAATCCACAATGTTAATCCTCATATCCTCCACATGGTCACATTAAATTCTCTTCTTCAAACACTCTATCGGGGAATGAAGTACAAATAACTAGTACATTCTTATGATAAAATCATATAGCCTCATTTCTATTAAAAAGTTATTTAAATAGAATCTATCCCCCCCAAGAGTCATGTCATTAACGAGTCTCCTCCTATAAGAGTATCAAGATGCAAGGGTTGGGCCAAGGGAATGAAAATAATTTATGTCTATAAAAATTGTAGTGGAAGGATAGTAGTGGATATAAACTCTATTTATTGAAATATATATGATTTAGATAATACATATACCGTGTCTCAAATAATCCCTAGAGACGTTGGGTCATACTCCTTGATTGCATGCTACTATTCTCTCCCCTAATCACTAGCTCCTTGAGCTAGGCAGGGACCATATGGGGATGATGGTCGAAATATGTCATAATTTCATACACCTCCAAATTCTCACCAATATCCTACATCATTCCCATAACCCAACACACATACCCACTTCAATGGTTACCTATACCTATGGGTCCATCTTCTGCCTCAATATCAGCAACACATCAAGCCGAGAAATCTCATGCATGATCCCATGACCATTATAAGGGTAACACCACCAAACTCTAAGATCAATTGGCTCATCCTATGATCCCTACAATATATAACCCATATTCATATTCCACCCCATGAATTGTTTCATATGTCTGTGTCCATATGTCTATTGTCATATCCCTTTTAGAAAATTATCTACTACTATGTTTCCACATTGAGTGAAAACTGTCTCTTCCTTCGTAGTAAGAAAACAATCAACTACAAAATCCTTCCCCACAACCCTATAATATGTTGGAAAAAATAGAGTTGTCACAATGGTATAGATGTCTCTCTACATTCTTCTATCACAGGTATGACCCTGAAATATCTTAATTTGTACTCTATCCACTGAGTATCGATACATGTTAGTGAAAATAGATGAATACTCAACCATAATAATAATTCCCTAAATGAAGCTATAAAGCCTATTATAGTATACATCCCACAATGTACCTATTAAAACATCCACTTTGAAAAGATTTTGTAACACTAACCATAGTATAGTTTCCTCATCATATGAGTGAGTAAATAATAATCATTATCATATTAATGATCCATTGAGAAGGATTTCATGAAGGACTACTATATGACTTTCTGTTGTTTGGACAAGAATAAATAATCACATCAAAATCTCAGACCCATAATGAGGACCCTGTGGGTCTGGATTACAATTGATACTGAGCAGTCATATCATCAAAACATAAGAAGTTTTATCATCCTGAACACCTCATCCACTACCAATACCATATAATTATCAATAGGTGGTTGTATTACTAATTCATTAAAAAGAGTTAAAACATTTAAAATAGGTCCCTATATTGAAGCTTGGTAACTCAAGGGATCATACTCATTATCTAGATATTGAAACCATGATGGAAATTAACATAGAAGAATACATTGAATATAAAAGGATGTACCAAAGTCAATGATTATGTCTATAGAGATGAGTGAAGGATGAAATGGGAACCACATACTATTCATATATGATTTATGTACAAATTTATTCCAAATAACTAGTTCTTACATGTAAATAGAAAATAAGAAGTTTGTAAGAGTCATGGTGTATTGATACATCAATCACAACAAAAATATTTGAGTCCCTAGCCCAAAATCCAATTTATAAAAATATAACATTTTTCACATAAAACCATAAAAAGTATCGTAGAATACGGTCCATATTTGGAACTAAATATTCTGATGATAAATTTTCATGTGTTTTCTTAACGGGGCACGAAGCACGACTGCCCCAATCCCACCTCAAAATTGACAAGGGATGGATACCAACACCATGGATGCATCTCACCAACATGGGGAGCCATATCATATTGTAATTAGACACACACACAAACACAAACACATCTACAATCTCATAAAATTATTAATTGTAACAAATTACAAATAACCATTCAATCATGCGTCTAATATTCAATGATAAGATTACAAAAAAAGTTACTATAAAGAAAAGGGACAAATGTAATACCACCAATAGAAACCTAAAAAAAGTTCACCCTATTATGTAAGAGAGGGATAATATCAATGAAACCATCAAAACATATATAATTATTTATTCCTTGAATAGTGTATCATCCAATTATATTAATAAGGGAAGACTATATTCGATAGTGTAATGATATGCCACATCGAACATAATCCAACAACTATATATTATTATTTAAATGTTCCACACTACAACATAGAAGTAAATATATCTTGTATGAATAGAAATATATTATTTAATAATTACAAATAATGGAATTATTCAATATGAATTTATTGGTATGCCTTTATAAACAAATCACATCTTCTTTTGTAAATTCATTTTATTTTTCATGAAAAATACATTTTCTTGAATAATGATACATTATTCCCTACAAGATTGAATATTATAATTTCCAAAGGGTATAAAAAATTAATTTTTAAAAATTAATTTTCTATTTGAAGTTATCATGTTAATATTATCTTAAAAAGATTTTTTTTATTATTTTCTATAAATACTAATTTTTTTAATGAATAGTGAATATACTATTTTTATTTTGGAAACTGTATTTTTTTACAAGGGGAAATTATGTTTTTGATTGTTTTGAAATTTAAATTGTTTAATTTAAATGAACATAATACAAATATGATTTTTATAATGGGATTTATACTTGAATTTATTATATAATTTTTTTATAAAAACAATTTTTTCTAGAAAAAAAAATTTCTTTTCACTTTCCGGTTAAATTTTAGTTAAATTTGTCTAATAATGGGTTCTGAATTTAGAAAATAATCTTCCAAAATTGGAATAATATGGTCCAAATTTAATAAATTTCTATATATAATTTATATACAATATAAATAATAAACCCATATCTTTTTATTACCAATGTTTAAGATAAACTAGTTATGAAAGGAAAAATATAAAATGATTAGTTATATAAAATAACCATAACACCTATCCCAATATTATTGGATGTGTATTTTTGGGGAAAATCATCCATGGACTGAGTTTCTGTTTCTCTAGAGACAGTTATATGAAATTATGTCGACTATATGATTTTATTTATTAAAAAGTAAAACTTTTCACACTATGGTTTTTAATAAGTATAATGTTTTTAATATATGTTCATAAATAAGTAGTATAATGATCAATGATTTTTATAAAAAGATATCGCTAGTTTTTATATGAATAAAAATCTCATCTATGACACGAGCATAAATAGTTAGAGAATTCAGGTCGTAGATATACAATACTATTGTTTATTGAATGATCTTAAACATCTCCCATATAGATCTTCCACTGAATAATCATTATAGGAATAGACATAGAAAATATTATTCATATATTGGGGAAAATATACTTGAAAAATGTGAGATTATATGATTAGTAATTATAAAAAATGAATATATGAAGAAAAAAATAAGCATATGGATATAAAAAAAGGAAATTGTATTTTGAAAATCATACCCTATATAACCTATATCATAATCATGAGTTATGGAATAAATCATAATAGTTCAGAAGACATAAATCATAAAAGAACATGTTACATGAAAAAATAATTGTAATAAAACATAAATTTTTTGAAAACACATAATTATGATAAGTCATTTCCTTATAAGTCAATTATATTTTATAAAACTATCATCTTGAAATGGGTTCATTCCCCAAACCATCATAGTAGTCACGGTTCACAGCTATGACTATTATGGCTGAAAAAGTCCCTTACTGGTCTGAGTTCACACTATATTCTATTTATTTCTATACCATGAGATATAAATCATCCTACAATGTATTTTAGGGAGATATATATCCTACCCATACAATAATTAAACACATACAAATATTGTATTGAATAATATAAATCAGTTATCAAATAATAATTCGAAAAATTAAATGCCTTTCCTAATAATTTCATCATTACATAACTCATGGAAAGGAAACATAATTCAAAAAAAATTCCATCAAAAAAAATAAACCAATTAAATAAGTAATAAAATAATTATCATTGGATTATACCCGAGTAAAACATATGTAATATCCAATAATGTTTTCTTATATGGAAAAGGATTTTAAAGAACCACATGATATAATCCATGAAGAAAACAACATTTCCATTATATAAAAAATATTGTTTTAGATGACACACAATTAAAAAGAGAATTTTTTTTATTGAAAAATGACTATATAATATTGTAAAAGAATATTTAAGACCTCAATGCCTCATGAAAGAGTGAAGTCTCCTCATTTTTTATATGTTAATAAACATTCCAATAATATTTGTTTTCAAAAAATTCACAATGATCCCTATTTAGTAATTATTAAATATTTTATTTTCAAAAACTTTTTAAAAAATTAAAATTATTCCAAAATTGACTCAAAATAATTTTAGAAAAGTAGTAAATTCATAATTCAAAAAAGAATATTTAGTATACATATTCATAGTAGATAAATATTCCACAGTAAATTTTTGAACATACTAAATCCTGAATAATGATGAGATTGTGAAATATACCCTTAGAAATATTATATCACAGAATTTAGAATTAATTATATTAATTGATTATGTGTATTTGTAGTAAATACACATCAAACCTGTATAAATTCTACATAATATTATGAAAATTCATTTCACTCATAATCATTGAAGAAATAATCAATGAAAAAGTAGTTTATCACAATCATTGGAATCTGAGTTACGAACTACCAAACCTAATGTATTTTATTTAATTTTTAATGTTAAAAAAACCTATATAATAAATATATATTTATTATAAATTTTTTATATAACCTTATAATACCAAGTATTATTTATTTATAACATCTCATTATTCATTTATAAATTATTTGTTATTAATGACACAGTTCTTGGTGACAACTGCTTTTTTTCAGCATGTTTGGGGTCAGCTGTCAAGGTTATTAAAATTTAATCATGGTTTAATAATTTTCTTTATGTTAATAATGGTATAAAAAATATAATAACTATACACAGATTAATAATCATTCATAAAAATAAGAGATATAAAAATGAATTAATCATTTTATGTAGATGTTATGTCTTACGTATAGATGAATGTGTTTCCATTTTTCATCAAACGGAATGAATGGAAGGTAAATAATTATTTAAATATAAATATTCATAATTATGTTATATTTTTTTATAAAAATATAAGAATTACTATAATCCAAGTAAAATATAAGTGAAAAAATTACAATGCACAGTGATGTTGGTAGTCCGTATGTACAGACAAAAAACACTAACTTTTCCAAATAAATTGGATGATGATAGGTTAGACAGAATATTATCAGGAAAGATGATTAATTATATTATAATTATTATAAATAATCACCAATATTATCACAATCACTATCTATGTACTTGGGTGATGAAAATTGAATTGTATCGTTATGCAGAGAGGGTTTGTCACACATTAGTAGGAGCTGTAATTTCACTTCATTAGATAAAGATGTTTTGTAATGGTGTTTTCATAAAAATAATAACATTTTATCATATTTTAGTTACAAAATTTAATATATTATGAGAAAATTCCTATATAGTTTTTAGGCAAGGAAGTGTTGAAAAAGAAATTGACCGGTTAGGCTGATCACCTATTCTACAAAAAAAATCCTTTGGACATCCTCTAATGGGATCTAAGGTTGGTATTTTGGGAATACCATAACCATTATATAGTGAATATTTATGTTTATAAGATAAATTATTATGGTATTATGATGATATAATTCCCAATGATATCTAATGATGTGGGGTAGGATGTGATCTTTTACAATAGAGGTGTGGGGTACATTTGGAATTTCCCAAATAACTAAATATAAAAAACCATTTTTTAAATCCAATATAATAAAATGGACATGTATTATATTATAATCTAATATAATGTTGTAAAATTCATATAAAATATATTTTAGACATATTTTGGAATTATATTAAACCATATCATTTTGATTAACCTTTAATTAACCTATTTTAATTGTAACATTGGTAACAAATTTTTCAGTATTAAATGGTTGTGATTTTATCTTATAATGAGTGAATTAGAGAATGAATGGAAATATAATGATATGGTATACCATTCCTTGTCATGTTTTACCTTATTTAATATTTTTATTATTTAAATATACAATAATAGACTATTTGTTTCATAAAATATCATTAGTGTAATGATTGACAATATCCATTACATTGACATTATGAAATAAATATGGAAAATTATATTCAAAAAAATAATTTAATGCACCTATAATATGTCATAATCTACAAGAATTTTTTAAACACTATATGAAAATCAAATTTAATTTATTTAGTTTTTATTTATATTCATAAATATTATTTTTCATTTAAATGATAATTATTATATCATAAATATGTAATTATTTTACGGTACTTATTTCATCATTAAAACATAAAACTAAAATAGCATGATATAGATAAAATCATTAATATTTGATAATAATATTTATAGTTAATAATATCATATAAATAAATCTATATTAAAAATGTAATAGTATTTGAAACATTAATGTGACATCATTGACATTTTAATCAAATATGTATTATAAACATTCTAATCTCATTCATGTTTCCCCAAAATTAGTAAATAATTTTTATCCTAAAAATATTTTCATATAGATAAAAATTGAAACTTATATTCAATAATTAACATTTTTTCCCAAGTATACATATATGATATATTCATGACAAAAAATTGACATTTTGTGACAATATTTGATTTAAAAAAAACAACTATGTTACTTCCATATATAAGTTTCCACTAAATACATTCAAAACATTTGTGTTAATGATTGAATTAAATTCAATAATTAATTAATAAGATGAAAATTTATGGCCATATGGATTATTTTTAATGTAGATTCACTTTTTTTACTCTTCATCTAGGTAATATATATTACCCCTAATACTATTAATATTTATTAAAAACAAAAGTGGCATATTTACTAGATTTGGGTTCAAAAATTCCATGTATGGTATTGATTTTTAAAATTTTTAAAAACATAATTATAAGAATATAAGTTCATCTAAAACTATTAAAATGTAATAAAAAAGAGTTTTTTTTCAAACACCCTTTTTTATAATGACAACGTTTTTTATACTAAATGGATCAATAAAATAGTTTTCTAAAATAAAAATTGGATTATTATAAATAAAAATGAGATTATATAAATTTAATACTAATACATATGGTAATTATAAATTTTAATTATGATGAATGAAAATACAAATTTCAATAAAAATCCTTTTTTTCATTATTCTTTGAATATAAATGTTTTTAAAAAAAATATATTTTTAATATTATTTTGACATTATGAAATCAAAAATGAAATTAATTTTGTTTAATAAAATAACTAAAACATTTTTAAATTATTATTCAATCATAAAAATAAGAAAAACACATTTATAATGAAAACATTTTTTTGAAGAATAAAGTGGACTACTGAAAATTGTGTGATCATTTTTATAAGAAATTTATAGTAGGATCATATTGAATTGGTCAATTATATTTATTTCATTATTTTTAATTAATATTTCTTCTAACCAATTTAAATGCTAATTTATAAATAACACATATTATTTCATGGGTTTTCAAAACATTCTATTTCATGCAACACAAGCTATCAAACTAATTAAATTATTATAAAATTTATTTACTAAAAAACTAATAGATAAATATTATACCCAACATAAATTTTATACACCTATTAAATTCATCTTGGTTATCAAATTTTTAATATTTTATTATTCATTCATGTTGCAAGTGGGTGTCGTAGACCCACCTTGCATTGTACATTGATTACCACTACATGTATGAAGTTTGTTTAATATACATGTGTTTATTGATCCATATTAATGTAGATGCTTCTGCATCAACATTTTTTATGGAAATTTACATAGATTACATGTCATATCAAAGGGTTATAGAATATCCCTGGCTATAACGAGAACCTATAGTTTCCATGAAAGTGTTCATAAAGTAATGTTCTATGGTCCAGTAACATCATTCTGAATGACACAGATAATGTGTGGCCATATGGTGTTAGGGAATCATAATCATTGATACATAATCTCATGATGTTTATACTTTATGATCCCTTGCAGTTGAGATAATGAGGACATGCATCATAATAGGAACAACACATGTTATAGGTCTCATTGGTCATTCCTATCCACAGACATGTAACGTGGTCTCTAGTCTTGAGAAAATTATCATGGATTGTAAATTAATCTTTTACATTGATGCAAGGAAAAATCCATGGGGATGAAGTCTAAGCACGGTAGTTTATGTTTGGTACGTCTTTGTTGTCATTGCATTGATTGAATGATCAAGATGATTTGTCGCTTCTATGTTTAAGAAGATATATCTCGGACCAGGTTGATTAGGATGGTTTCACCTTCATTAAATACATGGAAATGTTAGAGGATGGTAAGACCGTCTAGAAAAATAAAAAAATAAAAAAATCCATATAAAGGATAATGACATAAGTGTGCATTCTACTTTATTGAGATATTAATGACGAAGAGATTATATTACACAAACCAAGTTCATAGGAAGATAATCCTTGCATTGAATTTACTTTGTCACTATATGGGCCTAAATGGGATTCTAGACACTGTTATAGGTCAGTATATATTATTCATTGTTATTTAGTAACGTTCTTAGAGGGTCACACACAAAAGCACTTTGAGAATTTCCCAATTCTAGGAATAGGAATATAAAATGATGTGGGCCCCGCCAATGTGTCCGAGTACTATCCATGTTTTATGGATCACCAATGAAGAAATTAATTAATTAATATTTCAATCTCTAAATAACTCATTGAATTTATTTATAACATTTATTTACAATTTATTAAGTAAATACAAAGAAAAAATATTATTTGAATGGATTTATATATCTAGGGTTCGTTTACTATTTTCAAGATAAGTGAGTTGACATATAGACTCATGTTTATCACATGATATATATTTATTATATATTGCAGTTAGTGAAAAAAATTAAAAATATTATTTATGGAATAATTTAATTTTACATAAATGAATATTTATAATACTTATATAGAGAATATCTATTACACGGGGTTCGGGAACCCATATCAGTTAATTTAGATATTCCATATATAAGTAAAGGAGAGTCTCTCCCATTGTAACTATTCAGGTGTAATATTTTGAGATCCTATCTCTCCTCCTTGAATCTAGAGAGTGATCCTCTCAAGCAAGGAAGAGCTTTATGATCATACTTCTTGGATCAATGTTTTTTGAAATGCGGTGATCCCAGTTGTGTCGAAGAGATCATTGGTGTACCTCTCTAACACCCAGATCCAAATGAACAACACTCATGCATATTTTAAAGGTGTGTGTGGATGATCTAGAGGACTTCGACATTATAGACTTCTAGAAACAGTCATTGGGAACCTACGATGGACTTGCACATGTCAGATCCAAATAAGGTACTCGTTCATTTTATATTTTGTTCTCTGTCAAATCCACGAGTGGTCCAAAAATATTATCGGGATAACTAACTGTAGTTGACATCATAACGTTGCCCCGGTGATGCAAAATATTTTAATTACCCTTCCCATCGGCTTTCTCTACCCTTCTTTTTACCTAACCATGGCATCCGAGGGACGAGTAATTCAATAGAGTCAAATGTAAATTTAAATTACGTTAAATTAATGTATGGGGGATTAAATTGGTTCCAACGGATCCGACCACACATCAATCCATTTTTGAATGGACGAGTTATGGAAATTTGAAAATATTAATTGTATCATCGTTCTCATTTTTAAATTTATGGATAATTTTTATAAAGAAAGAATTTTAATTTTATTTATGAGTTTTTCAAAATACGAAAATCAGGCCCCGCTGTGGCCGGAATCCGGTTGCTGAAATATTTCTGGTCGTCTTTTATTTTTTGAGATAAATATAAATATTATTAGAAAATATTATTTTATTTTACTGAAATAAAAAATAATTTAAATTGAGTAAATTAATATTTTGGGTAATTCTTATTTTTATTCATCTAAAGTCATTAGAAATTAATATTAAAAAAATGTGGTGACCACAACACCAAAGTGGTTATTTTTCCATTACTTTAAAATTAACAAAGGGAATGATATTTTTTTTGTCTAAAGGAAAAAACTATTAATAAAGGGGAAAAATGAATGAACAACCCTAAGGGTCTTCTTTCATGCTCAAAAGAAGGCGTCACCCCATCCCTTGGGGAAACCCTAGAGGCCGCTCCTCCCTTCCCACCTCACCCGTTTGATGCGGTAAGTACCTTTCCCCGGAGCGTCGCTCTCTACTGTCTTACCACGCCGTCCCCTCTCCCTCGCATTGTTCACCTCTCCACCTTTAGACCATGTCACGTCGAACCTGGTTTTCTTGCCTCCGTAACCTTTGCTCCGTGTCGTCCCAGAGGTCCTGCCCCAAACCGCATCCGGCTCACCATTGCTAGATCAGGTCGTGGTGAACCACAACCCTAGAAATTGATGCACTGGCTTGGACCCCTCCCTAATCGGTCCCACATCAGAACAGTAGTCCTTCCATCCTTATGGCTAGCATGAGTAGTGGGATGCTTCCCATCGCTGCTGGTCAGAGCGGTGCCCCTCCGCCTTTGATCTCGCCGGAATTTACGACTGTTAAGGGAATTGTTGGACCATTTAGTAAAGGTAATGTTAAGAAGCAGTTACGTTTCGTTCACGCCGCGGTTAAGCCACAATCATAACATTTTCATGTCGTTGTCAAGCCACAATCACACCGAGATCAAGACGCAGTCACGCCGCAGTCATGCCGTTGTAATGCCGCGGTCATGCCGTTGTCACACCGCGGTCATGCCGCGGTCACGTTGCGGTAATTCCGCGATTGCACCGTGGTTACACCTTGATTTGACTCTTCTCCAGTAACACTCCCCCGTGGTGGTTCATGGTCAAAATAGAGTCCATACCCATCTAGTGGTAACCTCATCAAATTAATTTTTATTTATTTATTTTTTTTAAATTAAATTAATTAGAATTATATTGGGGATTGAATTTAATTTATTCCAAAACATTAATTTATTTATAATTTAAATCAAAGTAATAGAAAAATATAAATTTAGAAATAGGATTAAATTAATAGTTTAATTTAATTTTATATTTAAAATGAAATTAACGGTCTAATTTACTTATATGAATTTAAATTAAATTAATCAAATAGAACTGATAAAGATTAATTAATATAATTAATTTTAATTATTTTAATTTATTAAAGTTCCCTCATACAATTTAAATTTTATTATAGTTTATTTTTACTTGAGAATTATTTATAACGACTGGTCTTGAGGAAGCGACTAAACCATGAATGGATGGTTTATTTATTTATTTAAATACTTATTCAATGCATGTGATGATTTTGATAATTAATTTGAGAAATGATGGTCTATGAATCATCTTTTAATTCAAATATGTAAAAGAGCATCAATGTGCATCACAGAAGTTATATATTGTACCCTTAAACCCCCTCGCCTGTTTGTGAGTATATTATTTATGAAATTATGATGATCCAAGATGTAGACCCAGCCATTTCGAGGCATTAATTTTGATGGTAGTTAATCGCAATGTCCTAGGGCAAGATGCAACATCATTCAGGTGTTGCCTCAGGTTTCGATTTTCATAGGCCAAGATTGATTCGTTATGGATCGATCATTATTGAATTCACAAAACAATTAGGATAGTATTATTTACCATTATTCATTTTATATTACTTTTTTAACACCCCATGCTTCTATTGTACACTTCTCTTTGAAAAATGCTATAGCGTGTGTTATATACAACATCGAGTTCTAACACACCACAACCAATCAAAATAGTCATTATGAATAGTAATACCCACAATATAAAAATTTATTAATTTTATTTTTCAAAATGGACTTCATTTTTGGATTCAGAATATCAAAATTATCCTAGGGTAAATTTTTGGTATTTTTCTGAAAAACTTCATTTTTTGATGAATAGTGAAACCACTAAGTGGTAGTTAAAAAAACTGAATTTTTCATAAAACTTAATTTTACCTCTTAGGTGATTGTAATTTCTAAAATTCGAGAGACATGGTTAATATCAAGGTGTAAAATTTTGTTCAATGAGATGAAAATAATTTTTGGTTAATATTATCTTTTTACTTTTATTTACCACGGTTAAAAGTAAATAGGGTAATTAAGGTTAAAAATGATATTAATATTACCCTAACACATGTCCTAATTCTATTGGACAAGTGTATCTCGACCAAAAGAAACCTTAGGAATAAAATATTATCATTTAGGTCCACTTGTATTAGATTAGGACATCTATTATTATTTAATTCAATGAAGAGTTAAAAGAGTTAAAATAAAAGTTTATTTAATAAAACATTTTTAATATAGGTCTACACATAAGATAAATTTTATTATAAATATTCATTAGAAAGATATGAAAGTTTCCTACATAATGATATTTTATTTATAATTTATAGACATTATATAATTTAATAAATTTATGACCCAAGTATGATGCAGTAATTACCATAATAGTGAAAAATTAAAATAATTGATATTATAAATACCCAAATATATATAATTTGAAACTTTTTATGAATTAAACTAATTTAATAGATTAATATTTAATGTTATTAATTATTTAATTAACTTTTTTCGAAGTAATAATTATGTTATGATTTTCAGAAAAATCAATTTTAAAATAGTGTCAAAATTTGTATAAAAGAGTTTTTAAAACAAATATTATATTATTAATTGATATTAAATTCCTAAAAATCTAGGGATCGGAAAAGAGACTTATATAATTATATGTGTATCATTAATGTACCACTTGGTGGAATCTTTGAGGTATAGAGTAAGTTTATTAACTATATAATATAAAAATATAAAGTTACATGGTAAGTGTCAAAGTAATTAACTAAGAGTTAATACTTAAAGATAATGTATGTATAGTAACTCAAACCTATCTAAATCCTATTGTTTGAGTGTTTCTCGACCCATACCCACCTTAACCTTTAAATAATATACTTTGGGGCCATTAGAAACCGCATATAAATTTATTATAAAATAATATTTCTAGTTTTTCCAAAGGTTCCCCTCACCCCTCTTATAAAAGGGCACTCACCCTTCTCACTAATTCACACATCCAATGCCTTTTGGCTCCGCCAACCCCTGAAAAAATACTCTCTAAAATTACATCACTGAAATCTAGAGGCCTTATTTTTATCATAAATCCAACCTATGGATCCCTTTTGATCAAATCAAAAGGAAGAACCCGAAGAAGAGATAATGTTTTCACCACCCTCTTTCAAGTTCCTTTCTTCATCAACTTCTTATTTCTTTGTTATTCCCATTATAAAACAATGAATACAGTATATAATATATACTATAATACTATTATAATTATTTTACAACCATATTCTTTATTCTATCCATCCTTTGAATGACATTTCACCATACGTGCATACGTACGGCTTACCGTCTCCACGTCGTGGTGTAATTGTTATTCAATATATTATTATTTGGATGTGTAAAATAATGATTTTTAATTCATGTAAATAATAAATATAACATGATAAAGATTCTTTATTTATTATATTCCATCCAATTATATATTATTTTAATATCAAAGGAATGATATTGTCGCTCGTGCGTACGTACAGACTACCATCTCCACGAACGCGATGAGATTTATTCTCCATCGTAATCCATTCAAGTATAATTCTCATTTGAAGATTAATAATAATGATTATGGACTTAATATCATTCTGGATATGAATAAGATGCAATCTATCGATAAAAAATATTTCTTACATAACAAAACATATAAAATAAAATGTGTAAGTTAACACCCGAAACAAGGATAATACTAAGATATTATTAACAAAGAAATGTTAAAAAAACATATATGATATCATATTAATATATATTATTCTTGTATAATTTAATATCAATTATTTCTCCATTATACAGGAGGTTGTCATACCCCAACCAAGGAAAAGTACAATGTAAGGGTTTATTTCACAATCTCTTCATTATCGGAGGTTGTTTATACGTAATAATCTACTAGGATTTCATTATCATCCACATCCATGTTTCTTAAAAATGTATTTAAAAACATTTTTACTATTTAATATAACATGGGTTAAAGTCATTTATACCCTTGTTGACTTTTATAAGCGGTTTATAAAGGAATATTTCCTTCATTTTCCAAACAAGGTCCTTTTTAACCTTTTTGACAGAATTATGGTAAGAATGTTTTTTAACTTATACGGCGGGTTTGGCTATTTTCCACCGTTATAAAATCGTAGAATCATCCCTTACAAGCTTATAAGAATATTTTCAAAGAAGATGTTTTATTTTATAAATATATGACTTATAAATTATTTCAAAATAGAAAGATATATTTCTATAAAAGGAGTTTTGATTTCATCTATGTCATCATCCTTTGATGTA
This sequence comes from Viscum album, assembly GCA_963277665.1. Lineage (NCBI taxonomy): Eukaryota > Viridiplantae > Streptophyta > Magnoliopsida > Santalales > Viscaceae > Viscum > Viscum album. The sequence continues at coordinate 93,694,827 of OY728132.1, read as the reverse complement.
TTTTACGCTTATTTGAAGTTGATTTATTATGATAAAAAACTTCTATATTGTATTGAAGGTTTTGTGATATTTTAGATTATAGATGTGTTATTTTTATACCATTCATGGTTTGTGGATGATGTATTTACATTTCATATGATAGTTTTAATATGAATGATTATGTTTTTGTTTAAACCATTTCATTTGGGAATGCATTGGACTTAATATGTGATGGGTGGAGCCCGTTATAGCTCATCGATGCATCGGTAGGTCTCATGAGACAAACTAGTGTCTTGGTACAAGGCCTTGGCAAAATATTATTTGTAGTCTTGGCACGAGGCCTTGGCTATGTGGTTATGATAGTCCGGCATTATGCATTCCATTATTATGAAAGTGGTTATTGATATTGCATGTCATTATTAGATTAGTAGAATATCAATGTGAATAAGTAAATGGAATTATTTCATTTTATTTTTTCCATACTATGTTGAAGTTCAAGATTAAAAGGCTTCTTTTTTAGTTATACATTGCCTTGAATGATTATTATTATTTATGAAAGTTTTTGCTATATTTTTATCTTTACTGGGCATTTGAGCTCACCGCTTTTCTATGTTTTATTCTTCCCAGGATGTGAAGAAGTAAATTATTAATGACCTGCAGTGATAGTATAAGGGGATAAGAGTGTGGCCTATGGAGACTATATTGTTGTAGTTTTCATTTTATGATGTAATGTTAACTTTATGAATGTATCTAGTTATTACAAGGCTACTAAACTAATCGGTCTTTTGAGATTTGATCTTTCTTGTGATCATGCCAATGTTATGCAATAATGCACCGACTCTGGGGAACTGGGGTCGGGGCATTACAATTGGTATCAGAGGAAGTTTATTACAAACCATGGAAACTAGATTTAGATAATATCTAATTAGAGAACATAGATTTAAGATGTACTTTGAGGATTAGTATAGAAGAAATTCCTAGAATTTTGGTATTTTAGAGATTTTGGGACTTTTGTGAGCAATACATCTCTGTCTGGATACGAGTAGGTAGAGGTGGCTCTGGCACAGATGTACCTAGGGGTAAAACCCGGAATCACTGCTTTGAGTTGGACTCAAATGGGAACTGGTGCATGACAACGGGCCTTGCTGCACTCTTGGTTATGACACTCCCGAGGGATATTCTTAGGATACCACTCATTTTCATTACAAATCATTATGACGGTTTTATGAGTATATAATTCCTCAAAGAAAAAAATTTTACGATTATGGATTATATCCATAAGTAGTTCAATTTATGTTAAGTGTTTTAAAAGTATGAAATTATGTATTTTGATTCATAAACTGATCTAGTTTATGCCATTGTTTAGAAATGGAGCCTAGTGGAAGAAATGGAAACTATAGAAATGCATGCACTCCATGTTGGGATTTCCCTCCTGCTCAAGATAATTATAGTGGAGCTGGTGATGCAACTGGTGCCGATCAGCTAATCACCATACTAGGATAACTCACTCAGGTTAATAATAATAACCATAACTGTATGAAGCACCCTGATCTGCAGTGTGGAGGATCAATGTTTGATCACTTCATGAGGAAACAACCACCAACATTCAATGGGAGTACAAATCCCTTAGTAACTGATCAATGGATAAATTCCCTAGAGAAAATATTTCAGGCTATGGGGAGTAGAGAAAGGGAAATAGTAATCATGGTAGTTTACCGCCTCACTGGAGATGCGGATCAATGGTGGTCATTCATTCAAAACATGAAAGAAGATGATGATGTATCAAATATGTAATGGAGGGAGTTCAAAGATTTTTTTTAGAAAAATACTTTCCTCGTGACCATCGAGCAGATATGGAATGGCAATTTCTGAGTCTGAGACAAAATGAGGATGAGAGTGTCGCAAAGTATGAGGCTAACATTACAAGGTTAGCAAGGTGTACTGGAGATTATATACATAACCCAAGAAGTAAGATTGATCGTTTCTTTGATGGGTTAAAACCATTTCTCTGTCGAGCATTAGTCCCACAATCCTTTTCATCATACAAAAACAATGTCTCATGTGCTATCAAGACAGAGAAAAAATTCTCTAAGTCATATGAATTTAAAGCAAAGAAAGAAAAGAAGAGATTTTCTAATCAATCTGGGAATGGAAATAAATGGAAGAAGGGAAATGTTGAATATCCATCCTCCAGTAAATGTGGAAAGAAACACCCTGGTACATGCTTAAAAGGAATAGGATTCTGTTACAAGTGTGGTGAAAAAGGTCACCAAGCTCATGATTGGAAGGGGAAGAAGGAAGCTGCCAATGTCTAATGCTACAATTTCAGGGAGATGGGACATTATTCAAATGAATTTCCTAAGCGTTAGGAGAACTTACCTCATAAAAGGCCAAGGGATCAAGGGAAAGCTTATGATATCACAACTGCTGAGGTGGAATCTCCGAAAGACATGGTGGCATGTAATTTAATTGTTTCCTCAAGTTTAGAAAATGAATTATTTGATTCTGGATCATCGCATTGTTTTATATCTTCCCAGTTTCCTAAGAAAATTATATATTTACAATTTAATTTAACAAGGGATTTGTTAGTTAAAACTCCTAAGGGAAGTATCATTGCAACAATGTTTTGTGAATCAGTCCCCATTAGAGCACATACATGTTTTTTATCTACTAATATTGTCGTCATACCTATGATTGAGTTTGATATATTCCTTGGTATAGACTGGCTTTCGAACCATGATGTGAAGATTTATTATAAGAAGAAGGAGGTTATGAGTTATTATGATGATGGTAAGGAACACCTTATCTTTAGAGAAGAATCAGCACCACCTAATTCTTATCTTGATCCACCCCCAGTAGCTCAACAAAATTCAATTATTGGGGAGGAAGAGAATGAAATGACTTTGGGTGAGGAATTGAATGTTCAAATAGATGATTTACCTGTTGTGAAAGAATATGATGATGTGTTTCCGGAAGATTTACCTGGACATCCTCCAGAACAAGAAGTTGACTTTTCCATTGATTTAATTCCTCGATCAAGGCCTATATCGAAGACCCCTTATAGAATGGACACTATAGAATTTGTTGAACTAAATAAACAACTACAGGAATTGATTAACAAGGGATTTATTCACCCTAGTGTTTCTCCATGGGGGGCCCCTCTTCATTTTGTTAAAAAGAAAGATGGATCTATGAGGTTATGTGTCGACTATCGGGAGATCAATGATATAAAAATAAAGAACATGTATCCCCTACCTCGTATTAATGATTTATTTGACCAACTACATGGACCTCAATACTTTTCAAAGATTGGCCTTTGATTTGGATACCATCCATTGTGTGTGAAGAAGGAAGACATTCCGAAGACAGCATTTCGAACCAGTTACATGCATTATGAGTTTACAATAATGCCTTTTGGATTGACTAATTCACCCTCTGTATTCATGGATCTGATGAATAGTGTTTTCAAGGAATATCTTGATGAATTTTTGGTGGTTTTAATTGATGATATCTTGGTATACTCTAAAAGCTACGAAGATCATGAAAATCACTTGCACATTATCCTGAACACTCTGAGAAGATATAAATTATATGGGATGTTTAGAAAGTGTAAATTCTGGCTTTAGGAGATCTCTTTTCTTGCCCATATTGTCTCTAAAGAGGGAATCTTTCTTGATCCTTCTATGACCAAGACAATCCATGAACGACCAACACCTACGAGTATAACTTTGGTACATAGTTTTATTGGTTTAGCGGGTTATTATCGACGTTTTGTCCAGAATTTCTCCCAGTTGGCTAACCCATTTACAAATCTCACACATAACGAGATTAAATTTGTTTGGTCAAAATAGTGTGAAGAGTGTTTTGAAGAACTGAAGAGAAGATTAGTCAATTCTCTTATATTGACTCTACCATTGGGGAATGATGGGTTCATTATTTATAGTGATGCATCGAAGAAAGGACTTGGTTGTGTCCTTATGCATAATGATAGGGTTATTGCCTATGCATCATGACAGTTGAAAATTTATAAACAAAACTATCCTACTCATGATCTCGAGTTAGCAGCTGTGATCTTTGCTTTTAAGATATGGAGACACTACCTCTATGGTGAAAAATGTGAGATTTATACTGATCACATGAGTTTGAAGTTTATTTTCTCACAAAAAGAACTCAACATGAGGCAAATGAGATGGCTTGAATTACTCAAGGATTATGATTGTATGATACAATACCACCCGAGGAAGGAAAACTAGGTGGTAGATGCTTTGAGCAGAAAAGATCATGGAGCTTTGAAGAATATGAGATTTGAAAGGGATCCAATTTTCATGGATCTAGTAAATATGGACATGGGAATAACCAGGGAAGGTGAAACATCAATGATTTTTCAAATGGTTTCCAAACCATCTTTACTAGAAAGGATTAAGAGTTCTCAGATCGATGATGAAGAATTTCAAATGAAGATTAAAGCTGTGAATGATGGGAGATTGAGAGACTTTGTGTATGAAGATGGAATTTTGAAATTTGGGAAGAGACATTGTGTTCCCGATATACTAGATCTAAAAAGGGAATTGATGGATGATGCTCTTAGTTCAAATTTCTCTATACACCCTGGGAGCACCAAAATGTATAGATATTTGAAGGAACATTTTTGGTGGGACAAACATGAAGAGGGAGATTATCTATTTTCTGTCAAGATGTATGGTTTTTCAATAAGTGAAAGCTGGAAGGCAACAGCCTGGTGGAGTATTGCAACCACTTCCCATACTGGAGTGGAAATGGGATAATATCACGATGGACATTGTCATGGGACTACCAAAGACTCATAGAAAGAATGATGCAATATGGGTTATTGTTGATCGTCTTACCAAGTCAGCACATTTTCTTTCTATAAGAAATGATCTACCAATGGAACATCTAGCAAGACTATATATTGATGAAGTTTTTAGACTTCATGGAGTACCCCTATCGATTGTTTATGATTGTGATCCCCATTATAATTCAAGATTATTGAAAAGTATTCAGAAAGCATTTGATACTGAACTTCATTTGAGTACTGCCTACCACCCACAAACAGATGGACAATCAGAACAAACTATTCAAACCGTATAAGACATGTTGATATCTTGCTCACTTGACTTTCAGGGTATGTGGGATCAATATTTACATCTGGTAGAATTTTCCTATAACAATAGCTTCCATTAGAGTATTCAGATGGCACCATATGAAGCGTTATATGGAAAGATATGTCGCACACCAACCTGTTGAGATAACGTTGGTGAAAGAAATCTTATTGTCCCAGAACTGGTGGTGGAAACGATTGAAAAGGTGAAGGTAATCCAAAACCATATCAAAGCAGCTCAAAGTAGGTAGAAGAGCTATGCCGATAATCGAAGGAAGGATATGGAATTTTATAATAGTGATCATGTTTTCCTGAAGGTATCTCCCTGGAAGGGAGTCATATGTTTTGGTAAGAAAGGTAAATTGAGTCCCAGGTACGTCAGACCATTCGAAATTCTAGAATGAATTGGGGTTGTAGCTTACCGATTGGAAATGCCTCCAAGTCTCTCCAAAGATCACGATGTGTTCCACGTATATTTGTTGAGGAAATACATGCATGACCCAACGCATGTACTCACCTATGAGGAATTAGAACCGGAACCCGATCTGTCTTATTTTGAAGTGCCCATCGACATTTTTGATACGAGAGAACAAGTACTGAGAAACTGGACCACCCGTCTGGTCAAAGTCTTGCGGAGAAACCATAAGATGGAAGAGTCAACGTGGGAATCCGAGGAACATATGATGAAGAACCACCTGAGTGTTTTCATCCGGTAGTATTCTAAAATTTTTTAGGATGAAATTATTTGAAGGAGGGGAGAATGTAACACCCCATGCTTCTACGGTACGCTTCTCATTAAATAATGCAATAGCATGTGTTGTACGCAACATCAAGTTCAAACACACCACAACCAATAAAACTAGCCATTATGAATAGTAATACCCACTTTTTGAAAATTTATAAAAATTATTTTTCAAAATGGACTTCATTTTTAGATTCAGAATATCGAAATTAGCCTACGGTGAATTTTTTGTATTTTTTTGAAAAACTTCATTTTTTGATGAATAGTGAAACCACTAAGTGGTGGTTACAAAATGAATTTTATATAAAACATAATTTTACCGCTTCTGTGAGTGGAATTTCGAAAATCCGAGAGACACAGTTAATATCTAGGAGTAAAATTTGGTTCAATTAGATGAAAATAATTTTTGGTGAATGGTAGCTTTTTACTTTTTTTTACCACGGATAAAAGTAAATAGGGTAATTAAAGGTAAAAATGATATTAATATTACCCTAAAACATGTACTAATTATATTGGACAAGTGTATATCGAGAAAAAACAACCTTAGGAATATAATATTATCATTTAGGTCCACTTTGATTAGATTAGGACATTTATTATTATTTAATTCAAAGAAGAGTTAAAAGAGTTAAAATCAATGTTTATCTACTAGAAAATTTTTAATATAGGGTTACACATAAGATAAATTAGATTATAAATATTCATTTGAAATATAAAAATATTTCCTACATAATTATATTTTAATTATAATTTTTAAACATTAAATAATTTAATTTATTTATGACCCAATAATGATGTAGTAATTACCATAATAGTGAAAAATTAAAATAATTGATATTATAAATACCCCAATAAATATACTTTCAGACTTTTAATGAATTAAACTAATTTTCAAGGTTAATAATACATTTTAGGAATGATTTAATTAACTTTTTTGAAGTAATCATTCTGTTATGATTTTATCAAAAATCAATTTTCCAAATAGTGTCAAAATTGACATAAAAGAGATTTTAAAACAAATATTATAGTATTAGTTGATATTAAATTCCAAAAAAAATTAATGTTCGTCCAAGAGACTTATATCATTATATTTGTATCATTAATGTACCACTTGGGGGTCTCTTGGAGGTATATAGTAGTTTATTAACTATATAATATAAAAATAGAAAGTGACATGGTAAGTGTCAAACTAATTAACTAAGAGTTAGTACTTAAAGATAAGGTTAATATAGTAACCCAAAAATGTCTAAATCCAATTGGATGAGTGGTTTGCGACCCATACCCACTTTAAACTTTAAATAATCCACTTTTGAGCCATTATAAACTGAATATTAATTTATTATATAATAATATTTCTAGCTTTTCCAAAGGTGCCCCTCACCTCTCTTATAAAAGGGCACTCCCCCTTCTCACTTATTTACACATCCAAAGCTTTTTTACTTCGCCAACCCCTACCCAAGTACTCTCTCAACTTCCCTCAATTTAACCTAGAGGCCTTAGTGTGATCAGAAAGCCATCCTATGGAGCCCTTTTGATCAAATCAAATGGAAGAACCCAAAGAAGAGGCAATGTTTTCACCACCCTCTTTCAAGTTCCTCTTTTCTTCAACTTCTTCTTTCTTTGTTATTCCCATTATAAAATAATGAATCCAGTGTCTTCTAAATACATTAATATTATTATAAATATGGTACAACCATATTCAGTATTCTATCCATCCTTTGAATGACATGTCACCATACGTGCGTATGTACGGTCTACCGTCTCCACGTTGTGGTGTAATTGTTATTAAATATATTGTTATTTGGATGGGTATAATAATGATTTTTAATTCATGTAAATAGAAAATATAACATGATAATGATTATGCATATATGATATACCATCCAATTATATATTATTTTAATATCAAAAGAATGATATTGTCGCTCGTGCGTACGTACTGACTACAGTCTCCACGAACGTGACGAGATTCATTCTCCATCGTAATCCATTCAAGTATAATTCTCATTTTAAGATTAATAATAATTATTAAGGACATAATATCATTATGGATATGAATATGATACAATCTATCCATAACAAACATGGTTTACGTAACAAAACATATAAAATAAAACGAGTAAGTTAATACCTGAAACAACGATAATACTAAGATATTAATAACAAATCATGTTAAAAGATCATATATGATATCATATTAATATATATGATTCTTGTATAATTTAATAACAATTAATTCACCATTATATAGGTATTTAACCTTCCCCAACAAAGGAAAAGTTCATGGTAAGGGTTTATTACACAATCTCTTCATTATCCGAGGTTGTTTATATGTATTAATCTACTGGGATTTCTTTATCATCCACATCCATGTTTCTTAAAAATGTATTTCAAAACATTTTTACTATTTACTATAATATGGTTTTAAGTCATTTATACCCTTTTTGACTTTTATAAGTGGTTTATAAAGGAATCTTTCTGTCGTTTTCCAAACAAGGTCCTTTTTAACCTTTACGACAGAATTAAGGTTAGAATGTTTTTTAACTTATATGATGGGTACGGCAATTTTCCGCCGTTATAAAATCGTCGAAGCTTCCCTTACAAGCTTATAAGAATATTTTCATAGAAAATTTTTTATTTTATAAATATATGACTCTTAAATGATTTCAAAATAGAAAGATATATTTCTCTAAAAAGAGATTTGATTTCATCTATGTCAACATCCTTTGTGGATTTTATGCTTATTTGAAGTTGATTTATTATCATACAAAAATTATATATGGTATTTAATGTTTTGTGGTATGTTTGATGGTGGATGTGTTATTTTAATACCATTCATGGTTTATGGATGAAGTATTTACATTTTGTATGCTAGTTTTAATAAGAATGTTTCTGTTATGTTTAAAACTTTTTATATGGGAATGCATTGGACATAATATGTGACAGGTCGAGCCCAATATAGCTCCTTGATGCATCGGTAGGTCTCATGAGACAAACTAGTGTCTTATCACAAGGCCTTGGAAAAATCTTATTTGTAGTCTTGGCACGATGCCTTTGCTATGTGGTTATGATAGTCTGGCATTAAGCATTACATTATTATGAAAGTGGTTATTGATATTTCATGTGATTATTAGATTAGTAGAATATCCATGTGAATAAGAAAATGGAATTATTTCATTTTATTTTTTCCATTCTATGTTGAAGTTCAAGTTTAAAATGATTTTGTTTTAGTTATACATTTCATTGAATGTTTATTCTTATTTATGAATGTTTCTGCTATATTGTTATCCTTACTGGGCATTTGAGCTCACCCCTTTTCTATGTTTAATTTTTCCCAGGATGTGAAGATGTAAATTATGAATGACCTACAATGATAGTATAAGGGGATAAGAGTGTGGACTGTGGAGACTATATTATTGTAGTTTTCATTTTATGAAGTAATGTAAACTTTAAGAATGTATCTAGTTATTCCAAGCATACTAAACTAATCGGTCTTTCGAAATTTGATCTTTCTTGTGATCATGCTAATGTTATGTAATAATGCACCGAATCTAGGTAATTAGTGTCGGGGCGTTATAATTTTTGGCGAGTGCATGATAATTTTTTGATCACATAGTATAGTAAAAATGTAAAAAATGCATAAAGAAGTGATGAATATAATTCAATTTATTGTTTAATTGTGAGCACGACAATCTAATGTGAACATACATATAGAAAAAGGATTATTCTTCAATAAATAATAAAATTCACCAATGATATATTAAGTCAAAATTCTTTCCTTTTCCCACATCAAAACAAATATGGGTGTTTAGGGTGCTCGCCCACCATAGTTGAGAGTGCCACTTTCTAGATGGGCATTTTCATCAGAAAAATTGGTCAACTTTAATAAAGTGGTTAGTAAATGATTATCCATAGCTAAATTTTCGTTTCTTTAGAGGCATGTTACTGAGGGAATCATGTTTGGACTCCAAAAGCTGGGACATTAATCAAAAACACAATGAACCACAAGCCAAGTGGTTGGCTCGACATGTTCCTACCTTAAAACCTTCGGAGTAGTGGTGTAGCCATAACATGTAGATTATGAAGGAGGTTTCGAGGATCCCTGCCACTGGAATAACCAAGTGACAGAGTATTCCAATTATAATAGTGAAGTCTATTTGGGTTCTCAAAAATAGTTGGAGACATTAAAACAATTTAATATTTTTTAATCATAAATGTCAAAATTTAATCCAGACAATGTACTGCCTTCTTAATGATTATTTGACGTATATTTATGATGAAAATCACTATCAACAAAAGTAATTTATTAGTACGATCTATTTTTGATAAAGAAAAAAAGAATGACCAGAAATAACTTCCAGGAGTGGTATAGGCACTTGTGCATAGTACCAGGCCAAGAATGGAAGTTATATGTACTGGAATACCCAATTCATACTGAGCCTCTTCTTGGAGCAGTTAAGGAAGAAAAATATAAATGGAGAATGCATGTATAATATGCGCTTGATGTACATTACATCATGTTGTCATCCATGCCCATTAAATTGCAAAAAAAAATATGAGGATGTGGAAACCTACATGATTCATTCACATATCCAAGAATTATATCAGGAGAGAAGCAGGAATAAATGGTATGAGATCTCAAGTTCTCTTTATAAGTGTAGGATACCATAAGGGAACCAAGATGGCCCACACGTACTTAAGATGATTTGGTATATTTATAGGAATGAAGCCCTTAAGTTCAAATTGAACCAATAACAAGCATTGGATATCATTATTTCTGCTTTACCAGCAAGCTTCTTGACTTTTACTTTCAATTATAACATGAATGAAATGAAAAAGTCATTCCTAGACCTTTTGGATTTAATTCTCCTAGCGGATAAGGATATGAAATATACCAATTAATATGTCCTTATGGTGAATAGAAAATACAAGTGAATGAAAAAAAGGGTCTATGGCCATGTCATGGCCAAAGGTACCAATGCCTCATCCTGCAAAGAAGCCAAAGATTCCAATGAAATGTAATGAATAGGAAGATGGCTGCTATAGAAGCTCCATGAAAGTCCACTGGAAGAAGAATTTGAGAGAAAAAAATCATAAGAAAATTGACGCTTCTAGTTCAGTTGTTATTTTCATTGATTTCATTCTATCATTATCTATATTTTGGGTATTGGATACGGCATGTGGCTCACACATTTTTTATTCATATACACGAACAATGTATGTTCTAGAAGATTCTAAAAGGTCTTGTGTATCTCCGAGACGAAAATGGAACATGTTTGGCAGCCTTGGTAGTGGGAGACTATCACTTAACATTTCCTACTGGTTTTTTTGTAGTTTTATACAATTGCTATTATGTACCTTATATTACCAGGAACATTATCTTAGTGTCACGTTTATAAATTTTGGGTTTTAATATTAGGTTTTGGAAATAAATGTAGTCTCCTTAAAAGGGATAACATATATTAAGGTATGGAACTTCTTAAATATAGTTTATATAAGTTGGATGTCAATAACCCCGTCAACAAAATCACTCACAAAAACATCAAACATGACTCATATATCACCTGCCTTTGGAACATCATGTTTTGTTATGTAATCAAGATGGGATTATAGAGATTACATTTAGATGAGTATTTAGAATCAGTATAGTTAGAACACTTGAATTTATGTCAAGCGTGATTACAAGGAATGATGTCCAAAGAACCTTTCTCAGAAAAGGGATGAAGATCCAATGCAGTACTGTAATTAATACATCATGATGTATGTGGTCAATTTCAAGTAGAATAAAGTGATGGATTTTCATACTTCATTACTTTTAATGACGACTACAGTTGTTATGGATTTATCTACTTAACGTGGTATATGTCTGATTCAATTCATATTTTTTTGGAATACCAAAATGTAGTAGAAACCAACCTCTTTAAAAGATAAAAGAAATCCTCTTAGACTGAGGAATAGAATATCTTAACCAATCTTTCATTTATCACTGGAAAGAGTGTCGGATAGTATCCCAACTCACTCCTCCATATACACCACAATGTAATGGTGTTAGTAAAAGGAGGAAAATGACCATTCTTGACATGGTCAGATGAATGTTGATTCATACAACTTATCAATTATCTTTTGAGGATACAATTTACATACAACATCTTTTTCAATTAACTGAGTTCATATTAATTCTACAGATGATATACAATATGATTTAAGGTATAGAAAGAAACCTAGTCTGACACACATACCTGTATGGGGCTGTGAGGAATTTTTCAAGACTATACCATGTGAATAATTAGTATCCAAAAACAACAAGTGCATCTATATAGGTTACCCCACAGAATCTAGAGGATATTACGTATATAACCCTTTCAGATATAATAATTATTGTGAAAAATGCCATATTTCATGAAGGAGAATACATTTCTATTTGAAATAGTTTGATAAAGACTTAAATTGATGATGTTAATGATCCTGATGCACAAGATATAGTAGATGAATAATATCCACAAGATAAAGTGGAAGAAGAAGTTGTTCTTGTGACACAAATACAATGTAGGTCTACGTTGGAGGATAAAGAACCATAGAGTTCTCGTTTTCTTTTCACCGTGTCAGGTGAAAGATTAGTCCATAAGGATGATGAACCTATAACATAAAAAGATGTAGTATAAGGAAATGAAGATACTAAATGGAAATAAGACATTAATTCTAAGATAGAGTCCATGTAGAAAAATCATGTTCGTATTTTGGAAGACCCTTATACCGATGTAAATACGATTGGATGCAAAGGGATTTTCATGAAGAACTGGACATGGATGGTGAGGTCAATATATTTAATGAATGGCTAGTTGCAATGGGGTTGAGGCAATGTCATGGCATTGACTATGAGAATCCTTATCACTAATAGAAAGGTTTAAATGCATAGAATCCCTTAATAATTATGAAATTTGGAAAATAAATGTCAAAAATGATTTTCTAAAGGGGTTGTTGGTTGAAGACGTCTAAATGACTCAACCCGAAGGGTTTGTCAAGTCAGAAATGCCAATAAGGTGTGCAATCTGTAAGGATCCATTTATGGGTTCAATAAGACATAATGATCATGGAATGATTTTTTTTATGAGTCCATATGTGATTTTTGGTTTTTCAAAAATGAATTTGAGACCTGTGTCTATAAAAATGATGAAGTAAATGCCATTATTTTCCTAGTGTTATATGTTGATGGAATATTAATTCTGGGAAATTTGGTGCATGTCATACAATAAGTTAAGAAATGGTTAAATGATTCATATTCATCAAAGACTTAAATGTAGAAGACTACATTATTGGGATCAATATCTATCGAGATAGATCTCAATGTTTTCTTAGGGTATGTCAAAGTACATATATTAATAAGGAACTCAAAAGGTAAAATATGGATCAATCCTGAAGAGGATTGTTACCTATGTCACATGGTATATATCTCTTGAAGAAAATGTTTCCCAAAAAAATAGGAAGAGTTTGGAAGAATGTATATAATCCCATATGACTCTAAAGTAAAATATATCATTTATGACATTCTATATAATAGGGTTTATGTCACCTTTTCATTATGAAGGGTGGGTAGATATGAAGCCAATCCAAGAGAGCCGCATTAGACAGCTGTTGAAACTACCCTAAAGTACTTCAAGTGTACTAAGGATATGTTCTTGGTGTATGGAAGAGATTAGGATCAAATAGTAAGGGGATACACTAATTCTAGTTTTTCGATAGATCATGATGTTCTAAAACCATAGATAGGATTCATTTTATGCCTGAATGGTTGTGCAGTGAGCTAGAGAAGCTCGAAGTATGTTGTTGTCGATTCTATAGTTGTGTCCAAATATATTAAAACTTCTAATGCAGGAAAGGAAGTAGTCTGGATACACATATTCATCTAAAACAATGTTGTTATGCCTAGCAGAGCTAACCTTCTTCCAGTATATTTTGATAAAACTGCTACAATAGTGCTTGCAAAGGAGCAAAGGTATCGCCATCAGATAAATCATATTCCTTGTAAGTTTCATCTCTTTAGTGATTTTACTCAAAGAGGTTAACAAAGAGTTATCAGAGTAGACACAAAGGACAACATGGTAGACCCCCTGACTAAAACCATTTCTCAGGAGAAGAATGATTCTCATGTGAGAGCTAGCATATTGACACTTGTTTGTAGTTGACTCTAGTGAAAGTGGGAGTCTTGAAAGTTGTGTCCCTAGAACCAACATGTATGGTACTTTTAATTAAAATTCATGTATTCAATTTTTTATATACTTGTGTTTATATTTACATAATAGTGTATATTATTTTGTACCCACTTTTTTATGGACATTTCTTTAGATTACATGTAGTATCAAAGGGTTATAGAAGATCCCAGGCTATAATGAGACCACAGAGATTCAATGAAATTAATCATTATTTAATATCATATAGTCCTATTAATTAATTCTGAAAGGACATATATGATGTGTGGCCATTAGTTTCTAGGGGATCATAAGTAGTGATACTTCATCTCATAATGTTCATTCTTAATAATCTCTAGTAGTGGATATCATGAGGGAAGACCTATATAATAGTAACCCCACATGTTTCCAGTTTCAATGTTCATTCCTATCTACAGACATGTTTAGTGGTCTACAGACATGAGATCAGTATCAATGAATGTCATTTTATCACGTAATTTGATGCAAGGAAAAAACCATGGCGATAATGTCATTGAAAGGTAGTTTGTTTTGGGTACGACTTTGGTGACAAGGAATTTATTGAATGATCAAGACATGATTTTTCACTTATGAGTTTAGGAAGATAAATATAGATCAAGGTTAATTAGGATGTTTTCACCTTCAACAAATACATGGTCATGGTATAGGATGGTAAGACCGTCCAGAAAAATCAACAAATAAAATAATGTGAGATAAAGGATGATGAAACTAGTTTACATTCGTCTTTATTGAAATATCAATGATGAAGATATTTTTTACACAGACCATGTTTGTTTGAATATAGTCATTGCATTGACTTTATCATGTCTCTATAGGGGGTTCGATGGGTTGTTAGACCCTGCTCTTGGTCAGTGGATGTTATTCACTTCTATTGAGATTATGGCCAAGAGGGTCACAAACAATAGAACTTTGAGAATATTCTCTATATTGGGAATAAGAATATAAAACTAGGTGGGCCCCTCCAAAGGGTCCGAGTACTATCCATGTTATATGGATCAACAAGGTATAAATAAATTATTTATGTATTCAAGAATGTAATAATTCATTGAATTGATTTATAATATATATTTACATTTTATTAAGTAAATACCAAGATAAAATAATATTCGAATGGATTTATATATCCAGGCATTGTTTAATATTTTCAAGGGAAGTGACTCGATTTATAGACCCATGTTAATCATGAAATATATATTAATTATATATTGTATTTAGTGGTAAAAATTGTAAATATTATTTATCGAATAATTTAATTTGACATAAATAAATATTTATAATACTTATACCAAGAATCTCTATTACACAGGTGTCAGAAAACCCATACATGGTATTTTAGATATTCCCTATATAAGTAAGAGAGAGGTTATCCCATTGTAACTATTCTTTTGTCAAATTAGATATCCTATCTCTCCTATTTGTTTCTATAGAGAGATCATATCATGTAAGGAAGTACATCATGATCATCCTCACTAGATTGATGTTTCTTGCCTTGCAGTGATCGCTAATGTGTCGAAGATATAGTTCATGTAACATGCAAGAACCCCGATTCTAACGGACGATGCACATGCATATTCCAAAAAAATGTGCGGAAGATTTATGGGACTTCAATGTCAGAGTCATTGAGAAATGGTCTCCTATAACCTAGGACCCACTTGCGCACATCAGATTCGAAAAAGTTACTCATTTTTTTTGCTCTTTAAAATCCACATGTAGTCCTCAGACCATACCATGATTTCTCACCAGGGACTATCTCGTAAGGTTTCTACGGTGATGTTAAATTTTTTATTTTACAGACCATAATAATGCATTCTTATAAAACTCCACCACAATAATTTTTCACAGTAACTGGTACCAATAAACATATGCATCAAAATCTATAAGAAAAAACTACAGTGGACCAGTCCTTACATGTTTCATTATTCCATAATATGATAAGTGTACTTCTATTATAGGATTCTTGATTTCAAATTCTTATACACTCAATCATTCCACTAATTTTTTTATTTTATTCCACATTTGTAACAGTGACAGCATTAAATTTTTCATTTTATTTGTATTTAAGCGGTTTCTAACATTGATAATCACTTTTAACACTTGGAATTTTGAATGGATTAAAATTACTCTCATTTTATATACACTTAAAGCATTGAAGTGTGTGTGTGTGGGGGGGGGGTATTTATTAAATCCTTCTATCCACTCGCATTATTGGGTTAGTTTTTTACAATCACATTGGTATTGAATTTCATGATAACAATCTTTCTAAAATATAAACATCTTAATAGTCCCCAAAATATAATTTATTCCATATTTCAATTCACACAATGAGGATAATGGAATGTTCATCATAATAACTCCTTGGTTTTTTTGTTTACCAATGAATTACATCTTTTTTTTCACATCCAAGCTATAAAATATATTGGTATCCCAAATCACCATGTCATCCTGGATATAATATTGAATGATTTATTTATATATAATAATGTCACGTATTGAAAATTCCCATCATAAATGTGGTTTTGAAAACTAAAATAATCCATCAACCTTACATTATAGTAAGATGATAATTTCATAATGTACCACACAAGTCTTATGTAATTTTATCCATATGTTCCAATAAATTCATTTTCATTTTATTAACTTGACGAATATATTCTCTATTTTCATAAGAATAATAAGAGGAATGTACTTATTGTAAAAAATGATATTTCACTTATCTCATTCTAGGGAGTTAATCATGGGGCCTCATATTCCTGATAACATGTCACCATTGATCCACTTCAGCATAAAAAATAGATTGATAAACTGAATTTCTCAGTTTCTAAACACTTTATAACAAAAAATATATTTTTTAAGAACTGATCCATTTCTCATCAACTAGTGGATCAGAAGACCAAATGAAATAATGTGGATTCTTCTATATGATGGACTCAATATAATTTTTCTCCCTTATTTGTTTATTTGTAAATTTATTGTGATTACAATCATGTTAATGTTTTGTGATCATAAAAACAATATTTTTCAATGATTATACCATAATAGTCGGATTCTTAGGTAGAAAATTGTTTCGTTTCCATTATATTTATTACTAACAAAATTTCTTTGAGTTCTATCCTTTGAAAAAATCAAAAAATTATTATGTGAGAAACCATAATCATTGTTGGTAAACAAAATAATCATGAGAGGTGATGTTTACATCATGAAAACATATTTTTAATTAATGAATGATAATTTATTACAATTATTAAACCATTAGGATTTTATATTATACATAATCACATCACAAGGTTTTTCATAAAGGTTTTATAACCATAATCTTCCAATATTATATAAACTCTAAATTGATAACAATTATAAATGACCTATATTTACATATATATAGATCACACATTTTAATGGGAATAACAATATATTCCATTAAAAAACAATAATGGTTTAGTGTATTTTGATATTAGACATAATGTCTTCTTATTTTATGAATGATATTCCACATATCACATAGAGATATTCCCACTTTGTATTCGTTAATGGAATAAATACAAAAATAATTTTCCATATCCTAGGGAGAAGAACCATGTGAAAAGGGTTATCTCATATTCTCAGTAATGGTAAATAAGTGAGAAATCATTCAAAACCAAAGAATAAGGATATAAAAACAATATAATAACATAGGAAATTAATAACCAGTATAACATATTACGTCATCTTGAGTCATGGAATTAATCAGGGCTATTGATAAGTCATAAATCGTAAAGGAACATGAGAAATGAGAAATTAACATTAATATAAAACAATGAATTATAGAAAAAAATTAATCATAGAAAATAATTTATTATTAGTTAATGAAAATTTTCAAAAGTGTCATGGTATAATGGTTTCACTCACTAAACAATCATAGGAGTCAACATTCACTCCCAATATATCATGTTGGATAATGTCCTTTACTGAACCGAGCTCACTCCACATTCATGTTTTTTTATATCATGAGATATAAATCATTACCAAATGGATTGGAGGGAAGATGTGTCCCACCATTCACATAAATAATACCATAAAAACCTGAGATGGAAGAATATTAATCCTTAAATATACCATCTACTATTAAAATAAATTGTTTTAATGAACATTATATCATAACATAACACATGAAAAATAAATAGAATTCGTAAAAATCCTTCCATTATAAATAAAAACCATTGAGAGAAATAGTAAGAATGGTATCCTTGGATAATACCCTAGTAAAACATAAGTAACAACCAATAATGTTTTCATAGATGTTAAATGATTTTGAATAATCAATAGAAATAAATCATGAAGAAAATATCATTTCAATTATATATTGTTTAAGCATTGTTATTATAAATAATTCTGTTTAATTATACCATCTATGATTATAAATTAAGCTTCATGACATAAATTTGTCATTTAATATAGAAAATCTGATAATGTTGTATTAGATAAAAAACATTACATTCAAATTTTTGACAAAAAAAGTTACATATAACGGTCATTAAATATTAAAAAAATTTATTCTTAACCGATTTGGTAAAGATTAAAAAAATGGGGAAAATTATATTAACATTAATTTTAGGAAAATAGTAAAATGATTTTTTAATTTTTTTTTGGAAAGATATACATGGAAGAAATATATTGCCCTATTTAGTCTTAAATACAGGTAATCCTGAATAATGACATGATTTTGAAATAAACTCTTTCAAATATTATATCATTGATGTGATAATTAATTAAATTAATAGATTATGTGTATTATCCATATATAAACATTAAAAAGTGGAAATAATACAACATATAATATAAATTCATTCACAAATATTCGTTGAATAACCAAATTAATGAAATTGGAGATTAATCCAATGAATGTAAATTGAGTAATTGATTCCATTACATAAATTAATGTAATATTTATTCAATTTAAAAAATCATTTGAAGTAAGTATTTATATATTATAAATTTATTCCATTACATTTAAATACCATGTATTAATTATTTATAACATCTCTTCACCCATTTATTATTAATTTGTTGTTAAAATCACTGTTCTTGGTGATAAAATCTTCACTTTCCAATAATGGTTTGGGTCAAAAGTCATGACCTCTATTATTTTTAATTTTTCTCACTATTTTCATATTTTATATAAAATGGTATAAAATAATATATATTCAATATATACATATTTCTAATTATTTATAAAATTTAATGATAGAAAAACTAATTACATCATTACTTGCGATGGTAGGTCGTACAAAAGCATAAAAATTGATTAAAATTTTAAATTAATTGAATGAATCACATAAAATATTGGAGATAGTAGTCCATACATCTGCATGAGCGACAGAATCATTTCTCAAAAGATTGGATTATGATATGTTATAAATAATACAATCATTAAATAGGTATAATTGTATTAAAATTATTATATATAATCTGTAATACCATGAAAATAACCATCCATATAATACAGTGATGAAAAATTAATTTTATCTCAATCTGGAGATGTTTAGACGATCATATTCATGAGTGATACATTAATTTATTGTTTGATAGGATTGAGGGTATTTAATGGGGTTCCCATAATCATAATAAAACATCAGAATAGTTAGGATAGTTAATTTATAATTTTATTGTATTCATCATTTATTTAGTGGATGTTAGGAGGAGTAGAAAAATAAAGTGATCGTTTTTGGTGATTACCTCTTATTCGAAATTTATTCATTGGATCTCCTCAAAAAGACTATTGTGATAGACTTTTTAGATGACCAACCCCTATAGAATGTGAATATAAATGTTTTAAGTGAAACATTTAGGTTATTTTTGATATATGTGGCTCAATGTGGTGTTAATTAGTTAGTGAATATATGTCATTTTATAATTGTGGTGAGGGGAACTTTTTTTAATTTCTCAAAATATTAATTTTTTTAAAGAAAAATTAGTTTTCATTAAAAATTCCAAAAAATGGATAATTATTCAATGATAATATATGATTATATTTTCATATCATAAAAACAAAAAATTTAGACTTGTTTTGGTATTATTTTAAACCCCTTCATTTTGATAAACTATTAGGTAATCTATTTTAATATTAAATTCAGCAAAAAAATCAACAAGAAAATCTTGTCATTTTTTTCTTAAAAATAAAATTAGACCCTAAATGGGAAATTTATTATTTTTTTAAAATTTATTATCTCGTTTTTCAAATTCAATATTTATGCTTTTTTAAGAATTTAAGAAAATATTATTATCATAAAAAATAATTATTTTTAAATTTGAGAGTATTAATTTCAATGAAATTATTAAAATCAATAAAATAAGATATATTTGAAACCAATAATTTAATAAAACCCTAATATCTCATAATAATCCATTAATTTAATTTAAAATCATAATTAATCATAATTATATTTATTTTGATATTTTTCAAATCATTTATTGAATATTTTTAATTTAATAACTTTTTTTTCATAATTATTTATTTATTAAGTTAATTATTTATTAACATAAAATTTAAAAAAAACCTGATGTATATAAATATTTTAAATTTCATAATTATAATTTTATTTTAACATATCTTATATATAAACCTATATTAGTTTTTTTATTATTCAAAACGTGAATTGGAAATCTACAAATTTTTTGAAAATAAAATATTAAAAACATCATAATCACATCCATGTGGCCCCAAAAATAATATATAAATTTATAGAATGAAAATTATAATATTAAGATAAAAATTTGTAGATATATTTATTCATTACC
The DNA here is from genome assembly GCA_963277665.1 of Viscum album. Lineage (NCBI taxonomy): Eukaryota > Viridiplantae > Streptophyta > Magnoliopsida > Santalales > Viscaceae > Viscum > Viscum album. The sequence goes on along the minus strand of OY728132.1, from coordinate 93,673,991 downwards.
AATTTTTCCCCATTTCTACATATTAGAGTTATTTTAGATAATGAAATCAACTTTTGTGAATTTAACTTATTTAAAAAGTGTATAATTTATTTTCATTGAAAATGGTCTATTATAAAATTAAATTTAGAAAATAGTTGTTAAAGGTCGAATTAAACTTAGATAAAAAGAGATATAATGATAAATCATGGAATTATCACTTATATTTATTCCATATTAACAAGTTTTACCCTTTAATAGTGTAATAAATTTTACTACAGTTACTATTATTATTGACTATAAATAAATGTCACCAATTTAAAAAATTTGTAACCACTGATTATGAATATAATATAAATTTTTAAAAATTAAATACTCATAATTTTTAAATTATAAATTAAAATAAAATTTTAAAAACATCAAGATTGACAATTTTTTCATAAATATTCCCTTTTTAAAACATTAAATGTTTTAAAAATATTTTAAGTATAAAATAATTTAGAAATTAAATTAGAAGAATTTTTTCAAATAAAATAAAACTAAATAATATTTTAAACTAATTAGGAACATTATTATACATTGTAAATATTTTAAAAATTACTGTTTCAAATAAAATCAGTATTTTTTCTATTTCATGAAAAAAAAATGGTTTTAAAAAATTATCAAAAATAATTTCAGGATTATTTTCACATTACTGATTAAAAATTGAAATTAATTTTACTAAAAATACTATATAACATATTTAAATTAATATTCAGTTATATAAAGCACAAAAACCTTTTAAAAAACATATTTTAAATGATTCAAGTGACTAACTAAAAATTGTGTGATTATTTTTCTATAAAATTACTGATACATTAATATTCAGTTGGTAATTTATATTTATTTCTTAATATCATTATTAATATTAATTTATTAACAATTTTAAACCATGTTTATAATGGACTTATAATATTTCAATGTTAATCTAAAATTGTTATTATGGGAAACTAGGTTTTTCAAAAAAATAAAATTATTTTAAAATATATTTCATAACAATATTGGGTTGTTAAAATCTACATTCTCCCATAAATATTATTTTTTAAGGTAAAAATTTAACTTTATCATGATATTTTATTTTATTTTTTATTTATTTAATTGGTGAAAAAAATTATTTCATAACAGTGATTTAGTAATTATTAAATTAATGGAATAATAAAATAAATGATATTAGGAATGAAGAAAATAAAAATAATTTGGAATATTCAATGTGATAAACTAATTATCTACATATCTATGATATATATAGGATATAATAAAATAGTTGGTTAAAATTTGACAATATTACTGATGTTTTAATGACATAATTATGATTAGTATTAATTTTTACAGTAATTATATTTAATGAATATAATATATTATTAAAATATTGAAAATCCATAAAAATATTAAAGAATTTAATAGGAGGTAATATACTGTTGATAACTTCATAACCTGTGAATGTATGGGCAATTTGGAATTATATAGATCAATAATAGTCCTATTATATTTGAATTATTTGAGAAATTCCTAAAGAGGAACTAAGCTAAATTATAAATGGGAACACCTTTATTCACATTATTTCACTGAAATGAGACATCTTGCTCGACTATCATCAGAATAATTATCTTATCTACTTTCCTAGTCTCGTTATAGATGTTATTATCTCACCAAAAAGCAATTTATGTGTTCCTTAATGTATCACTCATATAGATGATATTCAAGAGTTAACATTCTTAAAAAAACTATATTATTTAACATTCTTATTATCCATTCTCTTTACCTCATTCACCCGTAAAGGAATATTAAATATAGAATAATTTTTAAATTTTAATGTTATATTCCTTATTTTATATCTTATATCCATAAATTATCATATAACCTCTTATTTAGTGAAACAAAACCATTGTCCCAAATATGGGGTTAATAATCTCAGTGGATAGTGCGATTTCATTTCCCATTACCGCCTTAAAGGATAGTCGAAAAAAATCTTTTTAATGTTAAATAGGATTTCATTGTTTAAATTATAAATTTTTTCATGTCATAGAACTAATACATATACAAGATATTTAATTATATACAAAAATGCATCATGGTATTAAAAAACAACCTTAATAACATTACCAGTTATCATTAACGTTTTATCAAATAAATCATCCTCATGTTCGAAATAAAATGGATATATAGGGAAATATAAATATATGGTGGTTCTTGAATATCATATAATTTCTCTTATATTGTATATTTCCAAATGTAAAGGAACATTTATAAATATACACAACATTACCAACCCTGAAACCATGAAATAAATGCTCCCAGAACTATAATACATAAGACAATTTCCATTATTTTGGTTAAAATTTGAAATAATTGATTATATCAATATATGATTTTGTATAAAATTAAAGTTGATTATTTATAGTATTATTTTCCATTTTTATTTGAATTTACTACATATATAAAAAATTTATTTATTTGAATAACCTTTACATCAAAATTATATTATTTAAAAGGGTGTTTCTTTTAAAAATCATCTTTTTACAAAATTGAATGCAATTGTTTTTTAACATATAAATTACTAAGAGAATTTCCATATTTCTTGAGGCCATAATTTATTGATTATTATTCTATATGTTTAAAATATTATTTGAAATGACATTATTTTCATATAAAAGTGTTCGACTTTAAAAAAAGTTCTTTCAAAATGGAAGATATATTTTCTACAGAAATTCTATTGATGGTATTTTATTCAATGAAAATAATTATTTACATTGTTTTCATTATTTTAGTATTGAAAATGTTAATTTGATATAAAACTATATTTTTATATTAGAATGTTCCTCATATAAGTGTTTTAAGGAGTTTCTCAAATGTTTTATTCATGATATGGTACTTCAGAATTATATAAAATAAGTGAGCTTTATTTAGTAAGTGAGAATTTTGGAGACCTATTATAGCCAACATGTGAGCCTTATAAATATTTTCTAATGATTTTAATTCCATTTTTCCTCATGGGTGAGATAGATATGGATTATACAAAGGGTTGATCACAATTATAGCTCATGGGTGAGCCCAATGACATATAAAAAATTTGAGTCCCATTATAGATCTAAAATATATTAGGAAATGATTATTCCTTATGGAAATATCAATTTATGTTTTTAATAGTTTTTTTAATATGATACTCTCATTAACTGAAATGGTTTTTAATTTCATTCTATGTATTTTAAAAGATTTCATTGAAAAAAAACCATGTGTGTCATTCATTTGAAATTTTTTAATTTCATACACTCAGTGAACCTTAAAGGTAATGGGAAATGTTATATGATTTTCCATGCTTGGGACTAGAATAATGACTTAAATTTTTTTATATCCCTTAGTGAGCATTTTTTGATCATCCTAATATTTTTATATTTCCTCACAAGGTTTAAGGAGAGGTAAGATAAAGGAAGATGTCATGTTTAAATTTGTGATCATTTATCATGATAATAAATCAAATTTTAATTTTTTTTATATGGTGGATAAAAGGTATACTAATTAGATGAGAATTCATTCAATTTTTTGGGTTTTTAGGTATGAATTATGACTTAATTATATTAAAATTTAATCGATAAAGATCATAAAATATATGAGATTCAATTATTAACAAATCAATCACGAATATGTAATATTTTAAGGATATATCCTTACAATTGTTTTAATAGAATGATTTAGATAAATTTAGAATTTATGATATTGTTTATTGAAATACATTGATATATTATACATTACGATTATGTTTAAATGAAAAATATTTTTTTATTACCTTTTTGCTTCATCGACACTACATTTTTAAATATTTATTTCCATAGAAGAAATTTTTTAATTTTAATAAGAAGGAACCATGTGGAAAATATACTTACAAACAAAAAACATGGAATGATTAAAATTGGAATGGACCAGTTTTTTTCAGTAATTTATCAACAGACAGAAGCTATAAATGGTAATCGAATCCATGCTATGGAGAAAATAGGTCAATCACATTGGAATATGTGAGTGGTGAAAATTTTATGAGACAACATCCTCCTTTATTCAGTTTATAATATTACCCAAAAGTATCTAAAAAATGGATTAATTATCTAGAAAATATATTTTATGTCATTTTATATTTGGAACATCAAATGGAAACCACTTCCATTTTCATTTTAAAAGTGATGTTGATCAATGGTGGACATTGCTTAAGATTACAAAAAAATAATGTCCTTGAATATATATAATAAAACTTATTTTATAATATTTTATTTGATATATATTTCGATAAGGTATCACATATTAAATTGGAGAAAAAAATTCATGGAATTAAAGGAAAATAATGAATATATGATAAATTCATTTGAGGAAAATTTTGCATCATTTTATAGGTTCATAATAGATTATATTTTGGATCATGATAGTAAAATTAATACATATTACACAAGATTACAACCACTTTTATGAAGAGATTTGTATAGAAAAAATATAAATTTTATATGATTGTTTGTTGTTATAATAATAATATTGTGATGGATTTTTCAAACATTTATGTTCCATAAGATGATATTTCATTAAAATAAACAAGGTGGTTGAAAATTGAAAATAAATAAACTATGAATTCTAGAGATAATCCCCAAACGTGTTCCATGTGTGTAAAATAATATTTTTGGTATTTTTTTAGACTCTATAATATTTTATCTATGTGGTAAGTGTGGTTATAAGGTACAGGACTAGATAATGATTCCTAAACAAACCAAGAATGCGATGAATTATATCCATAAAATGGCGATATGTTTTAGCTGCAATGAGTTGAGTAATTATTCTAATGTGTGTCCGAATATTCCTTCCTAAGGTGGGAATCATAAATATGGGAAGAAAAAAGGGTTAGAAAAATCATTTTCTACTACTAATGGAGATATTGGGAAATCTGGTGAAGTGGTGACAATTATTGGTTGGTTGATATTTATGGAATTACGATCTCGTGTTTAAGGTTTTGAATCCCCTCTTTTAATATATCATGTAATTGAAAAGCATTGGGATACATTTATCATGTTTTGATAAATGATTTAGCTACATGTAACCATATGGCTCATGATATGAAAAATGTTATTTGAAGAGTATTTCCATTAATCATGGTTGAATTAAAATTTTAGGTATTTTTGGCCATTATGGATAATATTGTCTCTAATTTTGAGGAAATCAAGGACTATTATAGCTTGGGAACATATGTGTTATCATATAATGATATGTAGATTATGTGGTAAATGTTATTTTGGATGGCGTTCCCTACTCTACGAACCATATATTATAAAGTTAAATAGAATACTATGGATTTTTATATGGGAAAAACTGGTTGATATATATTTTCAATACATATATGATTATATTTTGGATTATGGTGATTTATTTTATTTTAATAAGGATCTCATATCATGGAGGTTATGTGATTTGAGAAATAAAATTTTTTGTATGATAAATTATGAGTGGTTTATGTGATTTGATGATAAATGTAACTTTTTTTGGAAGAATATGTGAAAGAAACTATGTAATTTTGGGGATTTAATAATTAATTATCATATATTTGATGAAATTAGGGATAGTAATTTGATAAATTTTGAATATTAATTCTTTTTAGTAATTATTTTATCTTATCCTAACCGTTTTATACGTGGTTAGTATTTAAAGACATGAATAATATATTTTTTCTATTGTGGATCCTGGGATCCATAACAGTATATTCTAGTGATTTAAATCAAAAAAATATTTCTTTTAATTTATAAAAAATGATGTGATTTTTATTGAAATTTATTATAGGATGAATTTATTATAGTCATTTAAGTAAATTTGATATTTTCTATAGAAAAAATATTACCATAATATTGGAATATAGAACAATATATGTTTACCTTTGTTACCTAAAAATTAATTCCAATTTTAACAAATAAAATATTTATGGGATTTTACGGATAAATTTATCATGATCTTGTACTGAATATCATTTAGAGTTAGCTTTCTATTCCATGTAAAAATGTTTCTAGATGGATACCAAGTATATTTTATCTTTCATGACCTTTGTAACACCCTAACTATATTTTCAACACTGTTTTTTAAATCCATATTATGATGTTGGATTACAACAACGATATTTTGAATTGTCTAACCCTAATTACCATAATTCAGTTCAAATTGTAAGGATGATTTTTATTGAAGGCTAGGAGAATGTAATGTGTTGTCTCAGTCTTAGGTTCCACTTATAGGTACCCCGAGCCCAGTTATCCACCTGGACTTATGAAAACTACCCTTTATTCTAGATGATTCTATCTAGAAGAAATGACCTAGGGTGTCTTTGTAGGGAGGAAATGGACCCATTACTATAGTGGATCACAACATATCAATATTATATTATCCAAATATAGGAATCATAAATAAACAAAAGTATAAATTTAAACAAACACTATAACAACCTGGAATTCAACTAGCTGTAGGGAATGTAGACATAAATAAGATAAAACAATAAATAATATGTAAATATGAAAAATTTATTGTATAAAAAAATAATGATAATTCATGTCATGTCACTATAAAACTGAAAAATAGGTATAAATTAGATCATGGAATAGATTATATTGAAAAATAAATAATAATAATAATAAAATTATTCTAAATCCTGAGCTTTGGATCGATCATATGCTACAATGCTCTATCCGGAGGAAAGCTCATATGTTTAGGTTTTTAAAGGGGTACAATTCCGCTTGTTAACATCTGCAATCATATAATATTCTCGGGTACCATCATTAGCCAGATATGTTGGGAGATAAATGTTATCATGCCACCATCAATAATGGGTATTCCATAAATCATGAGAATTATAAACTAGCATTGTTCATGTATATATATGTTAAAAATTACATTAATCTAAATACCACAATACCCAATTATTCATATACTGGTGTCTTAACATGTAATCATTTAATAAATATTGTTTTAGTATATAATATTTTCGTAAGAGAATCCAAGGAATGAATGAGTCATGCTATAATCCTAATTATAATAAAATATGATCTAAAGTAAAATTCAAGGCATCCATGACCATAGGGGTTTATCCAACTCAGTAATAATCAATAGCAATTATAAGCGGTACTAAGTGCAATCCAATGTAAATTTATCAAGTTATTCCACCATAATATAATTTTATCTAATTACAAGGATATCATCCAAGGTAAAATGGGATAATAAATGTCTACAAACAATGGGTATAACCATTGTTCCACATGACCAATGCATCATGATGGATCCCAAGAGTGTATCCAAGGAATCCTAATATCAGAATGGTATATAATGGATCATGTGACATTTTTATGTGTATCCACTAGTAAATAAGGTCTAGGTTCCAAGGTGGGTATCTACCATGATAAAAAAAATCATTGAATCTGAATGATTTCCGTGGGTGCTCAAGGAATTCCCTCTTAAATTGAAGGTGGGATCAAGTATGACTACACCTATATATATGAACTGGTCCTTATGAAATAGAAACATTATACTTAGTTCTCTTAATAATTATTTTCTTGAAATACTCATTCCCTTTAATGTTATTTGGTTTTCTCTATTACATTTTGTTAGTGTGATAAGGTACAATACAGACATGAAATGATTGGGTACTTTACATATATGTTCAATTATTTCATTCAACCCACATCCATATATTAACATGGAGAGGTGTGCTACGGACATAAAATCATGTTGTTCAATTACATTTATAAAATACAATATATATTTATAATATACATTCCATTTAATACTATGATTCATTTAATTGATTTAGACACTTAACCTGGAAGGTTCATGTGGAATCATACACAAGTTGCGAATTAATAATTAATTTATTTATTTAGAACACATAACATTATGAAGTTATGAGGCTAAATTTAAGGTGCACTTGAATAGTAGTGTTGATATATATAAAAACCACTAGAATAATATTAATTAGAAAACTCAACATCGAGTGAAATGATTTTATGTTACATCATCCATTGGAAGAAGGAAAAATAATTAACAAGGGTTGTGAATTCGGGCATAAATAATATAAGTATAAAATATGAATTTAAAAGGATACTCTTGATGAAAGAAAAATAGACACAATGCAAATAGATTGTAAAATGTTGACACCAAAGATATAAGTCATTGAACACATAAATTTCCCTTTTAACACTCTCATCATCTAGAATTATCATTTTGTTGTCCTAGAGCAAAATAAATATAATGGAAAATCGATGCCTTGAAATACAACATATGAGCTATCATTAAAAGATCATAATTAAGGTAATTAAAAATAACAAACATATCATGATGAATAGATTACATATAAATGGGAATCTAATTAGGCAATTGGGAGTCGAATTAGGCTTCATATGAAGGAATATGATCAAAACAAATTAAATAGGGAAATGGAGTTCAAAATAGGAGGGGAATGGTTTTATATTTGCAAGAATGAGTACATGAGGAATAGGGGTATAATTATATGTCACTAAGGGTATATTTATAAGTTTTACAAAGAAATACATGGTCATAGAGTGTGGTCACATTATTTTCCTGTCCATGCACCAAACTTGTTTTTCTAATGAACTCTGTAGGGTTCCCCCAGGGTTAGACCAAAAATATAATGGAAACCATGTGCCAACCATGTGAAATGGCTCATATAAAAATTGTTGACCATCCACAAAGGGGTTTATTCTAATATGCATAGTTTCCTAAGGGTATTTAGCCTTATAATACTCATTATCAAGCTCCACATCATTTCGGTATACCATGGGTCCTTCCGTTTATGGTTTATTATAATACTTTGGCTAGTCATTTTTCCAAAAATAATGGGTTTTGGGATCCAAAAATCCAAGGACACCAAAGAATTACCTGATCATATTAGGCATACATCATAGTTCCAAATAAAAATAATTATGAATGAATTTATAAGAAAATATACCAATTATAAACATTGGGATCTTATAGTCTTTCCCCCTTAATGTAATTAATCCCCATGTTCAACATGAAAGGGAGGTCAAACATTATATGAGAACAAATAAAATCTTTGGGAAGATACATTTGCATCCCACTCCCATGTCTTATCATGTACTTAGCAATTCTATTATACCATCGGTACTAAATAGGATAGAATGGGAAAATATATATGTAATTTTCATGTCAAATATGTATATAGGACACTCATCAAATAAATCATCGACATCAAACTCAACAACCTTTTGATACAAACATTGAAATAGGTCCATAGGATTATGGAGATGTCGTGAAACGTATATGATATCGTTCATGGCATGGTACCAATATGTTAATAAAAATGATAGGATAGTAGAAAGACTATATCAAAAATATAATATGATCTTATATAATGAGTAAAAAACTTCCATTTCCATTATATATATCTATGCACATTAATGGGGGATTCCCAAAGGAAAACACAATATATGGCCTCAATATCAAGGGGATGTCAACAATGTTTGGAATAATATTTCTATCTAGACTGATCCATATAAATGTGGTTATTGATCAAAATAAACTATTATAATGTCTTATAAATTATATGATGAACTTATATCACTACCCATCCTTCCTATAACACGTATAGGGGTGAATGACATGAACTACCGTAAACTTCCTCAAAAGGAGCCAATTTTATTGCCTCCCGAATGCTATTGTTGTAGTAGAAATCAACAAGTGGCATATTAATTACCCAATATCCTTCTAAATCAATTACAAATACTCATATAATGTCCTCTAACGTCTATATCATCTATTCTGATGGTCCACCAGTGTAAGGGTGAAAATATGTGGTCATAAGTACATGTGCCCACAATTATTTCTATAACCATTATAAGAATGGTGAGGCAAAATGAGTGTATCTATATGAAATGACATTATTAGGGACCCAATGAAGTCAAATGATATCTCAGACATAAAATATTCCTAACTCACCAACTGAGAAAGCCTCTCAGATAAGAAGTAAGTAGGATGCTTTTTTAGTCTATCCATGACTAATCAATACATTTCTCTAACAAGAGGAGTTTGTCTTAAGATGACTACGATTTCCATGAAAAATTATTCCAATTTACAATAAAGTAATATAATAATTTTTTATAATATAGTAGGCTTCTGGCGCTTCCCCTTCACCTACTGACAATTTGAACACCTAGCAACAAATCCTCAAAGTTTATGTTTCATCCCAAGCCACTAATACTGGATTCAAATATATTGAACCATCATGGAGATGACTAGATGTAAATAATAATGAGAATCATGGGACTCTAACATAACATCCTCACAGATATCTAAATGATCCATGATTCTCCCATGTATATGTTGGATGTTGTCTGATCAATGGACCAATCTAGAGGTCGATCCCCACAATAAATACTCTCGTGGATAACCAACCCCTTAGGATATGAAAAAATAATGATTTCACCATCTTAAGGAGTGAAGTGATAACTATAAAGGCTATAAGGGAAGACCACTCGTGAATCTAATGAAACTCTAGGTGATGATTATAAAATAGGACCATCAATCTAAATTCATCACTATATTGATGTACAACATGTGATCTAGTTTTCGGACTTAGTGTTTCATCTACCGCATTAACCATTAAAAAAATACATGCATCTTGAAATTTGAAGGATTAGAGGTATCTGTCCCATATTAGCTATCTGAGATTCAAGTCAAAATGTGTAAAGATATATTTTAGGCTATGGTGGTCTGTATGAACAAAAAATGTCTCACCCATTAGATAATGTCTTCAACAACATAAAGCATGGATACTTATTTCTAGATTAAGGCCACATGTTAGATAATTCATCCCACGAGGCATCAACTAATAGGATTGATACATAATGAATCATTACTACCACATAATCATTTCATCTTGTATAATTCATGATGCATCATATAACACTATATATAATCTTCTAGGCACTTGAAGAACTAAAAAAGATTCTGAAATAAGCCTTCATTTCAGCTCATGAAAGTCCTTCTCAGACTCTTCTGACCAAATGATCATAAACCCCCTTATTTGTAATACCATTAGTATGTGAATAAATGTGTCATATGTACTTTATAAAAATATTTCAGTATCTATTGAATCCCTATATACTCTTCATATCAAACATGTTTTTGATATGCTATTAAGAATCCACAATATTCATCTTCTCAATATCTATTGGTTCTCCTAATTTCGAGATAATATTAACCACGACTAGAAAATTATTGATCAAAAAGTGGTAATTATAACACATTGAATATATATTATTCTCTATTAGAGTATTCAAAATAATATCAAGATTTTTACCATGATATCTATTAGTTGGACAATTCAATAATACGATATCTATAAAGAACACGAAAAAGAAATATTCCTATTGGTGGAAACCCCTATTCATCAAAGCTATGAAAACAAGGGAAGTATTCATAAGACAAAAAATTATAATTTTTATCTCATACTAGACATACATTCTACTAAAAGATGTACGAGGTATGTTTGAATGCCTAACTAACTCTTCATGAAAACTTGATCTCATGCCAATCATCTAAAACACCATAGATCATAAGAGCATATCAAAGAGATCATCTATTAAATGTAAAAAAAATGGTTCTTAATAGTAATATAGTACAATAATCGGTAATCCATGCATTGACTAAGAGATTCATAATCCCTCTAGGTGAAACTCATGAGAGAAAACCATAATGATATATTGGGTCATATATAACATTTGGACCAATAGTCCTCAAACTATATCATGATCTCCTAGATCGTCCAAGGTTCCATTATGAATGATGGATTGTACAATAGAGCTGCACATAAAATAAGAATATTTATCATATATACCTCTTGATCATAAAAATATCTAAAAAATGATTGGGAAATAATTATTTTTAAATAATATTCTACAAGATGATAATTATATGGATTTATTACCTACTCCTCGATGAAAGGACTAGGAATCTTTGGTTGTGACTCTTCCTAGCCTCTGATTCTTCAGTCAAACATCACAAGCCTGGACATCCCACTCACACTTATAGAGATAGTTTATACCCTCTTGTGTTGTAAATAACTAATTGCAGTGATAAGAGTCTATAATGTTTGGGAATGGAACCAAACTATCCATCGAAATGATGAAATCAAATAACACCATCTTGAGAGAGAAAAGGTCCCATATAAATGGATAAAAACATACCTCAAGGGGAAATTCCATGCCTTGGCATACTCCCTCTAACCATACTCCAAATAGTGTATATAAGATCATCAAACCAATGTAATACTGAATCTACAACACAAGACCTTACATAGTGGATAAGGAGATGAAAGAGTGTGAAAAAACATGTATCAAATAATGATGATATTATAGTAGAGACCACATCATTAGTACATCGTATTGTTGATGGTTCGAAATCCTACTCCTCAGGTATCAGCAATAATGTGTGAAACTGGACAGATCCATTCCCTTATGCTACTGTTTCACTACCCAAATTAGATCTACTATACTATAAGTCAAATCATATGTCTAGATACAATCAAAATGACTTGTTCAGATGGTGATACTCTACCTCCATATTAGACGTGAAATAAAGGATCTTTCTCTTTATCATGGAGATGGGTTGGATAATCATGGTCTATACGTAGATGGAATGGTCTGAGAAAATCACTATAGATTTCCCATATGACCGTATGAAAGAAAATAAAAAGGGTCCCAATAACACTATGGATTCATATTACCCTTTCACCCACACTGATGGAATACCATATAGATATTAGTATGGGTACTATAGATGCCATTGTCCTGACAAGAATCAATAAGATAATGTTTACTATGACAAGAAGAACTATTTTCCTACCTTAGTAATAATCCTATATTATCAATACTATCACATTTTATAATGTTATGATAAGTGATAAGGGAATGATTTAAAAATCTCATAAATGGTAGGTATGAAAAAAAAAATCATCTAAGTAAAGATTCCATTCTATATCTCTTCATGGAAATGTCATGATCTCAACATCTCATCAATATCAAGATGTCGTGAAAACAATTGTAAATCTGTAAAACATGATTAATAAAAAACTAATTACATAGAACCACACTATAGTTTTTTAAAATATCTAGCATGGTAATATCTGAAATACAATGGATATAAGTACTCATATATAATAGTCTAGATGTCATCCCTAACCATTCCAAATGGAAATCTGTACTTAGAAATCAAATCGCACCAGATCCTGGTCAAAATCAACCAGCATGGAGGAAGCTAGATTGACCCTACACATTGGATTCATTTGAAGATGCTAAATGATAGGTTTGATGGCCTCTATCCATGAATTGAAAACAATTTGGCCACTATCCCTTGAAAAGATGGGAGGTTCACACGCTTGGAACACATGAGTCTGATCATCCATAGTATGTGAAAGTCATAGATAAACATTAATTAATTGTATCCAACCTATAAAACCATCCTAAAGATGAATTTTATTACCCGGATTTGGTATAAAAGTTGGTACCTCGTTTGGATCTCCAAGACGTAAGACTGGTGGCTTTTTGTCCACTATGTCTGGAGCACTATCTTCACCAACCACATTATTGATTACAAAAGTATTTCATTGTGTAATAGCTTTTCAAATTCAATGCACAAGCCACGTATCAAAATTTTATATGCTTATAGAAGATCTGTAGGGAATAGGAACAAAACAAAAGGGCTCACTACCAACAGTATACTACCAAAACTACATGCATTTAATTCCATAAAATTATAGGTGTATGATGTTTAATTTATAATTATTAGAGTAAGTGGAAGTCTTAGTAAAACATTTCTAATTTATTTACTAGAAACTGTTTATTTTTTTGTTAAGTAATAATTCACTTCTATGTTTACATTTTATCATTTAATTTTATAATTTTAATTAAATGGATTTCCAATACTAGTGTATAAGGGCCCATACAATATATCATATTAATCGATCACATTTAATTTTAATTTCACCCCACCTATATTCAGTATGAGAATGTTATATGTATTATCAGATTTCTATACTCAATAAATTACCATATCCAATCCATGAGGGCCCATACAATTCATGAATTGAAACTACAAATCCGTTAGTCACAACCATGGAATAGTTCATGCAACCAATGTTTTATAGATGATATGTGTAGAAACATGTAATTTATGATTCCCCCAACAAACTATATAGGAAAAACCAATTCCAAATTATGTAGACACTTAAAATAACAATCATTCTACCCTATTTAAAATTTTAGAATCACAAGAATATAAATCAATAATGGTTCACTCAACAATCACAGGAAGCATAGGAAATACCAAAAATCATATGAAACAACATACCATGGAATATATATAGAATGTGAATTCTAAATGCATATTATGATGCATATAAATTTTCTTCCTTTCAATCATCTAATCAGGACAAGGATGAAAGATAATTCCTCATCACAATAATAATAATAATTATAAAAATAATAATCACAATCAAATGGAATTTGTTTCATCCAATGGTGAAAGTATAAAAACTGTAATAAGTACAATATAGAAAAAAAATTCTCCATTCATATTTATAACAACCCTACACATTATTACAAAATTAAACATGATTTATTACATAAAATACACTTTTAAAAACTATGAGTATAGTTTTATGGTGTCTTGTTTAATTAAGAACATTAAATGATAACATAGAACATAAAACCAAACATCATTATTGAAAACTTATTTTACATGCCCACAACATTCCTCCGTACTTATAATTGGATGGGATAACCTAAGGACATAATAAAAAGGTGTGATTTAAATCCCATTAAGTGTTTAAAAAAGTTATAACATGAAGAATATATTACATAATAGGAAATAGTCATATCAATGGAGAAGAAGTGAAACATGAACATAAATGTGTGATATAGCATGATTATCATAACATGGAATTGTGGAAACAACATTTAACATCATATAAGTATGATCCAAGGATGATTTTACTTATAAAATGAGGAAACCCTCATTTCACCTGAATCAGTATGTGTAAAACCTCATTTCACTTGATGTATCATAATAATAATCATTACCCAATGTATTAGACTACTATCAGGTTGTACCCATTATAAACATTTATTTTCATGCATAAGTGTGGCACATAAATTATACAACATGGTTTCATTAAAAAATGTAATTTATTCCATGAGTAAGAGATGCAGAATAAATAAATTTAATTAATTAATAAATAATTACTTGTTCAAAAAGGTTAATACCCATGATAGAGATATGGGTATGGTGTTCACATACAGAATGATTTTTCATGGAAATTTTGGTGTAACATCAACAATATAAAGAGGTCAAATAGAAATTGTAAAATGGTTTGATGAAAGGGAAAAGGAATACCTCATAATTTATATATTTAGGGGATCGTAGAAGGTTTATTAACATAATATCCCAAAATATTTAATACAATTTATATGTGTAATACAAATGAATTGTTTGAATGTACATAAGGAGTGAGAAATTCCGTATTGAATTTTGGCATGGTAATGTGTGTAAATGGGATGAATTAATGAGATAGAAATAGGTCTCTCATCATTCCAACATATGTAGGGATGTATGTAGAAGGTTAAAAATCATACAAAAACGTTAAAAATTTAAACAAATGGATAACAACAAAAAACAACATTGACAAAAAATGAAAAATACAGAAATCCCTTATGGAATTTTAGGCATAGGAATAGAAGTACATGGGGGAAATTAATTAGAGAGAAAGGGTACCCTCATTGTCCAAAAATTAAGAGGGAAGTATAGGGGAGGATAGAAATCATAACCCAAATTATTTTATTAAAATAAAAGGGCATAAAAATATAAGGAAACACGGACATAAATATAGAAGGAAAGAATGAATACCTTACATAATTTTGGCATGTTAACAGGTGTAAATGGGAGTCATTAATGAGAGATAAAGAGGTATACAATCATTCAAAAGTAAGGATGCAATTATGGGAAATGTTATAAATCATCCCCCAAATTTTTTAATTGAATATAAATGTGTTTAGAAACATTAGAAAATTTAGAAACAAATGGGAGTGAAAGAAATCAATTACATGGAAGTGTGATACCAATGTCTTGGGGGAGGTTTTAGAGGGTCTTTATTAGAGCTTGGAGAGACCTGGGATGATTATAGATATGGGAGGGAATTGGTTGGTAGAACTGAAAATGGTTGGACTGAATATTATTGGGATATTGAGTGGGTTTATATATGTAATGAGAGTGAATTATTTCTTATTTAGGTTTTGGAAACCACACATGAAACTAATTAAAAAAACAAACCATAAAATGATTTGTGCCCATTATATTTTTCCAAAGTGTAGTGAAAAACAATATTTTATAATGAAAATGGATAATCATATTTAAATATTTTTCTTTCGTACGTGTAGGTGAGTCAAACTCTCACGGAAATCATTTTAAACTATTAATTTTTTTAATATGTAATGGATGGTCCACTAAGGATTTGTAGAATAAGTCAATCAAACCTAAAATTGAATTATTTTAAATCTATGACATATATAGGACTAAAAAACCATTTATAGTATTTTCTCACATCACTATTGAGTCATTATGAGGTCAGAAACACATTATATATTTAACTAGTATTTAATACTTATCAAAAACATCGATTGTCTCAGAAAATTTTGGAAAACTCACCATTGGATAATTATAACGTCCTAACTCCAAAAAAATACATATTTTTTTAAATAAATTTCTAAATATGTGAGGTTTTACTTCTTAAATAAAAACAAACATTTATAAAAAATTCATGGGTTTTAACAAAAAACTATTCAATCATTAATAAAAATTAAAATTGTATTCATAATGATTATACGATCATTATTATTTAATAAAAATTAAAATAAAAATAATATTTGTTTAAATTAATATTTAATTAATGAATCCATTTATTCATCAAAATAAATCCTTTGATAGAATGTTAACTATAAATATTATTTATTCTTTAAAATGTATTTACAATGTATCAATAACAAAATGAATATATATTAATTATTCCAGAGAAAGTGCACATAATAATAGTGATAGGTTATTATTTCAGAATCCATTATAACCCCAAAATATTACCTAAGGGTAAGGTTTGTGATTGTGAAATACTCTTGCGGTGGTTCAGATAACGTCGCTCGGGTGGTCATATGTATCAAGTTCCACTTCTCCCCTAGGTGGTTCCGTTTAAGATTAACGTCATGAAGATCATCATGGGCATGGCCACGAGTGAAGCCCAATGACTCTCACCCCTTTCCGAGCTCTAAAAAATGGGCATTGTATGGAGCAATTCTATTTGGCGAGGCCACCACATCCTTTGTCTCAGTAAATTGGATTGTTTAATGTACTATATTTATACTAATCATGTGATCACTATTAAAAGACTATATTAGCAATGATAACATTTCATAAAGGTTTTTTTAAATACAAAAACGTAAAACCAAATAAGGGAATATGTTTTATATAACCATTTTACAGAATAATACATTTAATCAAATCATGAGGAATTTTCATTTGAAAAAGTTTGAGTCGTTTCAATTATCCCCCTTTAAGAAATACCTCCCTTGATGTTTTTTCCCACACTAAAACTGATGAGGGTAACTATTTTTCATCACTCCCTATGATTCCCACATTTCATCTTCAAACTTATGGTTTCTACACAACACCTTGACGATGTGAATTGTATTATTTCATATAACTTTTTCCCGATGATCTATGATCTTCACAGGATTCTTTTCATTGGAGAGGTCATTATACAATGGTACCACATCTGGATGAGTACATGAAATAGGTCAGGTGTGTACTTCCTCCATATTGATACATGGAATACATCATGTACTTTATATTGGTATGGTGGGAGTACTAGTAGATAGGTCACTACTCTAATACTATCACATATCTCAAAAGAGTCGATGTACCTTTGACTAAGATTTTCATTGTTCCCAAATCTCATAACACTCTTCCATTGTGATATGTGGAGGAATAACATGTCCCCAACATAACACTCTAGGCCTCATCGACGATTATCACCATATCCATTTTGTTGTCATTGAGTAGCATTAATGTGATGATGGATTGTCTTTAAATTCTCCACCATTTCATAAACCATTTCTGGAACTATATGTTTTCTCTCCCCATCTTCATCCATAAATTCTGGGCTACTATACCTCATCCCATAAAGGGATTCAAAATGATCCATTTTGATGATTGACTGTAAAATGATATTACAAGAGAACTCTACCCTGGGAAAATATCAATCCCATCATCCTTCGATGTCCATTGAGAATTCTCTCAACTATTCCCCAACCATTTGGATAGTCTACACATATGAGCCATCATTTGGAGGATGGAAAGTTGTAACGACATTCTGCTCAGTATTCATACCTCATTGAAGACTCTTCAAGAACATAGAGGAGAATCTTGTATCTAGGTAAGATTCAATAGATATTGGTAATCCATTCAGCCTTTCCGACTTCAATAATATATATCCATGATAGTTGACTGAATGAGAATTCATCTTGAATTGTAATGAAGAGTGCAGTCATTGTATGATGATCCATAACAACCCATATAACATTGTTCCCTTTGGATGAAATCCAATGATCCATGACAAATACCATGATGATGTTCTCCCATTTCCATATAGTGATGAGTAATGGTTTCATAATATTCTTAGACTTTTACCTCTTTGGAATAACCTGCTGACATATCAGGAACATTGATGTATAATTAGCAATCTCCATCTGCAAGTTATCCCACCAATAATGCTCATAGAGATCTCGATACATATTTATATTTCATAGGTGAATTGAGTAGGTCAAACTATGCTAATCATCTACAATATCATTCCATAAAATTGTATTTAATTGAATTCATAATTGTGACCCAAAATCTCACAATTCCTTTATCATTATTATTGAACTCCGTGGATATCCCTTTTTTTATAGTTTCCACTTTATTCTGAATTCTCACATTATCCTTTTGAACAAACATTATCAATTAAAAAAGTTATGGTTGAGAAATCATATAGGAAAGGAATGATTATATCATTTTTTTTATGATTCCCATGTACATATGCACCAAATATAAAAAGGTTGTATACTTTTCAATTCTCATAAATGATAGAATCGCTAGGTCCTTTCTACATAAAGATTCTGCCACTTTTATCGCTTTCCCAGGGTGGTAAAGGATTGACCAGTCATAGACTTTGATTTTCACTAACCATATTCATTAGTTCATATTCAACTCTTTCTATGTGAGTATATACTTCAGGGTTTTGTGATCCGTGTATATTTCACACTTCTCCCCAAATTGGTAATTTATCCAAATTTTTAAATTGATTTCTACAGCCAACTCTGGATCATGTGTTGGATAGTTTTTTTCATGAACTTTAAATTTACATGAAGCATTGGAAATGGCTTTGTATTCTTTTCATAAAAACACATCCCATTACCTTCTTCAATGAATCACTAAATACCACAAAACGTTATCCACTTGCGGTTAGTGTGAGAGCTTGCACAGTGATAAGACACCTATTCAACTCCTTGAAGCTCTCTTTGCATTAATCACTCTAGGAAAACATGACTCATTTCGGAGTTATCTATGTAAGAGGGTTTTTTAATGTTGAGAAATTTCTCACAAATCGGTGATAATATCCTGCTAACCCCAGCAAGCTATAGATATTCATCACCGACATTTGCCTCTACCATCCCCTATTATAGCTGTCTAAGTGGGATCCACAAATATCATATTGGTTTCGATGATATGGAATAATAAAGATATTTCTTTTACCAGAAGTAATAGTTCGTGTACTTTTCATAGATCATATAATTTGGAAATGTGTCTATTATAGTTCTTAGATTCTCCAAAAGTTCCTCTTTAGTTTCAGAGCAAATTAGAATAACCACTATAAAGACTACAACAAAATTTTCAAGGTAATCCATAAAGACTCTATTAACCATGTCCATGAAATGTTTTGGAGCACTTGTGAGTCCTAAAGGCATAATTATGTATTCATAGTTCCCGTACAATGTACAAAAATATGTCTTGGGGATATCCTCCCTCTTCAGACATACATGGTAATATCCCAACTGTAGATCAACCATGGAGATGTATTGTGCTCTTCATAGCTGATCAAACAAGTCAAAAATTTATTGAATATGATACTTTTTATTTATCATGATTATCTTGATCTTAGAATAATCAATACAATGTCACATTGACACATCCTTCTTCATGATGAAGAGAACTAGTTCACCCCATGGTGAAGCACTTGGGCATATAAACAATTCTTCATGATTCCGCTGTAGTTTTTTCTTCATATCCTAAAACTCCAAAATAGCCATTCTATATGGAATCAGGGATATTTTCAACTCCCAAGGTATATATTTAATTGATTATTAACATCTCTTCTATGAGGAAGACCCAGAAATTCCTCAAGAATCAAATTAGCGAATTCCCTCACAATAGACATGTCTTCATGGATGGTTTCTTCCTTATACTCGATCATCTGAGAAAGATACATGTTTCTGCAGAGAAGATATATTCACAATTGAGAGGATGGTGCAAAAGAAGATTCATCATCGTCCTTACACTAATACAAAATCGAGGTCCTATTTTCTATATAGGGAGTTATTTCTTTATCGCACCAATTTTTCATTGCAATGTGTAGAGAAATCCAATGCCGACAAAAAATTGTTCAAATTACACCAGAGGTTTAATGATGAGGTTCTATGAGAATATCAAACCACAAATTGGGACAAGGGAGGAGTTATATTCAAGGGATGCAATGATTTCCCCATTTTCCGTTCTCACCAGAATCTTTAATATTATGATTTGTGCTGCTGTTAGGATGGTTCTACTAAAATTTTGGGATTATAAAGTTATCCTAAATCAAAAATCAAAAAGTCCATTTGTTATTCTTGAAAAAAAAAAATATTGTAATTTTCATCACATAATTTTTGTGGTTCTCTTCTAGGGTAGGGATGGAAAAAAGATCACCCTTGAAGACTTAGTGGTTGTTGGTTGCCTTTGAAAATCCCTGTCTTAGAGAAGTGGTTTGAAAATTTAACTCTTTCAATGCAATTGAAAACAATTAATGATGTGTTGAGGGTTGAATGGATAATCCCACTCCACTGTCTCCATTGTAGGTTTTTCATGTCGACGGTTAATGGCCAAGTGACTTCTCGTCCACACCTAAAGCATTTCAACGTCCTCTTCATGCAATTTCTAGGGTGTTTCTTTCTCGAACCTTGGCTAGTGGGGTGATTTAACTTCATATATCCATGTAATTTATCCATAATAATACCATAATTGAAGTCCACATTCCACTTCTTATCCCCATGATATCCCAGAGAATCATTTATCTCCATTTCTACTTCCAAGGCACGTCAGAAAATTTATTTATAGCTCTCGAAGTCAACAATCTATATGGATTTCCATATGCTTGGTTTTAGCACACAAAATAAGTGGTCAAACTTATATTCATATGTAACTACAAATCTGGAGGCTTTACGTGCAATACATATGATGTATTCCTCATATGGTCCGATTAATTTGTCATCTTTCTTCATGTGGGAAATGAAGTCCCTTAAAATAGAATGTCGGGGGGAGGAGGGAATAAAATATTTATCTAAAAACGTTTTTTAATAATGATTCGATTCCAATGCCTTGATCTCATCCCCAGGATTTGTATTTTTGATCAATTTCCACAATTGATTACCTTCAAATACCAAACAATAAGCATCCATAAGTAAATTCTGTTGTTCAAAACATTGAAGGATAGAGAAGATCCTCTCAATGGAGTTGATCCATTGTTCGGAGATTGAGAGATCATATGATCTATTAAGAGTAAGATGTATTTCTCTCATTAACCATCAGATTAAGGTTTCTTCATTATTTTATGGGGGGTTTATGATCCCTATTGAAAAATGTTTGTTTTCTAAACATTATTTAATAGAGACAGTATCGATACAATGTTTGTGATTCCCTCCCCCATTAGATTTATCCTCACATTTGAACAATAATCACATTGATAATCACATAAGTTTTTATCTTGAGTCCTCCAATTACCTGCCATTGGATAGAATAAATATAAATTTAGGGGTACCACAAAAATGGGAATCCAATGATAAAAAATTATAACATATAAATTATATTTATTTATATAACTTATGAGTTTATCTTCTCCAATCTATGTTCCCCATGGTCCGGACCCTAATATATATTCTTATGGGATTTTTTTTATTCCCTTAATAATGTTTAATTCTAAAATAATTAATATATCGAAGAATATCTCTAAGTAATTTCGTAACCAATAGTGTGGCAAGGCCCGTTGTAGTGCACCACTACCTGTTCTGGTCTAGCTAAAATCGGTTTATACAAGTTTTACCCATAGACACAAATGTGCCAGAGCCACCTCAACCTGTTTGTATAAAGAATGGGATTTATTTTATTTATAAAATACATAATAAAAATTAACCAAAATTTAGATATGTTTTTATTATATTTAGTCTTATCCATAAAACATTCACTAGGTTTTTATAATCATAATCACAAACATAACT
Source organism: Viscum album (assembly GCA_963277665.1). NCBI lineage: Eukaryota > Viridiplantae > Streptophyta > Magnoliopsida > Santalales > Viscaceae > Viscum > Viscum album. Next base: position 93,651,327 of record OY728132.1, on the reverse strand, counting down.
AAACCTACCCTTTGATACCATCAATAACAACCCTCTTTTTTATAACACACTTAATCAAGATTTATAACATAATCATGCACTTATGAAGACTCTAAAGATTTAGAGTTATACTATCTACGGAAATTAGGAACATTACATTACAACAATGAAAATAAATCCCAACATCTTTATTGAAATATTATTTTACATGACCATAAAATTCATTCGTACATTGCATTAAATGGGATAACATAAAGACAAAAAAAATAATGAGTGAGGTATAAATTCTAGTAATGGATTAAACAAGGCATAACATGGAAAATATAGAACATGTTAGGAAATAGGCATATCAATGGTGCACAATAGAAACATGAACATTAAGGTATAACATAACATGATTATTAAAACATGGAAATGCAGCAATAACATTTAACATGATATTAGATGGAACCAATGATCATTGCACATGGAGTATGTATAAACCATCATTTCACTTGAATTAGAATGAAAAAACCCTAATTCCACTTGATTTATCAGGATACTAATTAGTACTGGGTGCATTGGAGAACTATCAAGGAACTACCATTATACACATTTCATTTCATGCATAATTGTGCCACAAGGATCATACAAAAAGGATTCATTAAATTTCATAATTTATTCCATAAATAATAGATTTGTATCAAATAAATGAATGTTATCAGTCAAAACATACATGTGCGTAATGTGGAATACTATTAATATAGATATGGGTATGGTATTCACTTGCATGATTATTTTGAAATGGAAGGTTTGGTGTAACATTGGCACCATAACAATGTCAAATAGAAATCATAAAATTGGTTGATGAAAGAGAATGTGGTATCTCATCATTTATAAGTTAAATGGATAGTAAGGGGGTCATGTTAGATAATATCCCAATATATATAATATAATTTATATTCTTTATATATAATAACTTCTAAAATGTAAATGAGGAGAGAAAAATTCCTTACAGAATTTTGGCATGGTAATGAGTGTACAAGGGAAGAATTAATGAGATATAAAGAGGTCTCTAATAATTAAAACATAAAGTGAGATGTTTGGGGAATGTCTTAAATCATATCCCAAAATATAAAATTGTAAATAAAAGTGGATAACAACATAAAAAATCATGATCAAAATGAGAAAAGAAGAAATACATTACGTAATTTTCAGCATGGTTACATGTGTACGTGGGAGGTATTAATTAAAGAGAAAATGGTATATTATAAATAAAACATATGAATGGATGTATATGGAGGTTGAGAAATCATACCCCAAACTATGTAATTTAAATTAAAAGTGAAAAACAATATAAGGAAACATGCACATAAAAAGAAGAAAAGAAAGTGATGATCTCTTACAGAATTTTGTCATGGTAATAGGTGTTCATAGGAGGCATCAGAGATAGAGAAAGAGGTATATCATCATTAAAAAATAATTACGGATTTATATAAATAGTTTTAAATAAAACCCAAACATTTTTAATTGAAAATTAATATGTATACCCACAAAAACACAATTGGACAAAAAATTGAGAAAGGAAGAAATCCCTTACATGGATCTATGATCCCAATGTCTTTAGAGAGGCATTAGAGGGGATTATTTGGTTCTTTGGGATCCTTTTAGGGATTCTTGAGAGAGGAGGGAAGGGTTTTGTTGAACTCAAAATTTTTTAAGTGATTATTAATGTGTGATTGAGTTGGTTTCTATCGGAAAGGAGAATGAATTAGTTATTATTTATGTTTTGGATAACACTCATTAAACTAATCAATATCACAAACTATCCCATATTTTCTGTCAATAATTTTCGATAAATAGAAGTGGAAAAATTATTTTATATGGCCAATTTTTAATATTATTAATATATTAGGCTCGCGCATGTGGATTCTAATCACAATCTCAAAGAAATCATTTTAAAAAGTTAAAATTTTTATAATTCATGGAGGGTCAACTAAGGATTTGTAACATAAATAAAACAAACCTAAAAACAAATTATTTTTATGGTACACATATTTTTATGTTCATTCCATTTTAATTATTTTATTAAATCTCTATTGGGTCATTATGATGTCATATAACACATTATATATTTAAACTGTGTAAAATTTATAACAAAATATTTGGTTACATCAAAAAACAATGAAAAATTCACCACAGATAATTATGATGCCCTGATTCCAAAAATAATATTCTTTTTATCAAAATAATTTTATAAATATTATAATTTTTAATTTTTATATAATAACTAATATTCATTAAAAAATCATGGTTTTTGAAAAAAAACATTCAAACCTTAATAAAATTTACATTTTTATTCATAAAAATTATGTGATCATTTATATTTAATAAAAAATGTATTCAAGTAATAATATTTTATTTAAATGTTATTTAATTTAAAAATCTATTATTTTCTCAAAATAGATCTATTAATTGAATATTGACTAAATATAATATTTTTCTTAAAAATCTTTTTTTCAAAGTAAGAATAAAAAAATGAATGTATATTCATTATTCGATACAAAAATAATGCACATTATCATAGTGCTAGAGCCTTGATTCATAACCACTTCTAACACATTCAAATGAATTAAGGGTAAGGTGTGTGGTGTTGACTGGCTCTTGGGGTGGCTCAGATAACATCGCTCAAGTGGTAATATATATCAACAACAACATCTTTTATAATAAGTGTCATTCAAGAATAACTTGTTGAAGCTCATATTGGGATTTTCTTATAAATAAGCCCAGTGACGCCACCTCCTTTCCGATATTCAATAAATTTTCTTCGTAGGGAGAAATTCTACTATATGATCCTGTCAATTCATTTTTCTTAGTAAATTGGATTTTTTAAGCCCTATATTTATTTAAATCATGTGGTCACAGTTCAACATATATAATAGGAATGGTAACAATTGCTAATAGTATTTTAAAATCCAAAAACATAAATCCAAAGAAGTGCATATGCTTTATATAACCATTTTACGTAATTACATATTTAAACACCTTATCATGAATAGTAAATAGTATACATTTGGGTCGTCACACTAGTCAACATAGAATTTACCTAGATCTTGGGTTTTTTACTCTTTAGACTGACTTATAACAAAGTTATGGAGAATTATTAATCTCATATCCAATATCTAAAAATAGAAAATCAAGAAATCAACTACTCTGAAACCTCTTTGAGACATCGTGGTCTCAAGTGCCACGAAATGCTTCCCTGGCCCTAGTTGGCCACATGACATCAAGAAAACCTCCCCATATTCAAGATTATTCTAACTAGATGTGAGGTCCAAGGGTGTTTTAACGGGAATTCTAATCCCCCATTATGAGATTTTATCATATAATATCAATATAATAGGATATAAATAGAGGAAACATAAGTAAATTGAAGGTATAATGGAAACAGACACGATAAAAGTGAGACCAACAACCCACTGTAGTGATAGAAATCATAAATAATATGAAACTAATAATAATATCTAAATATGGAAATTGTATCATATTCAAAAATAATTATAATATATATCAGGGATCTTGTAAACTATGAAATGTGTATACATGGAAGTATGGATTACATGCTATAGAAAAGAAGAATAATGAATCCAACAACTATGACACATCTTGAGGTATATCTCAGCCATTTTATGATAAGATCCTCCATAATGATAGCATTCATGACTAACTGTCTGATGTAGTATGCTTCTCCTTATCATCACCTACATAAATATAATCCTCTTGATTACCATCAGTGGCTTAGATAGGGTGTGATATAAATCTCACTAGGCCTCCTTAGATGATGTATATTCTATCCTTCCCGAGAAATATAATCTTACAATGTAGATGTATTTATATGTATTGATGTAATGTAATATAAATACCCTCACAGCTATTTATTCCTCATCTTTTGTCTTAACATGTATTCATTTAATTAATGTTTTCCTAGTTTATTACACTGGAGTAAGTGGTTCCATGTTATGACTAAGGCACTCTATAATGCTGATAATAATAATAATATAGGATCCAAGGTAATATTTGAGGCATCCTGCATAATGTTAAAAATGAAGAGGATCCAAGGTAATAACCATTTCATCCATGACCCCATGGGTCATGCCAAGTCAAAAATAATCTACAACACAACTAAGGGGATCAGAGTGTAATCCAAGGGTCATCTCCCGAGGTATTCCATCATGATATAATTATAACTGATTCTAAGGATCTCATCAAAGGTAAAATGGTTTAAGAAATTACTAGGCCCATTGGTTACAACCATGGACCCACTAGTCCAAGAAAAAATGATGGATCTAATGAGTTTATCCATGGAATATTAATATTTTCATGATAATTGAGGGATCCTATGAAGTCATGTTAGGAATCCAGTAGTAGGTAAGGACTAGGTTCTAAGGAGGGTTTTGGTCTTAGAAACTATCATCCTTTAATTAGAATAGAATACTTGAGTTCTTAATTAATTCCACAGGAATCAATGGTCGGATCAATTTAGACCAATCCTATAATGATTAATCGGTACATTTATAATAGTAACTTTATACAATGTTCATTAATTAATAATTTCCATGAAATACTGATTCCATTTTATAATTTATTTTCTTCATTACATTTCCTCTCATTAGTTTGATGAGGAATAATAAGGACATGCAACCATTGGGTACATTATTTAGCTATTCAATTACTTTTTTTACTCTATTATGTTCCATTAAAGTGTAAATTTGTTCTATGGACATAAAACTATGACATTAAATTTCATTTATTATGGAATGGTCTTATATATAATATAGATTCAAAATATTTTTAAAATTTCATTAAATTGATTTAATCACATTACGTAGAAGTTTCAAGTAGAATCTTACATATTCTTATAATTAAAATACAAATCATTTAATTATAACACTTACCTTTATAAATGTCAATTCAAGGAACACCCGAACGGTGGTTCATATGGGCATAAAAACCAATAAAATAATAATAATGAAAATACCCTACATTGGGTGAAATGATTTTAGGATACATACTCTATTGTAATAAAGAATATTTATGAAAAAAAATATAATACAATCATGAAGAATAATATAATGACATATGAATTAAATTGGAAATTCTGGACAAAATAAGTGAGGGCACAATGACGATGGTTTATATGATGGATATACTTGAGGGATATATAATATAACACAGATAATAGCTTTGTAACTATATAAATGTCTAGTATCAATAATTTGATTGGCCTAGATCATATGAAATCTGAAGAATAGGTCAATCCCCAAATAATAGGGCCTGTGAGCTTGAATCAAAATAGTATCCTCGAGATAAATAAAAATGATGAACATATAATTATAAATATAGTACACACTACTGCGTATCCAATGTGAAAAATGACAATTAAATGAATCTTTAGATAATAGAATGATATATAAAAATATTAAATTGCTATTTGGAATATGACCCAGAAGAGGATCATAGCAACAAGAGGAGTAGCCACAAGAAGTAGAGCTAACCGAATTGGAAGAATGAGAGGGTATGACATCCACCATTGGGACCAGGCACCCTGAATCTTTGTACGAGGAAATTATAGCCAATAAACAATGAAATGTGGTGAGGTATGAGATCAACGACACAGAAGGTGGGGAGGTACAGTTCAAGTGGGCTAGGACTACAAGTCATGTACTGGGAATGGTATGCCTCTAGGCCATCAGGTCATGTCTTACGAGTCTTTCGGGCCTTGTTCCTTGGGCCTATGGGTCAGGTACTATAACGACCCATAATTTACATACATTTTTAATACTTCAAAATTGAAGCACACTTATTACAACATATGAAAAAACCACAAAGGACCATATAGGTATAGTGTCTTTAGAAACTGAGAAACATAAACAACTGGTTCATAAATCTTCTACAGTGTATCCCATTTATTTCATCATATCTAGGGTCCCTTTTAGCATATTCTACTTAATATCCATCTTCCTGACCTGGGGAAAAGAAAACATGCGAAAAGGGTGAGCTCAAATGCTCAGTAAGGGTAAACAAAAGAAATATCAATCACATCATATTCATAAGAACATAACATTTTGGAAATCTTAACCTGAAAAAGAGAGCATAATTTCATAACATGGGATAAATCATGGCAGTGAAATGTAATCAAAATAATCATAACGTAAAACATGAAACTTTGTGGCATACACACATAATCATATAGAATCATTTCTTGTTAGTCAAGACTCATTGCCAAGACTACCTTAGTGGACAAAGTCCCTTTCTGAACCGAGTCACCCTCGTTTCAGTCCTGTTTCACTGAACCGGTATAACCTACCGTTCCAGCCATGTCTATATCATGAGATATAAAATCATTACCCAATGCATTGGTGGGAGATATAGGTCCCACCCATCTCATAATGATACCATTCTTATGTGTGCCACAAAATCATAAATCGTACATCATTGCATAACCCACGTAATAAAAATGGGAATCTTAAACATCGTGACATCATAAAACAATTCATATACGATAAAGGAATTAATAAAAATAATCCATCACAATATAATCAAATCAATGTAATAATAGGGATAAAAACAGAACCCTTTATTATCTTAGATGGAAAATAATTTTGATAAAACACTTAAACTTTATTCGTGAGGAAAATATCCTTTCTACTTCAAAAACACTTTTCCTTTCTTAACATGTCATACAATTTTAAACTAAAAGAAGTTGATTTAAAAAAACATGAAAACATTTAAAGGAAGATTTTTGGAAATAATGTTTTAAAAATCCATTCATGCTGTATAAGTTAAAAAAACACTCTTCGTACTTTTGTCGGAAAAGTCAAAAAAGTACCTCGTACGAAAAATGACAAAAGATTCCTTTCATATCTTTTACTAAAAACTCATCGAAGGGTAAAATTGGGTTTAAACAATTTTTGGTGGATGTAAATAATATTACATATTGAGGGAACATGGATTTGGATGATAAAATACACCCCAGTAAATACCAAAGTATTAACAATCACGGATAAAAATGAGATTGTGATATATTCCCTTACCTTAGGTCCGATATGCTTCGTAAGTGTTTGAACCTCCTCTTTTTGACGTGCCTTTTCTTAACCTCCACTTAAAGAACTAAGGATGGTCCTTGAAGAAGACCAAGACCTCTAAGATGATACTAGGCAAGTGGAGAAGAGATTTTGGCAGGGGTTGGCCGAGCTTGAATTCTCAAATTGGTGTGAGGAGGAGAGGGAGGAGGTGCCCTTTTATAAGGGAGGAGAGGGGCACCTTAGGAATATCTCAAAATATTATTTTATATTAAAGTCAAAATCGGTTTATAATGGTTCCAAAGGGTATTATTTTGAAGGTAATGTGGGGATGGGTCGAAATCCTATCAACCAATAGGATTTAGACAAGTTTAGGTTATTATTATAACCTTATCAATTAGATTTAACTCTAAGTTAAATAATTTAACTTTTACCATGTCTTTTTGTTTTCTTACACTATATGGTTAATACACTTACTATAACATGCCAAACGAACCCCAAGTTGTTTATTATTAATATATATAACCTTATCTAAGTAATTTGGCCGAACCTTATATTTTTAGGAATAAAATAACAATTAATAATATAATATTTGTTTTAAAAATTATTTTATGTTAATTTTGACACTATTTAGTAATTGATTTTTGTGAAAATCATAACAGAATGATAAGTTAGAACAAAGTAAATTAAATCAATACTAACATGTCATATTAACCATTAAAATTAGTGGAATTCATAAAAAGTCTCAAATTATATTTATTTGGGTATTTATAACATCAATTATGTCAATATATCATTAACAAGATAATTATTGCATCATCGTTGTGTCATAAATAAATTAAATTATTTAATGTCTAAAAATTACAAATAAAATACCATTAGGTAGAAAATCATTTTATCTTTCTAATTAATATTTATAGTTGATTTTATCTTTTGTATAACCCCTTATTAAAAATGTTTTAGTAAATAAACATTGATTTTAACTCTTTTAACCCTTCTTTAAATAAATTAATAATAAATGTCCTAATCTAATCCAAGTGGGCCTAAATGGTCGTATTTTATTCCTAAGTTTGTTTTTGGTCGAATTACACTTGTCCAATAGAATTAGGACATGTGTTAGGGTAATAATAATATCATTTCTACCCTTAATTACCCGATTTACTTTTAATCGTGGTAAAAAAAAGTAAAAAGTTACTATTCACCAAAAAATTATTTTTATCTCATTGAACCACATTTTACTTACTGACATCAACTGTATGTCTCGGATTTTTGAAATTCCACTCATAGAAGCGGTAAAATTATGTTTTATTAACAATTCAGTTTTTTTAACTACCACTTAGTGGTTTAACTATTCATCAAAAATTGAATGTTTTCAGAAAAATACCAAAAATTAGGCCTAAGCTATATTTGATATTATGAACTCAAAAATGATGTCTATTTTACCAAATTAACAACCTATCAGTTTCATTAACTAATTTAAAAATTAATCTCCGTCGTCAAAACAAATAGCATGTTTTTAAGAGATAATAACTATCAAAAGATCGACACTTGTTTATAACTAGTTTAAATGTGAAATTACATCCAATGACCAACATTGTATTAAATTGTAAAAATATATTCTAAATATACTTTAAAACCACTCAAATTACTAATTTATCACAATTAATTATTTCGATTGAAAAAGTTGTTTTTAATTAAAATTTAGTAATTTCCACTATTCATCAAAATATGAAAGTTATCCGAAAATTACCAAAATTTCACCCTAAGCTAATTTCGATATTCCGAATCCAAAAATGAAGTCCATTTTGAAAAATAAAATTTATAAAATTTCAAAAAGTGGTTATTACTATTCATAACGGCTAGTTTTAATAATATTTTAATAGCATATCGTTTTTTAGTAAAACTCGGTATTGCGTACTACACATGCTATCAAGGAAGGTCGTGATTGTGTGTAATGAAAGGAAAGTCAAGGATACGTGTTGTGCAAGATCATTTTGGTGTAGCGTACAACACAAGACATTAATGAAATTAAAAAGAATATTTGTCAAAAAATCTCAGGGTGTTACATTCTACCCCCCTTAAAATGAATTTTGCCCATGAAATTCATCGGGGTAATAAATGGTTTACTATTCAAAAGTTTCTTTAATCAAAACACACATCGTAAAAAGGAATACCAAAACCAATCTTTAAAAACAAAAGTATGAAATGCAACGGTTACCCAAATAAACTAATCACTAGGTTTCCACATAGGTGAAAATATGGATATGGAAGCGAAATCTAACCATCATGTTCTGATGGAGAGTGGTAGAAAACATGGCTATGGAAAAGCTAGCAATCACAAAGCCATAAATTTTTGATGATCTAAGGTACCATCTGATTCATTAGATATAAGATCACTAAGACAACATTTTTGGTATTCAAGATCATTTCTCTAAAGTTGATGATATTGGAATTAGAAGAAATACTTTCGTGATTTTGGTATAGTCTCACCATTTGTCGTTCTTTGGAAAATTTCAACTTCATCTTTTAAAGAAATGAAGTTGAATTTGTCATTCGTGATGTGTTAGTAGATCATGGTATAGAATGATCGGTCATTCCATCTCTTTCAAACAAAAGGTTAGAAAAAGTTATAAGTCCATCTTATGGTTAATCGTATATGGTTCCAAAAATGAACTTATACTTCATATATCATACCGCTTAATAAAATAAAACTAGTTTCTACTAACCAGGGACTTCTTGTAGGCCAGTGGTAGGCGATAAAGGCCAGTCGCACTTCAGTTGTGGGTTCGATTCCCACAGCCTTGTCCGAAGCGATGGGCTGTCGCCCGTCCTGCAGGTTCTCCTTTTTATAAAACTATATTACTATAACATCCCATCAATAATATCAAAAAAAATTCTATCCTTAAACAATACTAACTTATGTCCAACATAATCGATTCCAATCTTTAGACTTATCCATAATACTGCAGTCCACTCTCATAACATAGTGAAAATGATTACCAGAGATTTAATACCATCGTTGATCCCCATATATCATATGATATGTTCTGTTGGTCACATTCCAAACAATCAAAAACCTTAATCATGTATTCTCTTGAATACCCATTGAACCTTAGTGAAAACATGAAAGCAGTTAAAAGTTAACACCTTCCACATACCAAAATCCTCAAAATTCTATATACTCAAACCATGATATCACTTAGTCCTAATATCAATCATGAGCTCATGAATACTGTTAAACATTTCATTTTCTCGTTTTCCCTTCATTATGCGCATATCATCTTATTTCCAAAAATATCTCAATCACTTTGAATACCACATTAGACCAATACATAAATATTCCAATACTCCATGATACAACATTATTTTGGAATCCCATTACATAAACAATTAATCATTCCACCATATCGTTGTCATATTCAACATCGCCAATAGTGATCGCATGTGACTTCCCTTTGTCCTTTGCCTTAAGTGGTTGCTCATGTTGATCATCACTAACCCTTGGATTAGGGCATTTATTAGCATAATGCCCCATTTCCTTGCACTTGAAGCATTGAAGTGTTGGTGGTGCGTTCTCTATAGTGTTTGCATTATTCACATCATTAGAAACCCTTTTTCCATTACTTCAACACTCAGCTGCTCGATGACCTTCTTTTCCACACTTAAAACATTTTCTAGTCCCTTTAAGACAATTTCCACCATTCATTCCACACTTTGTGCATAAGGAAACATTCATCTTCTTTTCACCATTATTCTGAGATTTCTCATTGAACTCCATCTTTCGTTTCTTGTGAAAACCATGAGATGGATATGTAACACCAACTTCCATTTCTACCTTGATAGAACAACGCACAATTTCTTCATAGCTACTTAAGTCTCTTATAGCTAATGCCCTTCGAAGACTTGGTTTTAAGCCACTGAAAAATCGATCAACTTTACTTTCAGGTTGGATGATAATGCCAGATGCATACCTTGCATGTCTTGTAAAATTCTCTTCGTATATACCAACAGATTCATCATCTTTTTTCATTAGTTCAAGAAACTCCTTCTCCATCTTTGTTCGAAGAATACGAGGGAAGTACTAATTGAAAAATAAGTTATTGAACTCATCCCATTCCATGGACTCAACTTCATCCCTTTGCCTCGTATTCTTAATAATATTCCACCATTGATCAGCATCTCCTTCCAAACGATACACTGCTAGGATGACTTTATCATGTTTAGAACATTGAAGAACTGAAAATATCTTTTCAGTAGTACTAATCCATTGTTCAGCAACTAATGGATCAGTAGACCCACTGAAAGAAGGTGGACGTTGCCTCATGAAGGATTCAACATAATGTTGCTCCTTCCTTTGCTCGTTTGGAAGTCCTGCATGATTCATAGCTTGAGAAAGTTGTGTGAGCATGGCTACAAGATTTTTCATTCCAGCTCCCATATCATTTGGTTGCTCAGGGGGACAATCATTGCATTTCCCATCGCATTCCGCATTAACACGGTTCTTTAGGGTTCTATCCATTGACTAAAACCAAGAAGAATAATGTTAGCAACACTAATTATAATTGGAAAACCTCATAATTAATGAATAAAATTTTCACGCTTAAGGTCTTATCCAAGGTTATTCATGGCCATTTCTAAAACACTAATATTGTATTCTATGCTTAGACTTATCCTTAGGGTTTTTACTAAGGCTTTCACATCATAGTTTCCAAAGGTTGACTATACCTTTCCTCTGATACCAACTTTAACGACCCATACTTTACATACATTGTTAATACTTCAAAATTGAAGCACACTTATTACAACATATGAAAAAACCACAAAGTACCGTATAGGTATAGTGTCTTTAGAAACTAGGAAACATAACCAACTGGTTCATAAATCTTTTACAGTGTATCCCATTTATTTCATTATATCTAGGGTCCCTTTTAGCATATTCTACATAATATCCATCTTCCTGACCTGGGGAAAAGAAAACATACAAAAAGGGTGAGCTCAAATGCTCAGTAAGGGTAAACAAAAGAAATATCAATCACATCATATTCATAAGAACATAACATTTTGGAAATCATAACCTGATAAATAGAGCATAATTTCATAACATGGGATAAATCATGGCAGTGAAATGTAATCACAATAATCATAACATAAAACACGAAAATTTGTGGCATACACACATAATCATATTGAATCATTTCTTGTTAGTCAAGACTCATTGCCAAGACTATCTTAGTGGACAATGTCCCTTTCTGAACTGAGTCTCCCTCGTTTCAGTCCTGTTTCACTGAACCGGTATAACCTATCGTTCCAGCCATGTCTATCTCATGAGATATAAAATCTTTACCCAACGCATTGGAGGGAGATATAGGTCCCACCCATCTCATAATGATACCATTATTATGTGTGCCACAAAATCGTAAATCATACATCATTGCATAACTCACGTAATAAAAATGGGAATCTTAAACATCGTGACATCATAAAAAAATTCATATACGATAAAGGAATTCATAAAAATAATTTCATCACAACATAATCAAATCAATGTAATATTAGGGATAAAAACAGAACCCTTTATTATCTTAGATGGAAAATAATTTTGATAAAACACTTGAACTTTATTCTTGAGGAAAACATCCTTTCTACTTCAAAAACACTTTTCCTTTCTTAACATGTCAATCAATTTTAAACTAAAAGAAGTTGATTAAAAATAATCTTGAAAACATTTAAAGGAATATTTTTGGAAATAATGTTTTAAAAATCCATTCATGCCGTATAAGAAAAAAAAACATTCTTTGTACTTTTGTTGGAAAAGCGAAAAAAGTACCTCGTATGAAAAACGACAAAAGATTCCTTTCATATCTTTTACTAAAAACTCATCGAAGGGTAAAATTGGAGTTAAAAAATTTTAGGTGGATAGAAATAATATTAAATATTGATGGAACATGGATGTGGATGATAAAATACAACACAGTAAATACCAAAGTTTAAACAATCTCGGATAAAAATGAGATTGTGATATATTCCCTTACCTTAGGTCCGATATGCTTCGTAAGTGTCCGAACCTCCTCTTTTTGATGTGCCTTTTCTTAACCTCCACTTAAAGAACTATGGATGGTCTTTCAAGAAGACCATGACCTCTAGGATGATACTAGGGAAGTGGAGAATATATTTTGTCAGGGGTTGGCCGAGCTTGAATGCTCAAATTGGTGTGAGGAGGAGAGGGAGGAGGTTCCCTTTTATAAGGGAGGAGAGGGGCACCTTAGGAATATCTCAAAATATTATTTTATATTAAAGTCAAAATCGGTTTATAATGGTTCCAAAGGGTCTTATTTCGAAGGTAAAGTGGGGATGGGTAGAAATCCTATCAACCAATAGGATTTAGACAAGTTTAGGTTATTATTTTAACCTTATCAATTAGATTTAACTCTAAGTTAAATAATTTAACTTTTACCGTGTCTTTTTGTTTTCTTACACTATATGGTTAATACACTTACTATAACATGCCAAACTAACCCCAAGTTGTTTATTATTAATATATATAACCTTATCTAAGTCATTTGGTAGAACCATAGATTTTTAGGAATAAAAGAACAATTAATAATATAATATTTGTTTTAAAAACTATTTTATGTCATTTTTGACACTATTTAGTAATTGATTTTTGTGAAAATCATAAGAGAATGATATGTTAGAACAAAGTAAATTACATCAATAATAACATTTCATGTTAACCTATAAAATTAGTGTAATTCATAAAAATTCTAAAATTATATTTATTTGGGTATTTATAGCATCAATTATGTCAATATATCATTAATAAGATAATTACTGCATCATCGTTGTGTCACAAATAAATTAAATTATTTAATGTCTAAAAATTACAAATAAAATACCATTATGTAGAAAATCTTTTCATATTTCTAATGAATATTTATAGTCTAATTTATCTTATGTATAACCCCTTATTAAAAATGTTTTAGTAATTAAACATTGATTTTAACTCTTTTAACCCTTCTTTAAATAAATTAATAATAAATGTCCTAATCTAATCCAAGTGGGCCTAAATGGTAATATTTTATTTCTAAGTTTGTTTTTGGTCGAATTAAACTTGTAAAATAGAATTAAAACATGTTTTAGGATAATAATAATATCATTTCTACCCTTAATTACCCTATTTACTTTTAACCGTGGTGAAAAAAGTAAAAAGTTACTATTCACCAAAAAATTATTTTTATCTAATTGAACCACATTTTACTTACTGACATCAACCGTGTCTCTCGGATTTTTGAAATTCCACTCACAGAAGCGGTAAAATTAAGTTTTATGAACAATTCAGTTTTTTTAACTACCACTTAGTGGTTTCACTATTCATCAAAAATTGAAAGTTCTCAGAAAAATACAAAAATTAGGCCTAAGATATATTTGATATCATGAACTCAAAAATGATGTCAATTTTACCAAATTCACAACATATCAGTTGCATTAACTAATTTAAAAATTAATTCCCGTCGTCAAAACAAATAGCGTGTTTTTAAGAGATAATAACTAGCAATAGACCGACACTTGTTTATAACTAGTTTAAATGTGAAATTACATCCAATGACCAACATTGTATTAAATTGTAAAAATATATTCTAAATATACTTTGAAACCACTCAAATTAATAATTTATCACTATTAATGATTTCGATTGAAAAAGTTGTTTTTAATTAAAATTTAGTAATTTCCACTATTCATCAAAATATGAAAGTTATCTGAAAATTACCAAAATTTTACCCTAAAATAATTTCGATTTTCCGAATCCAAAAATGAAGTCCATTTTGAAAAATAAAATTTCAAAAAGTGGTTATTAATATTCATAACAGCTAGTTTTAATAATATTTTAATAGCATATCGTTGTTTAGTGAAACTCGGTATTGCGTACTACACACGTTATCAAGGAAGGTCGCGATTGTGTGTAATGAAAGGTAAGTCAAGGATGCGTGTTTTGCAAGCTCCTTTTGGTGTAGCGTACAACACAAGACATTAATGAAATTAAAAAGAATATTTTTCATAAAATCTCAGGGTGTTACAGGTACAAGATCCCCTTTAACCCTTAAAATGGGTATTATCCATAATAAAATAAAAATTAAGGCATTCGGGCCATTCAGGAAAAAGTTGTATTGGGATCCCAAAAAGGGAGAAGAGTGGTGTTTTATTTGCTGGAATGAAAAAAGATTATGGAGGGGTAATTTTTTAAATAATTTATTTTATTTTATTTAAATTTAACATAGGTAAAATAGAGGGGAATAGTTTGGAAAAATAGTTTTACAAATAGTTTTCTAGTCATTCTTGTGTAAATTCCCAAGTACGGTAACCCAATCATGTAGCCTGCATGGTTTGGGAAACCATGTTCCAAGAATGAGAAATTGATAATCCAAAAAAATTCTGACCATCCACCAATTTGTGCAGTCAAATCATCATTTTTTTTCTTAGACCGCACAACCTCTTACTACTGGAATTCAATCCATGCATGTTAAGGGGTAACTGTGTTTCCTACCCTGTACAATTTCTCATAAACATGCAACCAGGATAATTTTTCTCATAAAGTTGCGATCTGGGCACTAAATGATCTGAAGACATTCCCGAAACAACCATGATCATATTATGAATCAATATTAGGTCCAAAATAAAGAATTATAACTATTTTAATAGGATATATACCTAATATACAATCCAATTTATTACATGTGATACCCTTATATTTTAATAAGTATACACTGTGTTTCATTGAAAACATGATCTTAAACATTAAGCTTGAACAAATAACCTAATATTATTATTTAGATGTTCCCAATATAACCTAGAAACTAAATTAGTAGGTTGGAATAGGAAAATACTATGTATGAAATAAATATAATATAACAACTCAATATGAATGTATTTGTAAGTGATTAGAAATTAATAACATACTTTTTTATAAATTAAATTTATACATCAAGAAATTATATTTTCTTCAAAAATGATTTTTTCTTCATTTTGTGAGTGAATATTATAATTTAAGGATTCTAATTTTTTTGGAAACAATGACTTTAATTTTTGAATTCATCAGGTCATACATATATTACAATCAATTTTATAGAATTTTCTAAATATATTAATTTTCCAATGAAATGTGAAAATGATTGTACTATTTTCAAAAATATATATTATTTACAAAGTAAAATTATTATTTAGATTATTTTTAAATATTAATTAGGTAAATGTTTTAAATTTAATCTGATTAAAGGGTTTTTATGTATTTTATAATTTAATTTATTATAGAAACATTTTATATTTTAAAAAACAAATTATAAACTATTAGTTTACTTTTCATTTTATCTAGAATAATATTAATTAGAAATCTTCCGCTGATGTGTTTTTAATTTTGAAAAATTTATTCCATTGTTGGATATAGAATTTCTAAATTTAGTAAACATGTCCATTTTTCGACAATAAGAATATTAAAGGTAGTATTTTTCGATGATTATTGGTAAATATGTAAAATAATGGTGAATAGTTTATGATAAATATTATAAAATTACAATAAAACATCATCTAATTTTATTTCATTTGTATTTTTTGGCCAAAATAATCCATTTTAATAATTTTTGACATTTTTTCCACTTGTATGACATTATGTGACTTGTTGTTTTGTATTTAATGAAAAGTCAATTTTTTCACAAATTTTTTTTAATAAGTATAAAATTTATATTATATGGCCTTCTAGAAGATATTTCATCCATACTAATTATTTTTTTATGTAAAAAATATTTATGTTCACCATGGTAATATTTTTTAATTATAAATGAAGAAATAATTACATTAATGTCTTTCACAACAATGACAAAATAATTATTAAATTAATGTTAAATCAAATTAATGATATAAAATTTATTAAAAATAAATATAATTTGAGATATTCCCAGTGATACAGTAATTGAATAGGTATATATGACATATCATGGATTTAATAAAATATATTTTTTATGTTTGATATATTTTAATATGTTTTTAATCATTTAATAATGAATATTATTAAATATGACAATAAGGATATTTCATCAATATAATTTTTTTATATAAATTATTAAAAATCCTAAAAATATCAAATAAGGATGCATGGGGTAATATAATGACATATATATAACAACCTACTAATTTAATGTATACTTGGAATTATTCAGCGCTTTAATATTTTATTATATATAAATTTTTTTAGAAAGTCTTAATGTTCACCTCAACTCAATTAAAAAAAGACACTATTTCCTTCACATCATTTCACCACCTTTATACTTCTATCTAAACCATACTTTATGTAATTATATTCTATACATTTAAATAAACATTATATAAGTTATATTGACAACAAAATACCAATTACATGATCCTTAATGGATCACTAAAGGATGTGATTTAAATGAAGTGACATTCTTAAATCACCTCTTCTAATTTCGTTTCTTCTTCTAACATTTCTCATTTGTGTTTACCCATAAGGTAATTAAAATGTAAATATAATTTATTTATTTTTATTATATATTTATAATGCAATTTATTCTATCTATAAATTGTTTTATATCCTTTTATTCAGTGATACAAAATTATTTCACAAATTATGGAAGTTAATCATCTTTATAGATAACAATTTTTAATTTTCCATTTGTGACTTAAAGGATTGTCTTAAAATGATTTTCATGGATAAATAAGATTATAATATATATATTATAACTTATTTAAAATTATTAAACTAATATATATGTATTATTATAATCAAAATGAAACAAATTCATTTTGGTCGAAAAACCTGCAAAATAAACTATATAATTATCATTATTTTTCTATCAAATGAGCCATTCTCATGTCAAAAAATAAAATCGATATATGGGAATATTTAAAAAGAGGGATTCTAATTAATTACATATAATTTCACTTCAATATAACTATTCCCATTTTTCATGACTGTCTATAAATATACACAAGTTTACTATCCAAGAAACCCTGAAACGAACATTCCCTGAATAATGATTTTGATATTTATAACTCATCAAAATAATTATAAATGATCCTAATAATTTATATTCCATCAAACATATACGGAAATGGGTCTGAATTACGTAATGAATATATTTAGATTTATTATCTATGACATTATTTGAAACTCTAGAATTTTTTTATAGATAAGTGAAGGATATTTTTAACCAAATTCCAATTTTTAGGTTATTCTTGTACTTCATTGATTATTTCATTCTATCATTAAATTTGAAATGAATTTTTAATATATAATTTTCTATTTACACATTTTTTTGTTTATATTCATCTTATACATATAATTAATTCATTTGATTATTTCTCACCTCAATAATATGATCTCTATCAGGCAGTTTCCTGAAACATTCCCCTTTAATAATTCTTTTTAAAAAAGTCTGAATATTTTTTTATTTATATTGAAAGAGTGAATTTTAAAAATTTATATAATTGGTATTTCAATGAAGATTCCTTCAAAAGTATAAAATAATATTTTTAAAAATAGTCTTTCATATATAAGGGCACAATTGTTTTCTAAATTATTTTTTTCAGAATTGATAATATATATTCCTCAATTCTTTTCAATATAATTTATTCAATGAAACTCATATTTACCATAGTCTGGGTATTGTGAAAATTAAAATGGCCTTTTAAAATAAATATGTATTTTGATATCAAAAAAGTGTTTCACAAATGAGTATTAAGGAGTTTTTAAAATGTTTTATGATGATAAGAGAAAGAATATAAATAGTGTATTTATGATGTGCTACTTGATAATTATATGAAATGGGTGAGTCCAACATAGAATATATGAATGGTTGGGCACCACTATATCTCATCATTGAGGCTAATTTCATATATATGAAGGGTTTTGTCCCATTATTTCTCTCGGTTGAGCCCAATATTTCTTTTACGAAGGGTTGAGCCCCATTATAGCTCATAGGTGAGCCCGATATAGCTTATATAAAGGTTTAACTGCATTATATCTCTTAAAAACATTAGGAAATTATTACGTAAGAATTGTTTTGTACAATTATTGAAATTAAATTGTTTTTAATAGATTTCATGAATAATATTTGTTGTGTTACCGTGAAGGTTTTTTAATTTGTTATTATGGGTTTTAATGGATTTATTTGATAAAACATGAGTTTTTTTTCATTAGAAACATGTTTATTTCAATAACTCAATGAATATGATTTCAATGATGAATGTTATATGACATTTTTGTTTTTCATTGTGCTAATTGATTTCCTTTTTGTTATGTCCCTTACTGAGAATTTTGGGCACATCCTATGTTTTTTTAAAAGTGATAATCAGTTTTAACAATATTTAAGCGAAAAGAAAATGTAATGTTTAATGTTTTGACTATTTTTCATGAAAATTAATCATGTTTTTTAAATGTAATATATTTTGGAAAAAAGGGATACTGATCATAAGTTTCCACTTTGTATTTTATGGTTTTGTTTTTTATGAGTTATGAACTAATTTTCTAAAAAAAGATGGAAATGTAATAAAATGTAAGAGAATGAATTATTTAATTTAAACTCTACATTACATAATCGTTTATGTTTATGTCCCGACACTAAAATCTACTTGGTCCCCATCCTTCCTAGACTCGTTCTAATGTCAGGTCGTCTAAATAATACATGAAGGGGGGGAGTGTAAAAATATACATGAAGGGGGGGGGGGGAATATAGAATTAGGGGGGAGTGTAACAATACCCAATATGAAACCCTAAAATGGACATGACTATATAATCAGCAATATATTTCACCCCATCACAAGTATATGTTAGTGGAATATATAACAATAATATACTGATATACTCATAGTAGAAAAAATATCGATATAATACTGAAACCATAATTCATGAATAAGATTCCCACCTGAAGGATGTATATAACAATCATATGAGATAAAAAAACTCCATGATCTAGATAGTAGTAATGTTGTCCATCCAAGGTGTAATACTTATTGGGTCTATCCTTAAGATGTAAACATAGGAAGTACAATGTGATATATACTCATTTGGATGTCACACCCAAGACTATTTAATATACCATCAAACTGATCATGATTAACCCACTATGTTGGGGATAGATAACTACGTATTTTTAGTATTGGAGATACAAGGAACCTCACATAGGAAAAATTATAATTATAGAAGATCTCACTCTAGGCCTCTTGGAGGGATTCCAATGACTCTAGATATGAATGAAGTTAACTATATGGGATTACCATCCTATAAGTATTTGATTTCATTCTCAATCCTTACGTAATGGATCAAGGTAACTCTCACTAAAAAAATTTCCCAAAGTAATGTTTATAGGGGAACTATAGAATATTCGAATAAGAACATGGTGTGTACTTAAATTACCCATCATGCCACTTCGACACATGGTTATGCTCTTGTATCATGGACTATGACAATGTTCTTATCTTAGTACATGATGTGTATTTTTACACACATAACATATGGGTCCACATGATATAGTTTTTTTTGTACACCAATAAATGTTGAGTTTTCTTCTAGGGTGTACATGACATTTTTCATGGTCAACAGGGTGTGTAATGACACTAAGATTCCAATGTCTGTACACCTTTTACATAACAACACATCTTTATTGGGATAATGATACATGTGGTAGGGACCATAAAACATGCGATCATTATCTCTATGCATATACACTAAACACCACTATCGGGGTCCCACACACCATGTAATCTGGATGACACGCTGTGTAACCCATGATTTTTTGGAATCCTAGATTCGATTCATAGATAATCATCTTCTCATTAAGCCTCCAATCCATCTATGAATTGTGCGAGTGAGAAAGTAATTGGTACACCTGATGCATTCTATCACCGCTCACTGGATTTTGGCTACTAAACCACATGGAAATACCATTATTTAGTATCTACATGTTTCCAAAAAAACACCGGAAAAATATGATATGATCATGATCCTTCATTGTTTCTTGATACCAAAATCAATCCCATCATTTATCTATGGTATGAATCATTTGAAATATGAAATATGTGTATAACTATTTATTAATGCGAATTTGTCTGTTCACCATCCAAAATGAACGCCAATGATGAACGAATGAAGAAATGGGGGAGAAGTTCACAATAAAAATTGGAATAATATACATAATTCAATGATAATGTTATCATATAGTCGTTTATGTTAGAATAATGAACAATGATATATAATATAATCCAAAATAAAAATCCCTCTATCCTGTATATATCTAACTCATAAATGAAATAAACTCAATTTGTAAATAAAATCACTAGTTTATTTATTTATGTTCATCATAGAAATTGTAAAATCTGAATAAATCAATAGAAAACAAACAACTTTCCTAATGTCGGATCAACTACTGATGAAGAATGAATATGTATTGTTCATGTTCGTAGGATCCTTAAATCCTACTACAAAATAATCATTAAATCAGGATCCTGTTATTTTTCTCCCAAGAATTATTGTACAATTATCTCTCAATCATCTCTAGAGTTATCCACCGAACCATTATAATTACTCATACTTATATATTAAGAAGAAAATTAATGTAATGAAAATTTATTTAGATAAATTATTTTAATTAAATAAGTCAATCTAGATTTTTTATATCAGTGATATTATTGGATATTTTAACATAAGGAAACCACACAATGTGGTGGGTTTTACTATGTTATGCTATATATTAGTGTGAAATATGAAAATATGAGGTTCAAATTTTTTTGGTGATCTACATTGTACTATATGTGATATATTATATTTTATGTTTTAGTTACCTTAACATATAGTGGAACATTATACTCAATTGTGGGTCATGTGATGATAATATCATAGAGATTAAAATAAAAATACACATTATTAATAATTTAATAATAAATAAAAAATGAAAATACAAGATTTTGAATTATTGTTACTAGTGAAATTTTTATGAAATAATTAATTAAATATCACAAAAAATATGAAATCTATCTATTATTGTATAATTAAATCTCCAATATCTCTAGTATTATGCATTGAACCATAACATTTACTAGTAATAATATATTTATATTTAATGTAAGGTATTGGAAATTTATTTAGATAAAATATTTTAAATAACAAATCTATTTAATCATTCCCACAGAACCCATCCCAGACATCTAATGTGATCCTATATTATTTCATGCCTAGGTTTAAACCCACTCTTCGAACACTATAACAGCCTCAGATTCCTGATCTGATTCCCGATTTGGATTTTATTCCACATAATTAAAAAAAATATTGACACATGATATTAAATATATTTAATAAATTTCAAAAATTAATTTGTAGCTCAATAGGCCTTAGAATCTCATGATTTCAAATCAGTCACTGCAAAAAATAATCCATAATATATTTTAATGAAATAAATGGTACAATTGGATTATTTATAGTAATTGGGTGTATGTTTCATATGTAATTACCATAATTTTGGATTTAAGAAAAATATTCCTTAAATAAATTTTACTTTGATACATTACACACTCTCAACTCGAGGCTGAGCTAAGTATTGTGCGCTCTGGTATATTGCTAATTATATCATAGATTGAGTTTTAACCAATATGGTGTTTTTATGATCATATAATTTGTAATACATATGTTCCCCTCATTGAGGTAGACTAATAAATTATATTTTAAGACCATTATAATGTATATGTGATGTGTTTGTCTATTTGGATGATGGGTATTTGATATGACCATCAAAATGGTTGAATGACATGTGATGTGTTGATTAATTTTTCCAATATATAATATTGAAATTGATAACATATGATATGGATATATGGGTTTTATTTAAACTATGTTCCATATTCTCTTAATTTAATAAACAAATGGATTATATGACTATTCATGCTTGTATAAGATACAATTTGTTGAAATATGTACGGGGATGCATGTGATTGAAATATATCAAACATGATTTATTTTTAATATTTATTAACACCGAAAAGGGATTCTCATTTAATAGATTTATATATTGGTTGATTTATATTTATTCATCAATACAATGGCTCATAGAGATACATTTAATAGTTATGTGAATAACTATATTGTTTTTTATCCAGATCAAATAGAAAAATTTAAGGGTAAAAAAATTTGTTTTTTTGGATATCTGAAATATACATTGGATTAGTTTATACAAGTGATATATATAGTCTAGCTTTGTATGAAATGAATGATATATTTTTTAATAGTTGTTTTGGATTATAAATCAAAGTATATTTATAAATAGTTTCAAAATTTATTACAAATGATAAAACATAATGTGATGAATCGCTATTTCTAAATGAATTATATGAAAGTGAGTTTTTTGAAATGATAACTTATGGTAACACCACAACATGGTGGGTTTATCTATGTTATGGTCTATTTGAATGTGAATTATGCAATTTTGAGTTTGAAAATTTCATTGGGATCTATATAGAAGTATATGTGATATATGATATTTTATGTTTCTGTTACCTTATCATATCATAGACCATTATACTCAATTGAGGGTCATGTGATGTTAATATCAAAGTGTTTAAAATAAAAAATCAATTTTTTAGTAATTTAAAAAGAATGAAAAAAAACATAATTTGAAATTGTTGTTAGTAGCTAAATTTTTATGAAATAATTCATTCAGTATCACACAAAATTTGGAGTCCATTTTTTTTTTTAATGGATAATAATGAACATAATGTTATATAATCAGTAGAATCAAATATATATAAATATCCTCAGGTAAAAAATCGCATGTTATAATTTTTTTAGGAACATTAACCAAATGGTAATCCAAAATATTTCATAGTTCTGGCCTTTCCCAATCATTGAGTGCTTCAATAATCCCATGGATACATTTAGTGAAAGGATCCCAATGGATACTTCTGAGTGATAACTATCAATACATTGGTGATGATATTTGATATATTAGAATCATTAAGGAACATGAGAACAATTATTTATTTTATTTATATACTTACGAATAAATACAGTGATATTATGGTAAAATATGTCTTAGTTGATGTTTTCAACTGGGTTTGGAAATGTTCTAAATCATTCTACATAATTTAGTACATCTAGTGAGGGGTGGAAATTTTATTGTCGATTATTTATCATGGTTCATTAATGAATTAAATAAAATTAAATAAATTAATAGATCTTCTCTCTTTGTGGGTGAAATCAATCTTTTCAGGATCTATGAAATTGAATTCAAACTAGGAAATAAATGAAAATTGAAAAAAAAGTTTTTTAATGTTTTATCCTTAAAAATGATAACAATTACTTATGAAATGTAATTAAATATTTGAAAATATTTTCATTATGTTCTATAGTTAAATATAAAATACATTTGGTGACTCTAAAAATCCATCACACATGAATGGTTCATTTCCAGACTATGAAATATGCATATGAATTTTGATGAATATATCATGAATGTCTCTATGTGATCTTGTAATATTAAATCTCTTCTTCTTTTTCATTTCCTCGGAATATCATTTCCAGATAAATAATTCTCCAAAAAAATAATTTTCATCCATAATCATGGGATTTTCATTAAATTTATTAATTTATAATAGTTCATAGAGATCATTCGAATTCTCCCTTCAAATATTTTATCAATCCCCATTTTCCTCATTATTGTAACATCTCTATATTTCATGATAAATGATCATGTGTGTCCACGTATAAAAAATAATCAATTCTGTTTTGGAGAAAACATTTTAGATAATTGATTATATCATACTTATACATGGGATATGATGGTTCCACAACCTTTCATTAAACCGTAAAAAATGAAATATTTTTTCACACAATACATTATCTGTGATACGTCAGATTTATAGGGATAATTACATCTAATTATAGAATAAGAACCAATGAATTGTGATATATCAAATACGCATCCCATGATAGTCTCTCTACCAAAATTATCCCTACTTGTATTCCAATTCCAAATATGTGTTATATACCATCACACTATTCATTGTAAAAGT
Organism: Viscum album; assembly: GCA_963277665.1. Classification (NCBI taxonomy): domain Eukaryota; kingdom Viridiplantae; phylum Streptophyta; class Magnoliopsida; order Santalales; family Viscaceae; genus Viscum; species Viscum album. Next base: position 93,626,221 of record OY728132.1, on the reverse strand, counting down.
AATTTAGAACATGAAAATTTTACATGTTATCATTTTTTGAATCCGTAACAGTGTCATTATTTTCACCCATATCATTATGAGATAAATTTTTTAATTTCATGTAAAATGTCCCCTAATGTTGTTATATTCATTACTAATTTCTTCATATAAAATTTTCTTAATTGGGGGAATAAATCCTATAATACAATGTGTGATTACTATTCTATGTGTTTTATAGCAATAGAATGGATGATAATGTTATTGAAGTGTAATTTAAACTCTATTATGATATCTGTAATCACTATATTATATCTAATTGTTAATCAAATATAAAATGATCATTATATAATATTCCATCCATTCCAAATCATAAAATATTTTTATGGAATTTAATTTAATATAAAAAATTTAATACATATCAATATTTTTTTTCTAATCAACACAAACATTAAAAAATCATAAAAACATTATTTCTTTTTATCTCGTAAGATTTCATAATGTTTACTCAATATTCATTAAAATTAATTAATATAAACTTTAGATTCTAGACTTCATAGAGGTATGTCCCAATTTAAATCATTGTTTAAAACACAAAAATTTTGATAATGAAAAGTTTGTTGAATGTAAGTGGAAGTTCAGAGGTGACTAAGGGATTAGAATAGAAAATATATATGAATTTTTTCATACTCAATAAGTATTTTGTCTAGATAATGGTTAGATGAATTAGTGTGTCCCAACCATTATAGCCAAGAGATGAGTTCAAGGGATTATATAACTATAAAAATATTGTGGAAATCCATATAAAAATGGAATTAGAAATTTTTTACTGTTGATGAGTATATTTTCAAATTGCGCGGGCTCCCAAGGAAACCATGAATCTTATCCAAATCTTGTAAATAGGTGGTCACACTATTTGGAAAAGGTGATGCCCAACTATCGGCCCCATTTAAAATTGGTATATTACCATTTTCCACAACTATATTTTAAGGTTTATCGGTTACTTTTCCCATAATTTTTTTTCTCTTATCACTAGTGAAGAACCATTTCATCCAAGACTTCCCAAGGCTCAATATCAATAGATTCATGGCCATTTAAAGCTCTTTTGGGTTTGGGTTGAAGAACTAATTTTGTTAAAAATTTAAATTTTCTCTATTTTATAGATTATGGAATGTAGTTTTTTTTTATTCATACAAAAATCTTAGACCCTCTTTTTATTGTGAATATTTGGTTGTGGGCTCATGGTGTTATTTAATAAAAATATGTGGTTATGGATTAGATATTGTTAATCTAAGGATTAAAGGTAGGTGGTCTACAAGTTATATCCCATATCCTTATATTAATATGTGAATGTGTGGTTGTGTTGTTGGTTCCTTATTTCTTTTAATTTTATTCCTTTTTTTTATTTGGAAAAAGGGTTGGTTAATAGATTAATTGAACCCCTCATGTTCCCTATGGGATTAATTGAGGATGATTATACAAGTTTGAGGCCATCTATGTGGTGCACACACATTCATAAACATGAAAATTTGTAATTCCTAGTATAGAGATGATTTTCGATAAATTATAGACTATTTTGATTAAGTTGACATGTTAGTTTTAGAGACAATTAGGAACTAATGGTAATTTTTTCATGTTCTTATCATTTCATAAGGGGTTTTTTGGATTAATATTAATGGGTTAAACGAGTTATGAATAGTAAAGTGCAACTGGTTGATTTTCTAATGGATGCGAATTGGTTAATGTGTTTAATGGGATGATAAATGGGATTTTTTAACATTCCATATGGGTTAATGTATACAAAATTTAATTTGGTTACATGGTCTATGAAATGTAAATGATAATTGTGAAAATTTGTTATATATTTATGATGGTTTACATATTGAATGAATTTGATATGTGAATGGTGTTTTATTAGATAACATGTAATGAAAATTAAATTTGTGTTAATGAAATTTAATTGGTAAAATTTAATATAGTAGATTTTTAATGTAATTAATGGGTTAATGACAAAGGAATTGTTAAAGGTGAATGTATCGTTTTAATAGAGAGTGAGAATGATTTATTTATTGAACAATTTATGAATGGTGATTTTTTTATGTTGTTGAAACCAGTTTGAATGATTGTATTAGTGTTAATGAGTAAATGAATCATGTCCCCATGGTTTTGTAGGTTTAGTATATTGGGCATTGGTATCTATTCCCACATTTCTGGTTCAAACAAGGCATTAAACCCCACCCCATAATTCATGGTTTAGGGAAGAAGACTGAGGATATATTCCCCAATATCTTCATTTGATATGACATCCTGGTTGAACCTCGATGGTAAGTGTGATATATTTATTTAATTTTTGTTATCTCTAGTGAGATAAAGAATATTTAATTATTTCTTTATGAGTATTAAGTCACTATCTTAGGCCATTATGAAATTGATGTAAATGGAAAACCCATGGAATAAGAAATGAACATTGAGTAAGTGATTAATATGGATATATTGATAATGTCTAACTAATATCACTGATTTTCCATTTTTTTACCCCATCACATATTTATTACATTAAAACACTATCTTTTAGACTATATATATTATAGACATTGTTGGTGGTGGAAAACTGAGTTTTACTCACACCATGTTTGGACCATAGTTGGGTAGTGAAAAAAATTTCATGGTTTTAGGTAAGGAAATGGGAAAAGGAACTATGTTAGAAAGTTGAGTTGAAATTGGGACGTGAATCAATGTGGATCCAGACATAGTTTCTTGACATGTTTTGGGGACATTGATGTTTTGTTTTAGTATTTCCTCCACCTCAAGCATTGTTACCATGTCATGGAATATTTACTGTTTGGTTGTGGTTTGTAACCTATTTGGTAAATGGTTTGTAATGCATGTTTATAATTCATTGAGTATTTTTTATTTATTTCATATGTTAACTACTATGTATTACTCAGTGAAGTACAATATAGTGTCCCCATGCGATCAATTAGACCCTCCATGATTTTATATGACCTCTAGCATACGTGGAGACTTGATTGAGGTCTTGTGGTGACTGGTTTGAGGCAACAGTTTAGTGGAATTTATGTTGGGGATGTTAGAAGGTTGTACCAAAGGATTTTAATTTTGATGTATTAATTTTTTGGGATGTTATAAATAAGATTATAATGTTCAGAGCCCTAACAACTTTCTAATTCTTACGAGTAGCTATCCCATGTATGATAGAAAAACTAGGTACTCTTGTTGGGGATTATTGTGGTTGGTGTAAATCATTATAGTTAAACAATATTTCACAATAGGGTGACACAACTATTTAGTGATATAGATGTTTGATGATATTTAACTCATGGATGGAATGTCACAAGGTTGTGCATTCATGAATCATTATATGCACATATGGATATAGGTTACATGCCTCGTGGTAGGAACACATGTGATGGATATGTGGGATATAATGGTTATAATGAATTTCGTTTTACATAAAAATTTCAAGAAAGAAATTTTTAATAATTAAAATAATAATGAGTAAATAAAAAATAATGTGAAATAAGGGATGTATAATTATGCAATGTGTGGTTATAAATTGGTTAAAATATTGGATATGACATGTTTTAGTAATGGTAAAAGTAACTAAAAGAGAATATTTATATTTTTAAAGTGGAAATTGTTTTATAAAATTTGATTTTCAGCAAAAATAAAATATGGATGTAGAAATTGGAAATACTCTAGTTGATGTTGAACTGTGTATGGGATGAAAGAGAGTAAGATGGAGATGTGATTATGTCTATTGGGATAATTTTTATGAATGGAGTTGTTTATGGATACTGGAGATCTTTATTTTGAATATGATTTTGGAGATTGATGTTATTTGTTCTAAGTCACTTGTTTTGAATTGTATAGAATTTAGTCCCCAATTATCTATTCTTGTTGGGAGACATGGAAGTATCATTGATAATTCTCCACAATTATCATAGAAAAATGCCTCATTGATCATGGATAATTGGTGAGAGGTGTCATACATTAGTTTTTTAGTTGATGTAAAAACTTCCAAGGATGGTTCTTTTAAAAATGTCCTATCTTGAATAGAGTGTTAGAGTTATGGAATCCAATGATTTTTCTATAGAGGGTGGAATTGAGGGCCGAGTATGCAAAAATTTGGAACATTATGGGCCAAAAGATGTGCGTATCCCTTGTGTTATGAATATACCCTATGTATGGGTGGATTGTAAAGTGGTAGTTCCTTAGTCTAGATTCCTTGGCGAGTCTCATTTGTTGAGTATAGGGGTGGTCCATATGGTTCCTTCGTATATGCTATCACAATTTGGTTTATGGTCATAGTTAAGTAGCATGGATGTGTTAACCCTTTTGGGTAGTTATAGGGATGGTTGCATTGGTTTATGGATTTTATGTCTTGGTTAATGGTTTTATTGGTGGTGGTTGTGATATAAGCGTGGTGTGACCAATCGTATATTCATTATTCAATTAATTGGACACATTATATTGGGATAGGATTATGGAAACCACCCATGTGTGTTAATTTGAGGGAGAATTGATGTATGTGTCTAGGAGAGAGGGCCTAGTGACTTCTTTCCCCTTACCCTATATATGGATTATGATACAGTAAATCCTTCAAAAGAGACCCATGAGGGTGGAAAACAAATTTTTAGTGACCTTTGGTGTGTGAGGATCAGGTCGATGTTTTGGATTTGGAATGGTCCGGGTTTCTCAAAAGAGAATATAGTGGGAAGGTCAATGGTTTTGGGATATGTTACTTATTTTTTTTATGATGACTGATGGTCCTGGAAAAGTTTTTGGGATATTGAGGGAAGATAGACCAGGGATATTGGTGCCTAAGAATTCTAAGCATTTGTGGGAGATTCAAAGTAGGATTTAATTTTACGTGGGTTTCCTTATGTTTGGATCAAAAGAGCCTAATTATTCATCAGTTTCCCTCTAAAGGAATCCTTTGAGCATCTAAGGTTGTTTTATGTATTATTTCATGGGATATGATCATTATTTGGCTTGGAATAGAAGTTAATAACATTTAATGTGGGAATTTGGTTAAATTCGGTAGATTAGTAATGGTTAAATGGGGCATGGATAAATACTTTTTTATGAGAGTGACACCCATATAGAGTGGTGGTCTTGTATTTGGGATTTCATTTGTGAAGTGATGGGTTGTTGGAAAAGGATGTTTAGAATGAATCTATTTCAAAAATGATGGCTGTCGCGGGGGCATGATTAGTTGTGTAGGAAGATATATGTGGCTTGTACTGTGTAGATTGTGGTGTCTAGAGTAAGGATTGTTGTGTGGTCATAGTAAGGTGCAAGACATTGAGCTTTCGGATTTGGTCTATATGTATGAATGCACCGGAAAGGCCTGATTCCATTTAGGATGGGTGAATAATTGGTCTGAGGCATGTTTCTATCATTTTGTGTGATACCCAGTTGGGAAGAATGACTATGAACAATATCATTGGTTTTTTATTAATGTGGTAGACCATTTTGTTGTGTTTGTTTACCACTAGGTTTTTGATAGAAGAACTCAAGAGGCTTGGTGGAAGTAGTCCCACTGGATGTGTTTGTTCAGGGAAAATTCTTAGAGAGTTCATAAGTAGTGGTTAGTTCAATTGGAAACCCTAAATGATTATTTTTATTAGTGTTGATGAAATAATAATTCCCAATGACTAAGGGACATTCAACAGATTAAGTTTCCCTAGTAGTGTGAGGTTTCATTTGTGATGTATTATTTTTTCAGTGTTCGTCGAAAAAATATCACCTTACATGTAGGTAGTGTTGATCATGAAAACTATTTTGAAAACATCCTAGGTATGTTATTCAAGATAAAGATTTACTCCTAGATACCTAGATACATATTTTAGGATGTGATGCATCTTGAAGGATACAATCATGGAGTGGTTCATATTGAGTTGAATATCTGAAATTACACCATGAACCATTTATGGGCGAGGTCCCTAGGTTAGACTGAAGGTCGATGAATAATTTGGGTTCCAATCATAGACGTTAGGTCATGGTGATGTTTTGATTATTTTTTCTGATAAAAAACTAGATGGCCATGTCCAAGAATTATGCAGTGCACATTATGCTTTAAAGAGTGTCTAGGTGGGACTTGATTAATGTTTTTTTATTAATCCATCCATTCTATTTTGGCTCATGTTGGTTCAAAATGAAATTTTACATACCTATCTAAAAGCCTCCATAGGGTGAGTTGAGACAAGAAAACATTTTCTGGAACGGGGTGTTGGGTTCTAGAACTTCATCAATATATAGGGATGTACTTATGTAGAATTCCATGGTAGACATTGGAATGTATTGAAGTGTAAAGGAATCTTATCCATGTGATGTAGTGTCATTCCAATAGTAATGATGGGTGTTATAGGATGAGTCAACTAAGGATGGACCAACTCCTTTAGAAAAATATGCAAGAGTGATGTGTTGTAAACCTCCATTAGTGCATCATATGGAATGAAATGTGAATTTTTAAAATGAAAATTGGTTTTGACTATGAACCTAGTTGAATTCAAACAACATTGGGATGATGATTTTATTTGAGTTAGGAATATTATTCTATACGGTGAAGCATGATGATTATTTCGTAGGTAGTGGATTCCATGATAGTAGAGTTTAAATGTTGTTAAGGAATGACCTCATTAGGGGAGGAAAACTATTTTGGTATTACTTAAGTGAGGAGTTTCAATGTCTAGATATGGGTAATATCATTTCATGTGTTCAAAAAATTGATTATTTCAAAAGATATTTTTTGAATATTCCGAAATGATATGAAAATAGAATGAACACGGAAATTTTTCCACTACTTTTCGCCTGATTTTTCATGGTACCTGAATTTAATAAATAAAAGTAAAACATGAGAGAGGTTACATTTTTTCTATAATTTATGGGGGAGGCATATCCATTTGAGGTTGTTTCGACAGCTAGGCTGGATTCCAATGTTGGGTATATTCCTTATGAATGATTTAGAGTGGTGAGTTTATAAATGCATCATGTATAATATGAAAGATTATTTTTGGTTTGTTGGACATTTTCAAAACTATGGGTGTTGATATACAGAAGATAGAGATGGTGTGCTAAAGTGCATGGTTGGGATCACCATAGAGGGAAAAGGGTAATTTTATGGCGTGACTGGTGTTTCAGGTTGGAGAAACTAATGAAATTACTATTCAACTATGTTTTCCTTGAAAACAAGTGCTGGCTCATCGCTTGATTGGTTGAGTTCCATACATTTTTTTGTTGTGTTTTGTATTTTATGTCATGGAATATAACTATTGGAACTGATAATGTATATCAACATGGGAAGTGAAATGTGGTTAGTAAAATAGTGTGTATCATCGAGTTATGTTGAGGTTGGGTCCCCATTAGAGTTTTGAACACTTGGAATGAGTTGTACCCTGTGAGTTTGTCCATGAGTTATCTATAGTATTGTGCTGATGGCCTACTGACTGGATCTTCAACTATACATTGATATTGTTTGTGTCTCTTCTGTGTGTTTCAATTTATGTATAAATTTCAATGGATTTTATTTTAGTCTATGTAGTGGATATTTGGTATGTCGTTGATTCATCTTTGAGGAGCATCAGTTTCGTGCTAAGGATCCTTAGAAAAAATTCCTAAAATTATAAACAATTCCTTTAGATAGATTTTTTGTGCATCATGGTGTTGTTTAGGAATAGAATTAGGAGGGGAGATAGATAAGTTGTCATATTGGCCTGATATTTTTTACTTTGGAATCTTATTGATTCTTGGAAGTGATGATCTATGAAGATGGAATATATGTTGGTGAGGTTGTATGTTCCCAGACATTGTGGATCCATGTACCAATTGATATGATTGATTAAATATCTTAAATTTGGTAAATGGAATATTTATAGAATGAATGTGTAGGCTCTGGGGGTCTCCCTAAAGTTCACAAAACAAAATAAAGGGTAATTGGACTATCATGTGAATGTTTCATGGTTGATGTACAGGTAGCTGTAACCATGTTCCAATGTCATGCTAGCCATGAGGTGGGTTGTAGTAGTTTTTAAATCATGCAAAGGGGAGGCCAAAACATTGTGGACAAGGGAAAATCTTTTCCTAATGGTTGGTGCAGGTTTGTCAAACTATATATTCTCCCCACGTAACTTTGCAACTAATCCCCCTCTTGGGTAGAGGCTATCACATAGTTTAGAAAACATTTTGTCCCACCCAATTTTTCCATTAATAAGTGGTAATTTAAGGGGTTCTGGAATTTGGATCTACTCTAAGGTTAAGTGGGTATACATCTATGCATTTGAGGTAGGTGGTCTAAAAGCTACATCCCATTATCATGATCTTGATTGGGGCATGTCTGGTTGGGAAATTAGTTCCTTGTTGTTGTTAATCTGATGCAATTAGTGATATTTCATAAAAGGGTAGGATAAATGTTGAATTGAACGTGTCATGATCCCCTCGAGATGCATTGAGGATTATTTTCCTATTTTGATCAACCCTTATGCTGCACCAATATTACTGAAAATTAAAAAAAATTAATGACAACTATAGAGTTTATTTGTGTGGAAATAGATCTCATGGTAAATATGTAAACATGTTAGTATGAATAAGAAAGTGTCACAAATGGTAATTGTATCTAGTTTTTATATTGGAGTAGTGGGTTTTTTAGTAATATATTTATGGCTTAAATGAGTTATGTATTGTGAAGGGGAATTGGTTCATGATATAAGGAATGTGAATTGGAGAATATGTTAAATGGGTTAAGAAATGGGATTTTCTAAATATTACAAATGGGTTACGGTGTGGGAACAAGAATTAGGTTAAATAGGGTATGTAATGTAAATGTTAAATGGGGTAATGGGTCAGATATTGATTATTTTTTACATGTTGAATGAATATGAAATGTGAATGGTTTTTAATTTTATAACATGGAATTAAAATGAAATCGTTTTTAATGATTTTTTTATAATAGTGCATAAAAGGCGTTTATAATCACATAGACATGTTAATGTGAAATAAATTGTAAATGGAAAATATGTCATCGAGATATGAAATGAGAATTATTTATGTATTTAATGATTTATGAATGGTGAAATGCTTTGTGTAAAGATGAATACAGTTTGAAAAATGGTATATTTGGTAAATGGTTAAAGAATAATGTGAACATGGCTTGGTAGTTGTTTGGTATTGTACATGATGATATATCCCCAATGTAAGGGTTTGAATGAGGCTCTAATACCAACCCCATAATGTATATTTTTGGGATATGGACTAAGAATCTATGGCGCTAATGATTAAATTTGATGAGGCTTCCTGGACTGAGGATCCATGGTAGGTGTGTTGTATTTGTTTAGGAAATGTTTATACTCTGTGATATAGGGAACTTGAATTATTCCCTTATCCATTTTAATTGATTATATTAGGTTGTAATTTAGTATATGTAAATACCCTACATAGGAAATAAGTGATCAAAAAGTATTAAGTGATAAAAATGTATAAAGTCAATATGGTTAACAAAGGAAAATGAGTTTTTATTTCCTTGAAAATTTTTAATACTTACATTCAATATATGTTAGACTGAATATATTTTTGACACTGTTAGTGGTGCAATATTTAGTTTTAATCTCACACTTCTCAGTCCTACATTTGGTAATCAAATAGATTTCATAGTAATAGGTTAGGAAAAGGGAAAATGGCTTATTCTTGAGAGTTGAGTTGGAATTGGGATATCCATGGTTGAGGATACAGACATGGAGTCAGGAACCATATTGGGGGCATATATTTATGTATTTATTTTTTGTGAATATATCACCATTGTATATGTTAGCAGGACAGAACATATTTATTGTTTTATTGTGGTCAAAATATTTTTGCGAAATGGTTTGTAATGCATTTTTCTTGTTCAATAATTATTGTTCACTTTTTTTTCATATGTTTCATACTATGGATTACTCTAGTAAATTTTCCACAGTATCCCAATGTAATCCATTAGACCCTTATTTCTATTCTGAAACCTCTATAATACTAGGAGGTGTTCATGAGGTAATGTGGCCACCCGACATGGGGTATTAGTTTAGTGGCTTATGGATCAGGGTTGTTAAAACATAGGATATTATAATGTTGATAGATTAGTTTTTTATGATATAAAATTTTATATTATTGAAATATATTCTTTATAATATCTAATATCATTGATAAAAAATTCAATTTATCATCATCATATATTCAACACCTTACAATATAAATATTCAAAATCAACTATATTAACTCACATAGGTATATTTTAATCATTAAATTTTACTAATATCTATAAATCAAATTTTAATTAATAGGTCCTCATTTCCATTATCCATTTTTAACATGACCAAACCATAAAATCCATTATATATTACATAATTATTCAATAATATCTATTAAAAAACAAGGATAATCCACTTCCTAAATATTAAAAAAATGGTATTTTTACACACTAAAGAATGATTGATAACATAATCATGAACTTAATATGACCCTAATTATCGATATTTCTAGTATCATTGGTAAATAATACATTATATGATAATATACGACATAAAATAAAACATAAATATTGAAAAACAATTTTACATGACCACAAAATTCATTCCAATATAGCATTTTATATGATAACCTGAATACATAAATAAAATTATGATGAACTATAGATCCAAGTAATAGAGAAACCAAGGAATAACATGAAGAATAAAATAAATTTTAGAAATAGCAATATCAGTGGAGCACTAGAGAAATGTGAACATAAAGACATGATATAGCATGATTATCAAAACATGGAAATGTGGAAACATCTTAAAATACTACATCATTAAGATAATGGAATCATGTGTTCCCCTTTGCCAACATGGATGGAAAATTTCATAAATAGAATCAGGTAAAACCTTGTCTAAAAATTATGTATCATGACACTAATCATTACCAAATGCATCAGAGTGATTTCACGGAACACCAATCATAATCATTTCAATCTAATGCTTAAGTGTACGACATAGATCATATAACATAGACTTATTCAACATCATCATTTATTCCATGATAAAGGAATATGGAATAAATAAATGAATATATATTATCAGTATGTATATGTGCATAAAGGGTAATACTTCTGATAATGAAATATGTATGGTATTCACTACATGATGATTTTGATATTGAAAATCATGGTTCAATTTCGGTAGCCGAACTACATGACATAAAAATTTATAAAATTGGTTGATTAAAGAGAAAGTGTCATGTCATCATATCTAAATGAAATAAAAAGTAATATACTATATAAATACATGTCCCAATATTTTTAATTTGGAAATAGAAGGCATAACATAATAATGAATCACGATGAAAGAGCAGAAATGGAAAAAATATTATGAAATTTTAGCATGGTAACAGGTGTAAATGGGAGGGATAAATGAGAGATAAAGTGGTCTCGAATGATTCAAACATAAGAAGTTAATTTTAGGGGAGATATTTAAACATTACACATCATTTTTAATTGAAATATAATAATGTGTAACAATATAATAAATCTGGGGAAAATTTGAGAATGGAAGGAATGTGATGATTCCTTCCAGGGATGTGTTATCCCAATGGCTTGGAATATGATTAATTGAATATTAAGTGAGTTGTTAGTGGACTCCAAGAACTTTAGAGAAATGTGAGGATGAGATTTAAAGAATTTTTAGTGAAATGGAATTGGAGCTTCGGTGGGATTATATAAAAGATGAGGAGGAATTCTTTATTATTTTGGTTGTGTACACTACACATTAAAATATTCAAAACCAAAAACCATCCAATGGTTTTACAATGTTTTCTCCAAATGTTAGTGGAAATAAATATTTTATAAGCCCACAGGAATATGATATTAAAATATTTCCCTTCCTTATGTGGAGGTGAGCCACACTCTCTACGAAATAAATTTAAAATCTGAAAAAATATTATACATTTTTGAGGATTCACTAAGGCATTATAAAATAAGTCAAATATATAAAAAATAAAATTATTTTAAGGTTAAAACGTATATTTTGTATAATTTCCCTTTTATTGTATTTATTACATGACTATTGGCTCATTATGATGTAACAAAAAACACTATATATTAATATATTAATAAATTTTCTAAAAAATATTTGATGGTCTATAAATGGTATGAAATATTCACCGTTAGATAATTTGAAAATCCTGATTACAAAAAAATTATTCATTTTATCTATTTTTTTATAAATATGTAAATTTTCACTTTTAACATCAAAACCTAAAGTTATTGAAAACTGGTCGGTTTAGACAAAATCAGTTTTTAAACCATAATAAATATTACATTTCACAACATAAAAATTCCATACTTATTTATTATTAATAAAATTAATTTTATAATAATATTTTATTAAAATTAAAATTATTTTAAAAAATTCATTACTTCCTTAAAATAAATTATTTAAAATTACACTTTATATTTTTTTGAATAAAAACATTACTCATATCAAATCAATTACCTAATCATTTATAGGTATGAAATTGATCTAATGGAAATATTATAAGTAATTTTTTATAATATTATTAATAAAAACCATAGTTTAATATAGTAATTTTTATATATCTCAAAAGTACTCTTTTAACCCTAAAAATCAATTTATCAAATTCATCATTTTTTTAAGAATGACTATTCCCATAATGGAATTGAATTAAAAAATAAATTTTTTATTAAAAGGGATTACACAATATGTAACCAATACCTTGTTACATAGCCACTTATAAAACCCTCAAAAGACTAAATGGTATGGTGTGTACTAGTGAAAAACTCTTTGGGCAGCGTGGATAACATCGCACTGGTGGTAATCTCTATTAACATGAAATTTTCTAGTAGGCGACTCTATTAAATATTAACTTGTTAAAACCTGGCTCATGTATGGTCAAGGGGGAAGCCCTATGACGCTACAACCATTCCATGGTAAATAATTGAGCTCCTTATAGACTAAGTCTACTAGATCAAACCATTATGTCATTTGTATATGTCAGATGGATTTCTTAAGACCATATATTTATATTAGTTATGTGATCACTGTTCAACAACTATATTATGAATGGTACTGACACTTAATTTACATTTAAACACAAAAATAATTATAATAAAGATCTCATGTGTTGTTATTCAAATAAGACATTAAAATAAAGGGATTATTATTAATAATGTTTGGGTCATTACAACCATCCCCCCCTGAATAACTTTGATATATAAATTTACATTTCCCGCCCTAAAACATATGAGGGTAACTCTATATCATCACTTCCTCTTGTTCCAAAATTTATTCATCAAACTTTTGTTTCCCCACAACATGAGGATGAGGGGATTCGTTTTATTTCATATTACTTTTTCCCTATGATCTAATATCCCCATCATCTTCTCTTTATAGGAGAGGTCAATCTTTAATGATACCACCTCGGGACTGAGTAAATGTGATGGCTCATGTATGTACATCTCAATAGTGATACATGGAATACATTAGGTACATTAGACATGTTCGGGGGGTGTTCTAATATATAGGCCACTGATCTGATGTGACTGAGGATCTCAAAAAGGATGAATATACCCTGTACTAAGCTTTCACTTCTTCCAAAATCTCATCACGATCTTCCCTGGATATATGTGGAGGAAAACCATATCTTCAACATCAAACTCTAGGTCTCATCGATAGTTTCCATCATATCTATTTTGTTTACAATAAGTAGCCTTCATGTTCTTTTGGATGGTCTTAACGTTCTCCACCATTTAATTATCAATTTCAGGAGAAAGATGTTTTTTCTCCCCAAATTCATCCCATAACATCTGTGTTCTAAGCCTCATCCCAAAAAGTCATTATAACAATCCATTTGGAAGCATATGGGGAAACTATTGTTTTAAGAGAACTCAATATGATGAATATGTTTATCCCATCCTCCATTGAAGTCCATTGAGAATTCTCTCAACATGTTCTTATGTGTTTGGACAATCTGCATAGATTGGCCATCAGTTTGAGGATGATAAGACATACTGAATTTCAACTTAGTATTTAGAGAATGTTGGAGACTCTTCCCAAATATAGAGTGGAATCATGGTTCTCGATCCGATATAATCTATAGTGGTAGAGCATGAAGACTTATCACTTATATGATGAATATGCATGCTAGTTTATCGAATGAGATATCCTCTCAAAACAAAATTAAGTGTATAGTCTTCATAAGATGACCCACAACCACCCATATATCAGTTCTACCTTGGGATATCATTGAATGTACAATGACAAAGTCCATGGAGACTATCTCCCATTTCCATGTTGGTATGGGTAATGGCTTCATCATCCCCTTATAAATCTAACCTTCATCATTTACATGCTAACATACTAGTCACTTCAATGTATAATCAGAAATCACCTTCTTCATGTTATCCCACCAATAATACTCGCAGAGATCTTATTACATCATTGTGTTTCTTGTGTGATTGGATAAATTTGAACTCTGTGCATCATCCAAAAGATATTTCTTTAAAACTGGATTTTATAGAGCATATATTATTGACCCAAATATCACAATTCCTTCTTCATTAACATTTAACTCAGAGGATTTTTCATTTTTGATAGCATCCACTTTCTTCTGAATTCCAAACATCACCTTTTTGAGCATCCTTTAACAATTCCAAAAGGTATGGCTGAGAAATAATTTGTTAATGGATTGATGATGTTCCCTTATTTATAATTGCGAAGTCCATATTAACAAAATATAATAATATTAAGTCCTTTAAATTCTCATAAATGATAGAATCAATTAGTACCTTCTACATAAATCATCTACCACCTTGTTCTCAATCTCATGGGGGTAATGTATTGAGTAGTCATAATCCTTTATGAGCTCTGACAAGCTTTATTGAAGCATGTTCAGATAATTCTGGGTGAATATATATTTTATTCATTTTATGATTTTTGTATATTTCACACTTTTTCCCCAAGAGACTATGCCTCTATATTTTCAACACCAATACCACAGCTTCAAACTCCATATCAATCCTGGAGTAGATTCTATAATGAATTTTCTACTACCATGAGGCATAGGAGATAACTTTATCATTTTCATAAAATTTCAAGAAAGAGAGACATATTATATGTTATAGATGAAAATTCACACAAACTTCATCATATGATACAACAGTCATTGATGTTTCCCTAATGATTTAATATTATTTTTGGTGGGGACTCAATATTCATATAAAACATAAATATATAATAATAGGACATTATTTGAAATAAATTATGACATAAACTACTATGATTTATTAGTTTTATGTATTTAATTCATCATAATTTACCCATGAATAAGATGTTATTTTCTCCCTTTATCACAGATATTATTGATGATCATCATGTTTCTCGGCCCTTTACATAGGACATCATCTTGGATAATGCCCACCTACACCACATTTATCACATATAATTGTGTATGATGCCTTGGATGTATCTTTTTTTCTTTTCATCACATTATCCTTTTTTGTGGTAATTTTATACTTTGTGCCTTGCCTTTCCACAGATAAAAACTATCCTTGTCCCTTTGTGAAAATACCATTGGTGCCTATTTCCACACATCAAGGATGGAGGAGATTGGGTCTTCATTCCCATATCACCATTATCTGATGGACTTTCATTATATTTAATTTTCTTATTCATTGAATCTTTTAGGAAATCAACAATGTACTAATTGTTAATCATCATTTTTATAGCTGTTTTGGCATAATCATAAAGTTTCTTTCTTGAGATCCCATCGGTTTGGGAATATCATTTTGGCATTCATCACATTACCCATCACATTATTTTTAACCTACATCTTCTAATTATCACCCATTGGATAGAATAAAATGAAAATTTTGGATATGTTTATTAATATATTAAACAAATAAAATGAAATTCAATTACAAAATGGATACCATATTAATTACATGTATTTCCTTATCTTATGAATTTCAAGGCTTCAATCATTGTTATACATGATATATTTCCTAACATATATTCTTATTGGATTGTTTCCCTGAAAATTTTTTCATACTAAGATTATGGATTTACCAACGTATATCATCTAGGAGTATCGGACCAAGAGTGCATCAATGCCTATTTTCATGTGCCCGTTCTTATTCAATTCTAGCTCAAAGTGGTGTTTTCTGGTTTTACCCACAAATCCATCTGTACGAGAGCCACATCTACCTGTTCATATCTCGAAAAGAACATATTTACTTGATAAAACACTTACTCCATAATTTCAAAATTTTAGGGATGTTTTTATTATAATTAATCATATCAATAAGGCTATCACAAGGGTTTTGTAATCCTAATCCTTAAAATAACTAAACTTATCCTATGATACCAACTTTAATGACCTTGCACATTATTAAACACATAAACATTATTTATTAAATAAAAATTAACTTAATAAAACCTATAAAATCAATATGTCAAGATTATTTTGGGATTCAAACATTACATCATATCATAAGACATAAAATACATCATGTTTAGTGAAAACCTCTTTTACATGACCCCAACATTCCTTCAAACATAGCATTGGATGGGATAACCCGAGGGAATACATAAGAATTGGGTTAGTTATAAAGCCCAGTAATGGAATAAAAACACATAAAATGAATAATAAAATACATTTTTGGGAATAGTAATTACATTGGAGGACACGAAAAACCTGAACACAAAGGCATGATATCAAATGATTGGTAAGACATGGAAATGTGAAAACATTTTAAAAAAATGAATCATTAATATAAATGAATCAGGTAAAACCATTTCCCAACACGACGGAATAATGTAAAAATAGGAGTCAGGTAAAACCATGATCTAACATGAAGATTCATGATAATAAATAGTACACAATTCATTGAAAAACTATTAGTTCACACCCTTCATAATAATTTCAATTTCAAGCTTAAGTGTTCCACAAAGATGATATAACATGGATTCATTTAACATCATCATTTATTCCAGGATAAAGGAATGTGTAATATATATATATATATATATGATCAATAATTATATATGATTAATGTTTAATAACCATGATAGAGAAATGGTTATGATATTCACTAGACGATGATTTTGGCATGGAAAATCACTATTTCATTTCGGGAGCCTAAAATTGTGAAATTAATATTCATAAAAATAGAAGATGATATAAAAAGGGGTCTCTAATCATATATAAATGACATGGAAAACATTGGGTTTATATAAATACATTTTCCAACACATGTAAATTAGAAATATAAGGAATAACATAATTAAGAAACTTGACGAAAGTGGAAGAATGTAATAACTCTTATTAACATTTGGCAAGGTAACAGGTGTACATGGGAGGGATTAACAGGAGAGAAAGATGTATCCAATCATTCAAACAAAATAAGGGATGTATGTGGAGGTGAAAAAACATAACCCATAATATTTAATTGAAAAATAAACGGGTATAACAATATAATGAAAGATGGAAAAAAATGAAAAAGGATTGAAAGTGAGGATCCCCTACATAGATGTGTTAACCAAAGGGCTGGGATAGGAATATTGGGAGATTGGGGAACTATTAACAGAAAAAAGGGAGCAGATATCAGTGTGAGCATGGGATTCAAGGTGTTTTAGTGTTGAGTAATGGGTGCTTGAGTGGGTTTATATAAGAATGAATGGGGAATTCTTTATTATTTAGGTATTCAACTATCCAAACCAAAAAATTCAAAACCATAAACATTTAAAGGTATTTTGCCCATGTAATTTGTCAAAGTGGAGTGGGAAAAAATATTTTATAAGCCCATGGGGAAAAGATATTTAAATATTTCCCTTTCTTACGCAGAGGTGAGTCACACTCTAAAGGAAATGAATTTAAAATCATAAAATATATTATTAATTTTCTAGGATTTCACAAAGAATTATAAATTAGGTAAAATAAATACAAAATAACATAATATCAAAGCTAAAACATATAATTTTTTATTATCCATTTTATGTTATTTATTAAAAACTATTGGCTCCTTATAATTTCATAAAACTACTTTATATTTTTATATATTATTAATTTTTTACCCCAAAAATAGACTCTCTCAAAAAATTATGAAACATTCACTATTGGATAATTTTGATTTCTTGCTTTGAAACCTAAAAATAATATTATCTAATTATTTTTTTAAATATTTAAATTTCAACCTTTAAAAGTAAAACAGACATATATTGATAATTGATGGGTTTTGACAACAACAAGTTTAAAAATTAATAAAAATTACATTTGACTTCATAAAAATTATATAAGAATTTTTTATTAATAAAATTATTTTTATAATATTATTTTATTAAAATATTAATAATTTAAGAAATTAATTAATTCCTTAATATAAATTCATTATAATTAAACTTTTTGTTTTATCATCATACAATATTACTCTTATCAAACGTATAATCTAATTATTGAAAGATGAGAAATGGATTTAATAATAATTTATAAGTATTTTTTTTATAATACCAACCATATTTAAAATATAATAATGTATACCTTTCTAGAATGTACCATTTTTACGTGAGAAATCAATTTTTCCAATTTTTCATTTTAAAAAATATACTATTCCCATAATGGAATTGATGGAAAAATATATTAATTTCTAGAATGTTATTATAAAACAAGTAACTAACACATTTTTACATAACACATTATAACACCCATATAAGACCTAAGGGTATGATATAAGATGGTGACATTCTATTGGGGCATCTTAGATAACATTGCTCGGGTGGTAATATCTATTAACATGAACATCCCTCGTATGAGAGTCGGTTCAAGATTGACGTGTTGAAGATCATCTTGGGTTTTGTAAGGAGATAATCACATTGGTGGTACCTCATTTTCGAGCTCCCATAGATGTGATTCTTACGGCTTGATTCTACTGGATGAGGCCATTATCTCCTTTTTCTATGTCGATTGGAATTTTTAAAACCATATATTTTTATTACATGTGTTATCACTATTAAATGGATATATTATCACTCTTAATGATACATAATGGTCATTTAAAAACAATAAAAAGAGTGCATGTGTTATCAATTTCCCTAAGATATTAAAAGAATGTGAATTTTATTCATAAATGTTCGGGTTATTACACTAAAAACCAAAAGTTTATTTTAATTTTATATTTCCAAGATAAATTTATTATTATAAGATTTCATGTACATTATTTCCATAAAACACAATATAATTTACTCCCTTATGGAAAGAATTTGTGTATCTCTTCATTATTTGTGATAATAATAATGATCATAAAGAATACATCATAATACAAATACATAGGTATAGGAAAGTATTCCAAAAATAATGGATTAAAGAATAAGAATCATGAATTATAAATATATTAAAAACACAATGCTTCGAAATAACCATATATATAGACCACATATATATGGAAAAATTCAATCAAATTTGAATGATCTCTACATAGAAGATTATCACATTAAATAATAACATATTCTATTATATATTTGAATATGATAACAACATGATTCATATGACATTACATTCCATCGGATTTAATATAAACACAAGGCAATAGAGGGTTATACATTTGAGGTCAACCCATTATATTATGACAAACCACACAAATATGTGACATGTGATCATAAATACCATCATCAAACCATATTAGAATAATAAAACTGTCATAATAAAGTGGGTTTTTATTAATTTTCATATAAAATTATAATAAATCATCTAGATAAATAATTTTTATTATTATATAAAGAGAAATTGCTATATATGTATGGGAATTGATATTTATTTATAAAATTAAATTCAAATAGATGAGAAAACCATTAAGAAAACGAGGATAATGTGATTAAAAATCTTGAAGAACTATCATGATATTTTAAAAAAATAACATTTAAATCAAAGATGATTTGATTAAAAGGTATATAATTGGAATGTATATGTCTAATAAATCCATAGTTACTAAATCATGGAATTATAATATATAAAGTAAAATATTCAAAAATATAATTCTCTAAAATTAATTATCTGGGAGAAAAATAATAATCATTATAGATGAAAAAATAACATTTACACCATTAAAAATATATTAAATAACATTTAGGTGACCATAAAATTTATTATATTTACAGTTAATGATATCGAATATTCTAATCAGCATCCTGAAGAATATAGACATGGAGAAGAGAGGTGATTTTTTTTGGGTAATATTGAAATTATTCCTTCTAAATTTCATAATCACTAATATATGCCCAAATTGGAAAATAATAGTAAAAAATCAACTAAATCCGAAAAATTAAAATGAGGAGGAAAAGTGGTAATGAAATTTTATTTAAAAAAAATCTAAATTGAAATATAAAATAAAAATTAATAAAATTAGATGAAAATTCCATTTACTTTAATCCTAAAATAATCGAATACACAATAACTCATAGTGTCATTATCATTGACATATAAATCAAATACTTAATATTAATATTAACATTTATTATCATTTATACTATTGAATCTTTTCCATTTATTACAATTTTGTTATTTTTTTATAGTTTACTTTCATTAATAGCTGTTTGATGTTTGGATTGTTCAAACGAATTATTGGTATGAAGATTTATATCATCATAAAATATTAAAAAGTAAATCAACTCCAAAATATGCATGTTAAATGAATAATAATTTTCAATATTATTTTTTTATTTAATTTTTATTTTGGATATTTTTTTTAAATGATTTACAGGGATCATATTCAGAATGATCTCTTTTAGGGTAACATTACCAATAAAATTTGGTTTATTTATAATAACGATTAATTTAACTTACACCTTCCTTGAAATATAAAAATATATATTTTACACAATAAAATAATATATTGTAATTATTTATTATTGATAGTCATACCATCTAAAACTTATTAATACAATATAACAACATTTATCATGGTATTTTAACTCACAAAAAAAATATATTTCTATAAAAACTAGTAAAAATATAATTTAGTTATAGTAATATCAAATTTTAAATTCATAATTATATTGATAATAAATTATTTGGGTGTTTTTTATAATTTATGAATATTTTAGATAGGGATACAATTAAATACTATTTAAAATAAATATTTACATTCTTTGATAAAATCACTCATTCTCATAAAAACATCCATCACAATGTAAATTTATGACTATTTTTTAGGATAATGGGCTCTAAAATGTAAAATCAATATTTATAGTAGGAAATATGTCTATTTAGTAAAAATAAAACTTATCTAGACCCATGTGTTAGAATGTGGTAAATATTTTCCATTTTAGTGATTATTTTTGGCTATAAAATTTGACATTTTTCATTCATTGATGGTTAAATAAAGTTATATTATATAAAATGATTACCATAAATATAAAATCACAGGTTAGATTGTACTAAATCCATTATTTACATGATTTTTCATTTTCAAATGTTTTAAACAACAATTTTTCTAGAGTTTGTACTTTTCCATTTTTACTATTTACAATCTAATTTTACTATTCACCCATTGTGAATTATTTTTCCCCAAAAACTATAATTGAAGCCCCTTAATAATTTGTATTTCATAGTTATAATCATGAAATTAATTTTTCCTTATTTATCATATACATTTTATAAATATAAAATTGAATAAAAAATCTAAAAGACTTTATAAAATAATATTTTTTCATGAGAAAAATAATTTTATATGTATGAAAATAACTATAATTTATATATTGTAATACCATATAAAATTATTGGATATTAAAATTATTTTTTAAAATTGTAATATATGATTTCGTTTTTGTTATTAATTTATATAACATAAAATTAATTTTATTTTCCCTTTTTTCCATAATTATTAGTAATATGATATGACCAAATATCGAAATACCTCATATATAATTATTTTATACATTAAAAACATAATAAATTAACGATTACTACTATAATTTCTACATATAAACATCCTTATATAATTTTATATAAAAACATTCAACCCATTATATTATTTAATTATTTAGATATTCTATCATATTTCTATTATTTTTCATTATGTCAACAATTATCATTTGTGTTTTGATCATCATGTGTGATTTTGTAAATAAAAAATTCATACAGAATTTTAAATTCATTATATTTTTTATATTTTTGGTTTCATTATATGAAATAATATTCAATATGTGGGATTTATATCATAAATAATGAATTTGTGTTATAGTCCTCTAGAACATAAAAATTCACCATTGAAATTGGATTTAACGTATATAAGTGTTGGAAAATATTCATCACATTATCATTGGGTTCATATTTTATTTATTTATAATTATGATTCCATGAAAGAATATTTTATAATGGATTTTCCTTTTTTCATATAACATTATCTCTATGTTCCATGATCTGAAAAATTTGTTCCTTAAATGAGAATTCATTCTCATGTTTCACTTCATCTTTGTTTAGTATATATCTGATAAATATAGTTTGAAGTTATTGGATGGTAATACATGGAACAAATCATGAACATGGTAAAAGTATTATATAAGTTTGAAGAAATATTTTCTAGTTCGAAAATGATAATTAATATTTAAGGTTCAATGAACATTTGGTTCAACATTAACATATTATTTAATTTTATAACCATATACCAAGATGATATTCAAAGTAATTAAATTACATAAAAATAGAATATCATATATATTTTGAAATTATCAGTTTTGATATTCTGTTAACATTGTGACACATTAATTTAGAACTAAATGGATTGAATTTTATATATATAACCTTATCAAATTGCTAGGACCAATTGTATTATATATCAATTTCATCCCACCATATTTTATTTTTATATATATTATCATATAAATCCTCACGTATGATATATTATCTATGAGAGATGAAAATATTTTTATATTAGGTATTTAACATTTATTGGTATCGATCCCAGCCTTTGAAATTAGCCATGAAGGATATAAACATACTTTCTTGAGTAGGAATGTTCTTTTCATGTTGAAAATCATTTTAATGATGTTATACAATGGTTAATCTCATATTTGTATTCAAAGATTACTGAAAACTCCTCTACAATGTTCAATTTATCCACAAACATTATTCAAGTATAATAGAAACTAAATATGTAAATACCCATACTGATTTAATTATATATATCATGAAAACATGATTGAGTGAGGAATATATTTAGATATAAATGATTTATTCAACATAACTCATATAACATGAATAATTTTTTTTATTATATTGTAACATAATATAAAAGAGCATATCCTATAAGTATAATTATTTAGCAGTCTTTGAAGACTAGATATATTCAAGATCCATAAATTATGTTTAGAAATATAAAATACAACATAAAAGTCAAATAATGATATATTTGTACTCCATGATTATCTATATATCATTCATAACAATCATGGTATCTATAGAAATAATAAAACAGTAATGGGTAATGCTTAAACATAATTTATTTGATATATTGTTTCACACAAAGGACAATAATAATTTGGAACTGTTTAAGATTAAAATAAAATTATTTATTTTTCTACATAATATAACTGTTAAATTATATGGTATTGATCGATTAAACCATATTATGAAATAAAATATTGAATTAAATAGAATCGAGTAATGAAAATTACATTATAGTGCTCTTTTTTATAAGCACATAGAGGATGTATAATCAATTCAATTTAAAAAAACTAATCCCAATCCAAACTCCAAAAATTAATGTATGAGTGAAATAATTATCATGAGAAGTTCAAACTCATGAAAAATAACCTAAGAACTATTCTAGTGAAATCACCACCCACAGATTCCTCCAACAGTTTCATTTTACTTATATCATAAATGTGATTTTATGTGGTTATTTACAAAGAAATTATGATAATATAAACATGATTATACAAATTTATTATGTTATTTATCACATTTATTTTACATATATTTCATTTTTAAATTTAACAAAAATTATTGTTAATTTTTAAATACACAGATAAAAGTAATGATATAATTTTATTAAAAAAAATTATTTTTTATAAAATTATTTTTTATGAAAATTAATTAATAAAACTAAATATATCATATTTATTTTTTATATGAATAATATAATACCATTATATTTGGTAGCTGATAAGAAATATAAATAAGGGCACTAAATAGTTTAAAATTTATTTTTCAATTAGGAATAAGTATCACTTCATTTCAATCATTTATATTCAAAAATGAATTCATAAATTTCAAAAACATTTTGGGGAAAAAATAAAAAAAATAGACCTAAAATAAAAATATTACATTATGATAATTTTTATATTTTCTAAAATAAATAATTTATATGAAAATAATGAATAAATGTCAATTTTAATAATATTGGCACATTTAAAATAATATCATAAAAAAGAATGACATAATATTTTTGAATAATTTTTTCATATATAAATATTTGTTTATAAATAAAAATAAATCATTCTGAAATACTTCAATGAATTTATAAAACCCACGTTTAATGTTCTGGAAGCATATATTATATTTTACTATGAAATCTGCTTTTATTTTATTTTATCTAAAAAATAGATTTTCATAAATATATAAATGAAATAAAAGAATATGAAAAATATGTTAAATAATTATTTACATATGATATAATAATTTTATATCTTTTATATGTATTATGATAAATTTATTTTGATTAATTATAATGACCATGATATTGGTAAAACAATTATTGTCAATAGATTTATTTATTATCATTTGGAAATTTATATAAAATAAATAAAAATAATATCCCTATAAAATGAAAAAATAAATAAATATATAACTCTATAAATTAATTATCACCCATTTTATTGTTAATTAATTGTATATAATATTAGGAACACTTAATGGTTAAAACTTCATTTTTCATTCAAAAAATTATTTTGCAACAAGTTATATGATTTAAATTAAAAGAATTTTTTAACTTTTTTTTTAAAATTTGAATTATTTAAATATATTAAAAATAAAGTTTCATCAGAATGAAATTTTCATAAAGGGGATATCATATATTTTTTTATAATAATAAATAATTTTGTAAAAAATAATTTTCCAACATAAAATAAGAAATTTTCATGTGTAAACAACTAATGATAAAATTATCAAAAATAACAACAACATGTGAACAAGTAATTTTCATTATGGTTATACATCAAATCCCCTATACACGATGATTATTCAAATTTTTTTATCATTTTACACTTAAATATTTTCATGCCAATATTCAAAAATATTTGGAGTTCACAAAAGATCCATTTTCTCCACATATTAAAGGTGAACATGTCCACCCATTAAATGTTACTCATACAAATAAAAGTATTATTGAATTTAGAAAAGTATCACTCTCATAAAATTTAATTAAACATAAATAATCATAATGTCTCTAAATGTAAGCCAATGGAATTAATTTACACAATATCTTTTGAGAGAATGTTAAATATTATCACATGAGTCATAATTACTCCTTAATATTTTAATTTTAATACTCATCATCCAAATATAATATGTCCATTAATTTTGATAAAATAATTATTAATAGATATTATTAAATATTATCGACAAAATACTTTTTCTCATTACATAATTCCTATAAAATCATTACAAAATGAAGGTGACATCTTCCGTTTGTGTTGATTACCGCCTCTATGAACAATATTTTTTATTTTTGACACACACTTTCTATGAATAGTAAAAATGTTAAATGTAATTTATATGGATTATATTTTTTAAATTATTATATTTCTTCTTTAATAAATATCTTATTATCTATATCTACTAATGTTCTTGGAAAAAATAGACTTTCGTCTATGTATGTGCAGACTATCACGTCCACAAAACAAAACATTGATTTTTTTATTATCACATGAAATGGAGAAAAATAAAAACGAATATAATATAAAAAATGATATTTATTAAATAAATTATTTCTTTTAATTGAAATATTTTACATTTCATATGTTATTTTATGAATTACTAAATTTATTAAATTTTCCCAAATTAAATGAACATATTGGGAATCCTTTCATCATAAATATTTCTTCAAGAAACCTATAGAACTGTATATATTTTGTGATAAATGAATAATATATTTTAGAAACATTTGAAAATATAGATTTTATGTATACATTTAATACACCCATGATAATAGTACATATACCAAGAGAGTTGAATTTTTTTTACTAACAACGTCAAGTAACTGACATGAGTGAAAACTATATTGTCAATTACCAACACATGGTAATATAAATACATTATAATATTAAATTTATATCAATAATTATGATTATAATGTGATTAATAAAATTTATAGTATTATTAATAATTTTAGGATCATGTAAAGAAATAATCTAGACTATGGGTAATGGTTTTTTGATCAGAATTTTGATTCCTTGAGTTATAATTAATGTTCGAAAATTTAATCATTTTTTGTATGTATTGGAAATGGATTTAATTATTTCAATAATATGAAGAAATAAAATGGAATAAAAAATAAATTTCATTTTATAACATTTATGTATTTTCAATTCCAAGGATTAAAACACTATACGGTGTTTTGTTTTCTCAATCCCCTTTTTGATTGGTTGTATAGTCTCTACATGAACTACTTACATTGATTCATGGTTGCATCCTCCATGATTTCTTATATATAATTTTATCTTTCTTTACATGTGGTTTGAATTTTTTATCAAATATCCCCCTTTTATGAGTTTATTACCCATAAAATTATGACACTATTATGAATAATTGTAACTCTATTTTACAATTAATTTGTTTCATATAGATATTTTCCCATAACAATATGTGTCATGATACCCTCCCCACAAAGAGTACCTCTCCTGGGCCTGCAATGTGAGAATAGAGATAATTACCCCTGAGTCACGCCTCCAGTAGGCCCCGGGTTGGCGACTAGCACCGAGGGTATAATAAATATACAATTGGGAGGGATTACCCTCTAAGAGAACACATGTAGAAGAGAGAGATAGAATAGACTCCAATCAACTCCAACTCAGAACTAAAATATAAAATAAATCCAAGTACATATATGACATTTCATGCAAAAGTACTACAACAGAAAGGGAAAACTAACTGTACCCAAAAGAAAGTAAAACGGCAGCGACCACAAGCCCTAACAGCTCCTCCTCCAACCACAAGCTAGTAGTAACCAACATGATCTCCAACCTGCTCCAAGTGACCTGAAAAACAGTTTATATATACATAGGGTGATTATAACAAAATACTCAGTAGGATCCTCCACAAGCCTCTCATGCAACAGTAAAGAAAGCATGATAAAGCCCAGTGAACAACAAGTGAAACTAACTCGTCACCTAAACAGGTATACTAAGTTCCCAACCTCACCAGGGCTACACTCAACAATTAACGCATACAAGATTACAACATATAATAAAGAATATCAAGGGTACCCTGCTACTCCTTCCCCACTGGTTTGCTGCTTTGGCCCAACGACATACGTCCTGTGCATCTCTCTGCAAAGGCTTACCCGTAGACACCTGGGATAAGCTCCACAACCTGCACCTCGTGCACCACAAAGGCTTGCCCGCAGACACCTGGGAGAATCACAACACTGTCCTCACAACCAAAAGTAACCTGGTATTTTTTGGGAGCCAACACAGCTCGCATAACGTGTATCATACGTCGGGTATAATACCTCAATCCATTGAAGCCCATACTCCGTGTAAGGATCCTCAAGCCATCATAGCCTATACACGTTACACCTATAGTAGTCCATAGGATACAATATCCAAAATATATGCGTGTGAATAACCACAAGGCATTACAACCCTCTACACACATATATGGGGTTACTAACCACTGTGCCTCATGGCACAAGTATCTACCAAGAAAAGAGAGAGGGGCCAAAGGGGGTAGTCAGCCATTCGACCTCCCATCAGAATATTGAGGAAAACACCCCCCCAGGGCCCAGAATCCCCGGGGTGTCAGTTTCCCTTACCGAAAGGGTGGAGTAGCGTATAGATACACAAAAAGTACAGAATATATATATCTCTCAAATCAACACTATGGGAATTACCTAGTCTTAGATAAAACTGTAGCTAACATCTCTCAGACTCCAGGTTACTACTTCTAAGACTAGGTGTCCTATAAGAACACAAACATTTGAAGAGATTTATTAGATTACTCTATTCTCATTTTATCAGTTCCACTGTACATTAATTAATTATTTAAACATTAATTAACCATGAACAATTCCACATTAAACTAAATTGGCATCACATTCAAAATCAACTGCTCCTTTTAAGATTCACATCACCTTTAAATTCTAGTATCTCCATCCCCGTGGATTTTCACCACTTAATCAAACATTCATTACAGAATTTCATTTCCATATTCCCAGGCATTCTAGAAAATAATCATATGCTTTTAAACACAAAACAGGCTCAACACGGTGAGTAGATATACTACCCGTCGAGCCTTTTCAGCCTATAGAAAGAGCATAGACCCATTCTCCCTCGAGAGGCTAAACACAGAAAGCATGTGGAATACCCCGCACATCTTCGCCTCCTTCGAAAGAAGGGTAGTAAGACCAAATTCCTTGAGTAGTGGGTAATAGTAAAGCATATTAACATTAAAAGAAAACCACAAGTATCCAGCAACCACATCCATCCCATTCCATCACCCCTGGTATCCTCCCCGACACCCACATGCATAAACTGATGCATCTCACCACTCTTGGCATCTTCTGTTGCCACAACCACATGGCCTCCAAGCCTCCAAATGTCACAACACCCATCCAGGCTCACATCACAGCACAAGCAGCAGGAAAAAAAACAGTCACAACCATGGGCTCTTGACTCTTTAACAAACAAGAGGGTAACTCAGAACCCTTTTAGAAATTCCCATATAATCTGTTCTTTAATCAATATTGAATTAGCAGATTTCTTATTCGTATGTTCCAATTATGGGATACCTAATCAGTAAACTATCAAAATTAAATAACCATGCTTACTTCCCTAATTTGATTATCCTCAAATTAGAACAACTACAACAACGACAATAACCAGATTAATTTACATGCCTCTTTATCTTTATCCAATTAATTAACAATTAATTTTGGCTTTACGTTCATTATCAATTTCCATCAAGAATGAACAACTAATCAAAGAAATCATAGATATCACTATATCTAGAAAAACATGAGGCAAACTGTTATCATGGTACAAAGCAAAAACATGCAATCAACCAATTATTTCAATCCGGTTCAAGTATTTAATTAGGTCAATTTCATTGTGATCCAAAGGACTAAATCATGCTAATTCCATGATTCCAAATATACAATTAGAGAAGCCATGAATCCTCTTCCTAAAAGTGTTCTTGACGTCTTTTATGCACACAACGGGTCACAATCCTCCTCTCACGAAAACTGCATCCACTAGAGGATTCCACGGTATGACAGTACCAACCAACCCCAAGAAAAACCCATTAGAATCATGGAAATTACATGGTATAATATGGAAGGGAGAAACAAGAGAAGATGATCTCCAAAGGAAGGATGACAAAACATACCTTATTGGTAAGATTGACCGACATAGCTCGGTTGCTTCCAAAACAGAGCAGATCCAATCCTAGGAGTAATGATTGATTGTGCAACTCCTACGGGAATTATTGAAATGTTCTAGCATCTCATAGCTGAGAACAATGGGAAAGAACAAGGGAGAATGATATCTCGTCCCTTTTTAAGATTTAATGGGGTGACGGTTTAAGATCCGGTTATTTCTCCATTAAAAACGGATCCCATTAACCCACAAGTTTTGACCAAGTAAATACATTCCGACCTTTGGAATAATTAATATAGGATTTATGGCCTTTGAAACGGCCTTAAGAGCACTTAAAATAATTCTTTAAAAGTATTTTACGTCAAAAGAAACGTCATAAGGGGAAAAACCATAGGATTCTGGAAGCACTGTTCACCCACCGTTACTGTACATGAAACCGATCTGTCAGACCGATGTGTGAAACCGATCTTTGAAACCGATTTGTGAAACCGATCTATGAAACCGATCTGTCAGATCGATCTATGAAACAGATCTGTCATACCAATCTGTCAAACCGATCTGTGAAACCGATCTGTCAGGCCGATCTGTCAGACCGATCTACGAAACTGATCTGTCAAACCGATCTGTGAAACCGATCTGTCAGACCGATCTGTGAAACCGATCTGTCAGACCGATCTGTCAAATCGATCTCTGAAACCGATCTGTCAGACCGATCTGTGAAACCGATCTGTCAGACCGATCTCTGAAACCGATCTGTCAGACCGATCTGTGAAACCGATCTATCAGACCGATCTCTGAAACCGATCTGTCAGACCGATCTGTGAAACCGATCTGTCAGACCGATCTGTCAGACCGATCTGTCAGACCGCTCTGTGAGACCGATCTGTCAGACCGTTCTGTGAGACCGATCTGTGTGACCGATCTGTCAGACCGATCTGTGAGACCGATATGTGAGACCGATCTGTCAGACCGATCTGTGAGACCGATCTGTTACTATTCATAAAACTGGAAATATTGTTCACAGAACTGGAAAATTGGCAAAGTGTTGGGGATAAGTCCCCTTGACCTCCCGGAACATCTCCAACACCAAAATTTCACAATGTAAGGGACCGAACAGGTCTGGTCCATTTCATTAGATAACTCTCAAAACATTCTTGTCCTCAAGAATTAAAAACCAACCCCGAAGAAAAGAGGGGTCCGAATAACCACCCCACAAGATACCTCTTAGGGGAAAACCACCATGAGTTGTTTGAAAGCTAGATCAAAACTACGACATCAGAGAGTATGGGAAAAAAATCCATATCCCAAAAATTCAATCATAACATCACATCAAGGTACATAAATAAAACATGAAAGGTATAATCACAAAGGAAACATCATTACATGGAAGGAGTTAAACATTAAACAACTCTGGGTACTGAGCACGTATCTGTGACTCACGCTCCCAGGTACTCTCCTACATGCCACCGTGTCACCACAAGACACGATCTAAGGGGATTGAATGCCCACGCAACACCTTCTCCTTATGTTCTTGGATCTCCATAGGTCGCTCCTCAAAGGTTTCATCATCATCAATATTGATCTCTCTCCAATCGATAACATTAGATTCATCATGAAGATAATGACGGAGCTGTGATACATGGAAAACATCATGTATCTAAATCATCTAAGGGGGAAGTGCTACATGATATGCCACAACTCCAACACGAGCTAACACCTCGAAAGGCCCAAAAAAAAGGAGAGAAAGCTTACTTCCATGACCAAACCTTCGCTGCCCACGACGGGGAGTCACCTTCAGAAACACATGATCCCAAACATTAAACTATAATGATCTCCTTCTTTGATCAGCATATGATTTTTGACGATCCGGTGCTGTCTTCATTCACTAAAAAATCACCTGAACCATATCTGTCGTATTCTGCACTAGTTCTGGTCCGAGAATTGCTGACTCTCCGACCCCAGTCCAGCACAAAGGAGAACGGAATGGATGACCATACAAGGCTTCAAACGGAGCCATATCGATGGTAGAGTGAAAACTATTATTGTATGTGAACTCTACCAAGGGTAATTGCTTCATCCATGAACCTCCAAAATCAAGAACACAAGAGCGCAACATGTCTTCAAGTGTCTGGATTGTTCGCTCTGTTTGACCATTCGTTTGAGGATGAAAAGTAGTGCTAAGTCACAGTTGAGAGCCAAAAGCATGCTGGAGACTTCTCCACACCTTGGAGGTAAAATAAAAATCTCGATCAGAAATGATCATCCTAGGTACTCCATGAATTCTCACCACCTCCTCTAGATACTACCTCGACAAAACATCCACTAAGCTCAACTCCTTGATCGCTATGAAGTGGGATGATTTTTTTAAATGATCCACTACCACCCATATAGCATCATGTCCTCCTAGAGCTTGAGGTAAACCTATAACAAAGTCCATTGAGATGTCCTCCCACTTCCACTGAGGATTCTCTAATTGCTGGAGAAGACCACCCGGATCACGATGTTCAACCTTCACCTTCTGGCAGACTAAACATTGAAACACACACTCTGCAACCGCACTCTTCAGCCCCGACCACCAAAACTGACTCCTCAAGGATCGGTACATCTTTGTCACACCAGGATGTACTGCCAAGTGCGAACTATGAAACTCTCGGAGAACCATCTCGCGCATCTCCAAGGGAACAAAAATCTTGCCATGATACAATACACGATTTTGTTCATCCTCCGACAAACCATCAGGGGCCTCACCACAAACAACTATGTATCTCCAAACATCCACCTCTTGATCACCCAACTGAGACTCTTCCACCTTCTACATCAGGGATGACTACACCATCATCTAGAAAAGACATCCTCAACCCCCAACTTCTCCCATATCAAGATGAAAAGCTGATAGCTCTTCCATCACTCTCCAGGAATCACCAAATTCACGCACAACATCATTACTGGACTTTCGTCTCAGTGCATCAGCTAGAACATTCCATTTTCCTGGCGTATACGATATTTCAAATCGTATTCCTGCAAGAACTCCATCCACCGACGCTGCCTCAAGTTCAAGTCACGTTGGGAGAAAACATACCTCAAACTCTTATGATCAGTGAAAACCACAAAGTTCTCACCAATGAAGTAATGTCTCCACAACTTCAGACAAAACACCACAGATACCAACTCAAGATCATGGGTGGCATAGTTGCATTCATGGGGACGAAACTGCCAAGACCCATAAGAAACAACTGAACTCTTTTGCATGAGAACACAACCTATCCCTAGATGTGAATCATCACAAAAAACATCAAACTGGACTCCCTCTGCTGTAATACAAAGGATTGGATCACTTATAATCATATACTTTAGATACTCGAAAGATGCCTGACAGTGATCATTCCATATGAACGCTTGATCCTTCCTGGTCAATGCGGTCAGAGGAGTCGCAACTCTAGAGAAATTTGCTACAAACCTCCTATAATATCCTGTGAGACCAAGGAAACTTCGCACCTCTGACACGGTCTTGGGGGCTTCCCAAGACACCACTGCTTCTATCTTCAACGGATCCACAACTATTCCCTATTTGGACACAACATTCCCCAAGAAACGAACTTCTCGAGCCCAAAACTCACACTTGGACAACTTACCTTAAAATTGATGTTGGCGAAGAACTCCCAAAACGACTCGTAGATGCTCTGCATGCTCCTCCTTAGATGGGGAGTATACAAGGATGTCGTCGATGAAATCCACAACAAACTTTTCCTGGAATTAACGGAACAAATCATTCATCAACCCCATGAAAACAGCTGGAGCATTCGTCACACCGAATGGCATTACAAAAAACTCCTAATTCCCATGACGACAATGGAAAACAGTCTTCGGGAAATCCTCATCCATTACACTAATCTGATGATATCCTGACCACAAGTTGATCTTGGAGAACCAACTTGCACCCTTCAGTTGATCAAGTAAGTCATAAATCTACGGGAGAGGATAGCGGTTCTTTATTGTCACATTGTTTAATCGACGATAATCGACGCAGAACCGCAAACTGCCATAAGCCTTTTTCACAAACAAAACTGGTGCACCCCACGGTGACACGCTTGGACGTAAAAAACCACACTGCAACAAAGCATCAGACTATATACGTAGTTCTCATAACTCAGTAGGGGTCATCCTATATGGAGACATAGAGATAGGAGACGCTCATGGCTGTAGCTCGATCCCAATCTCGGTCTCTCGTCGAGGGGGTAACGCTAAGACCTCCTCTGGAAAGACATTAGGGTACTCCACTACGACCCTAGGAAGCGCCAACTGCTGAACCTCTGAAGAACTCATCATCATCCTAGCCATCATGGATGATAAGGATTGAACTCTTCTATGACTCATCCGAGGATCTCACTCACCCACAAACACCAATTTCTCTCCATCTGCATCAAAGAAAATGACCTTCTTCCTGTAGCAATCCACAATATCCTGCACCGAATACAACCAATCCATGCTGAGGATGACATCATATGGTTGTATTCGTAAACATAGGAAATCTCCTCAAGAGCGGTGTTGCCCCAACACTAGCTCACAATCTCTACATACTTCAAACAAGTTGGCTCGACCTCTAACTGGAGTAGTCAACGCCATGGGCATTGGAAGACTCTCTACCTCATGTCCCAAAGCATGGAAAAGGGTAGGTGATATGAAGGAGTGTGTTGCTACGGAATCAAACAAGTCATACACCAATGTAGAAAATAAGAAAAGGGTACCTCGAACAACATCTGGCTCTCCTGGGGCCAGAAACGCTAGAGCATGAATCTTACCACAACCTCCTCCATGGACTCTATGACCCTGATGATGACAACCAACATGGCCGCGCTCTGCCCTCTGAGGACGGGGAGCGTCATGGGGTTGTCCTCTGCCTGCTCCATCTACCCTCTGGTGATCTAAAGCTGGTGCAACATGCTGCTGCTGCCTCAGCTATAACTGCCTCGACGGAGGAACCTGGAGCAGAGAGCCTAGTGCACGATGACTGCTCTGAAAAGTTGGGCACTCCCGCTGCTGATGAACATGACCACCACAAGAAAAACAAGCGCCTGATCCCTTGGCATAGGCCTGAGAGTTGCTGCCTCCGGAGAAACGAGATGGGAAGGGCTGGGACCCACCCCCAGGTGAACGAAAACTCTTCTGCCCTGAAAACCGGGATCCCCAGACCACATATTTTCTTCTTGAGGGTTCATGATGATTCCCCTCTCGTGACAATCCGGTCCTGGACAAATTTCTCTCAACAACCTCTACCCTCACAAGCACCACGAGATATGTCTTCAGCATAAATTGGGTGACTTGGCGCTGGATCTCTGGACGCAAAGCCTCATTGAAATTACTCACCCTGACCTTCTCATCTGGTAACAGGTCTGAAGCATATCGTAGAAGGTTCCTCAAATGGATTCCAAACTCTCGAACACTGGAGGTCCCCTATCGAAGGGTAAGAAGCTACTAATGACTGGAAGCCTTCGAAGTTGATGAAAGAAACTCAACTCTAAACCTATCTCGAAACTCCTCCCATGAGATAGCTGACTCCTCACGATCCCTGAGGAACAAGAACCACCACTGCCTTGCTGCTCCATGATACATCGTCACAACCAAGGACACCCAGTGTTCCTTCCGAGCACAGAATCGTACTGAAGCCTATCTCAACCTCCTCTAACCAGTCTTCTGTGAATGCATCTGAAACGGAGCCTTATTACTTCTGTAGACTCTGGCGCTGAAACCCTCGGAGTGTCTTCCTCCATGTGTCATATTCATATACCCCTACCCATCCACGATCTGCTGGAACATCATGCTTGACATCTCTTGTGCACACCCTGACGAGGACGTCGACCTCGAGCCATACCTGTAAAATAAAAATTGTTAGAACACCTAAGCCTGGAATATGGAAGACTCAACATTAATGAATTAATTGTTTTCTTTTATTAATTTAAGGTTAACCTATCCCAAGGTCTACCCATTCAAACACTGGCACAAAGAAGAATGGTGCATGATCCATTCCTAGGTCTCTAACCTGCAACCAATATCACTTTTTTTAGTAGCCATCGTAAACTTAAAGGTCCGTGCAACAGATCATTGGGGGCCCTAAACGCCTATGTCTATTCCGGTCTCTAGTGCTTACCCCACTTTATAAACATGAATGACATTGTTTCCCTACCAACCCATGCATCCTCACTTGTGCCTAACTCCATACTCCATCCTATCCCTCAACCAGACCTTTGATACCACTTTGTCACAACCCCCACCCCACAAAGTGGACCCCTCCTGGGCCGACAATGTGATAAGAGAGACAATGACCCCCGAGTACTACCTCCAGTAGGCCCTGGGTTGGAGACTAGCACCGAGGGTATAATAAACATACATATGAGATGCATTGCCCTCTATGAGAACACATGTAGAAGAGAGAGATATAATAGACTCCAATCAACTCCAACTCAGAACTGAAATATAAAAGAAATCCAGGTACATATATGAAATGTCATGGAAAAGTACTACAACTGAAAGGGAAAACTAAAAGTACCCAAAAGAAAGTAAAAATATAAGGCCCCAGCATGAAACCTTACTTAATCTTGAGTTATTACAATATTACACATTGAGGATCTTTTTAGGTTTAGAGTTTTAGAGAATTAGATCATGAAACATGCATTACATTCCACATTTAAACAAAGTGGTTACATAAAATACAGTATTCATTCTTCCCTTCAATGGAAACATATTGAAAATAAAACATGTATTCTTTCTTGACACATCATTGACACTATCATCACATCATGTACCTTTCCCTTGACCTGTGAAAAACATTTCAAAAACTTGGGATGAGCATAAAATGCTTAGTAAGGGTTATAAAAATACGGAAAGTAAACATGAGTTCATATATACAAAAGAATGAAATCATACTTTACCCTTAAAACATAGGTACTTTAACATACATCATCAAACCATGAATAAATCATAGAAAACATAAGACACAAAGGTAACTTGAGGCATTCATAACATTCTTACGTAGGGAGTAACCCTCTTGGTTAGGTGTGGAATACCCATCACAGTATATTCCCTAAATCTCTTCGGGTAAACCTTAATGTTTCACTCCTTCTTGTAACCCAATGCATTGGAGAGTTATATCAGGCTCACCCGCCCTTAGTTTATCACAGAACCACTCGTATTCATAACAATTCCCAAGAACCATAACATAATCTTAACACATAAAACATGCATAAAGGAAACATAACATTTCCACCTTTCAATCACAAGATATCATTACAACACATTGATATAAAAATATTATGAAAACTATTTTCAATAACAAAATAAAAGAAAAGTAAAACATGTTTTTTATTTTTCTTTTAAAAAAAGGTATGACTTGTAGAGGAAGCCGAAAGTCAAATAATTGTCACGGCGGCGGAGAAGTCGTTGTCGCCGCATATGTATGACAAAAAAACATTCCCCTTTTTTCATTTAGTAAAACGCTTCGTATAAATAAATATTACTTTTAGATAAATGTAAATGTCAAAGGGGTTTATACACCGTATAACAGAATTTTGTGTATAAAACAAAATATGCCTCAATGAATGGAGATTGAGACGAAGTCCCATACAATGACGGTATCCTTGGATTAAGGATAAATCAATTAAATAATTATGTGTGACAAATGAATACACCAAATATAAGTGGATATTAAGTGTAAAACAATCAAAGTTCATTCACACATATTCAAAGGATGACATATTCAATAACTACATGTTGATCCCAAAGAAATCTAAATTGGGTTAAGAAGTTCCCTTGACATCCTAACGACGTCACATCAAAATGAGTTGATGAGAGATAAAAAGTGTATCTCATCACATGGACATAAAATTTACATCAATAAGGATATATGAGAACATATACCAACATAACAATATGTAAATTAAAAGACCCAACAAAAGAAGTCTTTTAAAAAAAGTGGAGGGTGAAAGGTTCCCTTACCGACTTGGGTGTCTTTCATAACATACCCCCCATGAAAGAAGGACAATAAATCATTGATGTAAATACTCATAAACGAAATTATATTACAAAAAGAGTAGAATAATGGGCAGTACATACACCACTCAATGGAAATTGTGGAAAATGTAGCATAAATCTCACGGGAATAAAAGTGAGATGAAAAATCCCTTACGAAAACTCGGCAGCCTAACGGCGCCACATAAAACTTACAAAATGGATTGATGAGATAAAATAGGGTATCTCATAAAATTAAATTAATGTTTATAGAAATAGGAATATAAAATAACATCCCCCAACATAACAAAGTGGAGCTTAAAAGAAGTGACATAAAGGAGAGTACTTAAAAAGAAAGAGTGGAGTAAGATCCCTTACCTCGGGTCTGACTTGACTCGGTCGTTCTTTAACGTCCTGAATAATAAACTTGAGTTAATTTCCACTTTATTAAGAATCTTTTTCTAGTTCATTATTCCTTTTAGATCACTTATTGGAATGTTATAAACATTATTTAATCATTTAACTTAATAATGTTTGTTTTGTCGATATTTGGTTATTTAGTCGAAAGTGGACTTATTACAATTACATGTTGTTCATGTGGTCAATGGTTCTTTATATCTAGAATTACATTCCTGATTTGGATAGCATATATATCATATATATCTAGAATATACATGTATTTATAATATTACATAATCATTTAGAGGTAAGAAATGAAATGCACCGTTAATGGAGACGGTAAGCCGTACGTACACATGAATGCTACTTTCATTTCTATCTCACACTTTAATGGAAAGAAATAATAATTATATAGAGGTATATAATAATTCCAGTATAACATAATATATAATAACATTAAATCCATCCTTTATACGTCCCACATATGGCAATAACGAATGACATCACTTTGTGGGGGCGGTAGTCCGCACTTCCTAAAATGAAGATATCGCGTATACCCATAATGGAATCCATAAAGGTAATACACAAATGAAAAATACAGAAGCTTAAGTAAAACATAAACATATTATATATCATATATAAATATAGTGAAATCTTAATGGCCACCTTTGAAGGTGTAAAAATAATGTTTAACAATCAACGTTTCGGGAGGCATAAATTCGCCATCCACGGAAACAGTATGTTTGTTAACCATTAGATGTAGGTGTTTGTAAGTGTAGCTCGAATCCTTATTATAAAAAAATCCTAGTATATTGAGGAAACTGGAGTTGTTACAATTGAAAATAATAAAAAGAGTTTAGGGGGTTGGAGAAGCAAAATAATACAAAAGGACTCAAGTGAAGACATTACCTTAAAATCGGGTAACTCCCTTTGGTTTGTGCTCAAAGGCTTCCTTGGGAAGACTTCTGCCCAAAGTGAGGCTTTAAGGAGTAAGAGAGGGAAGTGGAGAGACAAAATGGGCAGGGTTTGGCCGAGAAAAAGGCATTGGGAGTGTGGGTAAGGAGGTAGAGGTGG
This sequence comes from Viscum album, assembly GCA_963277665.1. Taxonomy (NCBI): domain Eukaryota; kingdom Viridiplantae; phylum Streptophyta; class Magnoliopsida; order Santalales; family Viscaceae; genus Viscum; species Viscum album. The sequence continues at coordinate 93,587,144 of OY728132.1, read as the reverse complement.
GGGCCTTTTATAAGAGGAGAGGAGGGGCACTCTTGGAAAGTAACAAAGTTTACTTTATTTGAAAATGGTATTCGTATTTAAGAGGTCCCAAATTAATTTTTTTCAAGGATAAGGTGATAAGGGTTCGAAATACACTCATCCAATAGGTTTTGTACATGTGTAGGTCTTAGATATTACATTATATTTCCATTTTATTTAAATCGTTAAATAATCAGGTCATCGCTGGATCATCATGATGTCATAAATAATTTAATTTATTTAATGTCTAAAAATTATAAAAAAAAACTATGACGTAGGAAATAGTTTTATCTTTCCAATTACTATTTATAATAAAAAATCTGACTTGTATAACCCCATGTAAAAATTGTTTTAGTGAAACATCTCATGTGTGTGTCATTTTTAATTTAACATTAAATAAAAATTTATTTATGTCATTTACCAAACAAAGTGGCTCCATGGGGTCCCCAAGATGACCAATGGCTTGTATTTGTCGGCCATGACACATCCAATGGAGTTAAGACATGTGTCAAGTTCATTTCATATTATTAAAACATTATTTTTACCTTAAACTACACTAATTACCTCTAATCGTGATTAAAAACTTAATAAGTTACTATTTACCAAAAAATTATTTTAATCCCATTGAACCACATTTTACTTTTTAATGACAACCATTTATGTCAGATTTTTGAAATTCAAAACACAAAGGTGGCAAAATTTCATTTAAACGGAAAATCAGTTTTTATAAGTACCACTTAGTGGTTTCAGTATTCATCAAAAATTGAAGTTTTTCTGAAAATTACAAAAAATTCAGCCTAAGATATATTTGATATTATGAATTCAAAAATGAAGTCTATTTTACAAAATTAAAAACATATAAGTCACATTAATTAATTTATTAATTAATTCTCGCTGTCAAAGCAAATAGCGTGTTTTTATGAAACAAAAAGTATCAAAAGATTGACACTAGTTTAAGTCTGATTTCAACGTGAAATTAATTCCAACGACCACTATTGGATTTAATGGTAAAAATATATTCTAATTTCACTTTAAAACCAATTCAAATGATAATCTAATCATATAAATAAATTATATTAAATAGAGGTTTTGAATTAAAATACAACATTTTACACTATTCATTAAAAAAATGAACTTTATCGGAAAGATACCAAAAATTTACACAAAGTAAATTTTGATGTCCCGATTCTTAAGAAGTGTTTTATTTGGTCCAATAGAATTTATAAGAGTGAACAAAACTATATTTAATGACGGTTCGCCATCAAAAGGCGATAAGTGAACCTTTAGTTAAAACTAGGGCATATACGCATAAAATTGAATTCTTTCTTTATTTTAAGCCTTTATCTTTTATTGGATAAATGTAAAAACATTAAAAAACATATATAATCATATTTTAGTTATTTATATCCATTCCCACCAATACAATGGCTATATGTTAACTACCATTTAAAATAATATTATTTTATTCTTAGAGTGCAACGTAAGATTCCCAAGAAACTCATTGTTGCGTGTTGGGTACGCCATCGAGCATAGAGTCCCATTTAAAGTCATATTAATATTTTATTCACAAATATGGATAAATATGAAAATGTTATATTCTATATTTACCTGGGGTGTTACATCCTTCCCCCCTTTTGGGAATCGCGTCCTCGCAATTTTTAAAATTGAGCTTGGAAACATCTTTGAACGTCTCACATCGGAACAAGAGTCGGTAAAACAATCACTTTAAAATAAAGAAAGATAAGTACAAAGGTAACTCGAGTTAACCCATACTAGGATTCCAAGTATGAAAAATATGGACATGGAAGAGAAATTAAAGGGTCATGTTCTTGAGGGAGAGTGATAGTAAACATGTCTAGCAGAAAGTTAACCATAAGAAAATTACAAACATGTGATGGGTTAAACGGTATTCGATTCCCCAGAAGGAAAAGATAATAGACAACATTTTTGTTTTAAGTTACTTTTTATTGAGGAATTTATTCATTAGGAAACATAATCACTTATCATGTTGACTTTCAACTTTTACTAGATTCCTTAATCAAACTCATATTTTTTTCGAAAAGACGAGTATTTAGGGAGACTTGTTTGCATTAAGAGTACTATAATCAACTTCTAGAGAGTCACCTAATCCACAAAAGAGAACTATATAATTCCCATGTCTTTAGAAATTAACCAAAACCAAAACCAAAAAGGTTAGTACAAGATCAGATAATCTAGAAAAGGATAACCCGTTATAAAAACAAAATCTATTCTTAATCTCCAAAATTTGTCCAAAAAAACCGAAAGTTAAACGAGGACCATTCTATAGTCAATTTGTCCATAAAATTCTTCAAAGTAAACCAAACTATGATTGAAACCCAAAAATTTGAAGGATTTAGTCACATAGTCTTCCAAGTTAAATCGTAACATTTATCTCCAAACAACATCAGTTTCTCCTAAAGTCTCGTATTGAAAAGTAATTAACCTAATCACATATCCTCCATGATAGGTTAATAATTTTCATAAATAACCCAAAATCAAATTACTCTTAATTCATTAAATCATATAACTATAATGAATCAGTCAAACTAACTAGGGACTTAACGTAGTCTAGTGGTAGGTGATAAATACTAGTCGCACTTTGGTTGTGGGTTCGATTCCCGCAGCTTTGTCCGACGCGACGGGTTGTCACACGGTCTGTGTGTTGTCCTTTTTCCAAAACTATATAATTCTTAAATCATTCCCCAGAAAGAGATAAAATCATCAAAAATAACCATAACAGAATTTAACCTCAATTTTATCTCATGCCTTTCACTTCAATCATAACATATAGTAACCCATAATTACCTCAAAAGTAAGGATCATATAAACCAAAATGGTTCTTTATAACAATGTCCAAAAAAGAAGAGATAACTATTCCATTAATAAAATTGCATATATTAAACATCAGGGTTACACATAATATAAAATGTCTTCTAATGTAACCCCATCATCAAAAGAGACTTAATACTCTTAAGAATTTCACCATAACTCTTGAAGCCCTTATATGTTGACATCTTACTCATGCAACATTCTTCATGATCCATTAACCATTCCTTTCCAACTTATTCCGAAATACCTATTTCCTAAAAACAAAATCATGAATCATATCCTAAGATTCAAAAATAGGAAAACAATAGTCATGAAATAATACATACCTTTGATTGGTCATTGTCAGTTTCTTCATCCTCAATCAGAATGGAATTAGGTATTGGTAAATGAACATTTGTACGCTCTTGGTGATCCCGTTCACGAAACTTCTTCATAGGACATGTGTTTTCATAATGACCATGCACACCACATTTAAAACATTCAATTGATCCCTCGGAAAGAACTTCTCTCCCTTTCCTCAAGTCAACTAGATGCTTCCTTTTTCCATGGCAGGTTCTTCCTTTATGACCTTCATTTCCACATCTATAGCATATTTCTATCCCTTTGAAACATTTTCCTAGGTGTTTCTTTCCACATATTTGACACATATGTTTTTGATCACACTTACCTTTATGATTATTACCTGTACTTCCGTAGGTATTTGTTTCTCGCATATATGATGCCTTAGAGAAATCACCAAGGTTTAGGTGGTCAATCATGACTCCAGATAGTTGGTTGAGGATAATCACAATAGTTCTCATTGTAGCTCCCATATCATTCAGTTGCTTTCTAAAAAAACAGTCACAATTTCCTTCACATCCACTGTTACTTTGGTGCCTGCTAGATCCAACCATTTACTAAAACCAAAAAGGTCAGTGTGAGTATATCAACAAAACCATCATGTACTAATGAGGAAGATAAAAACTAAGATATACTTACTCATTCAATTTATCTAAAACTAGGACTCTTTCTAAAGTCTTAACCATTATGGAAATGTCACTTATGCTTAAAGAATACCCTAACCTCTAAAGTTATCTAAACTGACCTTTGATACCAACTATAAGGCCCCAGCCTTAAACCTTACTTAATCTTGAGTTATTACAAGATTACATTGAGGATCTTTTTAGGTTTAGAGTTGTAGAGAATTAGATCAGGAAACTTGCATTACATTCCACATTTAAACAAAGTGGTTACATAAAAGACAGTATTCATTCTTCCCATCAATGGAAACATATTGAAAATAAAACATGGATTATTTCTTGACACATCCTTGACAATATCATCACATCATGTACCTTTCCCTTGACCTGTGAGAAACATTTCAAAAACATGGGATGAGCATAAAAAGCTCAGTAAGGGTTATAAAAATATGGAAAGGAAACATGAGTTCATATGTACATAAGAATGAAATCATACTTTACCCATAAAACATAGGTACTTTAACATACCTCATCAAACCATGAATAAATCATAGAAAACATAAGACATAAAGGTAACTTGAGGCATTCATAACATTCTTACGTAGGGAGTAACCCTCTTGGTTGCGTTTGGAATACCCATCACAGTATATTACCTAAATCTATTTGGAGAAACCTTAACGTTTCACTCCATCACCTTACCCAATGCATTGGAGAGCTATATCGGGCTCACCCTCCCATAGTTTATCATGGAACCACCCGTATTCATAACAATGCCCAAGAACCATAACATAATCTTATCACAAAAAACATGCATAAAGGAAACATAACATTTCCACATTTCAATCACAAGATATCATTACAACACATTGATATAAAAACATTATGAAAACCATTTTCAATACCAAAATAAAATAAAAGTAAAACATGGTTTTTATTTTTCTTTTAAAAAATGGTATGGCTTGTAGAGGAAGCCGAAAGTCAAATAATTGTCACAGCAGCAGAGAAAGTCGTTGTCGCCGCATATGTATGACAAAAAAACATTCCCCTTTTGTCGTTTAGTAAAACGCTTCGTATAAAGAAATATTACTTTTGGATAAATGTAAATTTCAAAGGGGTTTATACACTGTATAAAATAAGGTTGTGTATAAAACAAAATATGCCTCAATGAATGGAGATTGAGATGAAGTCCCATACAAAGACGGTATCCTTGGATTAAGGATAAATCAATTACATAATTATGTGTGACAAACTAATACACCAAATATAAGTTGATATTAAGTGTAAATCAATAAAAGTTCATTCACACATATTCAAAGGAAGACATATTCAATAACTACATGTTGAACCCAAAGAAATCGAAATTGGGTTAAGAAGTTTCCTTGACAGCCTAACGACGTCACATCAAAATGAGTTGATGAGAGATAATAAGTGTATCTCATCACTTGGACATAAAATTTACATCAATAAGGATATATTAGAACATATCCCATCATAACAATATGTAAATTAAAATACCCAACAAAAGAAGTCTTTTAAAAAAAGAGGAGGGTGAAAGGTTCCCTTACCGACTTGGGTATCTTTCAAAACATAAACCCCATAAAAGAAGGACAATAAATCATCTATTTAAATACTCATAAAAGAAAATATATTACACAAAGAGTAGAATAATGGGCATTACATACACCAGTCAAAGGAAATTGTGTCAAATGTAGCATAAATATCACGGGAATAAAAGTGAGATGAAAAATCCCTTACGAAAACTCGGCAGCCTAACAGTGCCACATAAAACATACAGAAATGAATCGATGAGGTAAAATAGGGTATCTCATCATATTAACATAAAGTTTATAGAAAGATGAATATAAAAGAACATCCCCCAACATAACAAAGAGGAACTTAAAAGAAGTGACATAAAGGAGAGTACTTAAAAAGAAAGAGAGGAGTAAGATCCCTTACCTCGAGTCCGACTGGACTCGATCGTTCTTTAACGTCCTGAATAATAAACTTGAGTTAATTTCCACTTTATTAAGAACCTTTTTCTAGTTCATTATTCCTTTTATATCACTTATTGCAATGTTATAAACATTATTTATTAATTTAAGTTAATAATGTTTGTTTTGTCGATATTTGGTTCTTAAGTCGAAAGTGGACTTCTTACAATTACATGTTGTTCATGTGGTCAAAGGTTATTTATATCCAGAATTACATTCATGATTTGGATAGCATATATATCATATATATCAAAAATATACATGTGTTTATAATATTACATAATCATTTAGAGGTAAGAAATGAAATGCACCATTCATGGAGACGGTAAGTCGTACATACGCATGAACGCTTCTTTCATTTTTATCTCATACTTTAATGGAATGAAATAATAATGATATAGAGGTATATAATAATTCCATTATAACATCATATATAATTACATTAAATCCATCCTTTATACGTCCCACGTATGGCATTAACGAATCACATCACTTTGAGGGGACGGTAGTCCGCACTTCCAAAAATGAAGATATCACGTATACCCATAATGGAAGCCATAAAGGTAAGCCCCAAATAAAAAATACAGAAGATTAAGTAGAACATAAACATATTATAAATCATATATAAATATAGTGAAATCTTAATGGACAACTTTGAAGGTGTTAAAATAATGTTGAACAATCATCATTTCGGGAGGCATAAATTCGCCATCCACGGAAACAATATGTTCGTTAACCATTAGATGTAGGTGTATATAACTGTAGCTCGAATCCTTATTATAACAACATCATAGTATATTTAGGATTCTGGAGTTGTTACAAAAGAAAATAATAAAAAGAGTTTAGGGGGTTGGAGAAGCGAAATAAAACAAAAGGACTCAAGTGAAGACATTAACATAAAATGGGGTAAATCCCTTTGGTTTGAGCTCAAAGGCTTCTTTGGGAAGACTTCTGCCCAAAGTGAGGCTTCATGGAGTAAGAGAGGGAAGTGGAGAGACAATGTGGGAAGGGGTTGTCCGAGCCAAAGGCTTTGGGAGTGTGGGTAAGGAGGTAGAGGTGGGGGCCTTTTATAAGAGGAGAGGAGGGGCACTCTTGGAAAGTAAGCAAATTTTACTTTATTTGAAAATGGTATTCAGATTTAAGAGGTCCCACATTGATGTGTTTCGAGGATAAGGTGATAAGGGTTCTAAATACACTCATTCAATGGGTTTTGGACATGTGTAGGTCTTAGATATTACATTATCTTTGAATTTTATTTAAATCGTTAAATAATGAGGTCATCGCTGAATCATTATGATGTCATAAATAATATAATTTATATAATGTCTAAAAATTATAAAAAAATACTATGATGTAGGAAATCGTTTTATCTTTCCAATGACCCTTTATAATAAAAAATCTGACTTGTATAACCCCATGTAAAAATTGTTTTAGTAAAACATCTCATGTGTGTGTCATTTTTACTTTAACATTAAATAAAAAGTTATTTATGTCATTTCTCAACCAAAGTGGCTCCATGGGGTCCCCAAGTTGACCCATGGATTTTCTTGGTCGGCCATGACACATCCAATGAGTTTAGGACATGTGTCATGTTCATTTCATATTATTAAAACATTATTTTTACCTTAAACTACACTAATTACCTCTAATCGTGATTAAAAACATAATAAGTTACTATTCACCAAAAAATTATTTTAATCCCATTGAACCACATTTTACTTATTAATGACAACCATGTTTGTCGGATTTTTAAAATTCAAAATACAAAGGTGGAAAAATTTCATTTAAACGGAAAATCAGTTTTTATAAGTACCACTTAGTGGTTTCAGTATTCATCAAAAATTGAATTTTTTCTGAAAATTACCAAAAATTCAGCCTAAGCTATATTTGATATTCTGAATTCAAAAATGAAGTCTATTTTACAAAATTAAAAACATATAAGTCACATTAATTAATTTAATAATTAATTCTCGCTGTTAAAGCAAATAGCGTGTTTTTATAAAACAAAAAGTATCAAAAGAATGACACTAGTTTAAGTCTGATTTCAATGTGAAATTAATTCCAACGACCACTATTGGATTTAATGGTAAAAATATATTATAATTTCACTTTAAAACCAATTCAAATGATAATCTAGTCATATAAATAAATTAGATTAAATAGAGGTTTTGAATTAAAATACCACATTTTACACTATTCATTAAAAAAATGAACTTTATCGGAAAGATACCAAAAATTTACACAAAGTAAATTTTGATGTCCCAATTCTTAAGAAGAGTTTTATTTAGTCAAATAGAATGTATAAGAGTGAACAAAACTATATTTAATGACGGTTCGCCATCAAAAGGCGATAAGTGAACCTTTAGTTAAAACTAGGGAATATACGCCTAAAATTGAATTCTTTCTTTATTTTAAGCCTTTATCTTTTATTGGATAAATGTAAAAACATTAAAAAACATATATAATCATATTTTAGTTATTTCTATCCATTCCCGCCAATACAATGGCTACATGTTAACTACCATTTAAAATAATATTATTTTATTCTTAGAGTGCAACGTAAGATTCCCAAGATACTCATTGTTGCGTGTTGGGTACGCCATCGAGCATAGAGTCCCCTTTAAAGTCATATTAATATTTTATTCACAAATAAGGATAAATATGAAAATGTCATATTCTATATTTACCTGGGGTGTTACATCCTTCCCCCCTTTTGGGAATTGCGTCCTCGCAATTTTTAAAATTGAGCTTGGAAACATCTTTGAACGTCTCACATCGGAACAAGAGTCGGTAAAACAATCACTTTAAAATAAAGAAAGATAAGTACAAAGGTCACCCGAGTTAACCCATACTAGGATTCCAAGTGTGAAAAATATGGACATGGAAGAGAAAGTAAAGGGTCGTGTTCTTGAGGGAGAGTGATAGTAAACATGTCTAGCAGAAAGTTAACCATAAGAAAATTACAAACTTGTGATGGGTTAAACGGTATTCGATTCCCCAGTAGGAAAAGATAATAGAAAAAAATTTGTTTTAAGTTACTTTTTATTGAAGAATTTATTCATTAGGAAACATAATCACTTATCATGTTGACTTTCAACTTTTACTAGATTCCTTAATCAAACTCATATTTTTTTCGAAAAGATGAGTATTTAGGGAGACTTGTTCACATTAAGAGTACTATAATAAACTTCTAGAGAGTCACCTAATCCACAAAAGAGAACTATATACTTCCCATGTCTTTAGTAATTAACCAAAACCAAAACCAAAAAGGTTAGTACAAGATCAGATAATCTAGAAAAGGATAACCCTTTATAAAAAGAAAATCTATTCTTAATCTCCAAAATTTGTCCAACAAAACCGAAAGTTCAACGAGGACCATTCTATAGTCAATTTGTCCATAAAATTATTCAAAGTAAACCAAACTATGATTGAAACCCAAATATTTGAAGGATTTAGTCACATAGTCTTCCATGTTAAATCGTAACATTTATCTCCAAACAACATCAGTTTCTCCTAAAGTCTCGTATTGAAAAGTAATTAACCTAATCACATATCCTCCATGATAGGTTAATCATTTTCATAAATAACCCAACATAAAATTACTCTTAATTCATTAAATCATATAACTATAATGAATCAGTCAAACTAAACAGGGACTTAACGTAGTCTAGTGGTAGGTGATAAATACTAGTCACACTTTGGTTGTGGGTTTGATTCCCGCAGCTTTGTCCGACGCGACGGGTTGTCACATGGTCTGCGTGTTGTCCTTTTTCCAAAACTATATAATTATTAAATCATTCCTCAGAAAGAGATAAAATCATCAAAAATAACCATAATAGAATTTAACCTCAATTTTATCTCATGCCTTTCACTTCAATCATAACATATAGTAACCCATAATTACCTCAAAAGTAAGGATCATATAAACCCAAATTGTTCTTTATAACAATGTCCAAAAAAGAAGAGATAACTATTCTATGAATAAAATTGCATATATTAAACATCAGGGTTAAACATAATACAAAAATTCATCTAATGTAACCCCATCATCAAAGGAGACTTAATACTCTTAAGAATTTCACCATAACTCTTGAAGCCATTATATGTTGACATCTTACTCATTCAACATTCTTCATGATCCATTAACCATTCCTTTCCAACTTATTCTGAAATACCTATTTCTTAAAAACAAAATCATGATTCATATCCTAAGATTCAAAAATAGGAAAACAATAGTCATGAAATAATACATACCTTTGACTGGTCATTGTCAGTTTCTTCATCCTCAATCAGAATGGAATTAGGTATTGGTAAACTAACATTTGTACGCTCTTGGTGATCCCGTTCACGAAACTTCTTCATAGGACATGTGTTTTCATAATGAACATGCACACCACATTTAAAACATTCAATTGATCCCTCGGAAAGAACTTCTTTCCCTTTCCTCAAGTCAACTAGATGCTTCCTTTTTCTATGCCAGGTTCTTGCTTTATGACCTTCATTTCCACATCTATAGAATATTTCTGTCCCTTCGAAACATTTTCCTAGGTGTTTCTTTCCACATCATTGACACATAGGTTTTTGAACACACATACCTTTATGATTATTACCTGTACTTCCGTAGGTATTTGTTTCTCGCATATATGATGCCTTAGAGAAATCACCAAGGTTTAGGTGGTCAATCATGACTCCAGATAGTTGGTTGAGGATAATCACAATAGTTCTCATTGTAGCTCCCATATCATTCAGTTGCTTTCTAAAAAAACAGTCACAATTTCCTTCACATCCACTGTTACTTTGGTGCCTGCTAGATCCAAACATTTACTAAAACCAAAAAGTTCAGTGTGAGTATATCAACAAAACCATCATGTACTAATTAGGAAGATAAAAACTAAGATATACTTACTCATTCACTTTATCTAAAACTAGGACTCTTTCTAAAGTCTTAACCATTATGGAAATGTCACTTCTACTTAAAGAATACCCTAACCTCTAAAGTTATCTAAACTGACCTTTGATACCAACTATAAGGCCCCAGCCTTAAACCTTACTTAATCTTGAGTTATTACAAGATTACACATTGAGGATATTTTTTGGTTTAGAGTTGTAGAGAATTAGATCATGAAACTTGCATTACATTCAACATTTAAACAAAGTGGTTACATAAAAGACAGTATTCATTCTTCCCATCAATGGAAACATATTGAAAATAAAACATGGATTATTTCTTGACACATCCTTGACAATATCATCACATCATGTACCTTTCCCTTGACCTGTGAAAAACATTTCCAAAACATGGGATGAGCATAAAAAGCTCAGTAAGGGTTATAAAAATATGGAAAGGAAACATGAGTTCATATATACATAAGAATGAAATTATACTTTACCCATAAAACATAGGTACTTTTACATACCTCATCAAACCATGAATAAATCATAGAAAACATAAGACATAAAGGTAACTTGAGGCTTTCATAACATTCTTACGTAGGGAGTAACCCTCTTGGTTGCGTTTGGAATACCCATCACAGTATATTCCCTAAATCTATTTGGAGAAACCTTAACGTTTCACTCCTTCACGTTACCCAATGCATTGGAGAGCTATATCGGGCTCACCCTCCCATAGTTTATCACAGAACCACCCATATTCATAACAATTCCCAAGAACCATAACATAATCTTATCACAAAAAACATGCATAAAGGAAACATAACATTTCCACCTTTCAATCACAAGATATCATTACAACACATTGATATAAAAACATTATGAAAACCATTTTCAATACCAAAATAAAAGGAAAGTAAAACATGGTTTTTATTTTTCTTTTAAAAAATGGTATGGATTGTAGAGGAAGCCGAAAGTCAAATAATTGTCACAGCAGCGTAGAAGTCGTTGTCGCCGCATATGTATGACAAAAAAACATTCCCCTTTTGTCGTTTAGTAAAACGCTTCGTATAAAGAAATATTACTTTTGGATAAATGTAAATTTCAAAGGGGTTTATACACCGTATAAAATAAGGTTGTGTATAAAACAAAATATGCCTCAATGAATGGAGATTGAGATGAAGTCCCATACAAAGACGGTATCCTTGGATTAAGAATAAATCAATTACATAATTATGTGTGACAAACGAATACACCAAATATAAGTGGATATTAAGTGTAAATCAATCAAAGTTCATTCACACATATTCAAAGGAAGACATATTCAATAACTACATGTTGAACCCAAAGAAATAGAAATTGGGTTAAGAAGTTACCTTGACAGCCTAACAACGTCAAATAAAAATGAGTTGATGAGAGATAATAAGTGTATCTCATCACTTGGACATAAAATTTACATCAATAAGGATATATTAGAAAATATCCCAACATAACAATATGTAAATTAAAATACCCAACAAAAGAAGTCTATTAAAAAAAGAGGAGGGTGAAAGGTTCCCTTACTGACTTGTGTATCTTTCAAAACATACACCCCATGAAAGAAGGACCATAAATCATCAATGTAAATACTCATAAACGAAAATATATTACACAAAGAGTAGAATAATGGGCATTACCTACACCAGTCAAAGGAAATTGTGTTAAATGTAGCATAAATCTCACGGGAATAAAAGTGAGATGAAAAATCCCTTACGAAAACTCGGCAGCCTAACAGCACCACATAAAACTTAAAGAAATGGATCGATGAGGTAAAATAGGGTATCTCATCATATTAACATATAGTTTATATAAATATGAATATAAAAGAACATCCCCCAACATAACAAAGAGGAGCTTAAAATAAGTGACATAAAGGAGAGTACTTAAAAAGAAAGAGAGGAGTATGATCCCTTACCTCGAGTCCGAATGGACTCGATCGTTCTTTAACATCCTGAATAATAAACATGAGTTAATTTCCACTTTATTAAGAACCTTTTTCTTGTTCATTATTCCTTTTATATCACTTATTGCAATTTTATAAACATTATTTATTCATTTAAGTTAATAATGTTTGTTTTGTCGATATTTGGTTCTTAAGTCGAAAGTGGACTTCTTACAATTACATGTTGTTCATGTGGTCAAAGGATATTTATATCCAGAATTACATTCATGATTTGGATAGCATATATATCATATATATCAAGAATATACATGTATTTATAATATTACATAATCATTTAGAGGTAAGAAATGAAATGCACCATTCATGGAGACGGTAAGTCGTACACACGCATGAACGCTACATTCATTTCTATCTCATACTTTAATGGAAAGAAATAATAATGATATAGAGGAATATAATAATTACATTGTAACATCATATATAATTAAATTAAATCCATCCTTTATACGTCCCATGTATGGCATTAACGAATCACATCACTTTGAGGGGGCGGTAGTCCGCACTTCCTAAAATGAAGATATCACGTATACCCATAATGGAAGCCATAAAGGAAAGCCACAAATAAAAAATACAGAAGCTTAAGTAAAACATAAACATATTATATATCATATATAAATATAGTTAAATCTTAATGGACACCTTTGAAGGTGTTAAAATAATGTTGAACAATCATCGTTTCGGGAGGCATAAATTCGCCATCCACGGAAACAATATGTTCGTTAACCATTAGATGTAGGTGTATATAAGTGTAGATCGAATCATTATTATAAAAACATCCTAGTATATTGAGGATACTGGAGTTGTTACAGAAGAAAATAATAAAAAGAGTTTAGGGGGTTGGAGAAGCAAAATAAAACAAAAGGACTCAAGTGAAGGCATTAACTTAAAATGGGGTAACTCCCTTTGGTTTGATCTCAAAGGCTTCTTTGGGAAGACTTCTGCCCAAAGTGAGGCTTCATGGAGTAATAGAGGGAAGTGGAGAGACAAAGTGGGCAGGGGTTGTCCGAGCCAAAGGCTTTGGGAGTGTGGGTAAGGAGGTAGAGGTGGGGTCTGTTTATAAGAGGAGAGGAGGGGCACTCTTGGAAAGTAAGAAAATTTTACTTTATTTGAAAATGGTATTCAGATTTAAGAGGTCCCACATTGATGTGTTTCGAGGATAAGGTGATAAGGGTTCTAAATACACTCATCCAATAGGTTTTGGACATGTGTAGGTCTTAGATATTACATTATCTTTGCATTTTATTTAAATCGTCAAATAATGAGGTCATCGCTGCATCATCATGGTGTCATAAATAATTTAATTTATTTAATGTATAAAAATTATAAAAAAATACTATGATGTAGGAAATCGTTTTATCTTTCCAATGACACTTTATAATCAAAAATATGACTTGTATAACCCCATGTAAAAATTGTTTTAGTAAAACATCTCATGTGTGTGTCATTTTTACTTTAACATTAAATAAAAAAGTTATTTATGTCATTTCCCAACCAAAGTGGCTCCATGGGGTCCCCAAGTTGACCCATGGCTTTTCTTGGTCGTCCATGACACATAAAATGAGTTTAGGACATGTTTCATGTTCATTTAATATTATTAAAACATTATTTTTACCTTAAACTACACTAATTACCTCTAATCGTGATTAAAACATAATAAGTTACTATTCACCAAAAAATTATTTTAATCCCATTGAACCACATTTTACTTCTTAATGAAAACCATGTGTGTCGAATTTTTGAAATTCAAAATACAAAGGTGGAAAAATTTCATTTAAACGGAAAATCAGTTTTTATAAGTACCACTTAGTGGTTTCACTATTCATCAAAAATTGAATTTTTTCAGAAAATTACCAAAAATTCCCCCTAAGCTATATTTGATATTCCGAATTCAAAAATGAAGCGTATTTTACAAAATTAAAAACATATAAGTCACATTAAATAATTTAATAATTAATTTCCGCTGTCAAAGCAAATAGCGTGTTTTTATGAAACAAAAAGTATCAAAAGATTGACACTAGTTTTAGTCTGATTTCAAAGTAAAATTAATTCCAACGACCACTATTGGATTTAATGGTAATATTATAATCTAATTTCAATTTAAAACCAATTCAAAATATAATCTAATAATATAAATAAATTATATTAAAAAGAGGTTTTGAATTAAAATACAACATTTTACACTATTCATTAAAAAAATTTACTTTATCTGAAAGATACCAAAAATTTACAGAAAGTAAATTTTGATGTCCCGATTCTTAAGAAGAGTTTTATTTGGTCCAATAGAATGTATAAGAGTGACCAAAACTATATTTAATGACGGTTCGCCATCAAAAGGCGATAAGTGAACCTTTAGTGAAAACTAGGGCATATACGCCTAAAATTGAATTCTTTCTGTATTTTAAGACTTTATCTTTTATTGGATAAATGTAAAAACATTAAAAAACATATATAATCATATTTTAGTTATTTCTATCCATTCTCTCCAATACAGCAGCTACATGTAAACTACCATTTAAAATAATACTATTTTATTCTTAGAGTGCAATGTAAGATTCCCAAGAAACTCGTTGTTGCGTGTTGGGTACGTCATCGAGCATAGAGTCCCCTTTAAAGTCATATTAATATTTTATTCACAAATATGGATAAATATGAAAATTTCATATTCTTTATTTACCTGGGGTGTTACGAAAACGGTAGCGACCACATGACCGAACGGCTCCTCCTCCAACCACAAGCTAGTAGTAACCAGCTAGATCTCCAACCTGCTCCAACTGACCTGAAAACAGTTTATATATACATAGGGTGAGTATAACAGTATACTTAGTAGGATCCTCCCCAAGCCTCTCGTGCAACAGTAAAAAAATCATGCTAAAGCCCAGTGAACAACAAGTGAAACTAACTCGTCACTTAAATAGGTATACTAAGTTCCCAACCTCACCATGGCTTCTCTCACCAAGTAACACATACAAGAATATAGCATATAATAAAGAATATCAAGGGTACCCTGCTACTACATCCCCACTGGTTTTCCGATTTTCCCCAATGACAAACGTCCTGTGCATCTCTCTCCAAATGCTTTCCCGCAGACACCTGGGCTAAGCTCCACAATCTGCACCTCGTGCACCACAAAGACTTTGCCACAGACACCTGGGGGAAGCACTACACCATCCTCACAACCAAAAGTAACCAGGTAGTTTCTGGGATCCACCACAGCTTGCAAAACGTGTATCATACGTCGGGTATAATACCTCATTCCATTACAGCCCATACTCCGAGTAAGGGTCCTCAATCCATCATAGCCTATACATGTTACACCCCTAGTAGTCCATTGGATACTATATCCAGAATATATGTGGCTGAATAACCACAAGCCATTATAGCCCTCTCCACACATATATGGGGTAACTAACCGCTGTGCCTCATGGAACAAGTATCTACCATGAGAAGAGAGCAGGGCCAAAGGGGGTAGTCAGCTATTCGACCTCCCATCAAGAATGTCGGGGAAAACACCCCCAGGGCCCAGAATCCATGGGGTGTCAGTTGCCCTTACCGACAGGGTGGAGTAGCGTATAGAAACACAAAAAGTATAGAATATATATATAACTCACATCCACAATATGGGCATTACCTAGTCTTAGATACAACTGCAGCTAACGTCTCTCAGACTCCAGGCTGCTACTTTTAAGACTATGCGTTATATAAGCACACAATCATTTGAAATGCTTTATTAGATAACTCCATTCTCATTTTATCAGTTCCGCTGTACATTAATTAATTCATTAAACATTAATTAACCATGAAAAATTACACATTAAACTGAATTGGAATCACATTCAAAATCAACAGATCCTTTTAAGATTCACATCACCTTTAAATTATAGTATCTCCATCCCCATGGATTTTCAACATTTAATCAAACATTAATTGTAGAATTACATTTCCATATTCCCAGGCATTCTAGTAAAGCATTATATGCTTCTAAACACAAAGGAGGCTCAACACGGTGAGTAGATATACTACCCGTTGAGTCTTTGCCGTCCATAGAAAGAGCATAGACCCATTCTCCCTCGAGAGGATAAACACGGAAAGCACGTGGCATACCTCGCGTGTCTTCGCCTTCTTTAGATGAAGGGTAGCAAGACTAGCTGCCTTGAGCAGTGAGGAAAAGCAAAGCAGATTAACATTCAAAGATAACCACAAGCATCCAAAAACCACATCCATCCCATTCCATCACCCCTCGTGTCCTCCCCGAAACCCACATATATAAACTAATGCATCTCACCACTCTAGGTGTCATCTGCTGCCACAAACACAAGGCCTCCAAGCCTCCACATATCACAACAGTCGTCCAAGCTCACATCACAGCACAAGCAGTAGGAAAACAACAGTCACAACCATGGGCTCTTGACCTTTTAACAAACAAGAGGGTAACTCATAACCCTTTTAGAAATTTCCACATAATTTTTTCTTTAATCGATATTGAATTAGAAGATTTGTTATTCGTAGGGTCCAATTATGGGATACCTAATCATTAAGCTATCACAATTAAATAACCATGCTTACATCCCTATTTTGATTATCCTCAAATTAGAACAACTACAACAATGGAAATAACTAGATTAATTTACATGCCTCTTTATCTTTAGACAATTAATTAACAATTAATTCCGGATTTATGTTCATTATCAATTTCCATCAAGAACGAACAAATAATATAAGAAATCCTAGATATCACTATATCTACCAAAACACGAGGCAAACCGTTATCACGGTTCAGAGCAACAACATGCGATTAAACAATTCTTTTAATCTAGTTCAATTATTTAATTAGGACAATTTCATTGTGATCCAAAGGGATAAATCATGCTAATTCCAAGATTGCACATATACAATAAGAGAATCCATGAATCCCCTACCTGGAAGAGTTATTGACATCCTTTATCCACACAACGGGTCACAATCCTCCTCTCATGACAACTTCATCCACCAGAGGATGCCACGGTACGACAGTACCAACCAACCCCAAGAAAAACCCATTAGAATCTTGGAAATTACATGGTATAATATGGAAGGGGGAAACAAGATAAGATGATCCCCAAAGGAACGATGATAAAACATAACTTATTGGGAAGATTGACCGACACAGCTCGGTTGCATCCAAAATAGAGCAGAACCAATACTAGGAGTAAAGATTGATTGTGAAACTCCTACGGGAATGATTGACAGGGTCTAGAGTCTCAGCAGAGAACAAATGGAAAGAACAAGGGAGAATGATATCTCGTCCCTTTTTAAGATTTAATGGGGTGACGGTTTAAGATCTGGTTAATTCTCAATTAAAAACGTATCGCATTAACCCACATGGTATGACCAAGTAAATACATCTCGGCCTTAGTAATAATTAATATAGGATTTATTTCCTTTGAAACGGCCTTAGGAGCCCTTAAAATAAGGCTTTAAATGTATTTTATGTCAAAAGAAACATCAAAAGGGGAAAACCTACAGGAATCTGGAAACACAGTTCACCCACTATTACTATACATGAAACTGATCTGTAAAACCGATCTGTCAGACCGATCTATGAAAACGATCTATCAGATTGATCTGTGAAACTGATTCGTGAAACCGATCTGTGAAACCGATCTGTGAAACCGATCTTTCAGACCGATCTGTGAAACCGATCTGTCATACCGATCTGTCAGAACGATCTGTGAAACTGATCTGTTAGACCGATCTGCCAGACCAATCTGTGAAACAGATCTGCAGACCGATCTGTGATACCGATCTGTCATACCGATCTGTCAGACCGATCTATGAAACCGATCTGTCAAACCGATCTCTGAAACCGATCTGTCAGACCGATCTGTGAAACCGATCTGTCAGACTGATCTGCCAGACCGATCTGTGAAACTGATCTTCCACACCGATCTGTGAAACCGATTTGTCATACGGATCTATGAAACCGATCTGTTAGACCAATCTGTGAAACCGATCTGTCAGACTGATCAGTGAGACCGATCTGTGAGACTGATCTGTGAGACCGATCTGTCAGACCGATCTGTGAGACCGATCTGTGAGACTGATCTGTCAGACCGATCTGTGAGACCGATGTGTGAGACCGATCTGTCAGACTGATCTTTGAGACCGATCTGTCAGACCGATCTGTGAGACCGATCTGTTACTGTTCATAAAACTGAATACATTGTTCACATAACTGGAAAACTGGAAAAGTGTTGGGGATAAGTCCCCTTGAACTCCCGGAACACCTCCGACACCATAATTTCACAATGTAATGGACGGGAGAGGTCCAGGCCATTACAATATGGTTATTATTTATTTTTAAAGACTTAATTATTTTTTATATCAGGTTACATTAATATTTCCTATCTTTTATTTTCAAAACAATTTTCTGTTATTAGTATTTATTGAGATGTATTTCGATATTGGTATTTTAAAACATCAAAATGGATTTTCTAAAACACCCAGATTAATTTGGGGACAAAAATTATTATTCTTTTTATTCATTTACACTCTATTTTACCAAGTATTTCACCATTGTTCTATACATTCATCCATTAAATATATACATAGTTTCATTAACTTTCATTTTGTGGAAAATACGTGTAATATGCTTTATTTACAATCCCATCTTTTTTATAACGATGTTTTAAGGGAACTTACATATCTCTTATTTCATGTCAATTACTACTCCAATAAAAAAATTTCAGGCCATGAATATATTTTAAAAAACAAAATATATAATGGAAGTCTATTCTTGTTTAATTATATTGTAAATAAATTTAATAATATCATTCCACCTTTAAGAGATTATTTACCCATTTCATAAATTGTCACCTAAGTGGTTCATTTTTATTATTATTCCTTCAATAATTTACATTTTTTTTGTACATTGGTACTAAATTTTCATGATATATTATTATTTGTAAAATATTAAAATATATATAAATCAAAATTACTTCACCTATTGGGACCTTATGATATATCCTTTGGGTATTCTTTATTATAATATTTTTAAACCCAATTAATTCTTATGGATTTTACATGATTTTGATATATGTATGGTACAATTTCATATTTTATAACACATATGCATATTCTTGTTTTGAATTTGAATGTCGTTCCGTGATATTTCTCTTATGCATTTGTTAAATTTTCTATCTCATGAAATACAATGTATAGTGTTTGAAATGTAATTCCAAACACATTATATAATGATATCATGGATGTGATACATGATTATGGCTGATGGCCGGTTAGACAAAGAAAACTATGTTATGTTGTCTTGGATCAAAATATTAACTAATTTTTTTTGATGTAGCGAGTTATGTTTTTTCAAATATTTATGATTCAATGATATTTGGAAATCATTTATTATTCCATGGTTCCATTATAATGACCATTATATTTATGATATAATGATATTACTTATAAATAATATATTTTTTCACACTCTCATTCTTTAATTAGGAAATTATCATTTTGATCATTTGAGAAAACCCATTTATTATTTTTCCATTCCCTTGGTTAAGAATATGTGTAAAAAATGGTATGTCAATAAAAAGTCTAGTGTTATCAATTATGGAAAAAATTTCATAGATATGGCACAATAAATTATTGATGTATAAATATAATAATTATATTATTCCATACAATTTTAAAATTTTGAGATTATTTTGTGAGTTGAAAATTTTAAATTAGAGATATAATATTAAATTATGAAATGTTCATCTTTAGGAACTATAATTGCTATCATTGGATGTTTTTAGTTATTTTTATTGATTTTATATATATATTTTGGGATAGGGATTTGAAATATTTTTTAAATCCCAAATGGATGAGTGAAATAATATGATAACATTTTGGTTTTGTTGTAAAGTAGTTACTATGTGGTTTCCTTTAAATTATGTTATTATATTTATATAGAATAGTTGATGTAGTTGTGGAATTGATTCATCTAGAGGTAATATAACTAAAAATGTGGTTTGAGAATTAAATGGGTCTTAGATGGTATATAATGAGTATGCCTAAGACGTCACAATTATAATGACACTAATAGTGGATACTTTCAGTACAATATCAATCTCATTACATGAAATTATAATGGATTTATAATGTTTTTGAATTAGGTTAAGGAT
Organism: Viscum album; assembly: GCA_963277665.1. Classification (NCBI taxonomy): domain Eukaryota; kingdom Viridiplantae; phylum Streptophyta; class Magnoliopsida; order Santalales; family Viscaceae; genus Viscum; species Viscum album. Next base: position 93,566,281 of record OY728132.1, on the reverse strand, counting down.
TATGAGAGAACAAAAACTAATAAAACATCGATTCAAACAAGAGTGATTTATGTTGAAATAAATGTAATGATATGGTTTTAATGCATGATACATTTTGGGGTTTATTATTTCATAGTCTCTATAATAATATTTAATTATAATGTCAATTATAAATCGATCACAGTAACACAATTTTGTTTTAGTAATGGATGATGCCCAATGAATCCATGTTTATAATAGACACCATAGAAAATCTAGAGACAATAAACCAGATAAATCTAAATGGATAAGAGATAATGAAAGAAATTTTTTAATTATTCCAAATTATATATCATGAAATATGATTAAAAACATGGTCGTAGTAGAGTTTCCAATCACAAATTAGTAGAGAATGATATAATATCATTGATATTAAGGTGATGAAGATAATGAAGGAAAGAATAATAAATTGATTTTGGGTTAAATATTTTGGAATATTTCAATTGATTTTGTGTTGAATATTTTTGAAATGAGGTCGTATATAAAATAATTTCGCCGGAATATTTAAGAGGTCAGTAGAAAAAGTGATGTTAAAAATATTTTTAACCAATTGTACTATTAAAAGTTTAATGTATTATATGAAGTAATATTATTAATTAACCAAATTAATGAGATAAAATTAGGTAGAATAATAACAATAGAAATAATAAACTTCCATGACAATGGGAACATATAAAATCATATCCAAACTTAACTACTTAAGTGAGTTTTGAAAAAGATGTTTAGTAAAGAAGAACAATCATTCACTTAGGAACGTTGAGTGTCATAATATTATCTTGTTCATCTACTCCATAATAACTAGGTTTATTTATATTACGATACAATATTCAACTATATTACTTTATTATTAATTTTTATTAATAGTTTTAGTTATACAATGATTGTATCCAATGTTTATATTTATTGGAATATTCCTTGTGAAAATATTATTGTACATCCTTTAGATAAAATTGATGTGATATTGAGAATGGGTTAGCTCTACCCGTGTATAATAAGTAGTAAAAAATATATTTTATATTTCATATCTCAATTCAACTTATAATCAATTATCACCTTAATGGTGGAAATGGCCTCTATAGGGAAATTGATTCCATTATATTGGCCTCAACCAGAATAATGTAGAGTATTTAGGGGAAAAATTTATTATGAGACCCCACATTGTGATATATCTATTATGAAGGATTAGATGAGTTTGAATGATGATAGCATGTTAATATGATTGGTACCTATTTAGAAATGAAATCCAAAATTCATGAATATGTGAAGGAAATCATTTTCAATTTCAATAGATAGATATAATAAAAATTGTAAGGACACAATTAATTTAATTGGTAGATTATAACACCCCATGATTTTACTATATTTTTCTTATATAAAACCCGATAAAATAGATATATTTTTTAACCTAAAACAACATTCAAAAAATAAAATATTATGTAATAAAAAATTTATAATATGACTATTATAATATAGCTATTGAATATGGATGCATAGAAGTATGTAACCATATTATACAAACTATGAAGAAATGAAATGGAAATGGGTAGCAATATTTTCCATTATGATGTTTTTTTATTAGAATAAAATTGATTTATATTCACTACTGTTTTACCTAGAAAATTACTAATCTATACTATAATAATCATGGAATAAATGAAATCATATATGAGAGAAGTTCAATCAGCTGGAAATTTCCATAAGAACAATGTTAGAGATATCACCGTCCTATGCTACCACTGAAGATGATGAGGGGGTATGAAACTAGAATTAGGACAATGTATATATATAATTATTAATATAATATGTTATCTATCAGTTGTAATTTCCCTATTTTTGAACTTTTATTTCTAATGAAAAAGAATAAAAATTATAATTACATTTATAAAATTCAATCAATCTGTATATTTATAAAAATTTATCTTTTAAAAAATACTATTTATATACATGATAAAATGTATCAAAATATATAATATGTATTAATGACAGGAATAATATAACAATAATCTTATTGTTAATTAATACAGATAATGAATAAACCATTTAAAATTTGAAAATGCTATTTTCTGATTAGAACAAATGACAATATATTAATATTTTTTTATTTAAAAAATAATAATACAAATATTTAAATTTAATTTTTACAATATAACCTCAATTTTTGACATAAATATTTTTTTTCTCTGATTTATGTTTTGGAATTTTTATAAAATTATTATTTTTATCCGAATAGTGAATAAATACTGATTTCAACAATAGCATCACTTCTTTCAAATTATTAAAACCCATTAATGACTTAAATTTTCTAACAATCATAATTATAAATTATATGTTTATAAATTAAAATAAATCATTAAATATTATTAATTTAAATTTATAAATCTCATGTTTAACAATTTGAAAGTATGTGTAATAATTTACTGAGAAACCTATTTTTATTCAATTATATTAAAAAACTATATTTCACCACTTATTGAAATATGATCTAAAAAAAGTTTTCATATTTTAAAACAAAATTTTCAGATTATATAATATGTTCAAATTTATTTTTTTCGATAGAAAAAAATTACTTGGATTAAATCTAATTACCTTGATAATAGGAAAAATCTTATTTTAAATGAATAATTATTTTTTACATTAGGTAATTTATATATAATAAAAAAATATTTTATTCATAAAATTAATAAAATAAATTGTTCCAAACTATCTATAAATTGAATAAAAATAATTTAATTGGTAATTGATGATGTATTCGATTTATAACACTTAATCTTTAAAATATATATTTTGGTACAAACATATTTTCCTATATATTATATGTAATATTTTAAAAATTATTTTTATATTTCAAATTAATATATTTATATTAAATATATTTTAAACTGTTTTTCAACACAACAAAATTTGGCAAGAAGGGTTATCATATTTTTTTTGTAAATCATAAATCACTTAAGAGAAAACTTGTTACAAAGGTAAAAAATGCTAATGTATAAAAATATAATGGTAAAAGGGTCAAAACATGTTTAAAACATGTGTAAAAATGTATTATATTGGATTAATTAATAGAATCCCCAATATTATTAATATGTTATCTCTTTTGGGGCCATTGAATAATGAATAATGGCATTCCATTATTGATAAATATTTTTGTTCATAAAAGTTCCATTTTATCCAATTATCAAAGGTAATCATTTACACCTTATCAATTTCTGAAACCAGCTTATAAATATTATTGAAACTATACACAATTCACATCTCATATAATTCCCTTACACATCCTTATGTTTCTTGGTCAATAAAATTTATCCTAATCCATTAACTTCCATGAATACATTGAAAAGAATTTTTAAGATCTCCACTTGATTATTACATACACATTAAATGATTCATATTAATCTATCAAAGAGAAATATAATATATCTACAAAATTTTTGACAAAATTATTTTTTAAAATACATTAACTTATTATATTAATAATAGAATATCCAATTTATTCCTTTCTCTAAATCCATGAAAAATTGATGATATTGTATTCCTTTTGGGAAAACTTCTTCCTTCAAAATGAAAATGTTGTATTTTTTAAAAAATATTTAAATTATAGACATATAATGAATTAAAATAATAATTATATCATTATTTTGATTATAAAATTAGAAAAATTTATTTTCTACACCCCAATCAAAATTTTAGAAAAATGACAGCATGATCTATGTATGTACAGACTACCCCATCCACCAAATGACAATTTCATTTTTTATTTCAAACCGACATGGATTATATAAAATAATACGATGTATAATCATTATGATTATAACATTATAAATCATCTGTAATGATAATATTTTAAATAAAATATGTCATATAATTAGTAAATAAATAGAATTATATGTATTATTTTAAAATAACATATCAACAAAATTTAATCATTTGATTCCATTTTGGAAACCTAATGAATAATATCTATTTTATACAAATTTATTAATATAAATAAATAAATCTATAATTCTAGAGATTATGAATATATTTCATAATAAATTTTTAAGCTGTCAATATGCCATGATATTGAAAAAATAATTAAATGATAAAATCATGTTAAAGGAATAACAGAAATAAATATAGAAGATTTGTTACATAATAAATTTATTAATAATTTTTTTAAAAATTGTTTTTGGATTTTTCAAGAATATAGTTACATTCATAGAATTAAACAGGACCCATGGTAAAGGTTTTTATATTATTATTAAAATATGGATTTTGGTTAATATATAATATATTTTTTTTATAAATTTGAAATGAATTTATATTTATCAAAAAATACACCGAATTAATGAAATTTGTAAATTCAACTCATTCTATAACTTCTATATATTTTCAATTCTAAATATTTTGTCGATGTAATTGTTTTTTTGATCTCTAAATATTATTTTGAAAATAATGTCTAATCATGATGTTGTTATGTTTATGATGGGTTCATTATACCCTAATATTTAATATTGAATACTATTATTTTCTATGGTAAAACAAACACATTTAAATTGAATCATCCTACATGAATAATTTTATCCCCATAAAAGTCGGATGTTGTTATGAATATTTTTCATTCCATTAATCAATGAATTTTATTTAGTTCCTTAAATTTATTTTAACCAATTTTTTTATATCATATTTGTAATAATAGTTATGTATTATCTAAGGTGACCTACATATTTTTCTTCTCTTATTTTTAAATTATTATTCATTATTATAATGTTATATTTTAACAATGTTGTTATTAACATAAAAATAGATCTTCTAAATAACCATCTTTACTTTTGGGATAAACATTATTATTATTTTTATATCATTTAATATTTTTTTATCGGCATCTATTTTATCCATATTTTATGTATATTTCCATTACAGATATACCAATTAACATTATAATTCAATATTTTGATGAAAAATATTTTAATATATGTTCAGAATTCCTTGTTTTGTGTAAATATGATTTAGGGAAACAACCAAATATATTATTACCTTTCCTATAATAAAACCATAAAATGTTTTATTACATGAATTTTTTATAAAATGTCATTATTTTATATAAAACATAATGATTCATTTCATTGATAAATGAAAATAATATTCTCTATCAACCTTTAAGACATCCTTAACTCATTTCCCAAAGCATCAACTTTGTGGATCATTTATAATATTACTCAACTAATATTTGTCATTAATTTTTTTCATTTTAGGAAAATGGTCATGAACTATTTTTCTTATTTATATATGAGCATCTAAAATTATTTACATTTGTTCTTATATTTTTGGTCCTAATGATATGTACATCATTTTTTCATTTTTTATAATATCCAAAAAACAAACTTTACCCTCATGGGTTTTATCATGATAATTATCTATGTATGGTGTTTTTCATATTTTGTAACACATATTCATTACATGTTATGAATATGAAGGGTTCTCCCAGATATTAGTTCAATGTATAAAATAATGTTTTCTTTTCCGGATAAACCATGTATGATGTATTGGTGGTTAGAATAAACAAGTAATGTTATATAATGATGTGTAAAACTTATTAGAAGTCTATAATGAACCAGTTGTTTATGATTCCTAGTCTCTAACAACACTAAACCTATAAGGTCATTATGTGGATTTTGTTATGTTGTGTGATAAATATTATTCAATGTCAATGTAATATATATTTGTAAAGTATGGTTTATTATATTAGAAATATTTTTTCATCTACATATATTTAATAAACAAATAATTTTTGGAATTTCTAATGATTTTTCATTAAGTATATTAGCAAAATTTATCTTCAAAAAAGTGAAAAATAACATTCCCTTCATGTATGATTGAAACTGTATCATCCTATAGTTATAACATGATATAAATTCCACACATCCACTATTTTACCTCAATAATTTTATCTTTTAATAGTTCATAACTATATTTTTCATCCCTAGATTTATTTATTATAATATATGATTATGATAAATATTTATGAATCTTAAGATCACATTCCTCTATCTTCTAATTTGAGGAAAATTATTTTGAGAAAAATTGAAATTCCATAAATCCTGATATCTATATCTAGTCCATGAAATTCATAATTTTTATAAATGACATCAATTACAACCAAGAAACATGATCCATATTTAATTTTATTTTGGAACTAGGTACATTTATATCTCATCACAAAATACAATGTTTATTTCTCATATGGATATTATCTACACATGAAACCCATATAGTCATATTACAAATAATAACCGAATTAATTTAAGTGTTAATGGTTAGATAATAATATGAGGAGTTCAAATTCTATGTAAGGGGTAAATATAAGAGTTATGATTTGATGCTCATAATTAAGAATAAGTTGAAACTATGTGTATAGTAATATAATATTCATGGAAGGAAATAGAATATAGAAATAATACACAATATGGAATGGATAAAAAACCATGTATTATTCTATATGGGATTTAGGATGACCTATCAGTGAATGTGGAATCATGAGGGAAATTTCATATGTCTGAGGAATGTTGAATAAAATAAAATTGAATAATAAGAATGTGTAACATTCAAAATAATTTAAATTTGTTACTCTGGTTAAAGATTAGTACTAATACCAACATTTAGTAGTGGATATATTCCCAATGAAGATTGATTTAACTCCTTATTCTCGTAAATTTAGTGAGAAGTGACAAATAATCAATTGGAATCACTCCCCAGTCCCTTACGTGTCATATCTTGAGTAATAGATTTTATAAAATTAATTTTAGGAATATAATATTTTAGAAAAACCTAGTACATAATAAAAAAACACAAAAGTTTTCCACTTGAACATGAAATGGTTAAAATTTACTATATATCCATATTAACGTGTTTGAATGAAATAAATTTCATAAATATTTACAAAATCCATGTTTATAACCAAAAATTATAATGAATTAGTATTTAATCATTAAATCGCATCCCTTTTAAAAAATATTAAATATTAAATCATAATATCATTGATAATAACCATTAGGAAAAAATTAGAATATTACATTCAATAATGAAATATAAAGAAACACACTTTACAATTTTTCTGAATATATAATTTACATGTTATAATCTATAAATTAATTTTAGAAAAACATACTTTGTGTACCGTGAATAATTCTAGTTGAATCAATTAAAAAATACAATATTATGGGATATAAATATGTTATTACAAAAGATGTCAAAAAACTCCTTTAAATCATTCATAAAAAATTGTCATTGAAAATAAATAATACATTAAGAATTCATAGATGTATAGATAAACACATCACTAAATAAATTTAATGGATTGGGAGAATAAGAAAATAAATTAATTTTTTAGGGAAAGAACAAAAAATTTTCTAAAATATGGATTCAGAAGTAAAAAATCTAAAATTCAAATTTATATTAGAAATGAAACCCTTAACCTAGATTCTCGCTTCATCAGATGTGGCTGATCATTTTATATGATCAATTTTTTAATTATTAATTTATATAAAAAAAATTTATTTTTATTTTAAATATTATCATTCATTTATAATTTAATTTTTAAAATTTATTTATCAATTAATGTCAAAATTTAACATTCAGGTTTTGATAGCATAATTTATTTTCAAAGACTGCTTCTAGTTGGTGGTTCAAGTTGTTATTACATGACCATGGATTGATAAAATACATATTTATCAAGAATACATCATTTAGATTTTTCATATACATTATATGCCCCATGTTAATTTTAATGATTTTACGGGGAATGTTCATAATGCATGTTCAAAATCTCACTTTTTTTGGGAATTCTAAGTCAATTACAAATAATCTTTTTTATTAATGTATTTAAATAAATATATTACAATAATATAATAGAATAAAAAAATTACATGAATATTGAAATTATATTTATTCTTGATATCAATTTATTTATGTATTTTACCATGATTCATGTTTATTAGAATATTATCATTCATGTAGGTAACATAAAATCAACATGGTGAGATGCTTTTTGTAAAATATATTAATGGAAGGGAAAACCTAATAAACATTTGAGTTTCTAAAAAAAACTATTAATAAGCTATTGTTTTATGATGACTTATAAATATTAATTATATTATTTTAATTACTAAGAAGGAAATTGATTCAATATACATTTTTTAGGAAACCAATATTTTGATATTGTGGTGGGTTTTGAAAAACTGTTTTCTAAGAGGTAATTAAATATATAATTTTATATTTTGATAAAATGTATTCCAATATAAATATAATTTAATCATAGTAGTAATATAAGTGAATACCCCACTACAAGAAATAGTTGTTTCAAAATCATTATAATGGAATCCATTTTTTTGATCTTATGCAAAATTTTTAAGAAGAAATTATTTTGCGCTGGTATTTTTAAAAACCGAAAATAAATACTCCCTCATTTTTATTGGTGGAATATGTTTTTTTACAAAAACTAGCACCATAAAAAAATTAAACATTTCAGCATCTCTTTTCTTAATACGAGAATAAAATTAAAAAAATTATTCAGTACCATTTTTAATGAAAATTAACGCCCACAAATTTATAAAAGATTGGGATCATAAAACACACATCTTTTTTATCTATGATGCTTTTCCCTCAAATTATGATGACCCCCAATAACAACCCTCTAACACTCAATAAACCTTGTATTTTTTTCATCAAATATTTTCATCAATCATAATATGTGGATTCAATTATTCATTCTCGATAATTATTTCATCATCCACCAATTAATTTCTCTTCAGAAGTTATTTTTAGAAAACATCAATCGTGGTTTGCATTAATCTATTCGATCTTTTTAATTTTTTATTTGTGCAACATTTTTGTTAAATATATCATCTTTTATTCTTCAAATGAATTTATGGGAGAAGATTCAGATTAGGGGTAAATTTTTCTTTTTCGTGCATTAAATTTGTTGGATTTTTAATTTTGAAGGTATATTATTTAACATTTTATCGTATTTTTGTCTTATTATATCAATTATTTTTATGTAGTTTATTTTATTTTATAAATGTTGTTTTGAAATTTAGTTTATTTTGACATGTTTTTATTTGATGAAATTAACAACTAATTTTTATTATATTATGCAATGAAAAATGATATATGGTGTCATGTTGATCAATATAATGTACATCATAAGTAATGAAACCATATTTTTCACACATTAAATTTATAAAATCATTAATAAAATTTGAAATATTTGACATCAAACTAATGTAACAACTATATTAAATGAAATAATACATGTTAGATGATTGTAAATAATGAAACTATAATAACAATAAAGAACATATATAAAATATTTATAAAATAATTTGTAAATTTTATATTCTGAATATTTAGAATTATTATTACAATTTGATTTTTTATTCCATTAAAATATGTTAAAAAAATTTCATTGAAATTTATAAATTAAATTGACCACTTTAAATTTTTGACATAAAATATGTTATTTCCAAATATGAACAATCATATTAGAATTAACAAATTTAAATATTATTTTGAACTAATATTAAAAAAATGAAATATTAAAATGGCCATATTTCAATGAAAATTGTTGTATATTATAAATAATATCACATTCGAGACATATAATTGTATAAATTTAATATGTTAAAATTAAAAAAAAATTGATTTATAATTTAAAATTTTTCAGAGTATAAAATTATTGGAATTTTTAAAAAATTGTATTTTTGTTTTAATAATTACTGAAACATTTCTTACTAAAAATGATGTTTTTTACAGATTCGGGGGGTCTAAGTAGTTACCATGTGAATAAAATACCCCCTATATTACAATGTTAATTTGTATAATATGTAATCCTTTATAATAAAAACCAACAAAAATTAGGGTATGAAGTTAAAGAAACATCCTAATATTATAATATGAGGTGTAGAAAAAATACACAGTGTGTTCAAATAATTATTTTTTACTATGAATATCACATATATATATAAAAAACAAATAAAGTAAAAAAGAATAGTATAGTATTTTAGAAAATCACGATTTTCTACTAAGAATCTATGTTGCAGTCATTACATGTGATTTACATTAGATCAGCGTGATTAGAAAAATATTAAAATACCGTTAGTATATTAGTTTTTATTTTAATCTTAATAATTATTTATGATTCCAATCTAATTTACATATATTTTTTTAAATTTGTTTATGTATATGAATTATCTATTTATATATATATATATATGTATATATATTTTTAATATTTATATGTTATTATATATTCACTGGTTATATTTTGATGTCAGGAATTGAATGGATCATAATTATATATATTCATTAAGAACCACTAGTGAATATGAAAAAAATATTTGATGATTTGTTCGAATTTTAGTAATGAAATCTTCCAAACATAGGTTTGATTTTCCATCCATGAGTTTAGTTTATGAATATGAATATGTTAAAATCTATTGAAATTAAGGATTATATTATTTTATATGGTTTAAGGCTCAATTAAACATTTTGGATCAATAAATTTGAAAGAATAATAAATTTTACATCTAATGGTGATGATAATATTCATAATGCGGGATACGATCGTATTAAATTGTTGATTCATGATTTAGGCGTGGAAACCACCAAAAACAATTGTTAAATGATTTTATGAATATTATTAGAAATCATTATTCTCACGTATAGTAAATATACGGTGTTATTATAACTTTTGGGAATATTTAACTTGAAATCATAAAATGGGTGGAGTGAAAATAAGATTATGAAACCTACATGTGCTTTTAAAATATCTACTTCCAAATACAATTAGATTCTAGATTTTGATGATGAGGAAAATAAACTATTATTCTCAGTTGTATTGGTGTATAAAAAGATACAAGATTTCCCAAATGATCGTGGTTTCTATATGAGATAATATAAATACTTATCAAACTATCCTACGTGTTGGATATCATGTTATATGATGGATGAAAAAATTCAAATCAGAATATTTCTAATATACTGGAATCAAAGCTTATGTTAATCAAATTTTCATGATTTCTAATAATTTCATCCATTAATCCTTTCATGTAATTCTAATAATTCAACTATAATTAAATCATTGTTACCAGAAACAATGATCTTGTTGAAGTAATTTGGTACCTTCCAATAATTCCAATTTTGAAGTCTCTATTTGAAAATTAAATTGACTAAAAAAGGATAATATGGAATTAAGATGAGTGTAACAGTGATGATTTTTTTTTCACCATATGTATTCACTATAGTTGAATATATTTGATAAACAATTTCTTGTTTTTGGAATGGATGTTATAAGTTTTATAATTGAACTGTGTACTAATGGAATGAATCCATATTGGATACTACATAGATAACATTGTTAATGGAATGTTTTTTCTAGTTTAGAAAATTTCCCCAACTATATCTATATATACAAAATAAGTTATGAAGAGCATTCTTTATTTCTGGAAAAATCATTCAGTGAGTGATTTTTATATTTCACCATTGACTGAAGATTTTAAACCACTATGGGGGGTCTTTTTTAATGTTTTCAATTCATACAAGAAATATTATTTTCTTCTTTGTGATATGACAATGTTAAAAAGAAATAAATTTCCCAAATATGGAATCTTATCTTGATAAAATGTTATTGAAAATAAGTCTGGTCTAATTTGTGACCTAGAGTCATCATATTACCAATTGGAAAATAGAAGATAGATAGTGTACATCAGGCATCAATGATTTTGTTTCAATTCATCATAATTATTATAGATTTCAAAATTTCGTTAATTGTTTATAGTAATAAAATAATCCACCATGAATATTTTATTTTAATAGTATTATGAAAAGGTAAAATATATTGATTCAATTATTGGAATGATACGATCAGGTCTTCAGAAAAATAAATGGAATAAACAGTCTATCAATTTTGAAGAACCTTATTTAATATTTTTTGAGATAAAACATAACATTACTATTTTTAATGTTAAGAAAAAAAATATTTGAATCTTCAATTGAAACATTTCTAGACATAAAATGTATATTGAAAAAGATGGATTGCCTACTAGATTGGACTTCCTATCAATAGGGATATATTTAAAGTCATCTCCCACTATGAAAGGAATAAGAATATATTTTCCTCTATCTTTTCACACATTAAGAAACATTGAGATGTTTAATAAATTTTGGTGACTTCATGGTATTAATGAACCCTATGGTTATTCTTAAAATGTAAATATTTTGGTGTCATTAATGGATTGAAAATTAATAGTTATTAAATGTCAACATTTTCATGTATTTATATAACAAATTCTACAAGTCATACTACAAGGTATATTGTCGAAAAAATTCCAAAATCATATCAAAATGTTGTGTAGTTTTTATAAATCCATTTTTATTAATGCCATTGATCTAGATTTGTTATATGGTTGGGTGAGTGATGAATCTTGTATTTAATTTTCAACTAGAAGTTTATTTCCCATATATGTTTTTTGATACAATGGTTCATTCAGTGATTCATTTGGTGAGTGAAATAATAATATGTGGGCCTCTATATTTATTTTTGAGGTATTATTTTGAAATATATATGAAATTATGAAGTGATATATTAAAAATAATTATCTACTAGATGACTCTATTATTCAAAAATATGTTTCGGAAGAGATAATCTAGTTCTATACTGATTATTATTATACAGTGGAGCTTATTGATCTCCCTATATCATGACATGTGACAATTGATAGTGAATTTATAGGGATTCTATTATTATAGGTAAATTTTATTCCATGTGATAAAGTGATACATGAACATTTATATATTTTGAACAACACAAATGAGGTTCAATTATATATATCATCACATATTTCTGAATTAATGTTATGATATCTGTAATTATATGAAATGTGGTTGATGATTGATCATAAAATGATATTTGTTTCATGGTATAAAGAATATCATAATATATATATCTACATCAAAAAAATTAAATGGTTAATATGGGGTTCATCTCATAATGTGATCACGTGGACTCGTTTTAATATTAATGGGTACACATTTTACACAAAAAAATCTAGAGGACAAGAGTACAATTCAATATATTAGTGTAAGGGTCATTACTAATGTACATAAATATTTTAGTGCCAATGAAAAAAATCCATTTTCTTTATTGAAGATATATTTTTCAATTCTTCAACATGTATTAGAAATTGATTATATTAAATTTTGAGTTAAGTGTTTAAATTTTATTTTGGTTTCATGTAATAGTGGTGTGAAAGAGAAGCAAAATTGGTTTAAATTGTTTGGTTTGAAAATATTTAGTTAAAATGAGGAACAATTTATGATGTCAAAAAATTTAAAACAAATATTATATATCATTGACCCATTTAATGATCAGTGGACTGTCATTTTTCATGGGAAAATAATCCCTATAGAAGATGAGGATGGTGATTACGACGATGTTACTGATTTATATGAGGCTTTTTAATCTATTACTTGACTTCTATATAACAATGTTTATAATGTAGAAATATTTCATGAATAATAAAATTATTATACATAAGGGATGTGGTTAAATACTATATTATTCTACTAATCAAGTAGGTAATTATGTACATTGTTTTTCTTTAATGAAATTTACAGGTGTAAAAATATTGTTCATTAATAAAAATTTTATATTAAAATTTATAAATGCATCTACCATTTAAAAGTAATGTATATATTTAATTGTTTACATTCTATGTTATTTGGGTAAGAATCATAAAATCATTATTATTTTTCTTTAACACACACATTTGGGCCTTTTTTCTCACATATTTCAGTTTTCCTATTTTCTAAATATAAAATTGATAATAATATTTAGTTCCACAAGAATTTAATTACAATTGTATATTTCAATGGTGGATATAGATATAGTGATATGGGAACATGTACTGCGGTGTTTTTTTAATTCATATTATTAAATATATTTTATTATAATTATTTAAAAAAAACCAATATATAATTTAAAAAAAATTATTGCAGGACTACTGATGAATCTTCAACAGTGGCTTGGACTACTTTTAATTTTATGAAATTGAGTAGTCGAGTAGGTAAACATGACATTAGACGTTTAGAAAAACTATCCCTTTTTCTTGCATATGAGTGATTAAATATTAATTTTAATGAAAAAATAAATGAAAATAGAGAAAATACAACCCAATTTATATGTTATATCTAGTTTTATAGTGGTCCTCGGATTATCATTTTGTATCATGATTCAAGACTGTCAAATAGATTAAATAAGATCTTAATTGGGAGGATGTAATGGTATAATATCTCAATTTATATATTTTATCTTATTTTTCAAATGTGATATAATTTAAATTTTTTATTTTTTAATTCAATTATAGATGAAATTAAATTTTGAAGAAAAAATATAAATTATGAAAAGGTGTCTTACTTTGTTGGTGGTTCGATGGAGAGACTTCAAACAAAATTTGAAAAAAATATCTTTTTGGAATTAGAAAAAATGTAAACCCATGCCTCTGGTATGAGTTTATAGTCATAGATATATTGAAGATATTTTTTCCAGAAGTAATGATGAATATGTTATAGTATGATAATTATATTTTATTGTTAAATTTCGTATATATGTACCTATTTAAGTATTAGATTACTTTCTGTACAAGAGACCTCTAGGAAATCCCATTAAGATATCCAGTGAAAAAATGTAAACCCCCATACATTATCACTTGGAGTGTGTCATTTATTGTATAAATAAATGATTGATGAAAAGTTTCATGGACTAAGGGATCACAACACTAGTTGTTATTATGAGGTTGAGTTTGGTCCACCTAATCCCCCCACATGCAATGAAAAATAGAAAAGGGAATATAGAAGAATAAATAAAAAATTTATTACAGAGAATGCTAAGAAATTAGAAAATTATTTTAAAAAATATATATTTTTCATGAATTTATATAGTGTATAATTTAAAAACACTAATATAAAATTTTCATTTTTCATTTTAGGATGAACATCACGAGAAAGAGATATATGGTTCTGTTATTCTTAAGGGTAGGATGTAAATCATAGCCACTAACATTAGGAAAGCTAGAACACCTTGTTCACAAAACATGATGTTTCTCTGGTGTTAATATCTGAAAAAATTCCGGTCATAAGAGTAAGAAATCGAGATACACAAAAATTGAATCCTTAAAAACTAAGCTAAATGATATGAATAATTCCATGTGAAATCAAATTCAATCATTTTTGGAGGTTTTTTTAGAAACATTGTCGATAAATTCATTGTATTTGGATCATTCCTAGCCTAACCATATATTTTTACATTCTACAAAATCATTTCATCCAGACCACCCTACCTAGCATGCCTACATAAATCTTACTCCTTTTCTCTCTGACCCCTTCTTATATTGTGAGTTGTATATCAGAGATCCTTATATACACATTGTAGTGTTAAGAATCATACATTTTAGGTGGATTATTTACTTCACCAGTATAGTTATATGCATAAGGTTAGAGTATTTTTTCTTTATATTATTGATCATAGTACTCTACTACCATTTCTTACTAAGAATATTGCTAGGTTTGTGGATTCTTTGAGTCATTTTTTACCTTTTCCATTGACCTTCTTTGTTTTCTTTAATATGATGTAAATTTTATAAATATTTATTAACTATATGTAAAAGAAAATTATTTATAATGTTTTTGTACATTTAACATTAATAAATGTTGTTAAAGGAACAATTAATGGAAAAAATGAAATAAATGGTTTAGGAATAAAAAAATTGAGATACTAATGATATTTTTGTTTTGATACAAAGATTATCACATGATTTTTCTTCCTTTGGTAATATATATGAGTTTTAGATGGCATCTTAAATATGTGGAATAGACTACCCAATGAGAATATCTAGACAAGATATCATGGATCTAATTGATTTTAAAAAGCTCAATGTGAATGTGTTGCTGTTGTTTTTCATGTTTGTAAACTAATGTCTCAATTTTAATTTATTTAATTAAATATTATATAAATTGTGAAAATATATTTATTTGTTTAATTTGGTATATACACATCATTCATATAAAAAATAATGCCACATGAGTTTCTATTTTTATAGAACAATAATTCATATCCATAGATGTGCAACTTGTAAAGAATCCTAATATAATTCCATATATATGTGATACATTATTACATACGGATATTGGGTGGTAGTTTTTTTCACTTATTTATGGGTAATAACACAAACATAATTATGAACTAAATTTCATTATAATGTCATTAATTTTTAACTTTTTTATTGTAGGGGAATTCGGTGTTAGTCAGATTCTACCCAGGTGATCACAGCTTATATTGAGTTTTCACTTAACTAGGTGATGTCTGTAAAAAATTTAAAACTATTTTATAAAGTTATGCTTAATTATTTTTTAAAAGTTCATTATGATTAATTATTATTATATATACAAGAATTATTAGTTGGTGTATATGAAAATTTAGGAAATGGAAAATATTTAACTAAGATCACATGTTGATAAAGAACCCAAGTACAGTTCAATATGTGAAATTAATGGTAATTATTTTTTATATTAGATATTAGTCCGATTTTATGATATATATATATATGTGTGTGTGTGTGTGTTTTTTTTTTATTATCATTTTATGGTTTTACACTCGTAGTTTCTTCATCAATAACGGGAATATTGAATATTGTTATCGGGTTCTATGATTCATGTATGATATAATAACAACTAGGCTAACTACTAAATTTAATAAGGGTTTTTATATTTATTAATTTAGATATTTTCATTGTATTATATTTTATAATCTCATATAATTCAATGTTATTCTACATATTCAATGATATCAAGTATTATACCTAAATTAATCATAACCATCTTCGATCTTTTCTTCTGAACATTTTTTAAAATTTGATTACCATTTAATTTACATATATTCTAGTTTTTATGATTAATATTATATTTTCCAAATAACAAGTGTTTAAAAAGATTCATTTTCTAAATTAGGAGTTTGAAAATAATTATATCATTTTAATGTTTCAAAAATAACAAACAATGATCATGTTGTAAATTTCATGTATGTGTTTTAAAATTATACATTACAGTACAAATGTTTATATAATTTTTTTACTAAATAGATCATAGAATTATTGTTTTTTTATATTTTTTATCTATGATACATGTTATTATATTGGTATGTAATATTTTTCAATAACGATGATTCTGATTATTTTGGGGGAATAATATTCAAAATTTCTTATTTTTTACCTTTCAGTTGTGATTTCATTATGAAAATGACGCTAAAACCCATGTTTTAATGTTACCTGCCTAGAAATCAGTTAAAAACAACAAAATTAAAAAAATAACTCTTGATAAATTTTTTTTCAATGTTGTAAATTATATTTGGAATAATAATAATCCCAAATTATAATAGAAAAGGATTCTTGGATACACATACACTGATCTATTATTTACCTCTCTTGGATTGAGCTTGAATACATTGAATGATTTTATTATTGTAATGAACCCAATCCTAGTATCCCAAATCTACTTATTTCATTATAACATTTTCAAAGATACAAAGAATAAAATCTCAAACTACAAATCATTTTAAATGTTTTAGAGATCTAGATAAATACATGAAACATGTTTTAATTTCTATAAAATAAAATGTAATTCATAAAAAATGTAAAAAATGACATCCTATAAAAATCATTCAAAGGTCACTTCATCATATCCTAAGGAAAAAAATAATTTGGTGGGATCAATTGCTCAGTAAGGGTTACATATAGATGAAGTTATTATGAATTAACAAAGAATAATCATTATGTTATGGTAAATATCATAACTGACATTCGGTTTAAAAACTTTACATCCTAAATTGACAAGTCATAATAAATATAGAAATGTATTTTACTAACAAAGATTTAATTTAATCAATTATATGATAAAGAAATGCATCCATAAATAATATCATTATGAAAACACCAAGGATAATTATAATAATTGTTTAATTCAAAATGATTAATATTCTCAATTATTGGACAATATGATCTCAATAATAATGATACATCAATTATCAAGACAAATCACAACAATGTTTAATATACAAGTATAAACATGTCTAATTTGACCAAGTTTTTTTCTCATGAGATAAAAAATGCAACAAGGTGTTATATAATGTCAGGACACACCTATCACTGTAGATACGAAGAATTTTTTATTTATCAAATAATCATTTTAATAAATGAATCAATATTTATTATCATTAAATATACTTATTTAGTAGAGGATAAATATTTATAAATATTTCTTGATCTAATAAAATAGAATTAAAAGTAAACACTGTATGTAATATATTTACACTATTTAGTAAATAATAATATGCATAATGATAGAATATTTATTTATAATATAAATTTAATGGATAAGAAAAAAAAATTATAATATAGTTATTATTTGAATATAAAGTTTGTAATCAAAAAAATAGTGACATTGTACAATAACTTTTGCAGTTTATAAATTTCATGTTAACACCCCATGGAAGAAATGATTTAAATTGAAACAAAAAATGTAATAATATATTACTGAATCGTGATATTACATGTAAATGGGTTATTATATACACCATATAAAGGTTAATTGATTCATAATAACAAATAATTCTTTAGTGGAATGTAAATTGAGATGAAATCCATTACCTCACGCTTCCTATTGGGTGAATATGACTTATAAACTAATATAGTTGTTTTAGTCTTGTTAAGAATTTATAAAAAAGAATATTAGTATTTATAATATCATATATCATCCTTTTGAAACATTATATTATCAATTCAATAATTATTTTGATTATTATTTTCATTTGTTTTGTTGTTAATTGTCTAGTTTCATCATTCAAAATTTGTCAAGAAAGATATTATTCTTGTGCATATGATGTACACACATCATTTCTAGAATACTAAATATGACATCGTTTTACTATTTATACATCAATTTTATCATTAATACCAACCATGAATGTGTTTTTGTAGAAATCGCATGTTTTGAGATCTCGGGGACGGTTTGTTATATGTTCGCATGAGTAACATTTCAATTTTTCAATGATGAATATAAAAAGGTGGAAATAAATATTTATTTACATAATGATTATTTTATCATAAATACCATATTATATACTTATATATATCATCCATATAGTGTGGTTACGAAAATAGAGTCATATCATTTCATGAAAGAGGTAGTTCACGTGTACATAAATGATGTCATCATTTATAATGAGTAAAAAGATCATATATAAAATGTTATATTATATGTATATAATGATAAATACGTCCTAAATAAAATAATTTATTTCATTTATATCTCATATAATAATTAATTTTTTCTTTATCACCTTCCATGTAAAGCGTTATTGAATGAAGATTCAAATCGCATCGTGAGGTGGTAGTCCACCGTACATGAAAGTGATATAATATTATTCCACATAAAATTGAAAATTAAGGGGTATATTTGAAATAATTACTCATGTGGTTATAATTGTGTGATATTATGCATATATATATATATATTTTATATCCATCATCATACAAAACTTTGAATGGTGGTAATGGAAATATGAATGACATCGGTTCGCGAGGTGGTAGTCCACTAAACACATGGATGATTATTTTGTAACCCATTTTGTGGATTTTGATTTGGTTGTAGGTAGTGAACTAGTTATAACAGGATACGATTATATGTAAGATAATTTTTCTATTATATCAGAAAGGTAAAGCCTAATTTAATGAGTTAGAGTATGAAATAAAATAAAAACAATCCATGAAGAACATTAACTCTTATTTTGGTATCCTCTTTAAATTTGCAGAAAATTCCTTCCAATTATTTTTTTCCACAAAAAATTAAGCATTACAGGAATATAGACGGGATGTTTTGAAATTATTTGGGATGTTATTGGATGAAAAATTCCAGTGAAAAAGTGATGATGAGAGGAAGTGTGTTCCCATTTATAAGATAGGTGAGTGAGAAAAATTATTTTTTTTGAAAAGATTCAATCATAACCATGATTTTATCACACCGAAAGCCTCCATAATGGGATATGATAGATACTAGATGATATATTGTAATAATAAGTTAAAATGGTTGTTCTAAAATTTATAGTTTATTACTAAAAATTATCTTCTTAGTTTAACCCCCAGTAAATCATTTTTTACTTTAACCACAGTAAATAATTTCTACGTATTCACGATTCATTTTGGGAAAAAATTACTTTTACATTATTATATGTTACAAATTATTCATATTCAAATTATAAAATAATTTTTTCAAAATTTAATTCGCATATTTTTCAAAATTTAATTAAAAAAAATCCCAACAGATGCGTTGAGAATATATGGTTTTAAAGTGAAAATGTACAAAAGATTCAACATTTTTATGTCAAAATTCCATATTAATAAGATCAAGATAACCTAAATTAGAATAATTTTTATAAAAATTGTCTAATTTTACATTAAAACAAATTTTAAAAAAAATTAATGTATATATAATTTAAATGAAAAGGTTATTTTCCACAAAAATCCTGTATTATTCACTATTCATTACAAAATATAATATTCCATAAAAACCCAAAAACTGAAATTGATATAATTTTGATATTATTACTAAAAACATGAAATATATTTCATCAAATAAAATTTATAGATTTTTTAAAAAAAAATAAATTCTAAAAGATGTGTGAAAAGCATGTCAAATCCATCATTTAAAAAAATAAAGTTTTTCCTAAAACAATTCATTCTGTAAAAAATTATTCATATTTTATTTATAATTAATAGATAACCATAATTTTCATAATAAATTGATTACTATTGATACCCAAAATATTAAAAGATAATTAATTAATATTATATCAAATAGATAAATTTTAATAATATTTCACATTATGTTTATACTCACTATTTTTTAGAGATAAGATAATCATAATGTTCTATGTAATGTAAGCTATTTAAGAGATTATGCATATATTGTAAAGTCATGGTGTGTTATATTCTCTTATAATATAAGAGTTTTTGTTCTTATAAACTATATAATACAAATTTATTATTTAAAATCAGGGGTTGTTTCATTCTCTCCACCCTAAATATATTTCGTCCATGAAATTTATAGTAGATCTATATAGTCAAGGGTTTAGAATTTGGAAAAACCATTGCTGGAAAACTCATACCATAAAAAGGGATAGTAAAAAAATATTCTTTATAAGAGATAATGTGGTGTAGAAAATTCATATGGAGTTATACAAATTAGGCTTCCAAATTGGAGAACATAGGATTAAAATGATAACATGGTTATATAACATAAAACTAGTAACCAAAAATATATGGTGATTGGTAGAGAAAATTATTAAGAAAATGATAAAGACTAAAAACTAATAAAATAAAGGTGTGATTTTTTTTAATATCATTAATAATAAAAAAATTGGAAAAAAATTATTTCAAGATCATTTTCGAAGAGTTGATTAATTATTTCACACTATAGAAATATAAGGACATATACTTACATGATATATTTTAATGTAATAAGAACATTTTCATCATATTGATGTGCTTCAACAAATATCCAACTGATCACATAATAAATTAAATGAATATAAAAAAATTATACTTGGAATACTACAATTACATTTTAACGGATCATATAATACATAGTATAGTTAAAATATATTCCATATATCATTTATAAAACAAATATTTTTGAAAAACATACAAAATATTCATAAATCAATATATATATATATATATATATGAGTAATACATAAATCCCAAAAACCTTATACAATGTAAATAAAGACCATTTCACAAATAGTTAACTATATAACCCATAAAAATTATGACTAAATTCATTCCAAATATAAAAACTGATTTTCCAAAATTAAATCATCATTAATTCCAAAAAGAATATGAAGGAGAAAATAATCATCACATACCAACCATGTTAATAATGTTATCATTCATTATCATGAAACATAGTAATATAATTAATTACAAAAACCCTATTAAAATAATTATTTAATCATTATTAATTAATTAAAACACATATTTGTTGATATGTTATTAAAATCTAAAAAGGCGGTCAACTCCATCATTTATAACATAGATCATTTTTGAAAAACAATTAATTAGCTCCAACTTTTATGATAATTTCAAATTTACATTATCCATATCAAATATTTTTGATCCAATAATCATTATATCAAAACCATGAATATATAAAATATAATTTTCCCTAAATAAATTGTTATCAAAGAACTTGAACGTTTCATTCAATCGCATTTCTTTGTACAACTCACCACATGCTTTTATATCATTTACAATATAGTATTAAAATATAATCCTAATAAGTTTCTTGATCCTTAATGTGAATATCATCAATAAAAAAATTTACAATATTATTCATTGATCAAATACACTATCACATTAATCATTCCGTATTGGTTTTATTAATATAATAAGTTTGACTATTATCCAATAGATTCTTATGAAGTATATTTCCATGACATTTGGGGATTTAATATATTAGTTCCCCATCACATTACAATAGATAAATTTCACATTGTAAATTTCTTTCTTTACCTTTAAATCATGAACTTGGTATCCCTTCTCTACACACTAGTATAAAAATCATATTCCCTATTACGAATATACCTGGGTGTTTCTTTGCACAATTATAAGATGATGAAAAATCCTTCTTTCCCTTCATCCCATTATCCATATTTCTCTCTGCCATCATCTTATTTTAATTCTTACCTTGAAAAAATTTATACATATAAAATTACTTCACTACCTTATTTAAAATTTATATTATGTTCCCATATGATGAGATTGACTATGAGAGTAGTTCCCTTCGAAATATTATCTTATTCCCATCACGAAGAATTCATTCTTACTATTTTGGTTAATTTCATCAATGTGGTTTGCATTGTATCTACTAGGAGCCATTTATGAATTATTTTATATTATAGATAGGATATTTTCAAAATGAAACAAAATTTTTAGTACATAATGTAGTGAAATACCCAAACTAAATTGAAATATTTAGGCATAGGTGATATCAAAATCAAAATAAAAAGATTTATTTAGGGATATCTCAATTTAAAAAATCATTTATAGTGTTTTGTAAATGAAATTTCAATTATTTTGACCATATCCCTCTGATGTTTCCAATCCACACTATTTTTAGGACAGTTTTCATGCATAATGTGAAGATCATGTCAATCCCAATGTGTCCTTTGTTTTGTTATTACTTGTGGGAACCTCTTTTAAATAACTACATTTACATATAGTATATAATAATGAATGTATTTCTAAGAAATCCCACATAATATATTACTTAAAAAATAATAGTATTTTATTATATAAATATCCTCAAATTATATCATATAATTATATTCAAAAATCTATATTTTTATAAATCTATTCCCAATTATTCTTCTAAAAATCCATGTATACCTAGTATAGACACCCTGACCCCAGTTTCCAAAATATGGTACTTACTTTATTAAATTTTCATAGATAAAAATTATAAAATCTCTAAGGTCCTATTAGATATAGTGTTTTGGAGAACTAGATATATAGATAATAAAAATTTTATATGGGTAAAATTAAATAAAACAATACAAAAATCAAAATAAAATGAAATGCATCTTTTAAAAATCATTCATATATCACATCTTTAAAAAATGGGGGAATGTAAACAAAATAAGGGTGAGAAAAAATGATTAGTAAGGGTTATGTAAAGTAAAATATGTAATGAATTAATATTTAATAATCAATATAAAATGGTAAATAATAAAATTAATCTCCCATTTTATAACTTGACCAATCTAATAGATAAGGAATATGAAATTTTTATTGGTGAGTAATTGAACACACATGAATTTTACAAATAATATTAAAATGAAATACATCCAGATATAATATTATTTTGTAACTAACAATTATGATAATAATTATTATTATTCATAATGAATTATATTCATAATTATTTGATTTCTTAATACCATGAATCATGACACCTCGACATTCAAGACTTTTTACAAGAAATTATAAACTACATATATAAACACACATATTTTTGCTAACTTATTTGTCTCCAAATACATAATGATTCATTGATGGGTTATATAATTATTACCCTATCCCATCAATATAGGTCCAAATCAGTCATTATATATTTAATATTATATTTAATTAACATTAAATATTCCTTTTCATTAAATATCTGTACAGAGTAAAGGTTTCAGATTAATCCATATTTCCCTATTTAATAAAATAAGTTATAATATAAAAACATTATGTAAACAATTTATAAATTGATAAATAATCACATATATAATTGGAGTAATTAAAATCTAATATAAAAGTAATTTATATTATAAATTAGTTTCATAATGTGACTATTTCGAGAAAATGTGAACAATCCATAAAAAGGGACATTATATAATATCTTTTACCACTTGATAATTTTTTTTTCAAACCACATTAGAAGTAATAATTAAATGTTAAACCTAAAATCACATATATTATGAGAATACCAATATATTAAATTCAAAAAGGGTAGTCTATAGATTATATAAAAACTAATTGGGGAATAATAACAAATAAGCCTCAATAGAATATAAATTGAGGGAAAATACCTTACCTCATGCTTCGTTTTTGATATACGTGAATTAAAAAATTGTATAGGGGTATTCATATTTTTTACTAAGTTATAATAATAATAATAATATTTCAAATATCTTATATCATTCTAATATAATATATTATCACTTTTTTTAACAATATATAATTATTTTCATTATTACAAGTGTAATTTCCCTTACTTCATCATTCGTTTTTTTCATGAAATTTATATTTCCTATGTATACTATATAGTTCCAAAATATTAAATATAATAATCAACCAAAAGTTTTATTTTTAAATAAATTATTACTTTAATATTAGGAATTAGTTATCTTATTTTGGAATGAATTATGTTACAACCATAGAGAAGATATACCAATCAAATTGAAGGGAAATGTTTCCCATTTTAAATTATCATAATGTAAGGGAGTTAAGAAATATTTTATCATTAAATAATGATAATAATATCATAAAAAAAATATTATATAAATATATATCATCCACATAGTGTGGTGAATAAAAGAGATTCACATCACCTAGTAATGTCGGTTCTCCACACGTATATGAATGATGATATCATCATTAAGTGGGTGAAAATGTAAGAGAGAAAGTGATATATTTTCATTTAATAATGAAAAATAATTTAAAATATCATAATTATTCCTTGTATATCATATATATTAACTAAAATTATTTTTATCACATTGTATGTAATTTTTTTAGTGAATGAAAAATCACATCACTACACGATGTGGTAGTCTTCTATACACATGAGCGAAATTATCATATAAACAATGTAATTGAAATTAAAAAAAATGTAATTTTGATATAATTTCTATTTTGGAAATATGATGATATAAATGTCATATGTATATATAATATTCATAATCAAAACTATTGGAAATGAATTTTAATTAAAGATGATAACAGACTGCTTTGGGTAAACTGGAGCCATCACCGGACTCGAAAGATCATTTCCAGAATGCTGAGAAAGATGGAAACTAATTTATAGGTTGGTGAAAATGATCAAAATATTTTGTCAAGAAACTACAACACAAATAATTGGTCAATTCAGTTCCCTTCCACTACAACCATTTAAATGTCCAAAGACAACCACGTGCAAGATGCCCACATTGAACACAAGAAACATGGTATGTGCACGACATGCTTGCACACCAGATATGAAATCAATGTTCCAATAGTGTTATTATTTTCCATGAATAATAATGATGAAGTTCATAAGTCTTTTTATATGACCGAAATCATTTTTTTCCAACACTAATGATTTTTGTTATATGTTAAATGTCACCCCCTTCTTCCAGGGGATCCTCTAGAAGTTGAACCATTGCTCTGTTTCTTCTAAGACAAATCTTTTGGTAGATTGAAAATAATGAAACCCTTGATTTATGATAGAATGAGAAATAGGTCACTATGGGTCCTCCCTTGAGACATCCCATTATTGTGTAATCAACACCCATATCTTTCGAACAAAATCATTTGAACATCACTCCTATTGCATGACACCATGTCATTATGTGAAACCATC
This sequence comes from Viscum album, assembly GCA_963277665.1. NCBI lineage: Eukaryota > Viridiplantae > Streptophyta > Magnoliopsida > Santalales > Viscaceae > Viscum > Viscum album. Next base: position 93,540,019 of record OY728132.1, on the reverse strand, counting down.
TAATATTTAATGAATCCCTTATTTGAATCCCCATGATCTAACCCAATAGTATATTACCATTTTAGAGATCCTTTTGTGTTGAAAGTCCATAACTTGTGCAAACCAGTTTCATTCAAACCTACAATAATGCACGCAACAATTTTATGATCCCTCATGAGGTGTTCTTTATCCCCCTAGTGAATTTGTTTCCACACAGTTTTTATCAGCATAGGTATGATAATTCATTTTTCATCTTATAAAATGCATTATAATGTGTTACTATATATCAAATAAACCTCCAATCTATTGTATCCAGGATTTACAAATTTTATTACCCATCCATGGATGCATGAGATACGATAATGTAATACCATGGGGTAAGGATTGAGTCCACAACATCTGAATTACATAATATAAAACATACTAACAACAACATCCTTATAAAAAATGGTGTTAAAAATTATTCTTACCATATTTTATTAACATGGGTATTCCAATGTAGGATCCTCATGGTATCGCACCCTCTCTATCATTATCGAAGGACCCTCTTGCATTGGAAAGATTTCATGTGTATGCACTACACACATTGTCCCACATGAACAAGATGATCCATGTATGACTCATATTAAATGAGATCAACCACACAATGAATGATATCCTCCACATATTGAATGGAATATTTCTTATTATTTTTTATTGTGTAATCCCCATATCATCTCATATTAGAGAACCTTTTGTGTAATGAGTGTCGGGTCGGATTATTCATATTTTTTCTCACGGACGATCACTCATGTTGGATATGAGGTTATTGGAAACCATTAAATCCAATCAAATTGTAACAACTCATGGATTAATCCACATTCTCCACCTTCTAATGGACATCCTTTTATGTTAAATAATAGAAAAACATGTACTCTCATGTAGTCCGCTCTTATGAAAAAGAACCAACCATATGATCCACTTCTATGGGAATTATTTTAGTTTGTAAGCCACAATTCCCATTTTTGAACTATGTGGGATTTTCATTCCATACAAACTGTGATACATAAGAAGCCTTTTGGTGACAAGAACCCAACACTCTATTGATATCCTTATTGATTTTACCTTGAACTTCACATCCCTGTAAAATGATGACCCTAACCATAGACCACTTTTTTTTGGGCCCCTATATTACACATTCATGAGTAATTTATATACACATCCTTTTACTCCTAGAAACACTCTAGGAGCTTCCTTTCATATGTTTAAAACCATCCAACCAAGAGAAATCATCTAAAAAAAGATATATCCCATGTGTAATCCCCATACCATCCAACAGTTAAGCACCTTTCAATGTGCGACTGTCCTTTCCACAAGATGTAAAACTTCATGGATCAGTCATGTCACATGACCATAAAATGTGGCATAGAACTATGTGGGATTTGAGCCATGTAATCTAATAAGGGTATGAAGGATGCCACATTGAGGTTAAATCCTAAAAAATATTAAGTATTGGTGATCCGTTATAGGTTTTTATACTCATGATGTGTTATATTCCTTTAATGGGACACATCTATCGAGTATGACTCTAATGGAGTTACGATACATCACCCTTAATCCTCTGACATCATCCTTATATAAGATACAATTCCATAGTCTTCGACCTTGGGAATTATAATCCATCTGCCTTCATGGTTCGAAATCTTCCCTTTTTGGGACATAACTCCAATATTTTCCTCCGTGCATTTTTTGATTCATCCTCCTTCATGGTGTGGAATATTAACTTTATGGGGAATACCTCTTATATCCACCTCAAAGGGATTTCCGATCTATCCATATTAAAATATTGGATACCCCCTCTTAGGGATACACCACCTTGATCCACCTCCCTGGGTTGTTATGGTTAGTCTCATTCCATCTCTAAAATATGTAAAACATGAGTCTTATTTAACACTAGTATCACATGATTAACATGGGAAGAATGAGGTGAAATCCATGGAGGATATAAAACAATAAAACAATATGAAACCTATTATAAATGTGATGCATAAGGTGTAAGCGTTGGAAGATATGCCCCTTCAGTATTATAGGCCTTTTTATTGACCAATTATGCCTTGTGTTTTTCACCCAATATTTACCTCGGAGATTCCCTCTAATGGGAAATAATATTGGTGACTAATTTTCCAAGCATCCATATATGACATATATTCCAAACAATACATACATCTGGATTAATGGTTTTTTTCCCAATCACGACCCTCTATATTGTCTAGGATGAAGCAACATAGTAAATCATCAAACAAAAAAAATATTTCATTATGATGTAGATCAATGAACATTAATTATCTCAAGGGAGGAGATTCATACCAGATGATGAATTCCAAGGAGGAATCCATTTCAGGATAAACTAACATCCCATCATCCCATTTTGATCATGGAGAAGTCCTAATAAATGAATGTGATGAATGAAACCATCATTTCTAAAGAGGTAATGTCAGGAAATAAAGATCAAAGACACAAGAATTAACACACAATGACAGTCACACTGAGACAAAAGAATCAGAAATAGATATCATGAACGCAAAATAAAACTTTTATCCTTACACCATAAAGATTTGTAGTGTTTGATTCATCATCGTACTATAATGTCACCAGATCTTATTATCCAGTTCTATGACCCACTACACAATCATTGGGATCGACATGGACCTGACTAGAAATTGGGGAATGTAAATGTTGGGTATTTTAGTTTTTTATTTCATTAAAATGGACTCATCTATATAACCATTGAATATTCAATGACGCTAATACATTCTGTATATTTTTCCTCGTATCCATGATGACAGGTGAATCATTCTACTTTTTATGACCCATGAAACAAGAAACAATCCACCATATTCTCACAGATCTAAGGGCAAGATAAATATCAATATGGATATACTACATGACTCCGCCTCCACCCTAAAATCAGCTGTTATTGTTGCTGCTACTCACGCATTCCCCATCTCACCCTACATAATCATCTCGAAGAGGGATATGAAAACCCTTTTACACCGTAATGAGAAGGAGTGGTTTATTCCCACAAGGTACACGGCTCACCATGACAAGAAGGAATATTTTATTTATTGAAATCGCTACAACTAAGATCCAAACATGGTTCCTCTTCTCCTAACTCCAATAGTTAACTTCTTCGTTAGCCTCTCCCCATATAAATCTAATGAATCACTACACTACACCGATGATGTGGGGGATGCACGAGTCACCTCATTCATGACTACATACTAGGACCCATCATGAACGGTTCCCAAAAATCATCATCAATGTTAATAATTATCATTCTTATAGGTTGAAGAATACTTGGAATGTTAACCTTCTATGGTGTACTCATTTTAGACCCCCAATGTTAACATCTGGCGTAAGCCACAAATAATGATCAAAAATGGGAATCACCATCCATTACATCAGTGGACCCTTCCACCATCATCACATTAAACCAGGTTCACACAACTTATGAACATAGATCAATACATTCCAAATTGGTATCAAGGCACAAACAACCCTATAGTAAGGATGGGATGACTCTATCAATCACTCGTACCAATAGAAGCAGTTATGGGACAACCAGTGATGAAGAGTTTCAAAGATGATGTCCTCCAATATCCATCAATATCTTGAGATGAGGTCTTCCCCATTCAGAAAAATCTTAATGAGGTCCTGTCTATGATGATAACACCATCCAACAAAAGGGAATCCATGTTTTTCATCTAGAATGATATATTTTCCTCCTAATTACATTCCCATGTCAAGTGTAGGTCCTCCCAACATTAGAATCAATAAATGTGATGGTTACCTCTAATTCATTGTCTACCAGTATGGAGGTGCTCCACGTACATATATCATCCAACATGAAGGTCCTCCTTATGTCACAACCAACCAGAGTAGAGGTCCTACCAACTCCACCAATAGTCAACATGGAGGCCCAACACATTGTTCAATTAGATAAAGATGAGGTTTTACCCTCTCCAAAACCCACTAATATGTAGGACCAAACCATGCATCCAATAATTTGTACAAATATCATCCTCATACTTATTTTTCTCAACACGGAGGTCCTCACCATGTCCATTTTGATCACTATAGAGGACCTCCTCACAATTCCACCCAGCAATATAGAGGTCCTACACACTCTAAAAATCAACATCAAGGTCCTCCCAATGTTCCATCTCACGAAGGTACATGTCATCCATGGTATGTCAATATCTTAAGTGGATACCCTCCCTACTCACAAAACATTCAATGAAGTGTTCACCCCTACTCTGATGAAAACTAATATAGAGTCCCTCCATATATCCAAGTAGATCAAAATATAGGTTATCCACATGAAATCAACCACCATAATGTAGTCCCTCCCCATGACACTGAATATCCCTACCTTGGAGAACGATCCTAAAGAAAAATGATGAATCGCCTCTACCGAATATGTAGTACCAGATTGAGGTTTGTGGATTTTTATTAATTTTTATGTGTTTAAAATTCATGTGATGAGTTAGGAAGAGGTTGGGAGTGTTTGGAATGGGTTTGAATGTGTTTGGAGGATTTTCTTACGGAGAACGGTTTGAGAACGGTTTGTAAAAACCATGGGGATTCTCTAGGAAACCATGCAGGGTGATACATTAGGCTTCACATAGCCTGCACACAGTTTTCCAAACCGTGTGACGCAACTGTGGGGACCCTTGCTCTCAAGGCAGTAGCTTGCGCAATGATAGTGCACGGTTTGTCAAACCGTGCATCCACTTAAAATTGAGGTTTTTAAATCTTTTCTCCAGCGTACTTGACCTAAAATGCTCCAAACATTCTCTCACTCATTCCTCACATGGGATTTTGGTTTCTCAGGGTTTGAGGGAGATCTCCCACATGTTTTGGAAGAAAATATAAGAGGTTTCAAGGTGATTTGAAGGTGGTTTCTCCTTGGTAAGTCTCTCATCTTGGTTTCCTTGTGTTTTCCTCTTGATTTACATCCATCTCTTACTTGGTTTTCTAGATTTACACTTTTTTTTTGTGTAGATATAGGTTTGTGGTTGCCTTGGATGATGATTTTATGTCTTATGAATGTTTGGGGAAGGGATCTATAGAGGTTTTAGTGGTTTGTTTTCCAGTTTTGAGGTATGATTGCTTGTGGGTTGATTTCTCATGAACCCTAAAGGTATGTGGCTTCTCTCTTGACTCATATTGGTAAGATATAGTAGTTTTTGGTTAAAACTAATTTTGTTGTCTTGAAATTAATTGCGTTCTGATGTTCCATGTTAGCTATAAATCCATTTGGGGATTTTAGGGAAAATGGGGGTTTTATGATGAAATTCTATTCTTGTGGATTTTAAAATGGAATGCTATGGTTGATTTGTGAAATCATTGATGGAAATGGATTCCAATAAAGTGGTTGTTTTACTTAAATGTGGTTTGACATGGAAAATGATTGTTAATAAATTGGTGATTTATTTTTGTGGATTGATATGCAATGGAATGGGTTGATTGCATGATTTTGTGACCATGGTGGGTTTATACTTAGTTTTTCTTGATTGAAATGTAGTGTGGAAGTTGGTGGGAAGCCTCACTATAAAAATTAATGGATAGTGGTCGGAATAACCACCATGTGGGTAGTGGTCAGAAAGTACCACTAGTTGTGAATTGATGAATGGGTTGGGAGGAAGTCCCACCGTTCTGGTTGTTTTGGTGTTAATGGGTGAACTGATTGGGAAAAAGTCACACAGTTTGGTTGTTTTTTGTGAATTGTATTGCAAGTTGGAAATTTGTGTGCTAGTATTTAGATGATGAAATGGCTTCTGTCATGCTTATTTGTCTTTCCATTGGTTGCTTGGTTTTGGCGAGATGGCTTGGTAAGGGTATGATGGCTTATGGAAATGGTTTCACTTGTTATTATTTTATATAAACAGCTTTATATAAAAGTTCTAACAGTTTTATCCTAGTGGCATGTGTAGATAAGTAATATGGGGAAAACCTACTGAGTTTTAGTACTCACCCCCTGCTTTGGCACATTGGTATCATTGTAGATGTTGTGTATCATGATGTGGGAATTGGTATAGAATCCCCCTCCTTTAGTGGTGCATTTTGATTTTTGGGTGGATCTTTGAGCATGGATCTTGGTGTGGAGCCATGCAGTATGCCTTGGCTTATTTTGGGTCTGTTGTTGAGTCTTCTACATAGTAATCTGATATGGAGTTGGTTGTATTGGTTTTGGGTTGTATTGTAGAACAACTTGGTTGACTTTTGTGAATACATGCTTGAATGTTATGGTTTAAATGCATCATATAGTGATTGATAGTGGGTGGTTTGGTGCTTTTTGTCTTGTGGGAACATCTTTCCCCAATTATTTCTCGAAGCCCTCGGCATTTATTGCAACATTTTGGTTCCTTGGGAACGTCACTTAAGGCCATGTGACCCTCACCGCCTCCTCAAGCCAATGTAGTAGGGGAGGGTTATTACAAGTGGTATCTTCTTGTTCGGTCCTTTGCTGTTGATCATTCGTTTTTATGTTGAAATTTTTTGTGGTATATTCCTTGAGTTGGGATGGTAGAAAGGCATTGGAATGTCAGAACATGGAATGTATATCATAAAAGGATGTAGATAACCCTCTTATTATAATATTCAAGTTACAAAGTAGTTGGATACATAAGTGTTTTGGAGACACATATAGGAATTGGAAATCTCATTGTAATGGGTGTATCAAATGAGTTGTGAATTGAATAATAGGTAGAAATGACTTCCCTCTAGGATTCATATTTCATTGGGGTGTAATGATTTATGGTGTAATATATATGTGTGGAATTGTAATGTGAATAAATTGGTATTTTGAAAATTGTTTGTTTTTCACAATGGTGAAACACATAAAATGTGAACTTGTGGATAGTCTTGTGTGATAGTGTGGTGTAATGTAATTAGAAATTAGAATTCATGAGGTCTACAAAAGTGAGACTCATGGTTTCACCTGAGCCTCCGGTGAACCAGAAGTTAGTGCAGAGTATAGTGAAAGCTTTTCAAGCTATGGAAAGTGGAAATAAAATGGATAAACCAAGGGATGTGGATTGTTTGGTTCAGTTTCAAAAGTAGAATCCACCCATCTTCAGGGGTGATTCAGATTCAGAGTGGGAAGAAGCGTGGTTGAATATAATGAACAAGATTTTTGAGTTCATCAGAACATCGGTAGAGTTAAAAGTGAATTTGGACACATATATGATTGAAGATCTTTCCCTATAGTGGTGGGAGTTGGCAGATCAAGCTGGAATAAAACAGGGAATGTCATGGGAAGGCTCGAAGGAATTTTTTAATAAAAAATATTACCCACATACGCTTAGATTTCAGTCCACGGCTGATTTATTCAGTATGAAGCAAGAGCATATGTCTATGATGGAGTATGTATATATGTTTATGAACATAGTGATATTTTCACACTAGGTGGTTGGTAGTACATCTTCGAAAGATAGAATTTTTTAAGCTGGTTTGAGGCAGGACATCCGTTCCAAGATAGCAGTGATGTGTATTGGTGATTACACAGAGATGGTGAATAGTGCCTTTGTGGTTGAGCATGATCTGTAGGGAGCTCCGGGCATAGGAATCATGGTGGTTCCCAAGGGGAATAGTGGGAACTATAACACTGGGTTCATGTGTAGGAAGTACATTTATACCTAGGGAGGGAATATTTCATATAATCTGATGGTTGGATCGGTAAATCTTTATTTGAAGCCCCATAGCTAGCCAGGATATTTTCAGTGTGGTTCTACGAGCCTCATCAAGCGGGATTGTATGACACAACCTCAAGCATGTCATAATTTTAAGAAGATGGGGAATCTGCAGCATTATTGTCAGAATGCTCCAAGGTCTGGTGCGCGTGACACACCTTAGGAATTGCAGACGACGTATGCTTCGATGGGATGGGGATAAAAACACACCCCTTGTCAGCTGAGTAAAGTGGGTCATGGTGATTCTCAGAATACAACAACACCTAAGTAAAGTAATAAATAGTAGAGTGAGGCAACTAAAGTATTCTTTGGAACTGAGCTATTTGTGGAGGATGATCATTCTGGACCATCCATGGTGCAAGGTACTATTGTTTTAAATTCTACCTTGATGCATGTTTTTTTATACGGGTGCTTCACACTCTTTTATTGCTGCATGTGTGGTTGATTTGATGGGTTCAAGGGTAGAAATGATGCCCTCGGTTTTAAAACATCAAAATACTCTAGGTTGAAGAGAGTGTTGAGCCTTCTTGTTTAGAGCATTTTGTATCGTTGTGGGCGAGGTTAAGCTAATGTGGAATTTCTCAATGCTTGAGATGGATGTGTATGATGTAATCTTAGAAATAGATTGGATGGTGGATTTTAAGGCCCACATCGACTGCGATGCACGAACAATGGATTTCACGACACACAATGGTGTTAGGCATCCTATTAGAGGATAGTGGCATGAATAGAAGGGTGAAATGGGTTTGCTGGCACCAGTAGTGGCCACGTTATTGTATCAGTTGGAATTGTTGTCATTAGAGTCGATAATGGGTGTTGAATAGAGTGTTCATCCTGAAGTGGTGGATCGTTTCATGGATTTTTTTCTTGAATAATTCTTTGGATTACCTCCCGTAAGAGAAATGGAATTTACGATTGATCTCTTTATGGGGACCAGTCCTATCTCACTTCCATCTTACCGGATGGAACCTACAGAATAGAGGGAATTGAATGTACATTTGGAAGACTTAAAAAACAAAGGTTTTATCCTACCTAGCACGTCTCTATGGGCAAGGCCAGTTTAGTTTTTGAAAAAGTTGGATGGAAATTTGAATGTCTGGTTTGATTATCGTAGACATAATCAAGTTTTGATCAATAATAGATATCCACTTCCAGAAATAGATGATTTGTTCAGCCAGTAGAGGGGAGGACAGTGGTTTTCCAACATCGACCTGAGGTTAGAATATCATCAATTGCGGGTGAGGAATGAAGATATTCCCAAAATAGATTTCATAAGTAAATATGGACATTTTGAACATGTGGTTATTCCCTTTGGTCTAATGAATGCACCAGCTGTGTTCATGGAATTGATGAATTTGGATATATCAAAGATATCTAGATTCATTTTTGGTGGTGTTTATAGAAGATATTCTGGGGTATTCAATGACAAAGGCGGAGCATGAGCAGCACTTGGCCACAATATTTTGGTGTTGAGGGATCAGTAGTTGTTTGAAAAATTGTCAAAGTGTGACTTTTGGATATAGGAAGTTCTTTTTCATGGCCATGTGATGTCTGATAGAGGTGTTTCAGTCAATCGAGAAATGATAGAGGTTGTTATCTCGTGGAAACCACCACAGAATTTGTTTGAGATATAGAGTTTCCTTTGTCTAGCTGGGTATTATCGGCGTTTTGTTCGTGATTTTTCACGTTTTCCTTCACCGATGACTGCATTTACAATATAGTATGTTCCATTACTGTGGAATGAACAATGATAGTAATGTTTGGGAGAGCTAAAGGGTCGCCTTACATCAGCACCAATCTTGGTTTTTCCAGAACCAGGATAATGGTACATTGTGTATTATGATGCATTGGGATCAGGGCTGGGGTGCATTCTCATGAAAGGGAATCATGTGGTTGCATATGGCTCATTGTATTTGAGAGTGCATGAGAATAACTACCCAACTCATGATTTGGAATTGGAAGTGGTGGTGCATGCTTTGAAAGTGTGTAGTCATTATCTCTTTGGTGAGAAATTCATTGTATATACATATCATAAGAGCTTGAAGGAAATTTAGTCACAAATGGATTTGAACTTGGGGAAAAGGAGATGGATGGAATATCTCCAGATGTTTCATTTTGACTAGATGTACACATCGGGTAAGGGAAATTCTGTGGCAGATGCATTAAGTAGAAAATAATATGCTCAGGTGGTGAAACATGTATCAGACCAGTGCAGTTGATGTCGGTTATAGCTGATATGCGGTTGGAATGTGATGACCAGGGCAATAGAGTGGTCTTATTTTTAGTTTTTTATTTCGTACTTATTTTTCCTAGTTAAAGAGGCACAAATAACATATTTTGAGTGTGTGTCCATGAGGTAGAGGCTCAATGGTGGGGAGAATACTGAGGTTTGGAATCTCAATAGAGATTCTGGTTTGTGTTTTTTGGTATCGGGTGGTTGTACCAGTTTCATTTCAGGAGGATCTTCTCAGGTCATATCATCATTCCAAGCGGGTTGTTTATCCTGGAATTCAGAAAATATATAATGAGTTGAAAGCACAATTTTGTTGGGCTGGTATGAAAAGAAGTGTGGCTGAGTTTGTTACCATATTCTTGACTTGTATGTTGGTCGAGGTAGAGCACTAGAGGCCAGAGGGAATGATTCCATCTTTACCAATCTCTCTTTGTAAGTGGGGGAAAATAACGATGGATTTTGTCACAGGTCTCCCTTGAACGGTCCGAAAGCATGATGACATTTGGGTGATAGTGGATCGGCTAACGAAGTCGGCCCATTTCATCCGGATTCGGGAATCTCATACGGTGGAGGATCTGTCCAAAACCTATAACTGGGAGGTGGTAAAGAGTCATTGTGTTCTAGTTATGAATGTATCCTAGGTTTACATCTCATTTCTGGAAATCCATGCATCAATCCCTTGGGACACATTTGACTGTGAGCATGTCTTATCACCCTCAGACAGATGGTCAATCCGATAGGACGATAAAAACTCTGGAGGATATGTTGGGGGCTTGTGTCATGGATTTTAGTGGCTCTTGGGAGGAGAAATTTTTATTGGTTGGGTTCTCATAAAATAACAATTATCATGATTCCATACATATGGCTCTATTTGAAGCGTTGTATGGGAGGTCGTGTCGTTTCCACTATGGCCGGTGGAAACTGGTGAGTCCTCGATGGTTGGACAGAGACTTGTCCATGAGACAACAGATAAGATCAAGTTGAATAGGAAGAGAATGGAGATGGCTCAGAGTCATCAAAAATCTTATGTGGATAATTGTCGACAATCATTGTTGTCCGATGTGAGTGATCATGTTTTCTTTAGAATCTCTCCTAGTTTGGGAGATCTTTTGTTTGGGAATCAGGGAATGTTATTTATATGGTATATTGGACCTTTTGATATTCTTGAGACAGTTAGTGCGGTGTCTTATCGTTTTACATTGACACCTATGTTTAGTGCGGTGAAAAATGTGTTTCATGTGTCACAGTTGAAAAAGTACCAGCTGGATCATGACCTCGTGATTCGATGGGATCATGTTGAACTAGAACATGATGCTTCGTTGGTGCACGTTCCAGTGCAGGTTATGGATAGGTAAGATAAATTCTTCCATGGTAAAATCATTGGTTCAGTTCATGTTTTGTGTCAAAATGTCCAGATTCAAGAGGAGACATGGGAGGTGTAGAAATAGATAGTCGAGCAATGGCCTGACCTCTTTTGACAAAAGATGGGTTCACTACTTTCCAAGGACGAAATGACCAATGGTGGGGAGAATTTAGTACACTCGGTTTGTGTTATGTGTCCTCAATTTAGATTATTATGTGTTTTATGTGCATGGGATGGGTTAGAAAGTGGTTGGGAGAGATTGTAATGGTTTGGAATGAGTTTGGAGGCTTTTATTAGGGAGCACGGTTAGAGCACAGTTATTTTTAATCATGTCTATTTTCCAGGAAACTGTGTAAGGGAGATAGTTGGCTTCGCACGTCCTGCTCACTGTTTGCCAAACCGTGTGAGGAAATCATGTGGACCCTTACTCTCGTGGCAATAGCGTTCATACGGTTAGCAAACAGTTTGTCAAACCATGCATGCTAACCGTGGAGACTCATAAAGTTGAGGTTTTAAATCCAGGCTACCTCGAATTTGACAAGAATATGCTCCAAACATTCTCCCACTTGATTCTGACTTGGGATTTTGGGTTCTCAAAGGATGAGGGTGATCTCCCACAAGTTTTGGAAGATAATCTAAGAGGGTTCAATGTGATTTGAAGGTGGTTTCTCCCGGGTAAGTATATTCTCTTGGTTTCCTTGTGTTTTCCTCTATATCTACATCCCTCTCTTTCTTGGTTTTCTAGATCTACAAATTTTTTTTGTAGATCATAGGTTTTGGTTGCCTTGGATGATGATTTTATGGCTTATGAATGTTATGGGAAGGGATCTAGAGAGGTTTTGGTGGTGCATTCGCCATGTTTGAGGTCTGATTTCTTATGGGTCCATTTCTCGGGAACCCTAAAGGTAGATGGCTTCCCTGTCGAATCCACTTGATTAGAGCTAGTGGTTTTTGATTACAATTAATTTTGATGTCATTAAATTAATTGCGTTTTGATGTGCAAGGTTGGTTGGAAATCCAATTGGGGTTTTTCTGAAAAAGGGGATTTATATGATGAAATTCTATTTTTGTGGATTTTAAAAAGGAGATTTTAAAATGGAATTCTATGGTTGATTTGTGAAATGATTGGTTGAAATGGTTTTCAATACAGAGGTTTTATATTGAAATGTGTTTTGGCATGGAAAATGATTTTCAATAAAAGTGTGATTTATTGAAAGGGATTGATATGCAATGGGATGGGTTGATTTCATGATGTTGCATCCTAGGTGGGTTCATTCTTGGTTTGGAATGATTGAAATGTTGTGTAGAAGTGGGTGGGATGTGTCACTATAAAAGGTGATGGATAGTGGTCGGAAGAACCACCATGTGGGTAGTGGTCAGGAAGTACCACTAGTTGCGAATGGGTGAACTGGTTGGGCAGAAGTCCCACTGTTTTTGTTGTTTTGGTGTGTATGGGTGAACGGGTTCGGAGAAAGTCCCACCATTTGGTTGTTTATTGTGCATTATTTTGCAAGTTTGATATTTTTGTTCTATTTTGTAGATGATGAAATGGATTGTGTCATTCTTATTTATCTTCCACTCAATTTCTTGGTTTTGGTGAGATGGATTTGTAAGGGTATGTTGGCTTATGAAAATGGTTTCACTTGTTAATATTTTATATAAACCACTATATATAAATGTGCTAATTTTTTTGTCCTAGTGGCATTTTTAGGGAAGTCATTTGGGGAAAAACTACTAAATTTCAGTACTCACCCCCTACTTTGGCACGTTGGTGTCTTTGAAGATGTTGTGTACCATGATGTGGGCAAAGGTAAGGCATCATCCTCCATTAGTGGTGCATCGTGGTGTCTGGGTGGAGCTTGGTGAAAAAAGATTGGTGTGGAGCCATGGAGTGTGCCTTGGCTTATTTTGGTTCAGTTGTTGAGTCTTTTTCATAGTACTCTGACACGGTGTTGGTTGTATTGGTTTTGGATTTTATTGTGGAACAATGTTGTTGTACATTGGGAATACATGCTTGAATGTTTTAACATGCATCAAATAGTGATTGATAGTGGATGGATTGGTTGGTTTTGTGTTATGGAAAAATCGTTCCCCAATTTTTTCTCGAAGCCCTGAGCATTTATTTCCAGGCATTGGAGTGCTGGGAATGTCTCCAAAGGCCATGTAACTATCACCGCCTCCTCAAGCCAATGAGGTAGGGGCAGGGGGATACATAAGACAAACCTTTGGGAAGAACCATGTGCTTTTCATTATAGTAATTTTATTTTATTTATAGGTAGAATGAAATTCAATGATTGAACCTTTACCACAAAATTCATCATTAGAGTCTAGGGTAGAAAAATTCCATGTCATTTTTTTCACCCTATAAGGTGAGAGCCAAAAAAATACCAAAATTCAATCACAAATACTTACAGGGGGGAGATTTTTCTCTCTTCTCAGTTCTCACAGTACAATAATCTCTATCAGCACAAATTTCATTCCTTAACTATACACAAGATTTCAAAGTGTTATTTTGGAATGAGATAGATTATGACTATCTAGTTTTCCCACCAATGTGTTCCATTTCCATCACACCTGAGGCAGTGGTAGACACCCATTCATAGAAGAATGTGATGATTCATTTGGATGAACCATCATTATATGACCCAAAGTGTAGTAAAAAATCATCTCAAATAGTGTCTCCTCTAATGGATATCCTACAACCCCATCATTCCATATCAATTCCCCCACCATCATCTTATCATTCAATGATCAAATAATGGGATAAACAAGAAGTGGTCCCCAATTCTGAATAAAAGATCCTATGGGATACTCATTTTTTTGATCAGTTACCATTGGTATTCTATCCTAAGTAAAAAACTCATCTTTAAAATCACAATGTCTCTCAGTGGGGACCAAGTGTCATTATTTATCCATACTCATTAGATGATTCATTTTCTCTTCCTTAATCATCATTTTTGTGTACCCCAGAAGTTGAGAAAACATTAGCAACATTGATTAATAGTTTCTCATATTTGAGTTGGTGACACTCTATGTGGCTCAACACCCTACATCACCTAGATACCATGAGAACCTCTAATAAGGATGAGAAATGAGATTCATCGTTATCCATAAAGTCATGGATGATTTTCTACTACTTGTACAAATCTAACGCTTGGGATAGTAGACCACATATTATGTAATCCCTATCACGTGTCGACCTCAAATGTAACGCCCCGACCCCAGTTACCCAGAGTCGGTGCATTATTACATAACATTGGCATGATCACAAGAAAGATCAAATCTCGAAAGACCGATTGGTTTAGTAGCCTTGGAAACACTAGATATATTCATATGTTTTACATTACATCATAAAATGAAAAACTACTACAACAACATAATGTTTCCACAATCCACACTATTAACCCCTCATAAAATCCCTGCAGGTCATTCATAACTTACTTCTTCACATCCTGGGAAAAATAAAACATAGAAAAGGGGTGAGCTCAAATGCCCAGTAAGGATAACAATATAGCGGAAACTTTCATAAATAAGAATAAACATTTAAGGAAATGTATAACTAAAACAAAAGCCTTTTAAATATGAACTTTCAACATGGTATGGCATAAATAAAATGAAATAATGCCATTTACTTATTCACATGGATATTCTACTAATCGAATAATCACATGCAAAAATCAATAACCACTTTCATAATGTTGGAATGCATAATGCCAGACTATCATAACCACATAGCCAAGGCCTCGTGCCAAGACTACAAATAAGATTTTGTCAAGGCCTTGTTCCAAGACACTAGTTTGTCTCATGAGACCTACTGATGCATCGAGGAGCTATAGCGGGCTCCACCCGTCACATATTAAGTCCAATGCATTCCCATATGAAAAGGTTTAAACATAACATAAACATTCATATTAAAACTAGCATATGAAATGTCAATACATTCACCATAAACTATGAATGGTATAAAAATAGCACATCCACAGTCAAACATATCACAAAACCTTCAATACAATATAGAAGTTTTGTATCATAATAAATCAACTTCAAATCATCTTAAAATCCATCAAAGGATGTTCACATAGATGAAATCAAAATTCTTTTTAAAGAAATATCTCCTTTTATTTTGAAATAATTTAAGATCCATATAAAATAAAACATTTTCTTTGAAAATATTCTTATAAGCTTGTAAGGGAAGCTTTGAAGATTTTATAATGGTGGAAAATAGCCGCACTCGCCGTATAAGTTAAAAAACATTCTTACCTTAATTCTGTCGAAAAGGTTAAAAACGACCTTGTTTTGAAAACGACCAAAATATTCCTTTATAAACCACTTATAAAAGTCAAAAAGGGTATAAATGACTTTAACTCATATTCTAGTAAATAGTAAAAATGTTTTGAAATGCATTTTTAAGAAACATGGATGTGGATGATAAAGAGATCCCAGTAGATTATTACGTATAAACAACCTTGGATAATGAAGAGGTTGTAAAGTAAACCCTTACCTTGTACTTTTCCTTGGTTGGGGTAGGTTAACCTCCTGTATAATGGTGAAATAGTTGTTATTAAATTATAAAAGAATCATATATATTAATATGATATCATATATGATCTTTTAACATTGATTTGTTAATAATATCTTAGAATTATCGTCGTTTCGGGAGTTAACTTACAAATTTTATTTTATATGTTTTGTTACATAAGCCATGGTTGTTGTATCTTATTCATATCCAGAATGATATCTAGTCCTTAAACATCATTTTTAAATCATCAAATGATAATTATACTTGAATGGATACGATGGAGAATGAATCTCATCGCGTTCATGGAGACGGTAGTCCGTACGTACGCACGAGCGACAATATCATTCTTTTGATATTAAAATAATATATAAATGGATGGTATATCATATATACATAATCATTAACATGTTATATTTATTATTTACATGAGTTACACATCTTTATTATACCCATCCAAATAATATTATATTGAATAACAATTACACCACGACGTGGAGACGGTAGTCCGTACGTACGCACGTATGGTGACATGTTATTCAAAGGGTGGATAGAATACTGAATATGGTTGTACCATATTTATAATAACATCACAGTATATGTGAGATACTGGAGTTATTATTTTAGAATGGTAAGAACAAAGGAAGAAGAAGTGGAAGAAGAAATGAACTTGGAGAAGGGTGGTGAAATCATTACCTCTTCTTCGGGTTCTTCCTTTTGATTTGATCAAAAGGGCTCCATAGGTTGGCTTTCTGATCAAAATAATGCCACTCGGTTGTAGTGAGGGATGTTGGGAGAGTATTTGGGCAGAGTTTGGCCGAACCAAAAGGCTTTGAAGGTGTGAAGAAATGAGAATAAGGAGTGCCCTTTTATAAGAGGGGTGAGGGGCACCTTTGGAAAAGCTAGAAATATTAATTTATAATAAATTCATATTCGGTTTCTAATGGCTCCAAAGCTTATTATTAAAAGGTTAAGGTGGGGATAAGTCGAAAACCACTCAACCAATAGAATTTAGACAGGTTTGGGTACTTATATTAACCTTATATTTAAGTATTAACTCTAAGTTAATTAGTTTCACTTTTATAATGTCTCTTTGTATTTTTATATAATATGGTTAATAAACTTACTATATACATCCAAGCGACCCCCAAGTGGTCCATTAATGATGAAACTATCCTGATATAAGTCTCTTGGCAGAACCTTAGATTTTTAGGAATTTAATATCAATTAATAATATAATATTTGTTTTAAGAACTCTTTTATGTCAATTTTGACACTATTCAATAGTTGATTTTTGTGAAACTCATAACAGATTGATTACTTCGAACAAAGTCAATTAAATAAATCCTAATATATCATATTATCCTATAAAATTAGTTTAATTCATTAAAAGTTTCATATTATATTTATTTGGGTATTTATAATATCAATTATTTTAATTTTTCACTATTATAGTAATTACTGCATCATCATCGTGTCATAAATAAAATAAATTATTTAATGTCTAAAAATTATAAATAAAATATAATTATGTAGGAAATCTTTTTATCTTTCTAATGAATATTTATAATCTAAAATCCAACATATATAACCCTATGTAAAAATTGTTTTTCTAAAAGATATATGCTTGTGTCATTTTTGTATTCATTTTAACTTAATTAAAATAAAGTGTCATTATCACTTACAAGTGGATCCATGGGGTCCCAAAATAGACCCAAAGATGCCCATGGTCGACCATGTATCATCCAATAGGGTTAAGACACGTTTTAGGGTAATTTAGTATTATTATAATATTATTTTTTAACCCTTATTTACCGGATTTACCCTTAACCATGGTAAATAAAATATTTACCGCAGTAATTATTCAAAATGTCTAAAAATAAAAGTTACCTATTTACACAATTTGAACATCCTGATTCCAAATATGGAATCCATTTTCCTAAATTCAAAACACAGAAGTGGCAGAAATTAATTTAAAATTAATTCCCGCTGTCAAAACAAAAAGCGTGTTTTTAAGAGATAATAACTATCAAAAGATTGACACTCGTTTATGTTCGGTTTAATTGTAAAATTATGTCCAATGACCAACATTATATTAAATGGTAAAAATATATTCTAAATATACTTTAAAACCACTCAAATTCATAATTTATCACTATTAATTATTTTGATTAAAAAATTTGTTTTTAATTAAAATTTAGTAATTTTCACTATTCATCAAAATATGAAAGTTATCCGAAATGTACCAAAATTTCACCTTAGGATAAATTCGATATTCTGAATCCAAAAATGAAGTCCATTTTCAAATATAAAATATATATAATTTCAAAATTTAGGTAATACTATTCATAACGGCTAGTTTGATCGGTTGTGGTGTGTGTTAAAACTCGACGTTGCGTACAACACACGCTACTGTTTTATTCAAAGGAAAGCGTACCGTGGAAGCTTGGGATGTTTCATTTTAAATTTTTTGATGTCTCCATTTAGTCAAAAAGTTTAAAATATTGTATTTAAAAAGGTTTCACTATCAAAAGTTGATAAAAGTGCAATACTGAAAATGAATCTGTTCTTGCATTATATCTAAGAAACTCATAATATGGATTCTAAAATTATAAGGATTATATAAACATTAAAATTTATCTAATACTATTCATAACCTCTTTTGAATGGCTTGTTTGGTAAGTCATGGTGTGCTTGAACTTGGTGTTGCATGTAGTGAAAGTTATTGAATTATTTTGAAGAAGTAACACACTATGAAATCTTGGGGTGTTACATTCTCCCCTCCTTCAATAAATTGCATCCTCGCAATTTGAAATTGTTCTTCGAAAATAAAAGTTTGAAAATAGATAATATATTTGTGGGAAGACCCACATCGGAAATTGGTTTACTAAAATTTAGTCTTAATATGATGAAAAGAGAAATGAAAGGGTCACCACCAAATTATGATCTCGATTAGGAGAACATCGGTGGAAATTTGAGACATATAATTGGAGGAAAAATGTAAATATTTATAGGTAGTGATTGAGGTCATCAATCACAAAAAAGTATAAAATTGAGGTCCTTAAATTCATCAATCTATGATGAATTGAAATACCATCGGTTCAACAAAACATAGGGTATTAGGATAACACATTTTTGACGTTTCAAAATATCCTATTTGAAATCCCACATCGAAAAATGAATTAATGAAGCCTCTATTTAAAATAAAGAGTCGAAAGTATGAAGATTACCGAAAATAACACATACTAGGGTTCCATGTAGGAAAATATGGATATGGAAGAAAAATCTAACCATCAATTATCTGATGGAGAGTGGTAGAGAACATGGCTATAAAAAGGCCAACAATCCCAAAGCCATAAATTAGTGATGATTTAAGGTACCATCTAGGAAAACATTTTTGTTCAAAGTTGCTTTTCTTAATATTGAGGAATTTATTTATGAGATTGGATAAGATCATAAGGAGATATACTTACTTTATAATTAGAGTTTTATCCATTTATAAATTTCTACCACAAACTCATCTTTCACTCTAAAAGATAATAGAATGTAAAAAAATTCTATTTACACTATTCGTATAGGGTTCCAAAATAAACGAATTTATAATTCATCTACATGATCTTTTAATAAAAACTACATTATTTAATCCAGGACATCTCATGGTCCAGTGGTAGGTGATACACCCTTGTCGCCCTTCGGTTGCGGGTTCAAGTCTCGCAGCCTTGCCGGACGCGACGGGTTGCCGCCCGACCTCCGGGTTGTCCTTTTATGGCAATCCAAAATAATCCAAACTAGAACTATCCAAAATACTTCTGTCCAAACTCACAGTCTAACATTTATAAGGAAGGTAAACATAATATAGATCCTTTTTACCCCGTAATAGCATATGAATACCTTCATCATGTATTACCATATTCCTTATTGATTACATTCATGCTCCCTTATTCCATATAGAATGCTGGATATACTTCATCAATCCAAAAATGTTTTAAACCCCAACAATGATGGAATATACAAATCATTAATCAGTTCCAAGGTAGTCAAGAATATCCAATATAATTTATCCCAATCAATCATGTATTATTCTAAAATCACCACCTCGGTATCTGAACCATATTATGGTTTATCTATCTCTCAACCATATATTTTCCAAACATTTAACCTGCTACTGAGTCACTTTTCTTTGTTCCACACCATCTCAAGTCCTTAATTAAATAGTACTACAGTACAATCCTTATATACTCCATAATTATTATAACAAGTACATTGTTGATTCAACACTCAATTGATATAATCAACATAATAACTCTAATCATTCCTCTTCATCTGTGGTAGTATCATAACTTGATTATTATCCAATAGCATCATTTGCGGCATAGTCTGATGACTGGGACATAGGTTCGCGTAGTGTCCAAACTCCTTGCAAATGAAGCATTGTACATTTGAAACCATTTTCTTACCCTTGGAGTCATGTACTTTGTTCCTTTTTCCTCCACACTTATAACAAACTCCGATTCCTTTCAGGCAAGTTCCGGGGTGTTTCTTTCCACAGTTACCACATATGGGAAAATTCTTCTTTTCCCTCTTCCCTTTATCTATCTTTCTCTCTTCTATCCTTTTCTTCTCTTGCTTCCCTTCAAATCCATAGGACTCAGTAAACTCTTTACTTATCTTATCAACACATGATATTATTTCTTCATATGATGATAATACATGGGAGACTATTTCTCTTATAAATTATAGCTTAAGACCATGAAAGATATGATCCTTCCTTCTCTTTGAATCATGTGCATTTCTGGAGTTCTCTTTCCTTCTACTGGGCGCCATTTCTAAACAATGGCATAAACTAGATCAGTTTATGAATCAAAATACATAATCCCATACTTATAAAACACTTAACATAAATTGAACTATTTATGGATATAATCCATAATCATAAGAATGTTTTCATTGAGGAAGTATATACTCATAAACCCTTCATAATGATTTGTAATGAAAATGAGAGTTATCCTAAGCATATCCCCCGGGAGTGTCGTAACCAAGAGTACAGCAAGGCCCGTTGTCGTGCACCAGTTCCCGTTCGAGTCTAGCTCAAAGCGGTGTTTTCGGGTTTTACCCCTAGGTACATCTGTGCCAGAGCCGCCTCTACCTGCTCGTATCCAGACAGGGATGTATTTCTCGGAAAACTCACAAAATCTCTACAATACCAAAATTCTAGTAAGTTCTTCTATACTAATCCTCAAAGTTCATCTTAGGTCTACGTGATCTAATCAGAGTTTATCTAAATCTAGTTTCCAAGGTTTGTACTAAACTTCCTCTGATACCAACTGTAACGCCCCGACCCCAGTTACCCAGAGTCGGTGCATTATTACATAACATTGGCATGATCACAAGAAAGATCAAATCTCGAAAGACCGATTGGTTTAGTAGCCTTGGAAAAACTAGATATATTCATAAGTTTTACATTACATCATAAAATGAAAAACTACTACAACAACATAATGTTTCCACAATCCACACTATTAACACCTCATAAAATCCCTGCAGGTCATTCATAACTTACTTCTTCACATCCTGGGAAAATTAGAACATAGAAAAGGGGTGAGCTCAAATGCCCAGTAAGGATAACAATATAGCGGAAATTTTCATAAATAAGAATAAATATTTAAGGAAATGTATAACTAAAACAAAAGCCTTTTAAATATGAACTTTCAACATGGTATGGCATAAATAAAATGAAATAATTCCATTTACTTATTCACATGGATATTCTACTAATCGAATAATCACATGCAAAAATCAATAACCACTTTCATAATGTTGGAATGCATAATGCCAGACTATCATAACCATATAGCCAAGGCCTCGTGCCAAGACTACAAATAAGATTTTGTCAAGGCCTTGTGCCAAGACACTAGTTTGTCTCATGAGACCTACCGATGCATCGAGGAGCTATAGCGGGCTCCACCCGTCACATATTAAGTCCAATGCATTCCCATATGAAAAGGTTTAAACATAACATAAACATACATATTAAAACTAGCATATGAAATGTCAATACGTTCACCATAAACAATGAATGGTATAAAAATAGCACATCCACAGTCAAACATATCACAAAACCTTCAATACAATATAGAAGTTTTGTATCATAATAAATCAACTTCAAATAATCTTAAAATCCATCAAAGGATGTTGAAATAGATGAAATCAAAATTCTTTTTAAAGAAATATCTCCTTTTATTTTGAAATAATTTAAGATCCATATAAAATAAAACATTTTCTTTGAAAATATTCTTATAATCTTGTAAGGGAAGCTTTGAAGATTTTATAACGGCGGAAAATAGCCGCACCCGCCGTATAAGTTAAAAAAACATTCTTACCTTAATTCTGTCGAAAAGGTTAAAAAGGACCTTGTTTTGAAAACGACCGAAAGATTCCTTTATAAACCACTTATAAAAGTCAAAAAGGGTATAAATGACTTTAACTCATATTCTAGTAAATAGTAAAAATGTTTTTAAATGCATTTTTAAGAAACATGGATGTGGATGATAAAGAGATCCCAGTAGATTATTACGTATAAACAACCTTGGATAATGAAGTGGTTGTAAAGTAAACCCTTACCTTGTACTTTTCCTTGGTTGGGGTAGGTTAACCTCCTGTATAATGGTGAAATATTTGTTATTAAATTATACAAGAATCATATATATTAATATGATATCATATATGATCTTTTAACTTTGATTTGTTAATAATATCTTAGAATTATCGTCGTTTCGGGAGTTAACTTACTCATTTTTATTATATGTTTTGTTACATAAGCCATGGTTGTTGTATCTTATTCATATCTAGAATGATATCTAGTCCTTAAACATCATTTTTAAATCATCAAATGATAATTATACTTGAATGGATACGATGGAGAATGAATCTCATCGCGTTCGTGGAGACGGTAGTCCGTACGTACGCACGAGCGACAATATCATTCTTTTGATATTAAAATAATATATAAATGGATGGTATATCATATATACAGATTCATTAACATGTTATATTTATTATTTACATGAGTTACACATCATTATTATACCCATCCAAATAATATTATATTGAATAACAATTACACCACGAGGTGGAGATGGTAGTCCGTACGTACGCACGTATGGTGACATGTTATTCAAAGGGCGGATAGATTACTGAATATGGTTGTACCATATTTATAATAACATCACAGTATATGTGAGATACTGGAGTTATTATTTTAGAATGGTAAGAACAAAGGAAGAAGAAGTGGAAGAAGAAATGAACTTGGAGAAGGGTGGTGAAATCATTACCTCTTCTTCGGGTTCTTCCTTTTGATTTGATCAAAAGGGCTCCATAGGTTGGCTTTCTGATCAAACTAAGGCCTCTAGGTTGTAGTGAGGGATGTTGGGAGAGTATTTGGGCAGAGTTTGGCCGAACCAAAAGGCTTTGAAGGTGTGAAGAAATGAGAAGGAGGAGTGCCCTTTTATAAGAGGGGTGAGGGGCACCTTTGGAAAAGCTAGAAATATTAATTTATAATAAATTCATATTCGGTTTCTAATGGCTCCAAAGCTTATTATTCAAAGGTTAAGGTGGGGATAGGTCGAAAACCACTCAACCAATAGAATTTAGACAGGTTTGGGTACTTATATTGACCTTATCTTTAAGTATTAACTCTAAGTTAATTAGTTTCACTTTTATAATGTCTCTTTGTATTTTTATATAATATGGTTAATAAACATAATATATACATCCAAGCGACCCCCAAATGGTCCATTAATGATGAACCTATCCTGATATAAGTCTCTTGGCCGAACCTTAGATTTTTAGGAATTTAATATCAATTAATAATATAATATTTGTTTTGAGAACTCTTTTATGTCAATTTTGACACTATTCAATAGTTAATTTTTGTGAAACTCATGACAGATTGATTACTTCGAAAAAAGTCAATTAAATCAATCCTAATATATCATATTATCCTAGAAAATTAGTTTAATTCATTAAAAGTTTCATATTATATTTATTTGGGTATTTATAATATCAATTATTTTAATTTTTCACTATTATAGTAATTACTGCATCATCATTGTGTCATAAATAAAATAAATTATTTAATGTCTAAAAATTATAAATAAAATATCATTATGTAGGAAATATTTTTATCTTTCTAATGAATATTTATAATCTAAAATCCAACATATATAACCCTATGTAACAATTGTTTTTCTAAAAGATATATGCTTGTGTCATTTTTGTATTCATTTTAACTTAATTAAAATAAAGTGTCATTATCACTTACAAGTGGATCCATGGGGTCCCAAAATCGACCCAAAGGTTCCCATGGTCGACCATGTATCAACCAATAGGGTTAATACACGTTTTAGGGTAATTTAGTATTATTATAATATTATTTTTTAACCCTTATTTACCGGATTTACACTTAACCATGGTAAATAAAATATTTACCGCAGTAATTATTCAAAATGTCTAAAAATAAAAGTTACCTATTTACACAATTTGAACATCCTGATTACAAATATGGAATCCATTTTCCTAAATTCAAAACACAGAAGTGGCAGAAATTAATTTAAAATTAATTCCCGCTGTCAAAACAAAAAGCGTGTTTTTAAGAGATAATAACTATCAAAAGATTGGCACTCGTTTATGTTCGGTTTAATTGTAAAATTATGTCCAATGACCAAAATTATATTAAATGGTAAAAATATATTCTAAATATACTTTAAAACCACTCAAATTCATAATTTATCACTATTAATTATTTTGATTAAAAAAGTTGTTTTTAATTAAAATTTAGTAATTTTCACTAT
This sequence comes from Viscum album, assembly GCA_963277665.1. Classification (NCBI taxonomy): domain Eukaryota; kingdom Viridiplantae; phylum Streptophyta; class Magnoliopsida; order Santalales; family Viscaceae; genus Viscum; species Viscum album. Next base: position 93,515,346 of record OY728132.1, on the reverse strand, counting down.
TCATCAAAATATGAAAGTTATCCGAAATGTACCAAAATTTCACCTTAGGCTAAATTCGATATTCCGAATCCAAAAATGAAGTCCATTTTCAAATATAAAATATATATAATTTCAAAATTTAGGTATTACTATTCACAACGTCTAGTTTGATCGGTTGTGGTGTGTGTTAAAACTCGACGTTGCGTACAACACACACTACTGTTTTATTCAAAGGAAAGCGTACCGTGGAAGCTTGGGATGTTTCATTTTAAATTTTCTGATGTCTCCATTTAGTGAAAAAGTTTAAAATATTGTATTTAAAAAGGTTTCACTATCAAAAGTTGATAAAAGTGCAATACTGAAAATGAATCTGTTCTTGCATTATATCTAAGAAACTCATAATATGGATTCTAAAATTATAAGGATTATATAAACAATAAAATTTATCTAATTCTATTCATAACCTCTTTTGAACAGCTTGTTTGGTAAGTCATGGTGTTCTTGAACTTGTTGTTGCATGTAGTGAAAGTTATTGAATTATTTTGAAGAAGTAACACACTATGAAATCTTGGGGTGTTACATCAAATTCCTATTGATATTTAGAATTTGACACATGGTATTCTTACGTTGAATATGGATGATCTTGAGTTTTATAAGGATGAAGGAAACAGCATAGGATCCTCTACAGATAAACAAACTCTAGGGTAGTTTAATTTTGGGTGGACCATCACACATGAGTCAAACCTTGAATAAAAATGTCGAAACATGGCCTTGGGTAACCCTCTATATCATTTTCTACGGGTTGGAACACCGAAAAAGGTAATTTTCATATCCTGGCCTCTATTCACTCCAATCCTTCTGATATCATGTAAACATAATGGATAATCCCTAATCACATATTTTCTCAATAGGTTCCTAGATCAGAAGATGAAAATAAATTATATTGTGGTCGAGCGACTCCAGGATTTTGGAACTCCTTGACATGATATTTTCCCTCCTCCACATGGTGTAGTAGGGTCTTTCACAAGTAAATCACCGATAGTTTCACCTAATTGAGCCTCTCAACCCTACACATATCAAAAGTGTATAGATGAGATCATATAAAAAGTGATCATTGTAAGATTTAGAAAATCCGTTTGAGTAGCATGATAACATTCCACATGAATAAGATATTGCTGCTCCATGAACCCCTTTACCTAGATGATGAGATTGTAAATGCATTAGTGGTCACAAATCATCATAAAGAGATGAATCCACTCTATGATGATTAAATATCTACTTTCATTTCAGTCATTGAATCCCTATAAACATAACTGTACGTGTTCCCACATGATGAAAAGACACATCTGGCATGGGTCGGTGACATGAAACCTCCCCCAAATATGGGGAATCATACATTCTTCCCTTTTAATGTAATGTGTCTCCCACAAGAACATTTTTTCCACTTCATATCAAGCAGAGGGATCATGTAGGGAACATCAAAGAAACAAGACTCTTCTTTGATTAAATGTTTCATTCAAATAATTAAAGGTCCGAGATTTCTCTGGTATAACTAGTTTCCCATAGGGTCCATCACTGGTTGGGAAAAGCTCCATTGGTAGTTTCTCTACCAGTTCAACCACACCAAATTCATGAAAAATATTTCTGACTTATCGAAGTGGAAGAAAATATCCAATGATCGTGTCTCAAACATAATCCTTCAGTGGAAGGGACTCATGTATTCACTCGATATTCCACTGAATCTATAGTATATATAGAAGATGTGGGTGGGGAACATGAATATTGATCATTACAATACCCTCGTATATTATAACATCCTTGATGTATTCTATGATTTTTTCTGAAAAGGATCAATAACTATAGTAATCCTTGTAGAAAGACACATATGAATGTCTCTTACCTCTCTCATCTCCTAAATGAAGCCCCACCAAGGTAGAGACTACTGGTGCAATATAGGTAGAGGCCCATGATCTACTAGTGATTTCTTCCCTCCACTAGAAGAGCCTCCCCTAGTGAAGTCGCCTCATAAAGGTCAGCCTTATCCATTGTAGATTCGAAAACCATTTCATTTCTAGGAATAATGATGTTGTTGTTAAAATGTGTATCCAACCCTTTTCAGGATCTATATAATCAGCAGGGAGAGGTTCCTAGAGTTTTATTCCCAATGAGGATAATCTAGACATACTCCATCAAGGATGCACAACATCCTAGCTATTTCAACATTGCCTTGGAATAATGGATTCTGATGCTACCATAACATACGAAGCCCAATGAAACATGGTGTACCGATCTCCCAGACCAAATCCCTAAAAATAGAAACCATGAACATGCCATCATGAAAAAATATGTGTTCAAGGATTAGCTTCAACATTATGTGGATAAAATTATGGTCAATATGTGATGTGAAATGACTATGTGCAGGTGGCACATATCTCCACCAATCTTGATACTGACAATGAAGGTTATAGTGAATGGAAATAGGTTTCCAACAATAGGAATGTGATTTACGATAACGAGTTTCTCACAAGATAGTTTCCTTGACCTACGTTGGAATCCATTAGATTTTAGGCTTTCATAAAAATTGTGAAGTCATTTCTCATTCTCTGAATACCACATCAAGAATTGAAATCAATGAATTATATGTCTCAGATGTGTAGGCACCAAAGACATGTGGGAAATAAAATACCCACACCATTACCAAATCCTTCCCACAGTCTTTGTGATTTCAGACCCCCATTGTTGGTAATCTCTCATAGGGTATTCCCTATATTGGACGACCTTCCAATGATGATGAAAAACAGTATGACTCATCGAATAACATCAAGATAGTATATCCCTTCATGGTCTAGAATGATGAAGAATATATAGAAACACTTCAAGTTTATCTGGCTAATACGATCCAATGAACTGACAAAATGCATGACAACCGATTGATTTTTTGATGCCAGTGCTTCATGATATTATTTTCATGCTACTGAAAAAATGTTATAGGTTATATCCAGATCATAGAAGGAATATTCCTTCCATAATTCTCCAATAGGATTTCCACCATTGTAGAGAATTCTAATTGACTAAAAACATAGCTATAGGAACACTGTGATCGACCGTCTCCAGCTAAAATCAGGCCTTAGCATGTTAACCACAAACCATTAGTGGTTCTGAGAAATTTATCTTTTGAGCAGAAGGAAATTTCCAGCCTCAGCCAAAATCTAGTGGTTCCTCATGTATTTTCCATTTTTACTTAATCCGTGGAGAATCCCCTTATGAAAAAACATATGCCTTTGGACCAAAATTATGATTGGATGAAGAATCTTCTCAACATACCTACAAGCATATCAATCCTCAATGTCCTCTGTCTATTGAAAGAGATGATAGAGTCCGTAACAATATATGTGAAAATCACACTCTTATTTATATCAAATGTTCTGGTTATACATACATTCTATGTAAAGGATGTTGATAGAGAGAAATTTCATGCCATAGTCGTATTCCATGGATAAGGTGAAGGATCCCTCATTAATTGAAACATACACTTGATGAATATAATTGGAAAGTTAAGAGGCATGATGATATGTTATAGTCTATTTGACATAGGTTCTAGGATCGATCTTATATAGACCTGGATGCTCCATAAAATGGGACTAAATGAAGAATATTTGAGTCTATTTGACTTTAATATCTTGGGTTATGAAATAACCGACCAGATACTATGTTCTAGAAATTGGCTATAGACCCATTTTGGGGATTGGTTGACAAAAATGTGTTTATAGATGTATAATAACATACCAACTAGAATTCATTGTTGGGTAGGACTACATTTCAACTTCATGAATCACTCCCCTCCTCACATAACCAATGCCTCATGTACACTATCAATGATCAAGTTGGGGTTTTCCAAGGTGATGCACACAAGATGGAAACATGTGAAGACTGATATCTTAATGTTATCTATTATAAGATTAATTATATGTATGTTTAGACCAACAAGGATGAGCACACTACTATTTCATCCATCCCATGGATAGAATTTCGTGACACTTTCATACTTTCGATTCACCAAATTGAAGCTATGACACCATACTTTGGAAAATTCGTTTTCATGTTCATGAGGAAAGGGTGTCCCATCCTTAAGTACAAAGGGATATCAAATATTACCTCATATTCCAACACAGTTATTGACTAGATGGTAATACAATATCATACCTCTATGAGGTAAAAATATGTTATCCCCATTGATACCATCAATGCTACATACTTTCATGAATTTTCAGGATCGGTTGAACTGACAAAAACTGGTCTTCCACCATTTCATTGATGTCAAGCATGGACCTTTTGTTCAATATCCTAATTGAATGGATATAACAACCTCTTTCTCAATGGTCTCAATAGTGAAGTATTATCCAAATGATGATTACACTTTTACCGCCCATGTTATCAGCAGTGTTCCGCTAGAAGCAGTCATCCATGATGATCCATCTCCTCCCACCAATTGAATTCCATTATATGATGAAGAGGATTGGGAAAATTAATGTATGGCATTTAGATTGGGGATATAAACCACCATTTATGAGTTGGTTGAGGTGAACCTTGTTACAAAGATAGATCTAATCCTAATACTTATTAGTGAATCCATGTCATCATAGGAACAACATATGTATTTGGATTTCCGAAAAAAATATAATTATGTATTTTCCATGAGTTATGAAGAGATTATATGATGAATAAAATCATATTCCCATCCACCATCATGGTCTCTAGCTGAGTCATTGTGGGATCAGGAAGCCTCCCATGAAAATGCACCCCTCTCAGGGATCTATGTTCGAGGTCAATGTTGATATTCTTATCAATGATAGTATTATCATGGAAGTTTAGTAACCCAAGTAGATAGTCAACAACATTCTTTTTATGAATAATAACACGTAGATAATGGTATAGATCAAAAATTGGGAACTCAACATCCATTTTCAGAAGGATGATTTTCCCCTTTTCAGTGACAAGGCTATTAATTGCTTTCATAGTTGGGTTCCAGGATCTCAACTTCCTGGATGGATATTTTTTGTACAACCAAATATAGATGGACCCTAAATATGAGGTTTCTAATACCTTACTAATGCTTGTAGGACCTTCCTATTATCGGTTAATTCATTTTGGTATGAATTTAACACGATCCACATATCAATGATACATGAACTACATCCTTAAATTGTTCCTGACGAATGAAGATGAATTCTATATTAAGGATTTACTATTTAAATCATACAATTGTCATTCCGATTATAGTGATATTGAGAATTTTTTAGGCTTCCTCCACTCCAAAATTTGTATGATGAACCCATAATGTACACCATTAGGATTACCTATAGGGAATTTTATTCTCTTTGTAATTAGGTACATATGTAATAAGTTGGACCTAGAGAAGAACAAGGACATCGACCCGAAGCCTTCATCAAACAAAATTCAGGATCTATAATGTTATAAATTCCTCATATCTTAACTATTATGATTAATCATGAATATATAAAATAAGTGTAATAACTTTTCAAGGATCATTAGTAAATTTACTATCAACAAGTGGTATAAAGAATGTCTGGATAAATTTGATATAAATTATAATTATCTACTGGAGCCTCCAGGTCTTATTCAAACCATCTTAGTGAATAATTTTTTCTTCTAGTTAATGTCCGTTAATGATCCATTAGTACTCTTCTCACCCATAATAACTACAAAGGTATAGAAATAGTTATGCTATATTTGTCTCATTCTCCTAGATAATGAATCCAAGTACACTTTTATTGAGAATGGATTCCTCACATTGGTTTGTATATTTAGGACCATTATTTTTAGCATCATGAGATACATATGGAATCCCATATTGATTCCCTAAAATATATCTTGAATTGACCGATGTTGGAAAGATTTGTGGATTTATGTTTGGAGATTATTCATTAGTATTTAATCAGTTTCATTCAATATAATTCCACAATGGGAAAACACTGGCTAACATACTATATTCCCAACCATCGAATAGGAAATTTTAACTAGATGTCGATTACCCAAAAATGGCTATACTTTTAGTGGACGAGGATATTCCATGCTGGTATATGAATTTAAATGGATCTTCTCAACGCCAAACTTGTCAAAATCTTAATTAACCCAATCTCAATAGAGTGGGTCTCGGAATCAAATTCAGCATGACTAAAAATATTTTTCTCCCATATTCATTGACATTGTCATAATGATTCTCTAATAATGTGGAAAATGATCAGGATCTTATCATTGTTCATGTGTTGTCACTCATGATTTAATTACCCCTCTTACAAGTGAAGAAACAATCCATGATAATCATCCTGAAAATCTATTGTGATTATGTTGATTGGAAACCAGAACTAACACCCCCATTAAGGAACACATTCCTTTTGATAGACATGTTCCCATCTTTGAATGTGGTTCCTCATGTTCCCCTATCATAGAGTTGTGAATCTGTTTCCTTTTTCTATCCGACCACGTCTCTATTAGAGCCATACCAGAATGATGTATTCATTCATGTAGGAAACCAAAGGTTCATCTCCACAATCATCCCAGTTGATGATAGTATCCAAATAAACTAGTTGTACGGTGGGGAGTTCTCATCTTGACCTATAGATTTCCTGTAGTGTAAGAAACATCAAATTGATAAAATCTTTTTACTCTGGATATCTATCATGGCACACTCCTACAATACAGAGTTGAATGTTAGTCGATTTTCCATCCTATAGTGTAGTTAACCTACTATAGTGGGAAAAACCTTGAGAATACTCGGTACAACCATTTTATTGAGGATATGATCCTCTATTTCATTCATGGAAATTAGATTCCATGGGTTATGTCAGTTGATCTTGTCAGTTCATGTGACCCACATTAGGTATTGTTGAATTTTTCTCACTATATTCTAATAATGGGATACATTTGACCCACCATGGTCCAAGAATACATGAATTTTCTCATAATAATTCATGTGTTTCATATTCCTTCCAATTTCATGCATCAACTACCAGATCCCCTTCACACCACAATTTATTCTTGGCCCACTATTGCCTGGGAAATCAATTTCATGAGACTTTATCCACCATAAATATCTTTCCACTGTATGTTCATTAACATTGAGGAAGATTTTTTTCCCTGTGGGGAGATGTGATTAATAAAAAATAAATCAAGGCAATATCGGCGGTTGAATTCATGAGATCAAATATCATCCATCTATTTGGAGTCCCTCATTCCATTATTATTGACAACAACACCATCTTTTGATTTGTTGAGCTGACGAAGTTTTATTCTATATACAGTATCTGATTCAACCATATATTCCAATTTTGTGGATAGTAAAATAGAAAGATTGAGGTTTTTAAAAAAGCTCAATCCAAAATTCTTCAAAAGATGGTGGATAAAGATAAATATATTCTGATGAAAATTCTCCACAAATCTCTCATGAATTATTGGTTCACGTCTCAAAATTTCACCTATGTGACTTCATATTACTTGTGGTATGGAATAGAGGCATTCCATCTCATCAATATTTTTTTATATCACTCCTAAAAGCTATCTAGGACTGGAAGATGAAATAATGAATTCCATAAGTCCATATTTCTAAATATGAGACCTTTAAAAGAATAAGATCTGTGCATTTAATAATTTAGAGGGGCACCAGAATAACACAATAAGGACATTCAACAAGATGTTTCATATTTTCATCATGAACTATATTGACAAGGTACAGGTTCTTAGAATGCAGGAGAAACTCAGTAGGCTACCACCAATGTTGGAGTCAAATAATTAAGGAAAATATATCATTTATAGGTTCTATCATAATTCAATTTACTATTTTATAACAATTTAAATACATCACATCACTCCTCCTACAATTGCCAAGTTTCTTATGTGGTACATTTATTATTGAACCACATTAAATGATGTATGAAATTATAATTCATAGAATAAATTCCTAGGAACATGTTGTTATACTAAGAAATCTATCAATGATTAATGACCAAAAACAACTAGCCATATTGTGGTCCATGATCATCTACATTAAACAAAATTTTCGTGTCTAGTCATCATGAAATTAATGTATGTTATATTCTTTCATGGGAGTGCCTTTTTTAGAATGTTTTCCATACCCCTTTGTCAAAATAGGTCATAGTTTTCACATCATACCCATACCTTTAAGAACTCCTTCCCTCATTCATCCACGATGCATGACCATATTCATTATAGTGCCAACATCCTAGTTGCATAATGTTAAATTGTGTAACAACCATCATCCTAGAAATAAAATTATAAACTACATAGCAATAACATTCTACCTGCATGATGATAAAATACATGAAACCATAATGTTCTCGCTTTAGATGATTTATGCCTTAGGATTGGTCATATATTGATCCATTTTCAGTAACTACATACATCTTGATTTGGTCCACATAGAACACATAAGAATTCCATAATTTTAAATCCTGGTCCATCCACAAAAAATGTAATGATGAATTCAATCTCTCTGTGTATGGTTCATACATACACATGGGTATTTCCAACAGGAACTATATATTTCTTTATTCTACCCCTTTTATGATATGCATTGATTCCTAAACATCTAATATTTGAGCCTAACTGAAAATTAATCAACCATCCTTTTCTCATATTCCCCATTAAATGAATAATGGTCATATTTTGTCATGGTTCAAATGATGTGTTTCTTCTATCAATGATATATAGGTATCTATCACGCCCATATGAAAATTCATAGAAATATGCGGTGAGGTGTTATGGGTTCATTTCCCCTCATTCATGTTTGGTCTATCGATGTCACTTGTTTCTTATATTCATTCAAGGATTATACCATGATAATTCTATAAAATTAAAAGAAGAAGTTAATGAACTAATTACAATAACCTTAAACTATGTACCATTTGGTCTAGCCAAATGGACACAATCTAATCACTCCATGTTTAATAATAATTACATAAAACTATATTCAGGACTCCATAGGAATGAATATGTGGTGTGGTTCTTGGGATTTCATTTTCCTCATTCAAGTTAGGATTGTAATTCCAAAACATTACACATATCCTCTTTTAGAGAGCACCCACTTGGTCCAATCTATATGATACTAAACTAAGAGTTGATAGTTTATGAAACACATCCTTAATCTATTTAACCCAATGGCCCATGAATCATGACATTAAACAATATACATGATTGGTAGGTAATGTGTCTTACAGAGTGAGCCTTCTTGGTCCTATTCACATTACCACATCACACATACCCATTTGATACATTGTCACCAATAAATCAGTGAACCCTGTGAACATAAACTAGGATTTAATGTCCATAGAACATGAAATACACTTTTGATCATTCCCACAAAAAGTTCACGATGCCTCATGATAATCATTGGATGCCTCATCAACCTCACTAGATAAGATTTCACCCACCAGTGTTAGTCTCTTACCACATGGGTTTTCTATAACTATGATTTGCTTCGTTCCCATTCTTAGGGGATACATAGTGATGCTAAAAAAATTCATCAGGTCAAACCATTGTTTCATCAACCATATGTCCCCTTGGCTTCAACAATTTTCTAATAATCCTAGAATTAAACATAATTTGGGTCACCTAAGTAATGTTTTTTGTGGTTTGGTGCCTCTTAGATCCTCATTCGTAGTCATGATTTCACCCTGAAACACATCACATGGCCCTTTTTTAACATCAAGATATGGTTGGAATTATAAGAAATTAAACTATGATCTCGTGGTATGATATCCATGAACTAAAACTAGTAGGAATGGTTCATAAAGTATGAATTAAAAATATTTCTAAAATAAGGATTTGAATGCCACATTCTGATACCACCCATTATACACTTCGAATGATTCTCGGTTTTTCTTTCCATTATCTGTAAAACCCAGATCTTGCCCCCTAACGGTGACAGTTTCATATGATTTTGGATTACCTCCCATATTGGTCCAAAATCGTAATGGTTCTTTTGCAGAAAATATTGGATACTATGTTTTCAACTTGTTCAAAAGTGGGTCATGTGTTTTCTCACTGCATTATTTACTATTATGATTGTGGTCTAAGAGTTTTTTGAATGAAAAATGTCAATCCCTGCTGACTATTAGCACATTATTCATATCATGAATGTCTCCACATACCTCATTTCCACTAACCAATATTTTATTTGTATCCTTAACCAGGTACCTCCTCACCCCTAATGTGAAATTCTATATGTTAAGAAGTCCCAATTACAATTCCTTATTTCCAAAACCATGAATGAATCACATTGTATTATTTGGTTTAATATGGCGTGTATGATGTGGTAAATCCATGTAAATGGGACCTTTGTCTAAATACTATGAACTTATACTATGATACTATTGTCTACGTGACATAGCAGAAAACTATTGGTAAAATGTATAATCCACATGAGCTTAAACTATGAACGAATGTACAAGCATCATGACATTAATCATTGTGTGAGACTTCTTGGGAATGTGTGGTTTGACACCGAGCCTACAACACCCTAATTTACATAATGAATTTCACTCAATCATTCCACAAATGGCTATTTTGGGAAGCCTCTATTATTGGAAAAAAACTATTGTATCTTAATCTAAGAGCCTATGGCCCTTGTGATGTGACCATTAATTGTTTATAAATGGTCCATTCTCCAAGACCATAAACTAGGAATCTATTTCCATAATATCATGGAATTAAAATGTGTGCGAGAATTCTTGTGAATGTGTGGGGTGAAATTTATCCTCGTAGGCCATCATTCATGTTGGGTTTGTCATTCCCCCACCCCAGATATTCCCATTTTTGGAAGCTTCAGTCCCTTGGCCCAAACTCTATGATCGTAAACTAACATACTATAGTCCATGAATCATGACCACAAAATGTAGTTAAATATTCTAAACTCTAGGACATGCAATTATGAATATATTCCAATTAATGGCACTAAACTCAGTGTTAATCCTCTTAGGGATGTTTGGTGTGGTACATGCCTTGTTGGTCCACATTCAAGTCGATATCTGAATATTTCATAATGATGATGTGGTGTGTAATCATATTTTTTCACATTCAAATTAGGTTATTTTCCTCTATTCCACACAAGTACACAAGTAATTTACATTTATATGGTCCAAACAACATTGCTCTAAACTTTTTTCAATGATTCTGGTCATAAAAACATAAATTTCATGTATTATTTTTTCTAAATGATGTTAAAATGAGGGTCACATCCTGGACACATGATTTTAAACACAAACATGCATAATTATAACTGTACAATATTAATCTACATTTTTTTCATCCACTGTTTCAGGATTTTAGAATGATAAAACCTCGTAACCTTGACTTATATATCCTCTTCCCTGTTGTTTTCCATATACCGTGTTGTTTACATTTTAATGAATCTCTCAGTATCTATGATAACACCCCTTGATGATGAGTTCGATATTTTTTGAGACCAATATGTTTACACCAATGTGTTCTACGACATGATGGACTATTTCTATTTGAGTTGGAATCCTTTGAATCATTACCTCCATCAATTCTCATGATTAGAATTCCCATTATTTGGATCCTCATCATCTTCCTCATATGAAGGCCCCCTAAATATTTTTTATCCTTCCATATTCACTCATTTAACCTTCTAGTCCAATGTCCCTGAAGTCATTTATGAAATTATGAAAATGGGTTCATGATTATAACATGTTAATTGGTCAAACCTCTTTCATTGTCACCATAACAGGCGAATGGTGTAGATTCTATGTTTTAAACCAAATAATAATTTGTACCATACAACCATTCCAGTCTCATTTTGTTCCACATTTTTTGATTTTTTTTTCAATCTTTTTCTTACCATTTTTCTAGATTGAATCCAATAACTCTATCATTATCTCACATGTGAATTAGTTCACATTATAAATGAATGTTGTTTGTTCTAAGATCCTTTTTCTACAGAAACATCCCCAATATTACATACCATTCTTAGTGGTAAGTAAAAAATTGCATACCCAACAAATTTTATGATTATAAGAAAATCTCATACAAATTAGTAGTCCTATTTTCATCCACTATATGTCAAACTAGGCATGGCCCATGTAAACAATAGGATTATAAATTGGATGTCTCAAATATAAGATCAATTTTTTTATAATAAAAAAGGAAAGACAATTGTTCAAATGCTTTCAAGAATGTTTCAAAAGAAATAAATAAGGTTGTGGAATCCACTAGTTCGATCCTCTAACATGTGTTGAAAAACATTCCCCTATATCTCTACTCTGGTTATAAAAAACATTAGCTTGTCCATCTTCTAGCACGTAGAATCATGGGTATGATGAAACCTTTTGATATTTGTTTACTTATCATCATACATTATACAAATAACAATCTATTCAATTTTCTCTCAGTCTCACTCATTATGGTGTTTGACTACTTGATTTCACCCCTACCACATATCCCATTCAGCCTCCTCCAGTGCATCCCTCATTCTATTGAGGTTCTCTAATTGTTATTATATGAAGGTAGAAATCCCATCAATTTGTTCTTCCAGAAAATGGATATTAATATTGACATAATAGATATTTTTAAATCTATTAGACTTCTCATGACTCGAGGTGACATCCAAATGTTGGCCTCCTATACACACACATTTGTTGAGAAGGTCGCAAACCTGCACATGAATACCCTGAGTTCCATCCCATATAGAGTATAGATTACAAAACCAATTGTGAAAATTTTTTATCTGTACCAATATCTACAAATATGGAGTCCTTTTGATGAACAATGGAATGCATTGTAACACTATATGCCAGATTATGTTTTTTACACCCACCATATCTGGGTCAGAGTCCCCGTGCTCTTCAAGAAATGCATGATCATACTCAAGAACGGCCTCCAGATTCTTGTAAAGAATATACTACTATAAATTATTATAATATAAGTGGGTTTATTTTTCATATGGTCAGTTGAATTCACATAACCCTACCTCAACGAAGTCATCTCCGCACGACTAGAGATCCTCCCCACCAGTTGCTGCACTCACAGTCATAGAAGAATATTCACCTTGCACCAAGGCCAGATCATCTTGGATGACCAGAATCGCATAGACCATTAAAATTATTAGAGAATTGACCACATATTCTCAATACATGCCTAATTTTTGAAATGAAATCTATAAAGCACTATTTATAATAGGTGATAAACACGTTAGTGAACTGAACCGGATAAGGATCAGTTGGGGTTGTGAAGTGGTCGAAACATTCGAAGGATGTGGACAAAAATATCACATCCTTGTGTTTTTGTATTGATTTACCCCATAGGATACCCAATAAAGTTGATGAGTATTTTAATGAATGGAATTGATTAGCCTTTCACTATTCAGGAAGATGAATCAAGAGATAAGAAAACAAATTGATGAAAAGGAGCCATGAAATCTAGTTATGGCTGATTGATTCAATATTTTATCTTATATTTATTTGTAATAGAATTGATGATTTTATGTCTCATGCATTCATCACCTATAGTGTTGTATTGCATCATTGGAATGCTACATACATGAATCTTATGCACAAACTGTAATGTTTTGTGTGCACCCACAGGTATCTAACAACTTCTTCACCATTTCAACAAGAACTGGGACTTATAGACCTAATTGAACTCTGATTCTGAGAGGGGGGGGGGTGGAAAAATTAATATTTATGTATAAAATTCACAATATATTCAAAAACTAAATCCATCATATAACCAGACGGAGCATTCTGGGAATTTAGAGGAAGGGGTGCCCAATTTTTGAGGTGGCAGTAAAATATTGAAATATGAAAGAAAGATACTTTGGGAAAAAACCTGATTTAAATTCAATATCCATCCCTGAATGAAAATGAAACAGAAAAATATAGTTGTACAAAATATTCCAATGTCGTTTACAAGGAATATGATATATATGCAATATTCTGAGGATGCAGACAAGAAACCTAATTCACGTGAAACCCTATTGCAGGTCAAATATGACGTCAACCAGATTGTTGAATGATTTTTACATTGTATATGTATTGGAATGTTTGGAAGGGTCTTATAATAGAAATTTTTTTGGTTCCATCACAAAATATTTAGTCTATATATATAAGGTAACCCCCACCTTTGGGGGGAATCCTTCGAATGTTTAACTATCGCTCTATTATGTGTAAGGAAGATCATTCGTGACATCAAAAAAGATAGTAACTCTTTAGAAAAAATATCACATGTGGTATGTTTGATGTAGTTCCTCCCTTAAGTGGAACCAAAAAATTTTAATTATCTCCCAACATTATTCACACCATGTGAGGTGCATAAAATCTCTCCTTTTGTCGATTCGTTTCCCCTGTTTGAAAGCCTACAATATTCAATGCACCCATTATTTAAAGATCCATGAGATATTAGATCACAATGTTGGAGAAATATTTTCATGCAACCCCCATAACATGTGATCACCTCTAACGTGAAAACCACAAAATTTATTTGCAACAATTTAATGGTCTTTCGTGAGGTGTCCCTTATTCCTATACTGCATGTGTTTCCATGAATTTTTCTTTTAGTAATATATATGAAAATTCATATTTGTTCTTATCACAAGAATACTAATTTGGACCTCATTATTGACCACTCCTACAAACTATAAAATACCTACATTGTTGAATAAATTCCCCAACCAAGGGTGAATGAGCTATAGTTATGTATGCCATTGGGTTAAGGATTGAGTCCCCCACATTTGTGTTGGGTGAAATTAAACAACCTAGAACCCACATAATCAACACATTAAGTAAATATGTTGTCTTACCCTATGTGAAAAAACCCAGTATTCCACATGTAGTATCATTATGGTGTTCCACCATATCCCTCACCATTATGTGATCGTCTTGCATCAGAAAAAAACTCATGCGCAAGCCCCACTAACCATGTTCCACAAGTAAAATATGATCCATGTTTAACTATCATAGAATTATATTCTTTTATTATGGAAAGATAACACACACACATTGATTGAAATCTTCCATGGATAACTTTTATGTATGATTTAGACATCATCTCTAATAGGTGTACATTTCACAGAATGATTGTTAGATCTTCTACATCCACTCATTTCTCACACTGAGCATGACTCATGTGGGATTATAGGTGTGTGGTGGCCATGACCTAATAACATATATGTATACCATAACTTATGTGAATGTCCTAGTCTCCAAATTCCATTGGGAATTCACTTGGGTGTTATCCTGGGAAACAATGGCCCCTCAAATGGGCCCATCAAATGTATAATTCCGAACAATATGGTCTACTTCTATTGGAATACTCCCCATGGGTAATCCATAATGATACATTATGATATATGTGTTATTTTATTCCCAATAAAACTATGATATGTACGATGTCTCACTATCTTTCAACCCCAACACTCCATCTACATCCATCCTGATGTTACACAGGCTCCCACATCCCAGTAAGATCATGCCCCATACATGAGAAAAAAAATTATTTTTTGAGTCCTTTTGGGATGCTTTCAATTATACTCCACATCCATATAATAACAGATCCTAATATTACATAGGAATATTACATGTGTAAGCCACACGACATCCAACAAAGAACAATCCTATTGCTAAGAGAAGCTTTCATGTGTAGGCCCCAGAACTACCCTCACCAACACTCCTTTATTGGTGCGAGCATTCGTATAACATAAAACTAAACGGTATGATTTATTACTTTTACATGAACATAAACTATATCATCGAGCATTATGGTTTTTGATCCATTTCTCTTAACATGGGTACCTAGGAAGCCTCTTCAAGGATCAATCCCAAAAATTGTAAAACCCGAATGCTCCCTCCTAGTGATATATCATCAATGAGAGCCATATTATCACTATGCGACACACATCTTGGGTCCTCATTCAGGGTCGTTTTGATCCATACTCCTATATTGTGTGAAATATTTTCTTTATGGTACTCACCTCCATAGTCTTCCACCAAGGGAATTTTGATCCGTCTTCCATCATGGTGTTTCATCTTCCCTTTTTGGGACACTCTTCACATGTCCTCATTCGAGGGTGTTTTGATCCATTATAATTCATATTGTGACATATTAACATTATAGAAAACACCTTGTGTATCTTCCTCCAAGGGCATTCTGATCCACATAGGGGTAAACCTCCAATTTCACCCTCCTAGTGAAACACATTAATAATCCACATATGCATGGAGTTCTGAATAGTCTGATTCCATATCCACCATGTTTTTAAAATATGACAAGACTGATATTGCTACCCCATTATAAACATGGGATATTGTAGATGATATAAATTGATGATATACACCTAAAACACTAGATCCCCCATGGTAATCCTGGGATACATTATGTGAAATCCTTGCAAGATATATACCATCATTGTTGGATAACTAATGACTGAAAAGGGTTTCATTAGGTTTCATTGATGATATGCCTCTACGAGATTCCTTCCTTTGAGAAAGAATACATGTGAAAAATGTTCCATGAAAATAGGAATGCTAGTGATTTCCAATGTGACAACTCTCCAAACTAATTTTTTCTTCCCTGCTACGACCCGCTGCAATGTCCACATAGAAGAGGCATAATTAACTATTGTCCATAGAGAGATGGCCCTGATAATGTGATCCAGGAACATGAATTAACTATATGATTTATTTTTGGACTAGGGGATGACATTGAAGTAAAAATAAATGGTTTTAGAAACTTACATTCGATTATCATTTATTGACCAAGGAGTAGACATAATCGTTGAATGTGGTGAAGTATCCCACATTTTGAAAGTAGGAATGCAGGGAATGAAATTTAAATTCGTCCACACATAAGCATGCACTGGTGTTCATTCCTTGGTTAATGGATCAGATTCAATAACTTATCATGAGAGTGGTAATGGGAAAAATAATGACATTGTTTAACGAGGATGTAGGGCTCCGTACACACGAAAAATGATTTCAATACACATTTTATAGAAGTGGAGATAGTTTTAGGCAATTAATTTATTATAAAAATTAAAAATATATATTATAATTATGTTATTCTATCATCATATTTTAATAATAATTTTAGCTAGTGAAGAAATAAATAATATAAAAATACTCAATGAATAATGTTACCTCATTTTTAGGTATCCTCCATATGTTTTTAGAAAATGCCTTCTTTAGTTTGATTTATGATTAAAATATGGCTTGTAGGATTATAGGAGGAAATTTGGGATGTTATTTTTTCTTATATTGTTTTACAAAAAGTTAGTATATGATTGAATATGAGTAGAGAGGGTGTGGACTTTTATAAGTAAGGTCAGTGACACACATGTAATCTTTTTGATAATATTCAATCATACCCACGTTTTAATAATTACATATGAAAAAATGGGACATAATCGAACCTGGAAGAGAAAATGTCAAAATATGGACATATATTAGTATTTGTAAAAAATCGTTAGTAATTTTTAACCCTTATCTTCTTATATAATCCCCAGGTTAATTAGTTTTGAACATAACTATGGTAAATAATTTTTAATACTTTCACAATTCACTTTGTTAAAATTTTATGTTTAACTGGTTAACTATTATACATCCTTATGATTTCAAATATGGAATCCATTTTTTAATTCAATTCAATGACATTTAATGTTTTAATTTTTAATTTGACAGACAAGTGAAATGAAAATGATGTTTTTAAAAAAAATATTTAAATGTTTACAATTTTGTTATACATTAATATAAAATATAAAAGACTAAAATTACCCCAATATTCAAAATTTATATAACATGATCATTTATTAATTGAAATCCAATTTAATTTATAATAGACAACTTTAAATACTATAATCCGTAAGGAAATATTCAAATAAAATTCAGTATTATTCAAAATTTATCAAAAAATATTTCATAAAAAAAATTCAACCTAATATGACTTTTTTATTATGATTTAAAATACTAAGATAATTTTATCACATAACATTAATAAATTTTATTAAAAATAAATTTTAATTTAGTTTCCCAATGATTGACTACTCTATTTTTTAGAAAAATACAATATTTTTGGAAAACATTTCATTTTCATTTAAATGATTCTTATTTTATATCTATTCAATATATAGGAATATTATTTGTAATTTATGTTTTAGTATTCATACCTCACATTTCAATGGATAAGTGATAACTATTATATTAAATTACAATATTTTAATAATATTTTTTATTTTATTTATAAAAGGTGTTCTATAAAATAGAGTCCAAACTCATTGTCTATTGTAATCCATGATATTGAAGATATTATATATATATTTCAAATTCATAGGGTGTTATATTTACTGGTATTTTTTGTGTTTCATGACTCAAATAATATAGAATAATATTGTCTTATTTTATGATATCCGATTATTGTAATTTTGGTCACAACATCATCTTGAGGCTGCTAGATTGAATTTCTAGAGTAGTGTTGGGGACTACAATTCAAAAATAAAAAAAAAATTGGATATGAGGGAAAAAGTGAATAGGATGAGAGTTTATGTATTTAATGGGGAGGGTAATTTTTTATTAAATATTATTGATTTATTATTTAATACCATTCTTATGAAAATTATTGATTTAAATAACATATATTGGATTATTGTGATAGAATTTATGGCTATATGACATTAAATTCATGTAAAAACTGAATGGAATCTTGGAAAATTTCATTTAAATTAAATGATCAAAAATTGTTTATTATAATAATAAAATGGAAGTTAAGATTCATAATTTAAAACATACGTTTATAAAGACAACTCATAATATTAAAAAGAATTATATCTATGTAAAAATATAAATTTAGTTTGATAAAAATGTTTCCCTAAACATTAGGTCATATTTATATCATTATTTTTTCGTAAAAGTCCAAAAAACTATATTTTTTACAATTCATATGAAAAACTATTTTTTTCAACAATTCACCACAGAACCCTAATATAATTCGGATGTGTTGATTCTAAAAAATGTAATCCATTTTGTTAAATGATATATATTAAATTAAATAAATAATATTTAAATAAAATTATATAATTACTAAATAAAAATATATATATATATATATATTTTATGTGTTGTGATATTAATATTTATTAATTTTAAATAATTAATATATTATTTATAAATAATATTATGTATAGTTTAATCATATTTTTGAAGTTATTCGTCTAATTAATAATAATTCATCTTTTAAATACTTAATTTGGAAAAAATCTAGTAAAAACATATTACACTATGAATATAATGGTGTGTTAGTGAACATTTATCATTAATAAAAAACATAATATGAGTATTTTCTGTACATTTTCTGATAATAAGACACATGAAATTAGATAGATTTATGTTTCCAATAAAAAATGTAAATACTTCATTATGAAATTTTAATCTAAATTGATTTACCAAAAATATTTAACGGAAATATGAATGTTATTAAAACATTTATAAAAAATTTGATAAACCCATGATAAAATTAAATAAGATATATTTTAAAATAAAAAATTTTAATGAACTATTAATTTGATGTGAAATGTATTTTAGAAAAACTCATCATTCATTTCACATGAAATTTCATATTACATTTTTTTATTGTTCATATGTTATAATTTTAAAAATATGAAAACATGTTTAATACTTCATTTACAATTTAATTAAAATGAATTTTTATTACAGTGATATAAAAATGAAACTGTTAATAATTGTAATATTTATTTAAAATAAAACAATATATTGATGAATTAATTTGATGTATGAAAAAAGGATTTTAAAAGACAATTTTTATGAATAAAATTGTACTATTATTGAGTTAATATTTTTAAGAATTTTTTTTTATAAAATTCATCTTAAATTATATATATGTATATATATTCATGAAAATTATCATTAAGAACCAAAATAATAATAATTCATTATTGACATATCAAATATAAAAATGATATTTTTTAAAATAGTCTATTTAAATATATAACGTTATACCATTTCCCTTTTAATGATTTCTATTTAGTCTAATTGATAATTGATTGATCTTTCATTATTGATTATTTTAATTATTTTAATAATTTCATTATAGTTATTAATGGTTCTCCACAAACTCCAAAAAATCATTAACAATTATTTTTATAAAATTCCAAATTTTTCGTTCCATGTTATACATTTAGTCTTGAGGAAAATATTTTTCATAGAATATTGTTTTAAAATATTTTAATTCCATGATTCATATAAAATTCTTCTTATTATTTTGTTTTATGACCACAATTAATCGACATATCAACATAGATGTTATAAATTCTAGATAACATTACTCCGTCACTATATACCATGGTAGGGAATAATTTTTTTCACTTTCCGGATCCATTATTCAAATACCCTTGTACTAGATTATCTAATAATGAATTTAGGTTTCTGATTCATTAATCTATCAATCCATATTATACTTTGTTAAAAATAATCTTGTGTCGTCACTCTTATGGTTTTTGTTCATAACTCGACGACATTTATATAGTAATGTTTTAATTATTTTTGATCCCACACCAGATGCACTTATTATATCTTGGAGAGATCCGTAGAATGGTTATGGGTGTTGTCTAGGTTTCCATTCCTTCATTTTGAACTCATATATAAACATTATAATTCATATAATTAGATCCTAACACTATGAAAACTATATCATAATATATAATTGATTTCATTTTTATACATTTTATAAAAACAGCTTAAACATCATAATTGATTATCATATTATTTTTTCTACCCAAAAATATTAAAAAAATTAGTTTATAGGGATTCAATTAATCATTCGAATGAAACATTAATAACCCCAAATATAGTCTCCTATATAAAATAGTTATTTATAAAAATTATAGAGATTAGAATAAATCACAATCCATGAGGCCGAAATATTTAATGTTCTTAGTGTACTAGATTTGTACATGATCCATACATTACATTAAAAATATTATAATACAACATAAAATTTCAACAAAAATTTATTATTACTCAAATATTATCATTATATAATTCAATAAACTCATCATGACTTAATAAGGAAAATATAAACAATATTATTGGAGAGATAAGATACTCAAAAGTTTCAGGCCTAATATGGAATATATCATGGAAAAAATAATGCATAATATTTTTGAATATATAAGTAATAAATAAATAGTGAAACATTACAAATAATATGAAAATGAAATATATGATTTTATATCATGAAATAGAATTATGTAATCCCATTGATAATAAGAAATTATTTTATATTGGTTTCACATATAAATTTTTTTATATTAATATTTTGATAAAATAATTATCCATGTAATCCTAACTATAACATAAAAACCTTATGCCATGATTCCATATATTATAGTGAAGACACTCACAAATAGATCCACACTCAATAGTCTTGGGAGATTAACTGATACATCATGAGGATACATATTTTTGGGATCTATCTATCATATAACAACACAAAATAATTAGTCATTTAATTTATTTGATATCATAATTATTATCATAATATTCAAAAATAGAACAATTGTAATTTTCTATATTTTTTGGGCCCATTTAATTTTGAGATTAATATTTTGTAATTGTCAAGGGGATTTTGGAGGTGGTGAATTGAATTGGAGATGATAGTTTATTTGGGATATGTAGGTCATTGAGGGGTTATGTATGTTATACCACGATGGTTTGGCTATAAAAGTTGGTGATATAGATGTCGTTGAGTGATGGTGTAGGGGTTTTGTGTCACAGTTTTATATTTTTGGTGCAATTTTAAGGTATTTTATAGAAAGCCTCTGGGATGAGACTATAGACGTTAAGTCATATATACCATGGTTTTTATTTACCTCTTTTGTTTGGGTTATTCATGGAATGAATTTATTATTCACAACATTTTTATTTGGGGGTTTTATTTTAGTGGTTTTTTGTTGGTGATGTTGTAGTATGGTTAAAAGGGCCCCAACGTGACACAAATTCTATCAAATCAAATTGGGATACTTTCCATGATTTCAATGTGGAGAGATATGGTGAATCATGAGGGATTTTTTTTGAATTCCATGGAATTTTCCCTATCATGGAATGACCATGGTGTTGTTCGTCATACAAATAAGTGTTATTAATGGTAAAAAAATTCTTAAATAGAGTATTATTTTCTCTTAAGTGATGTAAAACTATATTGATTTAATTTGGATATAAACATTTTATGACTAATTCTTGATATCTTAACACTAACTATAATAAAACACATATCACCATGCCAAAATAGATGAATTAGGATTCATAATTATGGTTTTATGTCCTATAATGAGCGTTAAGTAGTGGTTTACATTCCCCAAAACATAAGTCATTCTAGATACACCACTAAATTTTATTGACCAAAAAAATTATCCACACCACAACATTAATTTTAATCTCCATATACATCATTTTAAGAAGAACCATAAAAATTATCATACGAGACTCCTCTGTATATTACCTTTTATAACACAAGAAATCCATACTCTATATTGTATAATTCTTGACTATAACTAATGAAATTAGTATGATCCTTTTATTTTTTATGGTCAAAATACACTGAACATCTAAATTATCAAATTTAAACAGCGTCAAGGATTACTGAACATTACATAAAGATTTAAAGATTTTAAATAGATTATTTTAATGTAGAGACCCCATCCTCATTATCTCGGTGCAAATACATGTTTTAATACATTCTCATACGATACAAAGAATTATATCCCAAATGAACAAATAGTTTAGTATTTCTAGTAACGTTTATACACACATGATTCCCATATGAAATTTGAATATAACAATTACAACATAATTATTTATCCCAATAATATCATTATTATTTATAGAATTTTTTCATATCAATCATAATCATCAGCATTGAGTCCTTGCGAAAGGATCAAATACGGGTGAGATAAAATGTTCGTTAAGGGTTAAGTACATTGAATGATATCATGAATCAATAATAATAATTATCATGGAAGGGTAAATAATATAAAAAAGTCTATTTAAATAACTAGGAATATATCAATTAATATGTAACAGTACATAACTTAAAACACATGCTATTTAAACACCGATAATGAATAATCAATATGGAATGTTACATAACTGAAAACAAAATCCATTTAATCAATTAACTAATAACGAAATGCATCTATAGATAAAATCATTATGAAAATTCTATGGATAATAATTAAATAAATCATAATGAATGGAATTCTTAATTATTGGATGTCATGAATTGAGGAATCATGATACCTATATTGTCAAGACAATTCACAAAACAGTTTAATACTACATGGTACAAACCCTATTAGGTATCGATAAATAAGTTTAGTCTAGCTTACTAATTCTCCTAATCTGACTAAATAATAATCAAGGGGATATATATAACATTCCCCCCAACCATTTATTTCCTTTTCAAATCATTCCATGTATATAAAATGAACTATTTAATTCATAAAAAACACATCTTATCACATAATATCTATATTGAGTAATGAAAAAATAATTTTCAATATTTACCCAGTTGAAAAAATGACATACAATATAGATAACCAAATATAGTAATGATATACAGTTTAAAAAAGTTATATATCCATGAAATATATTTAGACATTTTGGGTACATTTAATATTCAACGACCATTAGAATAAGAACATATCAATGAAAATTTTTTGACTAAAAAATGATGAAAGGAAGTGAATTTAAATATTATATTTAGTAAAAATAATCACAATCCATTTAAAGGGGTAATTTAAATAGAATAAAATAAACTTATCCCCATGGTATTATAAGTAATAATAAGATTTTTTTTGTAGGTGAAATGAAATATCATTAAAATATCATTAAAAAATTCATAAGTAAAAATATAATATTAAATATGAATTGCTATTTTAGAACATTAATCATTTTGAATATAATTTATTTGAAAATCATAATTAATAAAAATCATTTCATGAATATAAGGAAAATATTTCTTTAAAATTATGATTTTAAGCATTATATGTAATCTTTATAGAAATTTAAAAAACAATGTTGATGAATTTTTTAGATTTTCTATATGTTAAAAGATCATTTTCTGTTCAGTGTCAAAATATTTCTAAAGTTTTTTTCTGCGAAAAATTACACGATTCATTTGAAAATAATTAAAATGAAAAAAATTATTAAATATTTCAACAATAATTATTTTTTAAATGTTTAAAAATCTATTTGAAAACTTTTTATAAAACATTTTTTAGAATAAAACAAATTTATAATCGAATAGAGAAATGAATTCAGTTTTTAATATCAACATTTTTTCAATTATTTTATGTACCAAATAGTTGAATTTTTTTAAAATTAATATAAAATAAAATACATAATCAGATTTGTATAATATATTTTGGTTTTATTAGAAATCCATCCCCAAATATGTTTCAATATAAATTTAATAATTATGAACCTTGATGAGAATGTTATAGTAAAATAAACCACTATAATTATCATAAAGTTGATGTTAGAATTAGTCAATGAATAAATTATCTATATAAACTATAAAACCTTAGAGAAATATATAAATAAAACATAATATAAATAAATTTCATTACACTCATAATTATTATATTTTAATGATGATGGATAAGTAATATAACACAATGAAATGAAGTGGAGTTATGAAATTATGTAACACTTTGTATCTATTATGTCAAATCCACATAGATGAAATAATTAAGATTTAAAACTAAAATAAAATGAAAATTTAATTATTCATGGTATTATATGTCAAATGGGATGTATATACATCACATATAAGAAATTTGGTGAAAATCATCACAATGTGATCAATGAAATAAAATTTAGAGGAAATACCTTACCTCATCCTTCCATTTGTACGAATATTAATGTAACTAATGTATAGTGGGTTTTAAAAAGTTTTTAACTTATTAACTAACCATATCGGTATTTATCATATAATATAAGACCCATTTATAACATATTATCAAACATTTTTTAGTAATCATTCATTATTTTAATTAATTCAAGTGTTAGTTACTATTTTTCCTCTTCTGTGTTACTTCATGAATGATCCCGATACTGTGTTTTTTATATATTTAAATCATATCCAGATTAATTATCATGATTTAAATATTATATTAATACATCAACACTACATTTAAGGCCAACCATGAATGTTGGTTTTGGGAAACCATGTGTGTTATGATCATGGAGACAATAGGATATACGTATGCAGTAATAATGTTTCATTTTTTGCATGATCATTAATAAAGTTGGCATGAAAAAATTTCAATTTATATAATTATAATGTTATAAAAAATACCATATAATATTCTTATATATATATAATCTATACAGTTTGTTGGTGAATATAAAGGTACTTCACTTCGTGATGGCGGTAGTCCACACAAACACAAATGATGTTATCATCATTATTTGAGTGCAAATGTGATAATGAAAATGATACATTGTATTTAAATAATGATAAATAATTAATTAATATTATAATAATTTCATTTTTTGCATATAATAATTATATTTATCCTTATTACCTTTCATTTAATTTGTTATTGAAAGACAAATGTCATCGCCTCACGAGGCTGTAGACTGTCGTATACATGAGAGAAGTAATTTTATACCAAATGAAATGAAATGTAAAAATGGAATATATGATTAAATTAATATATAGGTATAATTATGTAATAAATATCATATATATATATATATATATATTGGATCCATCATTATTACCATCCTTTACTGGTTGTAAATGAAAAAATAATGACATCTTCTTGTGATGTTGTTGTCCACTGTATACAAGAAAGATGATTATATAACCCTTTTGATAAAAGTATAGGACGTCAGAAGTCATTGAAATAACAAAAAATTATCAGTGTAAGGAATATAATAATTTTATTATTGAATCATTATTTAAATATAATTGAGGGAATTGGATGAACGTATAAAATAAAACTTCTCGTTGAAGAGAATTAAATCTTCATTGGAATTTCTCATTATGTTTGTACCAAAATCACTACTAGGTCATACATATGAGAAATTTCAGGCATCTATTATTTTAATATTGATTTTAAGAAGTTATTTGGATTGGTTTTTTTCAAACTAAAAGTGTATAAAGGTGTGATGGTGTTAGGATAGGGGTGTTCTTTTATAAGTGGGGTGAGTAGACCACATGATTTTGTTGAAAACATTCAATCATATGTGGGTGGCCATTTTACGCTATTAACTACATATATTAGCCCTCCAGTAAATTAATTATTACCTTAACCATGATAATTTGTAATTCTTATTTTCACACATATTATAAGTAAAAAACTATGATGAATTTATTATAATGTATAAATATATATTTATTCCATAAATAAAAATAATTTTACTAAATTAAATTTTAAAAAAATTATATTTATAATTTAAAACTAATCGAACTGATTCGATAAGAAATCATGTTTTTATTGATTAAATGCTCAAAATAATTCAACGTTTTTGTAAAACAAAAAAATTAAATATGAGTATAATGACCTAAATTAGATTAATTTATATATTATTGATATAATATAACATTTAAATAACCATAAAATAATATATAACATCATAAATTATTTAAACAATAACAAAATTTGAATATAAATTTTTTTATTTTTCATTATTAATTGGAAATTGAAATATTTCATAACAAATCAAACTAATAAAAATTTGAAATTATTATTTTAAAAATGAAGATCATTATACCAAATATGTTTTCTCAAATAGGTGAGAATTAATTTTATATTATGTGTGAAAATCAAAACTAAGACTTTTTAAGTAAAAACATTCAGAAAAAAAGTTATTTACCTCAAAATGAGTATTGTTTTATTTATTACTAATAGATGACCTTATATTTCATTATTTAGATATCAATATTAATACACATTAGTTTTGATTATTTGAAATAACCAATATTTTAAATAATACTATTTTAGAAAAATTTAAACTTAGTGTTCTGTGTAATGGAATGTAAACATAGTGTTGAGTGTAACATGAGTGAAACTCAGTGTATCATATAATGAATCAAATTAAATAGATTTAATTTTCATAAAATTAAATTTATCAAAGAGTTTTGGGTGTTGTATTTTCTTATATTAATGGTTTTTAATGTCATACATGCTATCGAATGCAATGTCATTATATTATAATTTTAGGTTTTTACATTCAATGTTTCTAAAGTGAATTGAAACCTCATAGTTTAAACATGATCTCATAAATCAAAGGTTTTAGTTTTGAAAATAAATTATTGAGAAACATCATTTTAAAATGATTTTATAAAATTTCTTATTAGTATGAGAGGATGGGATATACAAAAGACTAATGGAATAACACATTAATATGTTTCTAGGAAAGATAAAATTGGTGGAAAATTAATAAATGGTTGTGGAAGAGAAGCATAAGTATTTATAGAGAGTGTTTTAGGTTACTGATTACAAGCTTGTGAATGATCATGGAAAATTTATGGGCCTCAAAACAATAAATATATGATCATTTACAACACTATACAACTAACCATATGTGAATGTAGTATGATAACATTTGTGTTTGATGGTGTATTTATTAAAGAGGGGGAATTATTGAACTTTATATAAATATAAGGAAATAGACTTACAAGATACTTTTATATTCAATAAGCACAATTTCATCCTTTAGTTTTTCTTTAAGCAATTTACAATTCATCCCTTACCCTGAGTAAATCATGATCCAATAAATAATTTTTTAGACATGAGGAAATAAAATTCACTTTTTTAGGATCATATGATATGTAAAAGAGTGACTTGTATTTTCAAATGTCATTACCTATTTTCCAAAACCAATATGCTTAGTATAAGTTTGTAAATATAATATATTAATTTTTAAACATAAAATATAACACTATACATAAATTATTAATATTTATTTTTAAAATAAATTAGCAAAAAATAATGAATTACTAACAAGGACATCACCTAGGATAGTGTTAGGATCTAAACCCTTATAATCATTCTGTTAGGGTTTTAATCCATACAACCTTTTTAGACGT
Organism: Viscum album; assembly: GCA_963277665.1. Taxonomy (NCBI): domain Eukaryota; kingdom Viridiplantae; phylum Streptophyta; class Magnoliopsida; order Santalales; family Viscaceae; genus Viscum; species Viscum album. The sequence goes on along the minus strand of OY728132.1, from coordinate 93,487,209 downwards.
GATAGGTTTTCACCCAACATGATGGTTGTCCTTTTCTATAACAGTGTAATTATAATTCCTATAAAATCTACAAAAAATGATCGAGACACTTAAAAAATATATAAATAACCTTTTAACCATGGTTTTTAATACAAACCTTTTATTAAAACATTTAATTATATTATATGACTATTATGAATATTTCATTAATTATAATATTAACCCTAATAGTTATCAATAACTCTAAACATTTTACTATACAATGTAATGTCATTATTCCAAATATCACATTTTCTGTAAATCATATTCTTAACGAATGGTTCATATTCACATAAATGTTTTTCATAAATATATATAATCTTGGGACATTTATAAGATAAAAAATATTAATATATGTTTAAATACATTGAACATATTATTAATCATATACTCCTAAAACCATGATGGTGACCATTTCTCTTATATTAATGACGACACAAATTATTCTTATATTTAACATAACCAATTGATGCTTCATGAGTCATCTATCAAAAATTCCATTGTCAAAATACTTCATATTTTTTTCTTGAATCCCAATACAGAAATACATAGTCAATTTTATTTGAAGATAGTTCTTTACTTGTTCTTATTTATAACCTAGGTAATTCATTATAATTATCATTAAATGTAATTCATAATGTTTTTTATTTAAAATGTGAATTATCATGTGAATATCCATCAAGAGAATCAAATTGGGTTCATAGTAAGGCCCATTAACATGCAACATGTTACAATAAAATCATGTCCAATGCACTATTTGGGGAGGTAATATCCTTATATACATCTATTTCAGAACCAAATAAACTTGTATTAAAGAGAGTTTAATTTATTTCATGGAAAAACACATAATCTCTACCATACCAACACATTTGGTGGTTCCTATAACATTTTCCTTGATGTTTATCAAAGGTATATGTTCCACAGTCCATATTTTACTAATTAGAGTTCATATGATTTCAAAAATAATTTCTCTAATAAAGAATGTAAAAACCTCGACCATAGTAGCCCGCTGATGGAACAAACATTAATAAATTCGAATAATATATGCATAACCTCATCTCGATAGACTAAATAGGTTATTAGTCTTGATAATATTGATACATACAAGATAACCAACATACATTTTAATACAAACATTAGAACATAATATTTCCGAAAAATATCATTATCATTAAATCATAATCATTAATATTAATAATAGTACACTAGATTAAATCCAGGGGAATGGGAACAAAATAACACTGAGATAAAATGCTCTCTAATTGGTATGTATATGTGTAGTTATCATGAATCAATATGAAAAGTATTCATGGAACTGTAATTAAATAAACACACCTTCCATTTTAATGAATGTATAAGGAATAAGAAATATGACAAGTTAAATAAGAGAATAAAAAATTCATTTAAATAATTCTATAATGCATAAACTATGTTGAGTGGTAAGTAATTATAATCGTTTGTCATTTAATCGATAAATTTATAATTAAAGGGATATATAGATAATGTAATTAAAAAAATCTCATTGAATGCAATAACTAAAATATTAATGAAGTAAATGATTAATAAATGACCACAATTATATCATCTAATACAATACAATTAATGTGATGGCCTTTCATAAGATAGTTTAAAACTACTTGGTACAAACCAATTATGTCTAGTCTTCTGATTTCATACATGCTTAATATTTCACCTCATGAGACTACTGGCGCAATAATGGGATATCTATAATCATTCCCAATACATATCTTTTATATACTAATTATTATTCATATAATTATCAATCTTATTGAATTTGAAAATAAATCTCCCTTTGAAAAAAATATCTACATTTTTAAAGAATATATTTTTATAAATATTGACCAAGATAAAAAATATTATCATTTTAGAACAAAATTTGTAAAATAATATATAATTTATGCAATGAACATATCCAATATAAATAATATGCACATTTAGTGTAATGTTAATATCTAAATATCACATGAATGTAAAAATTTCAATGGAATGATATAAACTACAAAACTAAATTATGTAAGTAAATCTCCAATATAAATTTGGTCATGCTAATCATAAACAATACATGGGTATAATATATATGGTATATATAAAACCATTCACTTTTTTATTATATGTAAAATAATTATTTATTTCACTGATGAAATAAAATAAAATATAGTTTATTCTAAATATTTATTTATGAAAATGACCTTTTATTATATAACATCATATTTATAGACATAAACATTTGGAATCTCTTAATCATTAATCAAAAATTAAAAAACATGATTTTAAAAATTATTGGGAAAAAATTATTTAAAAATAAAATTTTTTACATTAGAAATTATTCTTCATAGAAACGATGATAAAGTAAGCAATTAATTCCATACATGTCGTACAAGTTAAAAACAGTCATTTCTCAAAGTAAAAAGTTTTTAAAAGTTCCTTGTTTAGAAAAAGATAAGAATATTTATTTGAAAAATAAAATAATAAGAAGAAATTGTTAATTTCTCTTAATAAATAACTATTAATAGTTTTAATAAATTTGAAATATATTTTTAGAAAATGTTGTTTTAGAAGAAATCAGATTTCATATCATTAAGATAAATGATTTCATATTTTTATAAAAACACTTTAAAATTATTTTAAGTAAAAAATGATAAAATAGGTACTATCACATAAAAATATAATGAATAAAAATATGATTATAATATTATATTTTTTTAATATACAATGATAAAATACATATTTTTTATGGAAATTCACGAATAAACAATCTCGATGAGAATGATATTGTGAAATAAACCCTTACCATGATCGTAACATTGATGTGAGAATTAGTAAATGAAATGATTATTTGAATCAAATATAAAACCTCTTAAAATATTTCTAATAAAAAATATTAAGATTAAATGTATCTACATACACAATAACCTAATATCAATGATGATGAATAAGTAATACAACTCAATGAAAATAAATTGAATAATAAAATTCTTTACCACTTGATAAATATTAATTAAAATAAATAATAATGAAATAATTAATATTTAAAAATAAAATACGATTATAAATGAATAATGTAACTTGTCAAAATTTAAAAATTATGTATATACAACATATAAAATAAATTAGGTTTATAACATCTCAATATACCATAATCAAATAAAACTGAGAAAATTTCTCTTACAACATGTTTGTTTTTGTTGAAAATAATTTTACATCATGTATAGTTGCTTTAAACATTTTATTACACTATAATATAACCATATTAATATTTAAAATATCATAAATCATCATTTTATATATTCTTATCATGAGTTCATTAAAAATATCTTACTAATTTCATATATGTGTCCAAATTTTCTTGTTTCTCATGAATGTTTCATAATGAAGGATCAAGTTCATTTTCATACTGTATTGATTTATCACCTAACGAATAATATTTCTGACATAATTATGATATCATTATTCATTTATACTTTTATCTCAAATCAGGATAGATCATTTTATTAAATGAAGAATGTTATTATCTTTAAGATGGTTAGTCGTAAATATGCATGACTATCATTTCAATTTGTTAGTGAACATTATAGAAAAGAAGAAATTAATATATTATAAATAAATAATGATAATTATATCATTAATATCCTAATATATTATCGTATATTTTATCTGTGCTGAGTGGTGAGGATTAGAGAGCCACATCACTTCATGACGACGGTAGTCCATGTATATACAAATGATGTAATAATATTTATATGAGTGAAAAGTTAAGAAATAAAATGATATAATATCCTCAAATATTTAAAAATATGTAATTAATACCCTATATATGTTATTCATATAACATATAATCATTATATGTATTCATAAAAAACATCCAGGTAATGGGGTTTTGATGAATTAATCACATCACTTTGGGAGACGGTTGGCAGCCTAACACATAATACATGTTATCATAAAGCTAAAGAATGTAATGTAACATTTTATATATGTATAAGGCCCCAACCTTAATCATTACAAAATCTTGGGTTTTGTCAATTATTTTTCATTAATTCTCATCGATGTTCTTTTCTAGTTTAGTGATTTAGAGAATTAGGTCATAACTTTTGCATAACTACTTGAATATTACGAGTACAAACATCAACTCACTATAAATTTTCTCATAAAACAAAAAATATTTAAAATGAAACACGACATCATTTAATTTTTTAACATGATAATTTTTTTTATCCTAAACTAGTCTTGATTTTTTTTAATCATGTTAGAAACATTTCAAAATATGGGATGTGCATAAAGATCCCAGTGTGGAATATATAATGTCTATATATTTTTAGTCTTTTCAAAAGATGAAAACCATGAAAACAATTTCATTTCTTTTAATCATTATTAATTAAGCAATAATTATATCATCATTTTGTCATAATTATATTAATTTATATATTTTATATAAATTATAAATAAAATATCATGATATTTTAAATCATTTTATCATTCTGAAAACTATTTATAGTCAATGTGATCAATTATATAACCCCATATAAAAAATGTTTTATATTAAAATACATGTTTATGTTATATTTTTATCTACTATAAATTAATTCAAATAAATTGACATTTTCACACCCAAGTGGCTCAAAGGGGTCCCAAAATCGACCCAAGGATTCCCATGATTGGAAAAATATCATCAAATGGGATTATGAAATGTGTATGAATGGTTATTATTATTATAAAATTATTTTATTACCCTTATTACCCAGATATACCATTTTACCATGGTAGATAAACTAATAACTGAAGTTACTATTCACAATGCCCAAAAATAAAAGGTGCCTATTTACATAATTTGAACATTATGATTCAAAATATTTAATATATTGTTCCAAAATTAAAACACATAATTTTCAGAAATTTGTTTGAAATACAATCCAATCATCAAAACCAAAAAAAGCAGTTTTTACGATGAAAAATCTATCAACAGATTAATGTGTGTTTACATACAATTTAAGAGAGAAATTACTTACAAGGAACAAAATTCAAAATAAATGATAAATAAATAATCCAATTAATATTTAAGTAAATTAAACTGAAAATATATCTGAATAAATCAATTATTTCAAAATATAGTTTTGAATTAAAATGCTGTATTTTTCCCTTATTCGTTAAAGAAACATCATCCTATAGTAACCAAAAATTAAACCAATGTAAATTTTTATTCCTCTTTTAATTGAAATAAGGTTATTTTTCAAAATATATCATATAAAAAATCATGATTTATGAAGGGTTCTCCATCAAAAGGTGATAATACTAAATTTTAGAAAAAATACTTCTTCTATTTGAAAAAATTATATTTGTTCATATATTATATCTATAAAACATATAAGATGAATTTAAAAAATTACTTTTAATATTACATATATTATTCATTAATTAAAAACCCATAAAATTGATAGGATTTTATAATTACAATTAGTTTCTTTAAAAGGAGTTTTCAGAAAAACACATCCTTTATTTTAAATTGCTTTTTATTTATCTTTATAATAAATTTGGTAACTAATAAATCATTGTTTAATGATGTGTAAACCATATTTTAAAATTTATTTGACATGATTAATTCCCTCCACTAGAACTACATGATTTTATCTACCATTTAAAATAATAATTATATTATTTATTATTTTCCAGTATAACTCAATGTTGGGTGAAATGTAACATTTCAGAGAGAAATATTGTTGTGTGCTGAGTATGCTATTAGAAAAAGAATCCTATTTAATGAAATTTTAGCATCTTATTCATAAAAATTAATTGAAATGAAAAAGTATTATTCTATAAAAAACTCCTTTGTTACATCATTCCCCCCCTTTGGAAATTTTTTCCACTCAATTTTAAAATTTGGCTCGGAAACATCATTTAGTATCACACATCTAAAAAAGTGTCAATAAATATATCACTATAAAATAAAGAAAGAGAATTAAAAATGGTTAATAAATTTAACACATTGTTGGATTCCATGATGGAAAACATGGATATGGAAGAAAAAATATGTGTCATGTACTGATGAGAAGAAATATAAAACCTGATCATGAGAATGTTGAAAACCATAAAACCATAAACTTATGTTGAGTAAAATGATATTTGATATATCACTAGGGAAATTAAATGGAATATTTTTTATGATAATTTTCAAAATTTCTAGTAATTAATTTAGGCTATTGTTTATGAACATAAAGAAATATACATACTTTTCATGTAATGTTTCATCCTTTAATAAATATCTACAAAATCTCTAGTTTTATCCAAATGATGATTATTTAAGATGACGTGGTCACCCCTGAAGCTCTATAATAAATATCTAGAGAATCTCATAATCCTCTAATGATGGAAAATATATTCTCCCTATCATTATATAGTAACCAAAAACTAAAATTGTTAGTACAAGATCAGATAATCCCTAAAAAGGTTATTCATTTTTTTAAATAAATACTAATCCCAATATCCAAAATTCATAAAAAAAAATATAAAAGTTCAACGAACAACATTTAATACATAAAATTCCTAAAAATTTCTCAAAATAATCCATCTAATATTAAAAACACAAACATAGAAGTATTTGATCATCGTAACATTTATCTGCAAATAACATCGACTACTTTTAAAGACTCATACTTAAAAGTAATTAACCTAAAAAAATTTTATCCATTATATGCTAATCATTTACATAAATAAAACAAATATCCATAGGTCTACAATAAAAACATATATTATTCCAAAATATTATTTCATCCATTACTCCACAAATTAAATCCCATAGTATTTTATTTTCATTAAGAATAATGTTTTCTCAAAAGAGAGAAAGTCTTCTAAAATAAATTTAATCACATAATAACCAAAAAATGTTCCTAAACTAATGATATACATTTAATAAATCAAAATAAACATAATATTTATCTAAATAATTAGTTAAACTAAAGAAAATAAGGCACACTACCCAAGGGATTCACATATGCCATTGGTAGGCAATCTGCCTTGGTCACCCTTTGGTTATAAGTTCGATTCCCACAACCTTGCCAGACCGATGGGTTTCCACTCTTCACATGGGTTTTCCTTTTCTTAAAACTCTATAATTCAAAAAACATTCCCAAAATGAGAAAAAATTTCAAAAATAACCATAAAATATTTTAACCTCAAATGTTATTTCATACCTCACATTTTTCATCTCAAATAATAAGAACCCATAATTTCCTCAAATTTGTGGATCATATAAACCCTAATATTAATTTATAACTATATCCCCAAAATAATAGATAATTCTTCATCAATTATCTTTCTTATAAAATAAACTAAAGTGTTACAAATACTATAAACCTTACAAAGGTATCCCATCATTAATATATTTAAAAATATTATCATTTATAGATCCAACATAACTGTTCTTTGCCTATAATTTAGACAACTTATTCATAAAAAATTTTAGATGATCCTTTATCCATGTTTTCCATATTCGTATTCTATACATATCTCCTACATAAATAACATTTATAATGTCCTAATATTTTAAAAATGTCAAAACATGATCTTGGAAATAATACAAACCATTCAGTGGTCATTTTTAGTTTCTTCATCATCAATTGGAAGGGAATTATGTGTTGGTAATCATATATTTGTTTGTTCCTACTAATAACATTCCCAAACCATCTTCTTAGGACCTCTATTTTCATAATGACCATGCAAAACACATTTAAAAAAATCAATTGATCCATCAAAAATAACAACATTACCTTTCTTAGATCCAACTGAACGCTTCATTTTTTCATGAAAGTTTATGGATTTATGACCTTAATTTCTACATCTATATCATCTTCCCATCCCATTGAAGAATTTCCCTAGGTGTTTTTCCACAACCTTGACACATTGGTTTTTAAATATACATACCTCTTAGACTACTACCTTAACATCCATAGTGAATATTTTCTCACATATATGATGCAATAGAAAAATGACTAAGGTTTTAGAGGTCCTTAATGAATATAGATAGTTGGTTTGGAATAATGACATGTGTTTTCATTGTAGTTACCATTTCATTTAGTCTCTTATACAGAAAACCACCACCATTTTCTTCACATTTAGTATTAAATTGGTTCCTGCAAGATCCATACATTTACTAAAACCAAAAAGGGTGATGTGAGTATATTAGTAAAACTATAATATACAATCTTTTGAGGAGGTTAAATAATAAGATATACATATTCATGTTATCTTAATCTCAATCAATTTATCTAATATAAAAAAGAGTCTATATAATATTCCAGAAACTATGTATATATAAAACATGTCACTTATGATTAAATTACACCCTAACCTCTAATTTTATCTAAACCATCCTCTAATACCAGCTATAAAGACCCAACCATAATAATTACTTAATCTGGAGTTAAGTAAATAATTTGACTTTAATTCACATGAAGGATATTTCCATGTTTTTATCATTAGATAATTAGGTCATAAATAATATATAAACCCTTAAATATTACAATTAGACTCTTCTACTCACAATCCATTTTTTTCTTAAAACAAAATCTCTTTTAAATGAATCATGACATTATTTTAGGATTTAACAACATAACATTTCTGTGTTCCCATTTAGGGAAATTTTCTTCTTTATATCAGGTGAATAACATTTCAAAACATGGGATGATAATAAAATATCAATAAGAGATCCATATTTAATGAAATGGTTAATTTTTATAAAATATGTAAACCGTGAAAACATTTAAATAAAGTAATAATGATCAACTTTTAGAAGTATGAAAAACTCTTCATTGAATATAAGTTCATTTATTAACCTTTTTGTAAAAATAGATACCATAATTCCCATTAAAAGAAGAATATAAAATATAATGGTAACATGGGACATAATCATACTAAAATGGAATAACCATATGGTTGACTACCACATATATCACTAAATGTAATAGCCATACAACATACTTCAATACCCAATGCATTAGAGGTTATAATTTAACCACACATCCTTAGATTATCACGGAACCACCTGTCATTTGGTTTATCACATTACCACCCATCATTGGTTAATTACATAATCACTCATTAAATTAACCTAATCATTATGAAATCATAAGACCTAAAATATTGAAAATTTCAATATTTCACAAATAAAATTCTATTTTACATCAAAATAAATCATTTGATGATATTTAAATACTAAATTTTTCTCCAAAACCATTTTCAATATAAAAAAATCCAAAAATTTAATATGGGAATTGTTTTTCTTTTAAAAATATCATGGCTTATAGAGGAATCCAAATATCAAAAAACTATTATGACAGTGGAGAGGTTGTTGTCATAACATACATTAAAAACATTATTTTTATTGATTATTATAACAAATCACATAAAAATGATTCAAAATGAATGAAAGTTAATTTGAAAAGGTTTTATTAAACTCCGAATAAAATAAATATGGGTATATTATTGAAATATTCTTCATTAAAATGAGATTGAGACAAAGTCCTTTATCTTGAGTCTGACTCGTCACATATGTTCTTTTTTCCTTTGTGAATAATAATATAAAATTAATTTATACTTTAAATAGATCCTTTTTCATGTTTATTATACCTTTTATATCACTATTTTCAATGTTATAAAGAATACATAATTAGTTAAGATAATATCTGTCGTTTTTATTGATATTCAGTATATACTAAAAAATGAACCTGTTTTGTTATAAATTGTACATGTATTAAAAATTATATCATCTACATAATTACATTCATGATTTAAATATAATAATTACTTAGTATATATGTATTTATAATTGTCCATAATATTTATAGATAATAAATGAAATGCACCATTCATAGAGATGGTATGTTGTAGGTACACATGAACTCTACATTAATTTCCTTTTATTATTTAAATAATAATATTAAAATGAAATATTATAATACCATTATTATATATATGTCATTTATGTATTATATATTTAATAAAAGAAATCCTATTTGTGTTTCATGTATAGCTTGAATGAGTCATATTACGTTGAGGGGGCATTTGTCCACACTTACTGAAATGAAATAATCGTTTTTACAAATCATGGATAGCATACTGTTGGGTAGTAAATAAAAATTACAGAAGTATAGTTACAATATAAATAATATATATATAATATATAAATAAATTTCCACTATAATTGCCCCCATGATAGTTGGTAGGGGAAAATGGATCAATCATCATATCGTGATGCAGTTGTTCACCGTACAGAGAAACAATATATTAGTAACTATTAGATGGAGGTGTGCATATGTGTAGATAGAATAATTATCATAACAACCTCTTATTAAATTTAATATACCATTTTTATTATGTAATAAATGAATAAATAAGATAACAGGGAGTGGATAATGAGAATAAAGAAAATGAACTTGAGAGAAGACATTGCCTCTAAATCAGTTAACATTTTTTAACATGACCCAAAAGGATTTCTTGAATGGATTTATTCCCTAGGTATGTCTTCTAGAAAAAATAGAGGAAATTTTGGAGTTTATTTTTCTGAATTTGGATGAGCTAAGGGGCTGGAGTGGTGTGAGTTATGTTGGTAGAGGTGGCGGCTTTTATAAGAGGGATGATGGGTACTTAATGAAAGTCTAGAAAAATTGATATACTATAAATTCAATTTAGATTTAAAATGTTTCGAAACTAATTTAATTGTATTATAATATGATTTGGGTTTCAATACCCATAATAAAATATATTTTAGGCACATCTAGAATGTTTTTTATCCTAATATTTATAGTTTAACCCATATTTTACCCTTTGGAATCTTACTGTGAGATCCTGGTTTTTATACATTGTGGGTTAATGTAATTAACGTTTCATGTCAAAAGTCCCAAAAAAAGTCATTTATGAAATATTTGGACATTTATTAACAATTATTTAACTCATTTATTTTTAGGGATTTAATATTATTTAATAAAAAATTTAATATTTTTTTTATGATTTACGTCAATTTTGGACAAGGTTTATACATAACTTTTATAAAAATTCATAACTTACTTACCTAAAAACAAAGGAATTAAATAAAATATAAAATGTAAATATATGCAACAAAATTCTTGAATGAAATAAAAATAACCAAATTAGATTTAATTTAACATTTATAATATCATTAATTTGAATCCATTATTAATGAAGAAATCACTGAAACATCATTGTGTCATAATTACATTTAATTATTTTATGCTTAAAAAATATTAATAAAACATCAGGATGTAGGAAATTATTTTATATTTATAATTACCACTTATAGTCAAAGAGATCAATTATATAACCTCATATATATATTTTTAGTAAACAAAATATATTTATGATTTATGTTTTATTACATTAAATTAATTCTTATAAAATGTCATTTTAACACCCTAGTGGCTCAATGGGGTCCCAAAATAGTCCCATGGATGCCAAAGTTTGTAAATATATAATAAAATCTTATTAGGACACATTTTATTGTAGTTTAATATTATTATAATATTATTTTGTTACCCTTATTTTCTATATTTACCTTTTAACCATGGTAAATAAAATAATTATTGAAGTACTATTCATAATGTAAAAAAATAAAAATGTACCTATATACAGAATTTGGAACTTCTGAATCAAAATATGGCATCCATTTTTCCAAATTCAAAACATAGTAGTTTCAGAAATAAATTTAATATTAAATCCTATTTTCAAAACCAAACAGCCGGGTTTTAGGAAATAAAATCTATCCAAAGATTGACAAGTGAATATATCCCATTTAAAAGCTACATTACAGTCAATAACAAAATTTGTAAGAAATGATAAAAACATAATTCAATTACTCTTTAAAACAAATTAAAATGAGAATCTAGCCGAATACATTAATTAGATGAAAAGGTTTTTTTGATTTAAAATGCATTATTGTTTCACTATTCATTAAAAATGAAATGTTTCAGGAAAAAATAAAAAATTTAACCAATATAAATTTAGATTACCAAATCAATAAGAGAATTTAATTTCTCAAATATAACCTATAAACCTGAAAAAAAATAAAATGATTTTTCTATCAAAAGGATGTAAAAATACCTTTTTAGAAAAATACATCTTTTTTCTGAAAATAATCAAATTGTTATTATATCATACTAGATAACATAAAAGATGAATTTAAAACATTATATTTAATATATAACATATATATTCCATCAAAAAAAAATCCATAATGAGTGATTTTATTTTATAAAAAATTATTATCTTTCAAATAGGTTTTCCTAAAAACACAACCTTAATATTCCATTTCATTTTATTTCCTTTTCTAATGAATTCTGTAACCAATGAATAGTAATTTAAAATTTTGAAAACCATATTTCAAAATTTATTTGATAATATTAATTCCCACTATTCCAATATGTATGATATAACATCAATTTAAAATAATAATTTTAATACTTTATTATATTTCGGTACAACTCAATATTCTACGCATTATATGATTTCGAAGAAACCTATTGCATGCGGTTGAGTATGATATTTGAAAAAGTGCCCCCTTTAACGTAAAATATACATCTTATTCATAAATATTAATATAAAGCAAAAAATTATTATTCTATAAATACATGGGTCATTATATATGATATAATTAATACATAGGTATATTAATATTATTGATATCATGTATACACTAAGGATCTATCATCATACCCAAAAGAGAAATTTGTTAATGGAAAAAAGGAAGATATCTGTTAATTAGGTGTTAGTCCCCCATACACATGAATAATAATTTTTGACCAATATGATGGAAGTGAAGGTGGGTTTAGGTCATGAACATAATATGTAAAATATATCAGTATATTTATGGTACTTTTTTAATTATATCATCATGGTATTAAAGGAATACTGTGTGGTGTAGGAAAAAATTAAATAAAAACAATCGTTGAAGAACATTAAATTATCTTCGAGTATCCTCCATATGTTTTCGCAAACCGACTTACTATGTTGGATTTATTATAAAACTAAGGAATCTAAGATGATGATATGAATGTTTTTATGTGTTTCAGGAAGGTATTTTTTGAACCAAAAAGGAGGGATGGTGTGAAATATAGTGTAGAGTGGGTGGCCTTTTATTAGAGGAGTGAGTGGAACACATATAAATTTATAAAAGATTCAATTACACCCACTATTTTATCAGTCAAGAAGCCTAAAAATGTTCCATTAAAAAAATAAGTTATAAGCTTGAAATATATAAAAAACATGGGTGTTTTATAAGTTTTTATTTCATTTTAACACTTATATTTTTTTAACCCTAATGAAATCCATTCTCACCTCAGCGAAGATAATTATTTTGTAACATTTTAACTATTAATTTTGATAAAAAATATTATAAACATTTAATAATTAATAAATTAATAGTATTCCAAATATTTGTCCCATTTTTTAAATTAAATTTAAAGATGTGGAAAATTTTAATTTAATATTAATATCATAGACGCGATATGAAAACTGGTATTAAAGAGAAAATGTTCAAAAGTGTACAATTTATTTATATCAAAATGAAATGATAAATTTATTCAACAAAGAAAACTGGATACAATGATATATATATGGAATAATTTTAATTCCAAATATAAATAAATTATATTATAAATGTTTTTAATAATTTTACTAAAAAAAATTTCAATTAAAATTTTGTTTTTTTACAAGTCATCAAAAAATGAGATATTTATAAAAAATAAAAACCTATGACTATGAAAATTTTGATTTAATTAATTTATAAAAGAGTCAAAATTTATTTTAAAATATTTTAAAAAATTGTAAATAATTAATTTTAATCGATATGAACAAAGCACAATTAAACGATTATATAGAAAAATAATGTTTATTATAGAAAAAAACTCTTTTTCTTATAAATGATTAATTTATTATTAGTAATCGATAAAAACCATATATTTCAAAATTTAGTAATTATTATTCATACCCACGAATTAAATTGCTTGCTTATAATTATTATATTAAAAAGTTATGTTTTTATAATATATCACATCTCTATTAAACTCGGTTTTTTGTGTAACATATGGAAAACTATATGATTCATATAACACCATCTAAGCCTAATCTTTAATTCTATGAAATACACTAAAGATATTGAAATAATTTTAAATTAAATATATTCTGAAGTCTAATGGTGTTATATTTTATTCTAATGTTTATGTTTTCTGTCATACATGAAATTTTTTTTTTTCTAATTTTATAATTTTTGGGTGTTACATTTAGATCCATTGGAATTCTACAACATCAATAATAACAAGATAATATGTTCACCAATGTGATCAATTTCTATTTATGTGAATATTAATTTTATATATTCTTTATCCTTCTATAATTTGAATTAAAAATTAATACTTAATCACCCTATTCTAATTTTTTTATTATATCATTGAGATCATTATATTCTTTGAGGGTAATGAGACCAAGAGAAAATGAGATTGGTTCATAGAAATCACCTCATCATACTCTTTATATTAATTTGGTTACTATTATCATTATGATAAGGGATAATATATTAATATATATTTCCATTAACATTTCAACGGACTATTCTATTGACTTATTCTATATATTATTTTAAATAGATTATTAATTTTGGTTTCAATTTCATTTTATTTCTTAAAAAGAAAGAGATAATCCTGTTTTATGGATATTATTTAATAAATGGTACTGTTACATTAAATCCATTATAGATTGTGTTGGGAGATTTCAGGGTACCTTTGAGTACTATATCGTTAATAATTTTCCAACTATCTCCTCTCATTAAATTCCTACATTTTAAATTATCTTTGTCCATAATGTTTGCATTAAATTGTTTAATTTAATAATTAATGCATAATCAAATAGTTTTTTCATTATATAAACCCTTCAACTTTTATTTTTCATATATCTTAATTGATTCTCTCTATTTTAATTTCATTATATTTTAAATTTATTATTGTTATTTTAGTTTGGTTCATTTATTTATTTCATTAATAATTTATAAATAGGTTTTCATAATTGAATGATTTTCCTTTAGCTTTTTTAAATAGAGATTCAGCCGACAATCATCCAATTAAACCTATATCTGACATATATTTTATAATAAGGAATTTTTTTTAATAACAGAGCAATCAAATTGATTCAAAATTCATAATTTTAAAATCATTAACTAGTCCCCCAATCAGAGAACTCGTTTTTAAAATTATTTTTTCAAACACTCAAAGTGGGCCCAAAGAATATAAATTAGGCAATGCTTCATTATTTATGGTTCTAAATATACTTATTTTAATTATATAATTGTATATATTCTTATATATATTGGATATCAGATTTATATGATTGTAATGTGTGGATATATTATTTTATCTAGAAAATTTAAGAAATTCCAACCCTAATGATATTTCTAATCTTGTATTTGGTGTTAAATATATAATATATTCCCATTATTTTGACAATTTTTTTAATATAAAACCCAACACAAAATGGAAATTATTTTATTTAACAAAAAATAAAGGATATGATGCTAAATGTAATATTATATACATGTATAATAAAAAATATTGAGAGTTCATTCATCCTAATAATTATTTCATTTATTTGTTTAATATATTTATTAATAATTTTAATAGTCAAATACCTCTTGGTGACTAACTTTCTATATAATATTGGATCAAGAATATACACTTCATTTTATCAAAATCTTGGGCAAAAAATTTCCATGTGACCCATGAATATAATTTTGTTATGATCATACATGTCGAAGAACTCATAGGTTCTCTCATTACAATGATATTACAGTGAATATAATAGTTTAAAAGGGATAATTAGTTTAATGAAACCAAAATAATAATTTTATTTAATATAAAAAATTAGGAAATTTTCAGGACTGGCTCCGATATTTCCTTTTCTACAAATATTATAGAAAATTTAAATATAATGAAGAGATAGTCATAAAAAATAAAATTTAAAATTCAAGAATTTGAGATAAAAATATTTGGTTTCAAATATAAGAGCAACATAAATATTGATTTTCCCATGATGAAGAATTTTTTTGAAGACATGAATCAAAGTAAGAATACACTATATATTTCAATATTTAGTACTGGTGGGGACTCCATTTCTACATAAAAATAATGAAATTAATGTCCTAAGTGTCTCATGACACATGTTATTGAAGGAGATGTGATTTTTTTTAAGTATCACTCTCCCTGAGATTCATACTCATACTCTTATACTTCTTCTACTACCATTAAATAATGATGATCATTGTAATGATAAAAATGAACATCAAAATGACTTTGGTAATATTATTTTTAAATTAAAATATATTAAAAAACATAATCATGTAGTTTTTTTAAAAAAAATAATTTTAAATAAAATTATTATTTCATATTGAAATTAAAATAAGAAAAAACTGTTGAAAATTATCCATTTCAATTTAGAAATATTCAAAATAATATTTTTTGGTTATACCCATGGTGATTATGATTTAAACTACCCATTTGTTTATCAATGATATCTATAAAAAACCAATCATTTGTATTTTATTAAAATATTATTTTCCAAAACAAATATCAATATTTTACTTTAGAATTTAATTTATAAAAATAAAATTCTGATATTATTTCAAGAATGTTGATCATCTAGTTAATTAATTATATTTTGAAAATTATAGATATTATAGATATATAATAATTCATATTTATTTCTTATTTTAGAAAGGAAACAAATCATTAAAAAAATTATGTTCTAATATCTCAATTTGTATATATTAGTTGATTTTTTTCCTCAATCGCAATACTCATTACGTCTTCAAAAAGGACCAAAACTCTAGGTAATAAATGTCATATTTTATTAATATTTTATAGAAAAATAAAAAACCAAAAAAACATACATTGTATATGAATACTATGTACTCAATAAATATTTATGGGTACCCTTCAAAATTTATTCACTATATATATTTTGATAGAGGAAACATCACATTTGAGGAAAATTATTAACGTAAATTTATTTTTATAGGTACAATTGATTTACAACAATACTCTTGATAAAAAATTATTAGATATATTATTGATGCATAATATACTATTTATTAAGAAATTATACTGTACATGTTTAAAAATTACTTTTAGAAATTTTTTTAAACATTTCAATTCAAAATTATAACAATTATTTAGCCCAAAAAGTTTCCATATTATTTGTATTATAAATTTTAAATATATAATAATTCCAAATTTTATTTGTTTTATTGAACATGATTATGATTACTCTTTTTATAATCGTCTCATTGTTCAATATTATATTAATTTTATTTTCAAAATATACAACAACCAACTTGTATCATATTAAATAAACATTTATATAAAGGTAACTTATTTTATAATCCTTTCAAACTGGCAATAAAAACATTTCATCCTTCAACTTAAAATCAGTTTTACTCTTCTGAATCATTATAATTAAATAATATTGAAAATAATGTGTTAAGTCATGTTTATAGTATCAAAGTTAAAAATTAATGAATCTTTTTAACCATTGGAATTATTATATATAATTGGGTATTCATCTTAGTTCATAATAACGAGTCTTGTATTTTCATTGTAAAATTTTTTAAGTAATGTAATAAAATACGATGACTATAAACTAAATTACCAAATATGTAACCATGATAAATAAATTTAAAACAAAATCTTTGATTAGTGTTTTACTTCACATGTTTTACATTACAACTTTTAATCTCCTAGAACTCCTAAATAAAATATATTTTCTGGAATATAATATAGGGCCTTCTATCAAATTTAAACTATTATATTAAAAAACTATTTCACTCCTTAATAATTTCGGTCCAAGGTGGTTGATGAATCATTATTTAACATTAATAATATCATTATAAGATCCATATTAGGAAAACCCATTTATAAAAATTTTAAATAAAAAATAAAATGTTTTATTCATTAGATTTTTCAATTATATATGCATTCTAGTTAATACAAAGGTTTATATTTTCATGATTGACCCTAAATTTGATAATGGATTATTCATTTGGTACTTTCAATCATGTAAATACTTAAATGTCTTTAATAAATTTTTCAAAACCCCAAATTATTCAATATACATAAAATTCCATGAGAATCATCCTAAACCACATCCACAATTTAATGATGATGTTTGAAAACAAAGTTTGACCTGTACAAAACCACAATATTATAATTTAATGGAAGATTATATAGAAACATGGGCTCTCTGTTTCCAATTTCATAATGTTAATACATATATATTCCTGGTGATAATGTTATCATATAATTATATTCAAATTATAATGCTCAATGGTTGATATTATATGATAATAAACATAATTATTTTCTCAATAATCTTTAACCTCATTCCCATAATGACATTATTAATGAGGAATGTTGGATAGATTCCATACATGATATTTGAACCATTTTTATTGGAAAATTTTTTGTTATATTTTTGAATGTCCAGGTAGTCATTCTATAATTATAACCATTAATGTTTTTTTATTCATACATAAAAATAAAATAAATACTACATATAATAAGTCTCTCAATATTTATAAATGATAAATTGAATAAAAATATACTGATTATAGTGAAATATTTAATTGACATTCTCAATAAGATTCCATTATAATCATGTTTTAATTAATAGATCATTTTATTTTTAAACTATATTATATTGATATAGAAAGATATTTTTAATTGATTTTACATCATGATTATTTCTAAAAACCAACCAAATAGTTCTGAAAACCCTAAATTTCCCCAAATTATATTCTAGTTTACTAATTATAAATATAGTTCAAAACAATTACCTCATGTTTGGATTGATATGTCAAATAAATTTAATTTATCAAACGATTTAAATTAATTAAAATCTTAATACGAAAAATTTTTAAATTCCAATTTGAAATGATTTAGTAATTATTAAAAATTATAATAATCTTGTTTTTTATCTCAACTAAATATGCTCACTCCAATGGGTTTTCTTTTTAATCAATAATGATTATGAAATGTATTTAGTTGGAGAACATAAATTCTATATTGGTTGTAAAAATTCCCCAAATTCAAATGAATCATTTTTTTTGAAAATTTCATTTACAAATGAAATTATTAATACATTTTATTCATAGATCATGATATAAATATTTTAAAACAGAAGATTAATAAATTAATATTAAAATGATTATTGTTGTTAAATTGGATGAATTTTTTTTATCAATGTATGATTGAGAGATTACTTTAATATACTATGACTCATCTTAAAATCATATTCATTCATTGTATTTATGGTGATTTTTAATTTAATCCAATGGAATCACATTTACACTCTTTAAAATTAATTTTAGGTTCTTTAAAATGAACAAATAATTTTGTTTTTATCCCATTGAAAAATATTCGAAAAATAATTGTTTTCTTATAAAATATTTTTTATTATTTCATATATAATTGAAAATTACTTTTGGTACATGTGATATACTTGGAAAATCATTTAGCTTTTGGAGTGTCAAAAAAATTAAAAGTTGTTTCTCTTTATACGTCATTGATTCTAGTATTTTTTGACTTACTATGATCGATTATAAATCAAATTTTTTTTAATTTATTAGGTGATAATAATATGGATTATGAAATGATCAAAGAAGATATTCTACCTTTTTCAAAGTCAATTAAAAATTTCTAAATTTTTTTTCAAATGATTTATTTGTTTATTTTAAATATATTTTGAAATGTTTTGGATTTAAATAACATTTCATATAAATTTTATTTTCATTTTATCTTTAACATTTTATTTGATCCCATATTTTAAAAAAAATCATGTTTTTAGACTATTTTTCAAATAGTAATTTCATTTCATTTGAAATTTTATTAATGATGAAAATTATAGAAATAATTTATTTCAATTTTTTAAAAAATACTTGAATCAATAAAATTTATCACTTTTAATTGGAATGAATAATTATATATATTTTTGATTAGTGTAATAAAATTTATTATAAGACAATCCATTTTAGTAATTATCTCTAAGGGGGATGTTTATAGTTTGAGGAGAAGTGTTTTCTATAAAATATAATCCTGAGAATTGTTTCTTTAAAGGATATGAAAATATCAGTATTATAAAAACTCATTATTATTATTACATTATTTTATATAATTATTATTAATATTTAATTGACCATAAAAAATGTTTTATGAGTGTTCCATCCCTGATATTTTAATTCTATGGTCTGAAACACAACAAAAGTGTTTAAGGTTTTATCGTAAATGGTGTAAAAATAGATTGATGTTGTTGGGATAGATCAATTTTGGGAGTGATTATTGAAGTTATAACAAGTAATATTGATCAAAACATAATAGAACATTATATAACAAGTGTAACACCCCATATTTGGTTAATCTAATATTTCAAATTAATTTATTATTTTTGGTAAATTGAATTTCATGCAACATCGAAAAAATTAATATTAAATATATTAAATAACTATGATTGGCTTGTGTTATACTCGATTCCATGATAATTTATAAATAAACAAAATATATAGGTCATAATTATATATACATAACTTTTATTTGAGCTTACATTTCATGAAATGATGACTATCCTCGATGTCTTGTGTAACATACAAGGTCGAGTGTTACCCAACAAAAATATATTAGAAATAATATTAATAAATAAACTAGCTATTAATATATATTTTCTGAATATTATTACATATCATATGAAAATATTTTCTTTTCTATAATATAAAATGAAATAATTTGATTCAAATTATTTAGAAATGAATATAAGAACTCAATGAATATAATTTGAGTCTTTTCATAAAAAAAAGTCCTTATGCTCACACGGTTATTTTAATCCTAAAAATTTAAATTAATTTAAATTAATAAATAATTTTAATTTGATATATATTTTATATATCCAATTAATTTTTTAATATTCTTCAAATAGATTATATTGTCATAATTTAAATGTTATCCCAATTTAACACATAAACGCCAATATTTTATTAAGGTAGTTTTATAGCATTTTAATGGTGAACTTATTTCAAATTTAAATTAAGGGAATTATATAAATATTAAAATTAAAAATAAACATAAATAATGAAATAAAATAATATAAATTATTTTAGGGGGAATTGTTTGTAATTAGTTATGATTTTCATTTCTCAATGAATAGTAAAATTACTAAATTTTAATTCAAAAATGCATTCATATATAATTTATTTATAAAGATAAATTATATTTTAAGAAGGATATAAAGTTTAATTTTGTGATTTTTTTAAAAATACATCCAATTTAGATTATTTTAACATATTTCAAATTGAAATTAACTATTAAAACATAGAAATCTTTTGAACATTTTTTAATTAAAAACCAACATTGTCATTTTTTTACTGGATTATATTTAAATTAATTTCCACCACTTATATATTTTATATTTATAAAAATGTATTCCATATATTTAATTAGAAGAATATATATCATATAAAAATGTAGATACATTTTTTGACAAAAAAAATAATTGAAGTGAATAAAATTAATTACACCGATTAATGTTAAAATAAGCTTAATAAGGGTCTAAACCATATTAATAATGCCCAAAATTACCTATAAACTTGTCCCAAATCCATTGAAAATCCCAATTAAGATCCTATATTCCCTATTTAATTTTTTTTACAATTATTGTATCCACATTCAATGAAAAATATAGATGTTGTATCCTATTTCCAAAATATTACAAGATTGCCACTCCTCTATTATAAAAAGACTCATCTCCTCCCACTTCCTCCCAAAAATATAGACACTTTTTCTTGACAAAACTATTCATAAATAGCTCTCCTACATCCCTAACTCTCTCCTTTAATCCTCTATTTTTATATAATCCTTACAAGGAATCCATTTGGTGCAAATCAAAACGAGTTACCCAAATTAGAGGTAACAAAATCTACCGAAATACTTTATATTATTTTCAATATAAAGACCCTAAAATATTATTTCTAATTTAATTTATAAAAAATGTATAGTAAATATACTAGGATATTTTTATGGAATGGGTTGGAATTAAAATTACACAAACTTCAATCTAATGAGTAAGAAATATATTGTTTATGTGTAAGACGAACTAACGCCTCACTAAAAGATGAGTTTTGATTCTTACATTACAGCCAATCATTATAGAGGTTATGATGGAAACTATAATTATATTTCTTATATATTCTATTTATTATTTCATTATATTACTTTAATTCATTTACAACACATATCATTATACATTCCATTTTTTGTTTAATATGATAATTTTGTATGGGGATGTGTGGACTACCACCCCCTCAAAATGATGTGATTAATTGATACACTACATTGAATGTAATAATTATGGTTTTTGTGAATATATATGATATAAAAATTATACAATAAAAATAAAATATGTACATATATATAAATATAATTCTTTTTCTTTTTTTATTAACATGACATTTAAATGGTAATAGCGTTCATCCATACATATGTCGTACCCTCTCCATTAATTGAGTATTATGTTTCATTCATCTATATTATATAGATTATTATAATAAAAATAAACTTATTATAAATTTAATTTAAATAATGGTTTATATTTTTCAATTATGATATAATTATATGTACCAATGATATAACAAAATAAAAAAATATATGAAAAACAAATAGCATATTACCTGATGTGAAGATTTAACATAGAATTGTAAACAAGAAGGTAATATAAATCCATAATGAGAAATATGGTTTTAAATATAAAATTATTTTTCTGTGATATATTTTTTTGAATTTTAATTTTATTAAACATGATGTTCGAATGAGTATGACAAGATCCATGACACATGGTAAGTGAATTTCATCTCACTCTTTATTTCTGTGAGATACATGCCATATTCACATCTAACTTATTATATGTGGTGTATATAATGCCCATGAATGTATTAATTTCCTATTATACTTATATATACTCATATTTACATAACAATGTTTTGATATTTCTATCATGGGGAATATGTATCAAATGTTATCATATCAGTTATGTAATTTTTTTCGCAATTTTCCACCATTGAGCCACATGTCATGTATTACAACTATATTATTTTATGAGCGGGATAAACTAATTTTTTCATGTTATGACATGATTATACTTTTTTAATTATATTTTATGCTCTATTTAAAATGAATTTTTTATATAGGTAGTATGATTCAAAGTTACCATGTGGAAAGAGTTAATTTAAACAATGACATCATTTATCAAGATTATTTACGATAATTTTCTCTTTTATAAAATATTATGATACATGTTTTCAATAAAACTCATGAAATTTCATCTTATATGGTTACTCTTGATGTATTCAGGCATTTATACCACTTATTGACTTTTTTAGTTATGATAATTAATGAAATTTAGTTCTGAAAATATTAACAAACCCATATCTTTAGTGAGAAATTTGAGTTCCTTCAAAACAAAGATTTCAGAAATGGATTACATGAATATTCTAGTAATCTATTATGATCATTTAATAAAATTATTAACCTTTATTTATATTAATTTTTTTAAGGAATCTTCTTGTCTTTTTTACAGTAAGGAATTTTTTCAACATTTTTCCATAAAAATGAATATTTTATTACCTTGTATAACATGTAAGAATTTACCTATAATCCTTTCTTTAAATCATCCATTTCATGTTTAAAATGATATATTTTAAAAAAATGTTTTCAATGATATTTTTTAACAATTTTTCTAAAATCATTTCATTATTATTTTATATTTCTTATGGAAAATTGTTTTCAAGGTGTTTTCAATCTTTCACTATCAGTATTCAAGTATATTTTTGTGAATATGGTCCTTAAAATGATATGTGTTTTAAAATATATTTTCAAAATAAAAAATGATATTTTACACTATAGATGATTTTTAAGGATATTTTTAAATTATTTTCCAAATAAGATGTAATCAGGTGGTGTAACTCATGAATTTCTACATAATAATCCAAATGTTCCGTTATTATTATTACATGGACTAGTTTATGTTTTAGGTAATGATGGTTAAAAAATATGTTTCCCTTTCAGGGGTTATATTATTATGAATCTAATTTCTTTTGAAGCTTTATAAATTGATGAAATCATTTTTAAAACTGTCACTTTTCTACAAGTTAAGATATGATTACATGTTTATGATTCTCATTTCATTTCATGTTTTATGATATGACTGTTACTGATTCTTATTGAACAATTATGTATGATTTCATAATGATATGGGTGGGACCTCTATCTTACACCATTCCAATAGGTAAATATTTATATCTCATGATATATATATGTATTGAACAAGGAGTGATCTCAATTCAGTATTATAAATCTAGAATAGGGAGTGAACTCAGTTCAGTAATGCAGGACTAGAACAAGGAGTGCACCCGATTTAGTAAAAGAATTTTCTCCATGGAAGTGATTCCATTAAAACTATGGAAATAATGGTATATTATTGAGTGTTTTAAAAATTTCCATGTTTTATTCCTACATTATATTGTCATAGATTATGTCCATTATTTTATTCGGATTCATTTCTTATCAACTATCATGATTTATTCCATGATTCAGGTCTATTGTGTTTGATATGAATGGTTTGATGTTTAATTATTTTTATCATGTTCTCATACTCGGTGTCTCATGTTTATATTTACATGTCACCCTTGTTTCCCCTTACTGAGTATCTAATAACAACCAAAATAATGTTTCATTCCATCTGTTATAAATATAAGTATTATTTATGATGTTTTTAAGATGGTTTCTAATTATAAAGATCATATTTGATGATTATATATATTACATATGTACCAATGTTTTTCTTTCCATGTTTCCAAAGGAAATAATCTAATATGGTATTAGTGTAACATCCTACATAAATAATGAATATGAAATGTTCAAATATATTAATATTTTTGAATAAAATATTAATATTACTTTAAAGGGGATGCTATGTTAGATGGAGTACCCAATACGCAACAACAAGTTTCATTGAAATATTACGTTTCACACTAATAATTTAATATTATTATTTTAAATTGTAGTTAATGGCTAGTAGTAGTAGTGGAATGAATGAACAAAACTAACTACAAAATGATTATATATGTTTTTTAAATATTTTAACAATTAACCAATAAATTATATAGGCCTAAAATTCGAATGAATCTAATTTTGAGCATAAGTATTCTAATATTCCTTAAAAAGACGATTAACCACCTTTTGATGGAGAAACCATTTCAATATAATTTTTACCAATATTATATGTTAAATTTTTCCAAAATTAAATCCTTCTTTAGAATTGGGAAATCAAAATTTTCTTTAAATAAATTTTTGTTATTTTTCTGATAAAGTTCATTTTTTAATGAATAATGAAAATGCTGTATTTTAAGTCAAAACCTCCTTTTAATATAATTTATTTATATATTTAGATTATATTATTAATTATTTTTAAAGTGTGGTTAAAATATATTTTTACAATTTATTCAAATGGTGGTCATTGAAATTAATTTCACATTGAAATTTGACATAATCAACTGTCAATCATTTGATAGATATTGTTTCTTAAAAACACACTATTTGTTCTGACATCAGGAATTAATTATAAAATTTATTAATTAAACTTATATGTTTTGAATTTGGTAAAATGGAAATAATTTTTTAAATTGTAATATCAAATTTACTTTGGTTAAATTTTTGGTATTTTTCTGAAAAATGTTATTTTTTAATGAATAGTGAAAAACACTGCATTTTACTTCAAAACTGCTTTTACATCTAATTTAATTGTATAGTTAGAATGTTCTTTTAACTAGTTGTAAAATGTAATTGACTTTTTTTATCAATTAATACAATTTTCTTCATTGGAATTAATATCACTTTTCAATTGGATGTAAAAACTTGTCAATCTATTGCTAAATTATACTTCTTAAAAACTCGTATTTGGTTGTGACAAAGGGAATTATTTTTAAATTAATTACTTCAAATTATGTGTTTGGAATTTGGTAAAATGGATTACATATTTGGAATCAGAGTATCCAAATTGTGTAATTAAGACTCTTTTGTTTTTTTGACATCATGAATAGTAACAACGGTAATTATCTTTAATTATCATGATTAATTAGTAATTGAGTAGTTAAGGGTAATAATATAATATAATAATTCATTAAAATTACCCAAAAATGTGTCTAAATCCAATTTATTGAGTAATGACCGACCACAGGAAGCTTTTTACCAAACTTGAGGGCCCATTGAGTCACATGGGTGAGATAGTGACATTTATGACATTATTTTTAAAAAGAAGAGAAATACAACAGTGTTTTGTATATCCTAAGTAAAACAATTTTAATTTTTCCAACATAAATGATATATTAGATTATAAATCGTCATTTTAAATATAAATATATTTCCTACATAATTATTTTTTAAAAAAAATTATAGATTAAATAAATAAATTTATTTATGACACCATGATGATGCAGTGATTACCTCATTAATGAAGGATTTAAATAAAATGATAAGATAAGGTGAAATATAAGACATAAACTTGTAGAAAACGTATTTTATGTGTTTAATTCGAACCCTTTTCACCTTATCCTAGAAATATATCATTTTGGGTCCTTTAAAATCCAAAAAACATTTTATAATGAAGAAACATTTCAAGACTTTCCAAAAGTGACCCTCATCCCTCTTAAAAAAGACCCCCACCTCTACCCCCTTACCCACACCTCTCAAGCCCTTGTAACATCCAACCTCTGACCATATTATATCTCCCCATCCCTCTCACACTCCTAGAAGCTTCCCTTTGGCCAGAAGTCATTCCATTGAATCCTTTGGCTCAAATCAAAAAGTGTAACCCGATTTAGAGGTAATGTCTTCTCTCTAGTTTCTTTATTTTATTTTCCTTCTTTACTCACCAATATATTCTTACTATTTGATCCCATAATAACCCTAGTATTCTATATATACTAGGATGTTTTTATGTTATGTATTGTAACTATACTTACACACACCTTCATCTAATGCTTATAGAACAGACTGTTTCTGGGGGTGGCGAATTACTACCTCACGAAAAGATTATAGTTCAATCTTCTTTTAACACCTCTCATGGTGGCCATTATGATGGCACTAAATTGTGATATGTTATTAATATTGTAATATGTTCTTATATATCATTATTTCTATACATTTTATGTCCATGTGACGAGATACCATATTTATCTCTCATCAACTCATTTTATGAATTTTAAAGTGACGCCGTTAGGATATCGAATTTTTGTAAGGGAACTTGTTAACCCAATTTCAATTCATTGGAAAAAACCTCTACTTCTTTATTATGTTGTACAATGAATATGTGTGGATTACTTATGATTTTTATACACTTAATATCCTCTTATATTGGGTGTATTTATATTTTTCACACATAATTATGTAATTTATTTATCCTTAATCTAAGGATACCGTCTTTGTAAAGTACATGGTCTCAATCTCATTTAATTATTACATATTTTTATTTCTACATGAAATTATTTTATAAGGTGTATAAACCCCTTTTTAATTTTTATTTCATTCAAAAGAAATAATTTTAAAAGAGGTGTTTTACTAAATAACAAAAGGAATGTTTTTATCTTACGTATGCGACGACAATGACTTCTCCGCCTCCGTGACCATTATTGATTGTCGACATCCTCTACAAGCCATAATTATTTTAATTGAAAAATAAATACAATATTTTACATTTCATTTATTTTGGTATTTAATATGGTTTTGATATTTTTTTTATAAAAATGTGTTGTATTGATATCATGTGATTGGAATGTGGAAAATGTTATTTTTCCTTTACAAATGTTTTATGTGTTTAGAATTTGTTATGGTTCATATGCTTTGTTTATGAAATTGGGTAGTTTCATGATGAAATAAGGGCGGGTGAGCCCAAGATATCACTCAAATGCACTAGGTAACAAGAAGGAGTTAAATGCTAAGGTTTTTTGAAGTGATTTAGGGAATATACTGTGATGGGTATTCCAAATATGACCATGAGGGTTACTCACTATGTAAGAATGTTATGAATGCATCAAGTTACCTTTATGTATTATGATTTCTATGAGTTTATTCATAAATCATATGATTTCATGAGTTATGATAAATGAAAAATGTTATGTATATATTGATGATCTAATGTTTTCATTCTTTGTGTATCCCTTACTAAGCTTTTTATGCTAATCCCATGTTTTTGAAATATTTTTCAAAGGAAATAAATCTAAATAGGGTCAAGGATGGGATATATGAAATTTCATTCTGTCTAAAACATGGAACCAGACATGACTCTTTTGTTTACTATTTTTATTTTGTGAAAAAATGGAAACTGATTAGATTTGTCTATATTTTAATGATTTAAATGTAATAGTTATGTCCTAATTTACTAAAACTGTAAACCTGAAAAAAAACAACAATGTGAATTATTCATTTAATTCATGATTATGTAATGTTTTATGGTCGGGTCCTCATATTTGGTATCAATGGATGGTTTAGATAAATTTAGAGGTTAGGGTATTCTTTATGATATGTGACATTAACATAATGGTTAGGACTTCAGACAGATTCGTATTTTTTTGGATAAAGTGAATGAGTTTAAGATAACATGAATAATTAAGTCATAGTATTATATGATTATTTTACTGATAAAATAACACAAACCTTATTGGTTTTAGTAAATGGATGGATCTAGCAGGCACCAAAGTAACAGTAGATGTGAAGAAAAGTGTGACGGTTTTCCGAACGAGCAACTAAATGATATTGGAGGTGCAATGAGAACTCTTGTGGTTATTATCAACAATCTATCTGGAGTCATGATTGACCACATGAACCTTAGTGATTTTTATAAGGCATCATATATCCAAGAAACAAATCCCTACGAAATTTATTGTAATAATTATAAAGGTAATTGTGTTAGAAAACCTATGTTTCCAAGACGTGGAATGAAACACCTAGGAAAATGTTTCAAAGGGATAGAAAGATGTTGTAGATGTGGAAATGAAGGTCATAAACAAAGAACCTTTCACTGAAAAAGGAAGCATCTAGTAGACTCTTAGAAAGGGAATGAAGTTCTTTCTGAAAGATCACTTGAATGTTTTAAATGTGGTGTTCATGGTGATTATGCAAACACATGTCCTACGAAGAAGTTTTGGGAATGGGATCACCAAGATTGTACAAATATTTTTTTACCAATACCTAATTCCATTATGATTGAGGATGAAGAAAATTATAATGACCAATGAAGGTTATATATTATTTCTTAACATATATTTTCCTATTATTGAATCTTAGGATATGATTCATGATTATATTTGTAGGATAGAAGTATTTCAGAATAAGTTGGAAAGGAATGGTTAATGGATCATGAATAATTTTGATTGAGTAAGGAGTCAACATATAAGTAATTCAAGGGTTATGGTAGATTTTAGGATGTTTAAATGCTTAAAAGTTTTTAGGCTCATTTGATGATGGGATTACATTAGAAGAATTTTTATAATATGTGTAACCCTGATGATTGATATATGAAAATTTAATTCAAGGAATAATTATCTTCTCTTTTGTGGATATAGTTATATAGAACCTTTTGGGATTATATGATCCTTGAATTTGATGCAATTACCGGTTAAAACATTTTGGGATGAAAAACAAATGTTATTATATAACCTTTGTGGTTAAAATATTTGATTTTTATTTTTGTTGAGTTTATCTCTTTTTGGGTAATGTTATAAAATAATATAGTTTTCTTAAAATGGACAACATGAAGACCGTGTGACAACCCATCGCGTCGGAAGAAGCTGCGGGAATCGAACCCAAAACCAAAGTGAGACTGGTATTTATAATCTACCATTGGGCTACGTGAAGTCCCTGATTAGTATGACTTATTACTTTTAGTTATATGATTTTTTCAATCAAGAATAAGTTGATTTTGGGTTATCTATGGAAATTATTAACCTATAATAGAGGATATGTGATTAGTATAATTACTTTTCTATTTGAGACTTTAAGAGTAAATGATGTTATTTGGATATAAATGTTATGATTTACCATGGAAGACTATGTGATTAAATCCTTCAATGATTTGGGATTCATTCTTCGTATATATTATTTTGATGAATTTTAATGGAAATTATGAATTGAATGGACTTTGATAAACTTTAGGTTTTTTTGGAAAATTTATAGAGATTATGAGTAGTTTTCCTTTTTGTGAAAGATTATCCTTTTTGGCGATTATCTAATATTGTACTAACAATTTTGGTTTAGGATAAGATCAAATGACATGGGAAATATATAGTTAATATTTTAGGGATTATGTTATTATATCAAAGTTCATTTTAGCGCTCTTAATGCAAACATTTCATCCTGAATAATCATCATTTGGAAAAAATATGAGTTTCTGTTAGAAATCGAGTAAAAGATGAAAGTATACATGAAAAGTGAGTAAATTTCCTTATGTTTTAGTTAAGCTCATAAATAAATTCTTTTATGAAAAGTAACTTAAAACAAAAATATTTTCTGTTAACTATTCCTACTAGGGAATCAAATACCATTTAACCCATCACAAGTTTGTGATTTTCTGGTTGTTATCGTTCTCCTAGACAAGCTTTCTATCACTCTCCATCCGAACTTGAAACATTTTTTTCTCATCCATATCCATTTTTTATTACATGGAATCCTAGTATGGGTTAACTTTGGTGAACTTTGTACTTCCCTTTCTTTCTTTTAATTTTATTGTTTTACCAGACTCTTTTTCTTATGTAGGACTTTCAATAATGTTTCTGAGCCCAATTTTAAAATTTTGAGGACGCAAATCACAAAAGTGGGGAATGATATAACATCCTATGTAAATAATGAATATGAAATGTTCATATATATTAATATTTGTGAATAAAATATTAATATTGCTTTAAAGGGGATTCTATGTTCGATGGCATACCAAATACGCAACAATGAGTTTCTTTGAAATCCTACATTGAACACTAATAATATAATAATATTATTTTAAATATTAGTTAACGCCTAGCCATTGTAATGGAGGGAATTAACAGAACTAACTTCAAAAATATTTTATATTTTTGTTAAATATTTTAACAATTACCCAATAAATTATAGATTCTTAAAAAGCTAATTAATCCAATTTTGAGCATAAATATTCTAATATTATTTAAAAGTTCGATTAACCTCTTTTGATGGAGAACCCATTTTAAATATAATTGTTTTCAATTTAATATGTTATATTTGACAAAAATAAATTCCTTCTTTAGAATCCGGGTATCAAAATTTACTTTTGGTTAATGTTAGTTATTTTTCTGATAATTTTCATTTTTTAATGAATAGTGAAAATAATGTATTTTAATTCCAAAAATCTATTTAATATAATTTATTAATATGGTTATATTGTCTTTTTAATTGGTTTTAAAGTGTGGTTAAAATATTTTTTAACCATTTAATCCAATGGTGGTCATTGGAATTAATTTCACATTGAAATTAGACATAAATAAGTGTCAATATTTTGTTAGATATTGTTTCTAAAAAACATGCTATTTGTTTTGACAGTGGGAATTTATAATAAAATTAATTAATTAAAGTTATATTTTTGAGTTTGTTGATATGGAAATCATTTTTGAATTTGGAATATGATTTGTACTTTGGATAAATTTTTGGTATTTTTCTGACAAATGTTCATTTTTAATGAATAGTAAAAAAATACCGCATTTTACTTCAAAACTGCTTTTTCATATAATTTAATTATATACTTATAATGTCCTATTAATTGGGTTTAATGTGTAATTGAATTATGTATTTATCAATAAATACAATTTTGTTCATTGGAAGTAATTTCACTTTTCAATTGGATGTAAAAAAATGTCAATCTTTTGATAAAATTTGCTTCTTAAAAACCTGTCATTGTTTGTAACAACGAGAATTATTTTTAAATTATTTACTGAAATTTATATGTTTGGAATTTGGTAAAAATGGATTACATATTTGGAATTAGAAGGTCCAAATTGTGTAATTATGATTCTTTTTTTTGGACATTATGAATTGTAACGACAGTAATCATCATTAGTTATCATGATTAATTAGTAATCCGGTAGTTAAGGGTAATAAAATAATATCATAATAAAATACAATGACCCAAACATGTGTCAATATCCTATTTTTTGATTCATTGACGACCATGGTAATCTTTTTACCAAACATGAGGGCCCATGGAGTCACATGGTTGTGATAGTGACATTTAGAACATTATTTTTAAAAAGAAGAGAAATATAACAAAGGTTTGTATATCCTAAGTAATTTTTTTTAACATTTTCTACCTAAATTATCTCATAGTATATAAATAGTAATTGGAAATTTAAAAAATTTTCCTACATAATGATATTATTTTTATAATTTGTAGACCATAAATAAATAAATTGTTTTATGACACCTTGATGATGCAGTGATTATCTCATTAATGAACGATTTAAATAAATTGAAAATATAAGGTAAAATATAAACCATAAACATTTATAAAATTTATTTTATGGATATATTTCGAACAATTATCAACTTATCCTAAATATATATTAGTGTGGGACCTTTATAATCCGAATACCATTTTATAATAAAGTAATATTTCAAGACTTTCCAAAAGTGACCCTCCACCCTCTTCTAAAAGGCCCCCACCTCTACCCCTTACCATACCTCTCAAGCCTTGTATAGTAAAAAAACTACTCATATTGTCTCTTCACATCCGTCTATAACTCATAGTATTTTCACTTTGTGAAGAAGTCCCTCCAAGTAAGCATTTGGCTCAAATCAAAAAGAGTTAACCGATTTAGAGGTAATGTCTTCTCTCGAGATTCATTCTTTTATTTTCCTTCTTAACTCACCAAATTCTTTATAGTATTTGATACCATAATAACACCAGTATCCTAAATATACTAGGATTTATTTATGATAAGGATTTTACCTACACATACACACACCTTTGTCTAATGGTTAATGAACGTACTGTTTTTGTTGGTGGCGAATTACTACCTCATGAAATGATGATTGTTCAATCTTTTTTTCACACCTCTCATGGTGTCTATTCTGATGGAAATGTAATTATATATTATATTTATTATATTTATGTCCACTCAATGCTTCTGTATTTTATATTAAAGACATACCTTTATGCTTTTCATGTTGTGAAAATTTGATAATTTCATATGAGGAACTGTGGATAACCGCCCCCTCAAGTGATGTAACTCATTCATGCCAAACATGGAATTTATAAATAATGTAATTAATGAACTAATGTTACTTATATAACAAATATATTATACTTTAATTATAATATTTCTATGTCTAATATAGTTTTAAATCCCTTAATATGACAAAAAAATGAAAGTAGCGTCCATGCATACGTACGACCTACTGTCTCCATGGATGATACATTTCATTTCATATATCTAAACATTATGGAATATTATTAAATACATATATAATGAATATATATGATATTTAAATCAAGAAAACCATTCCGGAGATGATGTACTTATAACTACATTGACAATTCTCTTCAAACATGTTCATTGTTAACTCATGTACAGAACATCGACAAAATGTATGATATGAACTCACATAATTAACTAATTATTATAACAAGATAGAATGTGATATTTATTTTATAATAAAAATTAATGAAAGTACGTAAGAAATTAAAATTTTGACCAATGTTTATTATTCAGGAATTTATGAAATGAACAAGACATGTCAGACATGAGGTAAGGGGATTTCTTATCTCACTTTTAATTCTGTGAAATTTCCATTGTTCGACAATTATTTATTTCTTGTGGTGTATTTTGTACTTATATTTTATATATTTTATCATTATTCTATTTATATTCATGTAATTCTGTGATTCATTTGGTTCTTATTATCTTTTTTTCGTACGACTTGATTTACTACTACGAGGTAAGGGGTTTTTATCTCATCTTTTATTCCCGTGAGATTCATGCTATATTTTCCACTATCTACTTTGAGTGGTGTATATAATTCCCATTATTATAATCTTTGTGTAATATAATTTCGTCTATGGGTATTTACATCAACATTGTATAGTACTTCTTTCATGGGGTGTATGTTTCGAAAGTTACCCAAATCGGTAAGGGAACCTTTCACCATCATCTTTTTCAAAGAATTCTTTTTGTAAGGTAATTTAATTTACATATTCTGAATTCTGGGATATTTTATTATATATAATTATTTAATTAACTTTTATGGCCAAGTTATGAGATACCCTTTTTATCCCTCATCGACTCATTTTCGGAATTTTAATGTGACGTTGTTAGGCTGTCGAATTTCTGTAAAGGAACTTCTTAACGAAATTTCAATTCTTTGGGTTAAACCTCTACTTCTTGATTATGTCATACTATGAATATGTGTGGATTACATATGACTCTTTTACACTTAATATCCACTTATATTGGGTGCATTTATATTTTTCACACATAATAATTTAATTGACTTATCATTAATGTAAGGATATCGTCTTTGTACGTGACTTCATATCAATCTCCTTCCATTAAGGCATCTTTTGATTTCTACATGACATTATTTAATATGATGTATAAAACCCTTTTTACTTTCATATCATTCAAAATGATTCTTTTTACATGAAGTGTTTTACTAAACGACAAAATGAATGTTTTTTTCTTGCGTATACAGTGACAATGACATTTCTACCGTCCTGACCATTAATGATTGTCGGCTTCCTCTACATGCCATAATGTTTTTATTGAAAATAAAATAAAATATTTTACTTTTCATTTATTTTGGCATTGAAATTATTTTTGATATTTTTTTTATTATAACAATTGTTGTATTGATATCATGTGATTGGAATGTGGAAAATGTTAGTTTTCCTTTATGAATGTAATATGTGTAATGAATATGTTATGGTTATTGGGAATCGTGTATGAAATTCATGTGGTTCCATGATAAACTAAGGGCAGGTGATCCAAAGATAGCTCTCCAATTCATTAGATAACGTAAATGAGTTAAATGCAATGGTTTCTCCATTGAGATTTAAAAAATATAATGTGATGGGTATTCAAAACTCAACCATGAGGGTTACTCCCTACGTAAGAATGTTTTGAATTAATGAATTTACCAATATGTCTTATGATTTCTATGAGTTATTAATAAATGTTATGATTTCATGAGGTATTTTAAAAGGCTTATGTTATGTATATATTGATGATATAATTTTATCTTTCTTTGTTTATCCATTTATACGATTTTTATACTCATCCCATGTTTTGGAAATGTTTTTCACAGGACATAAAGTGGAATAGAGTCAAGGATGGGATCAAGGAAATGTAATTCATTCTAAAACATAGAACTAGACATGAATATTTTGATCAATAGTTTTTATTTTCTGAAAAAAATGGAAACTGAGTAGTTGTGTCTACTTTGTAACCATTGAGATGTAATAGTTATGTCCTCATTATCTAATACTCTAAACTTAAATGATCCTCAATGTGAATTATTAATTTAATTCATGAATATGTAATGTTTTAAGGCTGAGTCCTAATACATAGTGTGTCTATTTTTATTATATATTATATATTCCACAAAAGATATATAATGTTATTTTATGTAAAGATGACTTTATTATTGTTGGAATTATATCATTTTTCTAGTTATCTTTTGGAAACTATTATGATAAAACTATAGTGAGAACTATATGGACATTTCTAATGATAAGTATTAGAAAAAGGAATAATAAGAAATTTTCCCGGAATTTTTAAAAATGATAGAGTGGGTGATTTCTAGAAATATATCCCTATTTTTATAATAAAACTGGATTGGGATACAGCACATTTTTTCCGATGGGTAACAAATTTTACCAGATGTCACCATCATAACTTAGGGTGATCCAGTACATGATGAAAATACACTCGATGCACCTAGTTTTACACTCTTGAGGGATATTATTTGGATATTCAAAAAAACATAATGAACCATTATTAAAGATTTTAATAGAACATGATAATGAATAACACAGGATAAACCTATTGTAACAGGTATGTTTTCATGATTTATACAACTTATAAGTACCTTTTCATGATTATGTGTTTTTCCTATGTGATTAATTTTTATCAGCATGTGTTTTCTTGTTTTAGTTAATATATTGAACTAGAAAGAACATTTTTAACATTGAAAGTTTCAGATTTGGAATCTATGGGAAATATAAATATTGATTTCCCAAGTGGGAATTGAATAAAGAGAACATGGAAAATGGTTTGAATATTGGTGACATTTCTAAATATAATGATACCAAAAAGGACATATGAATGGTATATGATGTTTTATAGTATTTTTTACATTAATCATAAGATCTATTAAATTGAGGTTGTGTGACCTTAATACATGATTCATATGATATATTCAATGAAAAATGTATTAAGTAATAAATTCATGAATCCATATTAATGGTTGAAGAATAATTTTGGATGAATTAAGTTTTTATGTTTTGTGATTCCAAGATTATGTTATAAAAATCATGTAATATATATGTATTTTTAACATATAATTTCAATATGTATTGAAAAGTACATGTTTATTTGTAATTAATACATAAAAAATTAAAACTTTATTTAAGAAATGTCAACACACTATGTGATCAAGATGTTGAGAAAATTTTATTTCTCTTGGATAAAGATATTTCTGGTTTGGATAATGTAAATTGGATAACACTAATTAACCCGTATTTGATTATTTATTTATTAAAAATATGATCTATGTCATCATAGATGATTTTTATAGCTTCTTGGATTCATTGAATATATCTAGCAACTTATTGAATACTGAAGAGTTCATGTTTCCGTATAGTATTTAATATAATTACGGTTATTTATATATTTCAAGATAATATATGATGATAGAATTCACATGTTTTTAATGTGAAAAAATAAGGATACATTAAGATATATGTGGTATTAATGTGAAGTTTCTTTTTCAAAATTTATTATAATTTTTTTATTTTTCATATTTTTGAAGGGTTATAAGGATAAAAATTTATGGAATGATTAAGTTATAGATCAGATGAAGTTAGTAAGATTAATGTGTCTCTCAAAATATGGTGATTTATTTATATTGGAAAGCCTATTCAAATTATTCTGTATTGATGACAACTGATGAAACATGGGATGTCATATCCTGGAACTCGTGATTTGTTTGTACTTTAGGAATAAAAAATCCACCTTTCTTCTTTAGGAAAATATTCTAAGTGGATCAACTAACCATAAATGGTGACATTGTCCTGAAATAATGAATGAATAAATTTTAATGAAAATTATTTAACTTTATAAAATAGGATCTTGAAACCTATTATGTTATCCTTGTACCTCTGTCTTCTATTAATAAAATGGCCCCTTAGTTCATCCCTGATTTATGGCTTTGTGATTGCCAAATTTCTCCAGACCTGGTTCTCTACCACTCTCTATCAAAACATGATGGCTATTGTAAGAACCCGGATCTTCGTTTCAGGTATGTCTTTCCTTTTCTAGAGTATTTGAGAATTTTTGGAGTTTCTGGAAATTTTTGAAGTGCACGCCGTGTAATTTTTGAGTACACACCGTGTACTCTTCTCCGGCTAGAAGTTGTGTAGTGGTCGTGCTCGAGCCACACACCCGGTGTGTAGGGTTGATGTGGAGGCCGATTTTGGCGGAGTACGGAAAGACCAACTACACGCCGTGTACTTTATAAATACACGCCGTGACCTTTTTTTCACTAAACGAATCAGGGTCTCACCAAATTGTGATAATAATATTCTTTTAGGTCTGGTTCGTCCAAGAATGACCCGTACAGACAGATCTTCCTTGAGCTCCCACCTCTCTATACATTCTCTGATTTGAGCACTGTCAAATGCGTTGGAAGCCCAGTGGTGAGTTCTTCATTCTTCGTGAGCCTTTTTTCCAATTCTTCCTCTTTCTCAAGTTATCTAAGGTTGAACTTTTTGTGTGTTTGGTCAGATCTAAGACATTATAGGGGGAATTATCCATTTTGGTTCATGTATATCGATCTCCTAGGATCGAGATAGGTTGTTTTTGCCTTATCATTCAATGTCTATGAGTTTTATGTGAAAATTCCACCAATAACCGTGAACGGGGTATTGCGGGTTTACCATTTTCCCTCATCGTTTTCTTGCATTGCATGTATGCTTGTGTAGAGGTAAATTGACCTTGTTATAGAATAATTTTTTGTTCTTGGAAGTATTTTTCCCTTGCTTTGTTATGTTTATGACCTTTGGGTCTCGTTTTCCTTTGGATCATACAACTGTTTTCATGCCTTGCAGTTATAGGTTGAAGTGAAATTCATGACATGATTTTTTCCTTGTATACTATTTAGCGAATTAGATCAATAGGTGTACTTTTGTTAGATAAGTACCACTATAGGTGAACTTTGGCCTTATAGCATTATTATGCAAATATTGGCACGAGGCTGAGAGAGCCTGGTGTTTTAGACTGTAAGGGATAGATAGTGTGAGCTTCCCAGAGAGTCTTAGATATTACAGAATACAGAGGGGATGGACCGAGTGAAATCCTAGAGAGTCTTGGATTTTATAGACTATAGGAGGGTACACCGAGTGAGCTTCCTCATAGAGTCTTACCATGTTTGAATCTCTTTATGAACCTTCCCAAGCTAGAGGGGGAATTGACCGAGTGAGCTTCCTCAGAGAGCTTGTGGTATACCTAAGGCTATTGGAGGAATTGACCGATATAGCTTCCTCATAGAGTCTCTAGACCTTAGGGATAAGAGGGGTAGACCACGTGATCTTCCTCAAGGGAGTCAATGAATAACCTAGACTATAAGGGGAATTGACCGAGTGAGCTTCCCCAGAGAGCCTCATAATTTCGTATGACCAATCCAGAGGGGTTAGGCTGAGTGAACTGCCCAGAGGGTTGTTGTACATCTTGGATAGGACCTGAGGGGATGGCTGCGAGTACATCCAGAGGGTTTCCAACTTATTAGTTTTTTGTTTCACTACTGTTGATTTGTTGTGGATTGATTGCTGCTATGTGTCATCCTGGTTTACTACTTACTGTTTACTACCTACTGTTTGTTGTTCCTTGTTTCTATTTACTGCTTATTGTACATTTACCTACCACATACTCTATGACTGTTAGGAATAGATCTTCGTGTGAATTCCTACTGGGATTTTACCTCACACCCTTTTTGGACCATGCTTTTGGGCCCAAGAAGACTATGTTGTTCTATGTATAGACAAGGGCAATCACCCTTCGACTTCGGGAACATGATTTCCTAGAATGGGAGAGCATGCGATCAAGCTTCAGCTTGCGATGCGGAGGAGATGTTTACTTTTCTTTTGTACTTGTTTTAGTAATCTAGTGTCTTCCAGCATTGTGACTTTTTTGGCTGCTTTCCCAGTTATGTATCATGCATCATTTAATATATACATATGTGCTCCAGTTGATAATTTAGTCTTCTGCTGTTATGTTGTTGGTTATTACTACTTCCGCTATTACATGTTTATTTATCTTCCGTTGTGTACTCTTCCAATAAGGGAATAGTTTCCCCACTATCACACCCAACTCCATCGCTGCTAGTCAGCATCCTCTTGCATTTTGGGAAATGCTCTTGAGGCCATGTGACCAACTGGGTATGGGGCGCCTCTAGGTGGATTCTGGAACTGGGATGTTACAGAGTGGTATCAGAGGAATTCTTTTCTCTTTCATTACTATTTGGATACATTAGCCAGGGATAGGATAGATTCCATACTTGGTAATATTTTGTGCCCATGATTAGCTTACCCATTTATAGGGAAAAGCCATACTACCTCGCTTATTGCAGTTTTATGGTCTTTAGATTTTTACGGTTGATATGATTTCACCTATAGTGTTTCACATGCTTTGTACTGTTATTGTTTTGATATTACGGTTCTATTTCTCTCACAACCTGATTAGATGAGGGTATGTCATCTCATGCATCAGATAGGAACTTGTATAAATCACATTCCATGAATTCTTGCCATGCCATTTAGGGTGCATTAGCGATTGCATGCTGTTGTGATAGACGTTGTGTAGATTATGCATGCTGTTGTGATAAATGATTAATAGAATCTCTGCTGCTTGTTATAAATTTTTTTGAATTGTACGTTGTTTAAATGAATGCCAAATTTTGATTCTTGAGTTGTTATAGGCCCTCTAAAATAGGAAATTGGTGGATCGTGATCATGTTTCCTCTTGTACATGACTGTAGGGGATGCCACACATTGATTCGCGTGGAGTATGGGCCCTCACGGATCGGAATTTGGAACCTCTTTGCCTTGTTTTCCATGTTTCTGGGGTTCTATGTTGTTTCTGAGCTACTTCCCAAAAAAACCCAGAATACACATCGTGTACTTTCTGGTTACACGCTGTGTAGTTTTTAGTCCATGTTACTGACTATGTGTGTAGGAACACGATGTTGTGAAAATAATGTCAGGACCATGCTGTGTACGGTATGTACATGCCGTGTAGTGTAGTGCCTTGTACCCACCCATGTCACTAACAACAATGGTCAGGGAAGCTCGAGTAGAACACGCAATGTGGGTGAAGAACACGCCCTGTTGTTTTGTCTAGGCACCTGGCTGTGTCACGAACATCACGGGTCGGCGATACCTTCTCTAAGACACACCGTGTTGCTTTTGGAACATGTTGTGTAGTCTTTCACAGGTACCTGGTCATGTCACGAACAACACATGATGATGTAACATTCTCCTATGTATGTCGTGTTTGT
Organism: Viscum album; assembly: GCA_963277665.1. Classification (NCBI taxonomy): domain Eukaryota; kingdom Viridiplantae; phylum Streptophyta; class Magnoliopsida; order Santalales; family Viscaceae; genus Viscum; species Viscum album. Next base: position 93,446,263 of record OY728132.1, on the reverse strand, counting down.
TCAGAACACGCTGTGTAAGGTCCATCCGTGTAGATGGACATGTAACTATCAACACGGGCCGCCGAGCCAGTGTCTAGTACACGATGTGTACCTTGGGAACATGCACTGTAGTCTGAGGTTAGTTTGAACTGTGTGGGTTATCCAAGTAAGGAGACTTTGGAAGGGGTATAGTCTTCACATACACACCGTGTGTTGGGTCAACACGCCATGTAGTTTGAGGTGTTACACGACCTCTAGGGAAGGGGTACACGCCCATGTAAGTGGCTTAAGAAGACATGCCTTGTAGTTTTTATACACGCCGTGTAGTCGTGTTTTGTAAAATTGTGTGTTTCTCTTCATCTGTTCCTATTTTTTTACTCTGGTGTTCTCTGTTCTTGTTTGTCAGGTCTAAGATGTGATTTTTATATTTCTGAGCTATTCCTCAGAGACGTCCTCCGGTTGTATGTTTGTCGTCAGGAAGTTATCAGACGCCAGATATGGCTGATCATGGACTTCCTACCGATCCTCCAGTAGAGCCAGCCTTGGCACCGGCTGTCATACCAGTTGCAGGCGCCGATGCGCAGTTCACAGATGGTTTTCTGAGGATTATGCAGACCATCCATGGAGTTCCACCTCCTACCCCATCGATGGCTTAGTTGACGCGGGTTTTCCACCTACAGCATCTGCCTACATTTTTAGCAGATGGAGGACCCCAGGCTGTAGAGTCATGGATAGAGGCCACACTGACCATCTTGGAGAACCTATAGATCCCTTCAGAAAAAGTGTTTAAGTTGGATACTTATATTCTTCGGGACACCACCAAGAGGTGGTGGGAGGTGATCTCACGTTCAGGGTGTCAGCAGGATATGTCTTGGGACGAGTTTCAATGCTCCTTCTATGACTACTTCTATCCAGAGACCCTAAGGGACGATCGAGCCTGGGAGTATATGAGTCTGCAGTAGGGTACTCTTTCTGTTATGGAGTACTCGTCTCACTTCACTGACCTGCAGCGTTTCACACCGATTCCAACTGCTGATCAGTTGTTCCTTGCTAGGAAGTTCAAGGATGGTCTCAAGAAGAAGATCTGTTCCCAGGTGAATATCTTCTAGTTGACTTCGATACCCTCCATCGTCAACCAGGCGCTGAACACTGAGCGCAATCTGAGTGATTCTGGAGTAGTGAGCTAGGGCGGTTCGATATCCGGAGTTAGTGTTCCTCCTATGGATAGTAGTAAGTGTCACAGAGTGACTTCTCGAGGAGATCATGGTTCACGGGATGCGTCTTCTGGCATCCAGGATGTATGATACCAGTGTGGTAGGAGTGGGAATACTAGAACTCAGTGCCAGAGGAATCTGACGGAGTGACGGTCTTGTTGCAAGATGGTCCATCTTCAGCGTTTCTATCACATCTTCTCACCTTCAGCTAGTGGAAGGGGTTCCTCTATTACCCTGCGTTCTAGAAATGCTTCAACAGTTTACCACCAGTTAGAGAACTGGAGTTCTTTCGGCCATTCAGGTCGAGGTGGAGGTCACAGCTGTGGTGGTCAGTCACTAGGTCATTAGTGACAGCATATGGGATCATCTCAAAGTGGTCAGCAAGGGGCACAGGGCCGCGGTGCAGGCTAGTCTATTTCCGTGGAGAATACCTATCAGGAGCAGGATCCCAACCCTCCTACAGTTCAATGTATGATCATAGTAGCCTCAATTTTATCATCACCCCTTTTCGATACTGGTGATTCCCATAGCTTTATCTATGTTTTTGTCATGGAGAGCCGTGTGCTCTGTATATTTTCTTTTGCTGACTTTTTACTCTTGACACACCTTTGGGAATGAGGAAATCTAGTGTACGTCAGTGCAGAGAGTTCCCTCTTATGGGTGCAGGGTGTCATTTCTTATGGGACCTCTATTTCATAGAGATGGAGGGCAATGACATCATTCTCGGGATGGACTGGTCAGTTCCTTCCCAGGAAGTCGTTGATTTCTATGACCGTAGGGTGAGTTTGGTATCACCAGAGGGCAGATATTTTCATCATAGAGGAGAGTGGGATGTCTAGGCGGGAGAGATGAACCCATGCATCATGGGCTAGGGGAAGTTACAGCCCAAATTTCCAGTCTTTATCTGGATGACCAGGGGACTTCACAGTTAGACTTTCCTTCAGTGGTGGATCATTTCAGGGTTGTCTTTCCAGAGGAATTTTTAGGTTTAACTCCGGAGCGTGAAATAGAATTCTCGATTGAACTCAATCCAGGAGCGGCACTGGTGTCCATTTCTCCTTATAGGATGGCTACACCTGAGTTTCAGGTGCTCAAGAAGTAGTTGGAAGAGTTTCAGTCAAATGGTTTCATCAGACCCAGTTCTTCTCCATGGGGTTCGCCTATCCTATTTGAGAAGAAGGCAGACGATACCCTTCGGCTTTGTGTGGATTATCAGAAGCTAAACCAGTTGACGACCATGAACCAATATCCCTGGATGAGGATCGATGATCTCTTTGATCAGCTTTGAAAATCCCGGGTGTTCTCGAAGATCGACATGAGGTCTGGTTATAATCAGTTGCGTGTTAGACCATCAGATATACCTCTGACTACTTTTATGAGCAGGTATGGTCTTTACGAGTATACAGTAAAGCTGTTCGGGCTTACTAATGTGCCTGTAGTCTTCATGGCACTAATGAATCGAGTGTTCCATCCATACTTGGACTCATTTTTCATGGTCTTTGTGGACGATATCTTGGTATACTCCCACACATGACACGACCATTCCACACATCTTGAGATCGTTATTAGTACACTAAGAGAGCATCAGATTTATGCTAAACTCTCAAAGTGCCACATTTGTATAGATCATATTCACTTCTTTGGTCATGTTATATCAGAGACAGAAGTGTCAGTGGACCCAGAGAAAGAGAGATCTGTAGTTTCCTAGGAGCAGCCTAAGAACGTCTTTGAGGTGCGGAGTTTCCTAGGGCTGGCTAGATACTACAGACGCTTCATTCAGGACTTCTCATGGCTAGAAGCACCATTGACAGGTCAGACCAAGAAGGGGGTAAAGTTACTATGTTTAGATTCTTATGAGTCCGCCTTTCAGGAGCTGATAGGGAGGTTGAAGTCAGCACAGATACTAGTCATGAAAGAGGTGGGAAAGGGCTACACTATTTACTGTGATGCTTCAGGTATTGGGATAGGAGCTGTGCTTATGCAGGGAGATGGACTCGTTGTGTATAGGTCTCAGTATTTGATCCCACATGAGAGGAACTACCCGAAGCACGATCTGGAGTTGGCAGTAGTTGTTAACGCCTTACGCTGTTGAAGACACTATCTTCTGGGATAGCACGTTGTGGTTTTTTCCAACCAAATAAGTCTCAAGAATATATTCACTCAGCGTGATTTAAATCTGAGACAGCGCATGTGGGTCGAGTATCTTTAGTCCTTTGACTTTTAGCTCGCCTATACGCCAGGAAAGGGAAATGCAGTGGCAGATGCATTGAGAAGATGAACTCGTACTCATGCAGTTAAGGAGTCCATCATTGAGTGGAAACTTATGGTAATGTTCGTTGGGATGCATCTGGAGGTTCACGATAGGCAGGGACAAACCATTCTTTCATCTGTGACTGTTTCCTCTTCACTTCTTGATTGGGTGCGAATGAGGTATCTATCAGACTCGGAGGCCTTGGTCCTATGGGAGAGTGTGTCAGGAGGGGACCCTCATCCTAGATGGATAGTGTGCGAGGATGAGATCTTGCATTTCTAGTGATGATTATGTGTTCCAACAAACATACGCGAGGAGCTGATGCGGGATTTCCATTCCTCAGTTTGAGCAGTTCATCCTAGTGTCCCCAAGATGTATCAGAATCTTCATCTCTAGTACTGGTGTCCAGGTATGAAGAGGGATGTTGCTGGTTTTGTCATGAGATGTTCTAATTGTCATTAGGTGAATGCAGAGAATTAGTGACCTGCATGGCTTTTACATCAGTTATCCATTACAGAGTGGAAGTGGAACGACGTCGTTATGGACTTCGTGACCGGTTTACCGAGGTCACCTTAGGGAAGTGATGTTGTTTGGGTTTTCTCGACAAGCTCAGGAAGGTTGCTCACTTCTTTCTGATCAAGGAGACCTTCAGGGTTGATGATATGGGATGACTGTACATCAGAGAGATGGATTTCTGCATGTAGTTCCACACTCTATTATTTTAGACATGGATGTGCTCTTTATCTCTCGGTTCTCGCTGGGACTTCAGAAGTCTTTTGGTACATAGGTACTTTTGAGTACAGCATACCATCCCCAAACTGATGGCCAGTCCGAGCGCACGATCTAGTTGCTTGAGGATATGATCCAAGCATTAATTCTAGACTTTGGCGGTTCTTTGGAGAAGCATATACCTCTTGTGGAGTTTGCCTACAACAACAGTTTTCATGTGACCATTCAGATGGAACCATATGAGGCTTTGTACGGTAGGCCATCCCGATCACCCTTATGCTAGCTGGAGGCATGAGAGGCATCTTTTATAGGACCTCATCTTTTTCATGAGACCTCAGTGCAGATAGAGATGATTTGGAAGAGGATGGCTATATCACAGTCTCGACAGAAGTCTTATGTTGATCAGCAGAGACGGCCATTGGGGTTTGAGGTCACAGATCAGGTTTTCCTGCGTGTCGCACCGAGGTTGGGACACAAGAGGATTCAGAGATAGGGTTTGATTTCACCGAGGTACGTCGGGCCGTTTGAGGTGTTGGAGAGAGTTGGGCATGTCACATATCGGTTTTAGATACCTCAAAGGTACCGGGCTATGCACGACGTCTTCCACGTCTCTCATCTCCGACGTTACTTTTCAGACCCGTCTCATGTATTTCATCCCAAGGAGGTTGATCTAGATGAGGATTTGTCATTTGAGGAGCATCCCATCTAGATTTTCAAACGTAGTATGAATTTTCTCCGTGGCCGGTCTATTCCTATGATACGAGTGCTATGGCAGCACATGCGAGTACAGGACGAGACTTGGGAGTGGGAGGCCAAGGTTCGATGGTAGTGGCCGGAGCTGTTCGAGGTTTCTTTTTCTACACCCATCGATGGAAATTCAGGAGATGAATTTTATTAAGGGTGAAGTTTGTAAGAACCCGGATCTTCGTTTCAGGTATGTCTTTCCTTTTCTGGAGTTTTTGAGAATTTTTTGTGTTTCTAGAAATTTTTTAAATACACACCGTGTACTTTATGAGTACACTCCATGTACTCTTCTCCGGATCGAAGCCGTGTACTGGCCATGCCCGGGCCACACACATGATGTGTAGTGGTGATATGGAGGCCTATTTTGGCGGAGTACTGAAATACCCACTACACGCCATGTACATAAAAAATACACGCCTTTTACTTTTTCTTTTATTTTCACTAATCAAACCGGGGTCACTCCTAATCGTGATAATCATCTTCTTTTAGGTTTGGTTCATCTGAGAACTACCCGTACGTCCAGATCTTCCCCAAGCTCCCACCTCTGCATTCATTCTACGATTTTAGCACGATCAATTCTGTTGGTAGTGCAGTGGTGAGTTCTTCCTTCTACTTGAGCATTGTTTTCTGATTCTTCCTCTTTCTCAAGTTATATAAGGTTGAATGTTTTGTGCATTCCCTCAGATCTACAACATTCTAGGGGGATTTATCTGTCATGTTTCAAGTATATCGTTCTCTTAGGATCGAGGTAGGTGGTTTGTGCCTTACCGTTAGAAGTCTCTGAGTTTAATGTGAAAATTCCACGAATACTAGTGAACGGGGTATTGCGGGTTTACCTATTTCCCTCGTTGTTCTACTGCCATGCTTGTATGCTTGTGTAGAGGTAAATTGACCTTGTTAGAGGATAATTTGTTGTTCTTGGATGTATTTTATCCTTGATTTGTTCTATTTACGACCTTTGGGTTTCGTTTTCCTTTGGATGCTACACCTGTTTTCATGCCTTACAGTTATAGGTTGAAGTGAAATTCATGACGTGATTGTTGCCCAGTAGACTATTTAGCTAATCACCTCTATAAGTTTACTTTGGTTATCCATGTTTCTCTATAGGTGTACTTTGGCCTTATAGCATTATTATGCATAGACTGGCATGTGGCTGAGAGAACCTGGTGTTGTAGACTATAATGGATAGACCAAGTGAGCTTCCTAGAGAGTCTTAGATATTACAGACTACAGTGGGGATGGACCGAGTGAGCTCCCATAGAGTCTTGGATTTTATAGACTACAAGAGGGTAGACCGAGTGAGATTCCTCAGAGAGTCTTACCTTGTTTGAATATGTTTAATAACCTTACCAGGATTGAGGGGGAATTGACCGAGTGAGCTTCCTCGGAGAGTTTTTGGTCTACCCGATGGTATAGGAGGAATTGACCGAGATTGCTTCCTCAGAGAGTCTTTAGACTTTGGGGCTAAGAGGGTTAGACCTCGTGATCTTCCTCAAGAGAGTCCCTGACTGCCCTAGACTATAAGGGGAATTGACTGAGTGAGCTTCCACAAAGAGTCTCATAATTTTTTATGACCAAGCCAGAGGGGTTAGGCTAAGTGAACTGCCCAACGGGTTGTGGTACATCTTGGATAGGACAAGAGGGGATGGCTGCAAGTACTTCCCAGAGGGTTTCTGTGTTATTAGCTGTTTGTTTCGCTGCTGTTGATTTTTTGTTGATTGATTGATGCTATGTATCATCCTATTTTACTGCTCACTGTTTACTGCCTACTACTTGATGTTGGTGGTTGCTATTTACTTCTAATTGTACTTTTACCTTCCATATACGCACTAACTGTTAGGCACAGATCATCGGGTGAATACCAACTTGGATTTTATCTCACACCCTGTTTGAGCCATGATTTTGGGCCCAAGATGTCTATGTTGTTGCAGGTATAGACAAGGGAAAACACCCTCCGACTTCTGGAAGTTGATTGCTTGGAACATGAGAGCATGGAACCAAGCATTGGCTTGAGATGTTGAGGAGCTGTTTTCTTTTATTTTTTACTTGTTTTGGTACTGTAGTGTTTTCCAGCATCGTGACTTGTTTGGATGCTTTCCTAGGTATGTATCATGCATCGTTTCATATATACATATGCGCTACAGTTGTTGATTTAGTCTTCCGCTGTTATGTTGTTGGTTATTACTGCTTCCACTACTGCATGATTATTTTTCTTCCACTGTGTACTGTACCAATGATGGCATAGTTTCTCCACTATCACAACCAATGCCCTCGCTGCTAGTCGACTGCCTCTGGTGTTTGGGGAAATGTGCTTGAGGCCATGTGATCAACCGGGTATGGTGCACCTCTGGGTGGCTTCTGGAACCGGGATGTTACAACTATATGTCTCTTCCATGTCTATGTTTTCACTTTCATACTATGTTCCCTCTTGTGGAAACCGAGTTACATGTTACTTTGGGTAATCATCATGTTTCAAAATTTCTTTTTTAAAAGGACATTTTATTATTTATTATTATGATTTTGGATTTCAAGAAATTAGCATTAAAGTATTAAAAAATTAATAAAACAAACGAATTTTAAGGGAGAAATTCATTTTAAGGGTGTTGAATATAAAACCACTATATTTTATACATTATTTAATTGAATTATTTTAGTATTTTTGAAAATATTCATTTAACGGAACACTGAAAATAGTTAATTAATATATTTTAAAGATCTAATTTTTCCTTGTGTTATAAAAAATGAAAAGTTAATTGTTCACTGCGAGAAATATAAATGTTAGAATTCTCTATAAGTTATATTGATTTATGATTCTATTTCCTAAAACACATACTTTCCTGGATGGATTACGAAACACTTAAGGCCGACTGTTAACAGAAAATAATATATGAAAAAATATATAATAATAATATATAACGTGGTTGTTAAATTAGAATTTATGAAAATTATTAACTAAAACATGAAAATATATTGTTCTCAAAAAATTTAAATTTAAATAATTAATTACAAATTATTTATAAATGAATATAATTTTGAATCAAATATAAAGGGAGAATTTTTATAGAAAACAATTATTATGGTCACAAATTTGTTTTAAGAATAATAAAATATATTAATCACAATTAGTAATTAATTTAAATTTAATATGTATTTTATATACCCTAGGAAATATTATAGATATTCATATAATATATTCTATAGGAATAAGATAAGAATACACCTAATATAACACTTAAACCCCGTTATTTTATTAAGGCAATTTTACATCCTTTTAATGGTGAAACTATATGAAATATAAACATGTGAACTATTAGAAATCATATATTTCAACATAAACGTCATATTTGAAATATAATCATAAAATATTTGGTCATAATTTAATTTTTGATATTTTCATAGATTTTTTAATTTTTTAATGAATAGATTAAATTACTGAATTTTAATTCAAAACAGATTTTTCAACTAATTTATTTATTTGGAAAGATTATAAGTTCATTTTTTTAAATTTTAATTATGGTACTATTTTATCAATAAACATAATTTAGGTCATTGGTATCAATTTCCTTTTGAAATTGACTACAAAATAGACTGAGCGTTTGAACATTTCTACTTTAAATACACGAATCATTCTTACTTATGCGTGATTATATATAAATTAATTTACAAAAAAAATTTCCTGTAATTAGGAAAAATGTATTACATATTTAGAAAAATATATATTATATTTTCTAATAATTTCAACTTAGTTTTGACCAAATATATTAGTGATTGTTTGTAAAATTATTTACATTGATTAATGATAAATTAGGAATAATATGGGAGTAAACCGAAACCTAAATGCCAAAATGACCTATATGGTTTTCTAACATAAATTATATGTCCATTTTTTGACCGTAAATTCATTAGATATATATATTAATATTATTTGATCCCCATTAAATTAGAAAACATTGGTGGGGTTTCCATTTTCCTAAATATTACATGATTTCAACTCCTCCTCCATTATAAAAGGCCTCCTCTCCTCCAAATTCCTCGCACCTATTAAGACACATTGGATTGAAAAAAATCTCCCAAAAAATATCCCCAAAATCGATCACTTCTTTATTTAATCCTCCATTATTAATAAATCCTTCCATGGATCTCGTTATGAGAAATCCAAAAGAGTTACCTAATTAATTTGTAACACCCTCCAACAAATTCTTTACTTTTAATTTCATTCACCACCCCCTAAAATTGTATTACTCCATGAATAAAATATATTATCTGATACATAAGATGATCATTATATGCTATGTTTTAACTAACCAATACACACACAACCATCTAATCAGTAACAAACATATTGTTTATCTGGACGATGAACTACTGCGTCACCAAATGATAATTGTTCATTTTCTCCTTTAGCAAATATCATTGTGGAAATAATGATGAAAAATATCATTATATATATATCGTTTATTATATAAATTATTTTTTTAAGAGTCTACAATTTTTTTATAACCCATATCTTATTATTTCCATTTTCAGTTAATAATATAATTTTTCTTGAGAAAGTGTGGACTTCTGCCCCCTCAAAGTGATGTGGTTCATTCATAAACTACATGGAATGTATTAAGAATGATTTTAATTAATAAATATTATATATATAATATAAAAAATATAATTTAAAATTAATATATATACATATATATACATATATTTATTTAAATAACTTTCTTTCAACCCAACAATTAAACAAAAATAGTGTTCATAGGTACATATGACCCTTCGTGTCCATGAATAGTGTATTCTGTTTCATTATGCTATATTCTATTAATTATTATGATTCACATATAATGAACATAAATTATATTTACATCATGTTTATATTAATGAAATTTTGATATAATTATAAGGACCTAAGATATAAAAAATTAAGACACAGGTGAAAATATAACAGATATTACCCAAATGGGAACCTTAACATAGAATTATCAACAAGAGGGAAAAATAAAGCCATAATATACCCATAAGTTGTATTAGAAGAAATAATTTTGTTTTGTAATATATTTATAATAAATATATATTTGACACTCCATATTTTTGAAGGACTATGATGAGAAATAGGACACAATGTAAGAGAACTCCCTATCACTCAATATTTAAATGAGATACATTCCTTATTCACTGATCACTTAATTTATGTCGTGAATATAAATCCAATGAATATACTCTATTCCACTTATACATATAACTAATTCAATTTAAATAAAAAATTTATGATAATTATGTCATGGGGTTTATATTTCAAGACTTACCAAATCCTTAATGTAATTTTGTCTCAATTTGCCTCATGTTAGGCTCATTTTTTTATACATCTATATTTTTATATGATCTCAATAAAATACATTTTTAAATGTTATAAAATGAATCTAATTGTTAAAATTATATTTTAATCCTCTTTTTAATTTCATTTTACTACATGGGGAGATAGATTCAACGTTATCCGGTGGTAAGAGTTTACTAAAAGAATATCACCATTTGTCGAGATTTTTTACGATCTAATTTTCATTAATAACATTCTTTATCAATATTTCAAGAAAAATCATGAATATTTTTATCCTATTGTTAGTATTTATCTATTATTATATTAGTACCATTTTTTCACTCTTTGGTATATAAGATAATTTATAAACAAATTAATAAAATTTAACCTTACATCTCCCTTCAGTCAGAATCTATGTTTCATCAAAACCATGTGTTCTAAAAGTGGTATTACAAGAATATTATACTAACCTCCTATGATCATTAATGAAAACATTTATCCTATTTTTTATTTTACAAATGTTCATAGAAAAATCTTTCAGTTTCTATCCAATAAAATACATTATTCTAAACATATACTATTAAAAAAGATTATAATTTTTACCTCATATGGAATGTGAAGATTTAAATGCAACAGTTTCATTGATGTTTCACATTCATGTTTAAAAGTGAAATTGTTATGAATTTTATAGGATATCTTTAAAAATAAATGTTTTTAAAAAGTTTTTCAATGTAATTTTATAATTTTTTATGGAAAATGTTTTTAAATGTTTTTGTAATATTTCATTATAATTTTTCATTTCATCCTTCAAAAAAATATTCTTGAAAAACAATTAGGTTTTAAAATATATTTTCCAAATATGAAATTATATTTTTCTTGTGATTTTTTTAAATGATGTTTCAAAATTATTTTCAATCTATTATGAAATTAGTCATTTTTACTAATTCCATTCTAAGAAATGATCCAAATATTCCATTAATATTATTTCACTAAATGGTTTCAGTTTTATGGAATTGTGTTTAAGAAATATTTTTTACATTTATACATTACATTCTTATGAAATCCTTTTATTTTACAATGATACGATTTGGAGAAATTTTTATCAATCTTGTCACTATTACATTGGTTATGGTATGATTACATGTTTATGACACCCATTTAAATTCATGGGTTATGATATGATTGATTATGATATTGTGGAATAAGTATGTATGATTTTATTATGAGATTTGTTTGACATATATCTCTCTCCAATGAATTGTGTAAAGATTTATATCTCATGATATATACATCAATGGAATGAGTAATAAACTCAATATAGTATATTTGATCTAGATTGATGAGGGAACATAGTTATGTAATAAAGGTATGGAACATGGAGTGATGTTGGTTCTATAAAGGACATTATCCATTAAGATGTCATAGACATCAATTCCAAGACTACTGTGGAATTTATATTATATGATTTGTATATTGACATTATTCCTTGTTTAATTCATATATTATTCATTCTTGGATGGATTCATTTATTTATATATGATTCATGTATTTTGAACTATCAATATTTATTCCATGATTCATGTTAATGATCTTTGATATGTATGGTAGGATCATATAAATATTTGATCATGTCATCATTCTATTATTCTCATGTTTGTGCTTAAATGTTTCCCTTTTATACCATTAATTATCATTTGGGATTATCCCTATTTATGTTTCCATCCCCATGTTATTAAGATATGTATTATGTATTCTATGTATTTGAATGGTTATAGTCTCGAATAATCTAGTTGGAGATAATGTAGATAAATTAATATCCAATGATTATGTTTCAATGTTTTCATGGGAAATAAAAAAATATGGTGTTTATGAATACATTTGTATTATGTTTTATGTATTCCAAAAATGTTATGTAATGTTAATCTATGTCATGACCCGGTCAATATAGAAACAATTATGACATTGATCCTACAAACCCCAACAGAAAACAAACATTATGAAGGAGTTTACTATGACACAGACCATAGGCTATGCTGTAACAACATCATCTTTGGAAGAACCATTAAAATTATGCATTTCCTAGGATATATTATAAGTTGTAGAAACCACATTTTCATCATAACTATAAATATTATATTTATTGAATACAACATACATTACTTTTTCGTAATTCATAGAGACCTTATTCATAGAGTAGAATAAAAGACCATGCCACAAGGTTCTAGTCCATGACCAACATTTATTATTGTAAAAATACATAGAACATGGAAATGTTTGAATTTAACATCCAAAAGAATTTTTTAAATTTACATCGGTATTTATGTACTTTAAATAGATACTTTTGGATGTCTTTTCATTCTGTAGTATCAATAACAACATTTTTATCTATCCTCCAATGTACAAAATTTCCATTGAAACACACATTAAATCAATATCTTCTATATCCTTACAGAGTTTTTACTATATTTTAATATCTAAGAACAATATTTTATTATTTTTACACACACTAAGAGTTCATTATATATTTTGGATTAATTAAGACCAATAATCCATGAGATTGTGTCCTAGAAATATTTTTATCATATTGTTTGTTCTAATTTGGTTCAAACTAGAAATAATATAATGGGTCATAGTTTCGTAACATTTAGTTTTACTAAAGATAAAAAATATACATTTGGGGGTTCAAGATTTTTAATAAAAGTTATATTTTCAATTTTATAGATTTTCATTCTTAAACTAAAAATCAAGGTACTGTGTTGGATTCATGATTACCATTAAATCCAAGGTACTAATACATTAAATCATTATGAAATTGTGGTTGGATAAATTAGGGAACATTCATGTATTATTTTCAAAAAAACTTTCCATATATCTTATATCGTTTTATATTATTATTTCTAAATATTTATCAGAAAAATTATTATATCAGTGAATTATTTACTAAATAAACTAACACATTGTCACATAATATTAAGTCTAATTTTAATCAATGGAATGTTTTTTTATATTTCATAGAGAAATAACTATTTTAATATTTATTCCGAATTTAACTTTTTTCCTCAAATTATGTTTGGTTTTTGATTTTATTAATCATTTATAATATATTTTTCTGATATTTTATATTTTTCGGTTAATATTTTAATGGGAAATTCTTTCATCATTTCTTCATTTTATATATCTCAATCCTACACATGTTATATCATGAAATAAAGACATATTTATCTATATTTCATATAAATAATTAATTATATTTTAATTAAATTACTTTTATTATTTTACCTCAAACATCAACTGATCCATACAGAGATTTTATAGGAACCTTCAAATAACCTTTGAATATAATTTTGTTGGTATTATGGGTTGACACCCTATAATTTATAGAGAGTTTAATTATTGTTTTTTAATTTTTACCTTATTATTATTATAATACAAATTGGACATATATTGTTTTAGATTCTATTTATATAGGAGATCATTATGGTTTAGTTTTATGTTCATTTCAACTCACATGTATCAATAATTTGGGATAAATTTTATTCCCCATTAAACATGCAATGTCTATAATGGATCTATTGAGTTAAGATACTGTTAAAACCATCCTTAATATTATTAATGTAATACAATTCATTATGTTTTTTTGATCAATTCCAAAAAATTTATCATATTTTCTTCTGCATTGTATAATAAAGTTGATCATTATTCATGGGGAGTAAGATGAACATATGAAGAACAACTTTTAATGATGAATTAAATTAAATAAAGGTGAGTAACAATGTAAGATGATATTAAATTATAAATTGGTTTCTCAGTAATTATGGTTACAATAATATTGATATGCTTAATTTCCAATGATTTAATTGACTTAATGTGGTTTCTAGTCATTTAAATTTTGGGGTAAAATTTTCACCTTCATAATAGGATAATAATACAATGAGGAAAAAGTGGATTTTTATAATCATGGATTGAATATTACATTTATTGATGGTTCCTGGTGTTCTTAAGGATATCATAATATCATTCCCAATAGTCTGGTTATGATGTTGATTGTTTATTATGTTCCCTTTAAATATAGTTATATAAATTTATTAAATCACAATTGTAATATAAATATTGGAATGGGAAGTGGAAATCATGTTTTGTGATGGAAACATGATATTCTAAATGCATCTTTGTGGAAATCATGAATGAAGGGGAGGCTAATATAAAATAATTGTGGATGGGGTGAAAAAAAATTAATATATCATTATGAATATATTACAGGGGTAGTGGGATATTACTAAATTCATATGCATTGAATTCAATGGAAATTTCTAAATTTATTGATAAAAATGATCAATTAATGACTCAGAATTTAAGGTGAGTTAATGTATGTAATATCGTGGGTGAAATTATAAAATAATAAATCCAATGGGTGTAGTTGACGGTAAATGGTAAGAATGGGAAAAATAAAGAATTAATAATTCATTTCTTTGGTTTTCACCCATTTTCATGATTCATTGTTTTTATATTCATGATGAAATTTTTTGTTAAAAATTATTGCATTTTTTTTGGTTTCTTTGTTGTTTTCTTGAATGTGTAAATGATTATGGGGAAAATAATGTGGTGAAACTTTATGTGATGTAATAGATCATATTTTATAATAATGTGTTTAAATGGATCATAGTATTAAATTTTTTGTGGAATATAATGTTGTGAAGTTATCAGAATAAAAAATGATGATTATATAAATAACATTTTGGTGAATAATGATACATTGTTGGGAACATGCATTTTATAGTGAGGTAAGGGGGTTGATTTCATTTCTTTTAATGATACCACACTATAACACACCAATATTTTATGTAATATATATTTTTTTATCAAACTAATTTAATAATTTGATTACTTTTCATTACATACAATGCAATATTTAGTATCTGTTATAAGAGACAATCAGATTATATTAAAGAAGACATATAATTTAAATATTTTCTATTTAATATGATTGTTGACACATATTAGTTTAAATATATAGTAAGAATAAAATTAAATAAATTATGAAAATATGGTTTACAGATGTATATTAATTGAATTACTTAGTGACCAATTAACTAAAAATTAAAATAAAATTGTTTTAAAAATAATGGTAAATCATTTTCTAAAAACCTACTTTAATGCCCAAAAGTGTGATTTATACCAATAAATTTACCAAATATATTTTTTGTAATTATTATAATGAAATTTAAAAATTATATATTTAATAAGATATCTAACATTCATCTTTTATGTTTTCATGATAAAAATAAGAAGAAAGCCACCTTTATGTGTAACGACCCAAAGTTTCATTAATAGAAAATACCTCTTGATCCAGTTAAATGTTTCCTTATGAAAAATGTTTTTATAAGATGACAAATTCTTTAGTTTTACGTTAAGATTTGTGACCATTACTTTTATAGTTGTTTAAAAGTGATCATCTGAGTAGTATAAATATAAGGCTTTAACGAACCCATTTCGACTCAGACAAAGGAAGCGATGGCCTCATCCAGTAGAATTGCCCCTTATGAATCCCATTTGTTATAGCTCGGAAAATAGGTGGCATCTTTGGGCTTTTCCCTTGACTAAGCCCAAGCTGAGCTTCATCAAGTCAAGCTCAAACGTGATCGTCTACGGGAAAAGTGGAAGTTGATTGAAATTACCACTCGAGCGATGTTTTCTGAGCCGCCCCAAGAGTCTGTCACCATCACACACCTTACCCTTAGGTCTTATGTGACTATTTTAAGGGGTTATGTAACAAATAATTATCACCATGTTCATGTACATTATTTTTGTATATAATAATGAATATAATTTCTAGTCATTTTTGATACATTATAATTAGTTTTTAAAGTACAAATGGTGTTTTTAGTTATTATTTAATTATGAAATATATTTTATTAAATTAAAGGATTTTTTGAATTAAATAATGTTTTAATAAAATATTAATATTAAATTAATTTTTATTAAATATAATGATCTTATAATTTTATGAATGCAATTAAAATTTTTATTAAGGTTTGGAAGCCATTTCCTTCAAAACACGTGAATTTTTTATAAATGTTGGTTTTTATTTTAAAAGTGAAAATTCACATATTTAGAAAATTATTTAGATAAAATAAATAATATTTTTGGAATCATAATTTCGAAATTATCCAACGGTGAATTTTTTATAATTTTCTGAGACAGTCAAAATTTTGGGTAAAAATTTAATACCATTTAAATATATAATGTGTTTTATGACATCATAATGACCCAATGGTGATCTAATAAAATACCATAATCCTTATGTTCGGCCAATATGTGTTTTATCATTAAAATAATGAGGTTTTGGGTTTGTTTGACTTACTTTTCAAAGCATTAATGGAGCCCTCATGACTTATTCAACACTTTGCCTTTTTAAATTAATTTCCATGGGAGTGTGACTCACCTCCACATAAGAAACCCTAATTTTTTAATAAGTTCGGACCTTGGCCTTTTAAAATATTGTTTTCCTCTTTCCTTTTCCAGAAACCATGGGCAAATACCATGGGATGGTTTGTGGTTTGGATTATATTAATATAAGGGGTCCCAAACCTAAATAATAAAGAATTCTCTCACCTTTCCTATATAAACCCACCCAAGATCCCACTTCCTCCTCACTCAAAGCACTTGAAGTTCGTCCAACCTCTACCCTACTCTCTCTAGAATCCTCTCAAGGTGCCCCAAGCTCCCAAGAAGCCTCTCTCTAGCCTTTGGAAGCACGCTTATAAGTAAGGGTTTTTTTTCTTCCTTTCTCATTTTTGTCAATTTTATTTAAGTTGTATTGCCCTTTTAGATTCAATTATGAATGTTGGGGTATGGTTTCCTACCTCTCCCATACTTCCCTCTTATTGTTTTAATGATGGTAGACCCCTTTCTCTCTCATTAAAATCCTCCCATGTACACTCGTTACTATGCCGGAATTCTGAAAGAATCCTTTTTCTCCTCTTTTATATTCAAGCAATACTTTTGTATCATGAATCTTAATTCCTTTTCAATTGTTGGTACATGTATCTATATTACCTCCTTACTGTCCATTACATGTAAATATTATGAGGAACCCCTTTCTCTCTCATCAACCTTTTTTTATGAATTCTTATGTCACGCCGTTACGCTGCCGAAATCACAAGGATTTTCTAAGCCAATATCATTGTGTAGTGAATACCATGCCCATTTCTCCATCAAGGGTATTCAAAATTATGCACATTTACTTATTGATTATAAAGATTCATGTATGAATTCCACATTCCTTTATCGTGGAATAAATGATTATGTTTTATGAATCCATGTTTTATGATCCATGTGGCACACTTATGCATGAAATGAAATGTTTAAGAAGGGTGCGCCCTTTATAGCGATCCAATGCATTGGGTAAAGTATAGTATCATGATACGTCATGTGCAATGAGTGTTTAATCATGCTAATTCAAGTGCAATGAGGGTTTACTCGTGATTCAAGTGCAATGAGGGTTTACTCATTCTCCATGTGCAATGAGCCTTGGCTCATGATAATTCAATGTTAAGTGTTGTTGCCACATTTCCATGTTATGGATATCATGATTTATCATGCCTTTATGTTAATGTTACTCTTATGATCTATTGATGTTCCTATTTCCTAACATGTATTGTACTCCTCATTTTATTCATTGTGTACTCCTGTACTGGGCTTTATAGCTCACCCTTTTCTTATGCATGTCCTCAGGTTATCCCATGCAATGCTAAGTACGAAGGAATGTAGTGGTCATGTAAAGGAAGTTTTCAATAAAGATGTTGTATTTCAAGTTTAAAGTTTTTATGTAATGATCCTAAGCCCTAAAGACACTAAACCTCTCGATATTCTTTGTTGTATCAAGTGATGTTTTATGTAATAAAGCATGCTTAAGTTGTAATAAAAAGCTGGGTTGTCATAGTTGGTATCAGAGGATAGGTTTTGTTATCTTTGGGATTAGGAAACCCTAGTAAAGCCTTAGATACAAGACTAAGCATAATAAAAATATCCCTAAGTTTTGGTAAAAACTATGTAAGTGGTTTATCAAACAAATACATCCCTGTCTGGATACGAGCAGGTAGAGGCGGCTCTGGCACAAATGTATCCAAGGGGTAAAACCTGAAAACACCGCTTTGAGCTAGACTCGAATGGGAATTGGTGCACGACAATGCGCCTTGCTGCACTCTTGGTTACGACACTCCCGGGGGATATGTTTTGATAAATTCACAATCTTAGTATGAACCCTTATTAAGGGAAAAATGACCCTAAGAATATATGTTAGAAGGAAGTTCATGAAAAGCCTGGATTGAATCCTATAGACTCATGAGTTAAAAAGATTAAAGTTTATTTATAAGTCATCAACTTTTGTCTTTGGATTACCCTTTATGTGCTACCCCTAACTTTCCTTTTATTCCAGCCAATGGCCGGTAATAGGAGAACTCGGGCTAAGAACCATTGTGAAGATCAGTGTGATGATTGTCCTAATGAGATGCCCAATCCAATGGGAGCAGGAATCGCGAACTTTGTCACGCTTCTCTCTCAGCTAACTCAAGTTTTCAATAGAAACACGGGTCAAGAGGAATGTTCAACCCCCCTAAGAAATAACAAGTCGCTATCGAGAGCTTCATGAGACAAAGGCCTCCTACTTTTAGTGGATCATCTGATCCCACGATCGCTGAGAAATGGATCAACTCCATTGAAAAGATCTTCTCTATACTTCAATGTTCTGAACAAGAGAAGGTTCTCCTGGAGGATTATCGTATGGAGGGTGATGCTGATCAATGGTGGACGTTGATCAAAAATATGAAGCCTAAGGAGGAGCTTGAGGCTTTGGAATGGAAGGAATTCCGGAAGATGTTTTTCAATAAATATTTTCCGTGCACCCTCCGTCTTAAGATGGAAATGGACTTCCTTTCCCTCAAGCAGAAAGATAGACGAATCTGTGGGAGCGTACGAGGAAAACTTCACATGTCTTCCACGATACGCTTTCGGCTATGTCGTTACCCCCGAATGTAAGGTTGACAGCTTCTTTGGTGGGCTGAAGCCTAGCTTGCGGAAAGCATTAGCTATCCGTGACTTCGATAGCTATGAGGAAATTGTCTAATGTTCCCTCAAGGTTGAAATGGAGATCACAGAATCACATGGGTATCATGGGGACAAGAAGCGGAAGGTGGACTTCAATGCTGGTGGTCCGATGGATAAATCCAATGGTGCTAAAAAGTTCCAGCACCCCACTTGCCAAAAGTGCGGAAAGAAGAACCCTATAAATTGCCTTAGGGGGACAAGAAAATGCTTCAAGTGTGGAAGAGAAGGGAACCTAGCTTTTAACTATCGGCAAGAAGGACCCGCGGCTGCGACAGAGGAGAGGAACGCCCCGTTTGAACCTCAATGCATTGTTCAATGCTACAAATGCAAAGAACCGGGTCATTTTGCGAATCAGTGCCCTAATCCAAGGGTTATCGGAGGCAACCAACAACCTCCAAGACAGCAAGGAAGAGCTTTTTCCATCACTTATGCCGAAGTGAACCCCGACAACGAAGTGGTGACAGGTACGCCAGTTATTCACTCAAGAATAGAGAACATACTTTTTGATTCAGGTTCTACGCATTCTTTTATATCTCGAATGTTTAGTAGAACAATCCCAGCACCACCACAAATCCTGGAAGTAAAGATGTGGGTGAGTACGGAAAATGGGGCAATCCTTGAATCCCATGAATATAAGTCCTCCCCTGTTATAATCTGTGGATTGAATTTCCCGACGAACCTCATCATACTCCCTTTGGTGGAATTTGATGCAATTCTTGTCATGGATTGGCTTTCCTTATATAGAGCCAACATAAATTGTCGGGAGAGGGAAATCACACTCCATATGGAGAATCGACCCCCGATTCTTTACAAGTGTCAGGAAGAAGATGAATCTCCTTTAGCTCCATCATCTCAGGCATGGATATTACTGACCTATGAGCACCCATATCTGTCTCAGATGATTGAGTCCAAGGAAGAAACCACCCTTGAAGAAATGCCTATTGTGAGGGAATTCGCTGAAGTATTTCCCGAGGAACATCCTGGTCTTCCTCCAAGAATAGATGTTGAGTTCTCAATTTAACCTATACCTGGGGTGCTACCAATATCCAAGACTCCATATAGAATGGCTGTTGTTGAGCTTGAAGAGATGAAGAAACAACTACAGGAGAATCTGGATAAAGGGTTTATACGCCCAAGTGCATCACCATGGGGTGCACCAGTCCTCTTCGTCAAGAAGAAGGATGGGTCAATGAGGCTTTGCATCGATTATCGTGAACTGAACAAAATAACGATAAAGAACAAGTATCCTCTCCCAAGAATCGATGAATTGTTTGATCAGCTGCGTGGAGCACAATACTTCTCCAAGGTGGACTTGCGGTCGGGATATTATCATGTAAGGGTGAAGAAGGAAGATATCCCCAAGACTGCATTTCGTACAAGGTATGGGCACTATGAATTCATATTAATGCCTTTTGGACTCACCAATGCTCCAGTAATATTCATGGACTTGATGAATAGAGTATTTAGAGATTACCTTGACAAATTTGTGGTAGTATTTATAGATGATATTCTAATATACTCTAAAACCAAGGAGGACCATGAGGAGCATTTAAAAACTGTACTAGAGATATTGCGCAAGGAGAAGCTCTATCCAATGTACAGAAACTGTGAGTTTTGGTTGAAGGAAGTCTCATTCTTGGGCCATATCATCACAAGCAATGGGATATCTGTGGACCCCTCCAAAACAGATGCAATTGAGGGATGGTCGAGGCCAACATCGGTAACTGATATCCGTAGCTTCTTGTGGTTATCTGGATATTATCGAAGATTTGTGAGAAATTTCTCACGATTGTCCAACCCTCTTACCAAGCTAAATAGAAAGGGAGTAAAGTTTTCATGGAGTTATGAATGCGAAGAAAGCTTCAAGGACTTGAAAAGGAGGCTTATCACTGCACCTGTGATCACTTTACCCACAAGTGGGGAGCTTTTTGTGGTATTCAGTGATGCTTCGTAGAAGGGCATAGGATGTGTGCTGATGCAGAATGATAAAGTGATATCCTATGCCTCAATGAAGTTGAAAATCCATGAGAGAAACTATCCAACGCTTGATCTGGAGTTAACGGTGGTGATCATTGCCTTGAAAATCTGGCGGTATTATCTCTATGGAGAGAAATGTGTGATATATACTGACCACAAAAGTCTTAAATATATATTCACACAGAAAGAGCTTAATATTCGCCAGAGAAGATGGATATAGCTCATCAAGGATTATGATTGTTCAATACATTACCACCCTGGGAAGGCGAACAAGTTGGCATATGCCCTAAGTAGAAAGGATCCAGCGATTCTATCAATGATGCGAATTGAAAAGGATCCAATCTTCTTAGACTTGAAGAAAATGGACGTGGGAATCATAAAGAAGGGAACTTCATCAAATTTTTCACAAATGATTGCTCAACCATCTATTTTGGAAAGGTTAAAGGATGCCCAAAAGGATGATGCGGGAATCCAAGAAAAAGTAGAAGCTATTAAAAAGGGAAAATACTCAGAGTTTAATGATAATGAAGAAGGAATTGTGCAGTTTTGGAAAAGACTATGTGTTCCATCAAGTTCGGAGCTGAAGAAGGAACTTTTGGATGATGCACATAGTTTAAATTTCTCTATTCACCCATGGAGCACAAAGATGTATCGAGATCTCCGAGAAAACATTTGGTGGGATAATATGAAGAAAGAGATCGCTGAATATACATCAATGTGTCTGGTGTGTCAGCAAGTGAAGGCAGAGAGGCAGAAGTCTAGGGGGATGATGCAACCATTGCCCATACCAGAATTGAAATGGGAGAACATCACTATGGACTTTTTCACTGGACTTCAAGGACATCCAAAGGCAACAATGCAATCTGGGATGTTGTGGATCGTCTTACAAAGACTGCACACTTCATTTCTATTCGAGAGGATTTCCCTTTGGATCAACTGGCACGGATATATATCAGGGATGTGGTATGGTTGCATGGAGTACCACTATCTATTGTGTCTGAACGAGATCCAAGATTTACCTCTTTGTCTTGGAAGAGTCTTCAACATGATCTGAATACTGAACTGAACTTCAGTACAGCCTATCATCCTCAAACGGATGGCCAATCCGAGCGGACTATCCAAACACTTGAGGATATGTTGAGAGCGTCCTCAATGGACTTTAAAGGAGGATGGGATCAACATCTTCTTCTGGTTGAGTTCTCTTATAATAATAGTTTCCACTCAAGCATCCAAATGGCACCATATGTAGTCCTATATGGGAAAAGGTGTAGAACACCAGCATGTTGTGACGAGGTCGGTGAACGTAAGCTGCTTGGACCAGAAATGGTCGAAGAAATGGTGGAGAAGGTGAAAACCATTCACCAGCATATCAAGGTAGCCCAAAGTTGACAGAAGAGTTATGCAGATAATCGTCGATGAGACCTTGAGTTTAAAGTCAGAGACATGGTGTTTTTACGCATATCTCCATGGAAGAAGTTCGTGAGGTTTGGAAAGAAAGGGAAGTTAAGTCCAAGGTACATCAGCCCCTTCGAGATTCTTGATCGTGTTGGGGATGTGGCCTATCGACTAGCACTTCCACCTACTATGGCCAAGGTGCATGATGTCTTCCACGTATCCCTCTTAAGGAAGTACATACCAGACCCTTCACATGTACTCTCTTCCGAGGTGGTACAATTAGAAGACGATCTTTCTTATGAGGAGCAACCAGTGAAGATCTTAGATCGTAGAGAAAAAGTTCTACGAAATAAGACAATGCCCCTCATCAAGGTGTTGTGGAGAAACCACAAGTTTAAAGAAGCTACTTGGGAGTCTGAGGATATGATGAAGCTACGATACCCACATTTGTTTTAGTGTGGGGAAAGGAAAATTTCGAGGGCCAAATTTCTTAAGGGGGTAATATTGTAACGACCCAAAGTTTCATTAATAGAAAATCCCTCTTGATCCAGTTAAATTTTTCCATATGAAAAATGTTTTTATAAGATTACAACTTCTTTAGTTTTACGTTAAGATTTGTGACCGTTACTTTTATAGCCGTTGAACAGTGATCATCTGAGTAGTATAAATATAAGTCTTTAACGAACCCATTTCTACTCAGACAAAGGAAGCGATGGCCTCATCCAGTATAATTTCCCCTTACGAATCCCATTTGTTAGAGCTCGGAAAAGAGGTGGCGTCTTTGGGATTTTCCCTTGACCAAGCCCAAGCTGAGCTTCATCAAGTCAAGCTCGAACGTGATCGTCTACGTGAAAAGTGGAAGTTGATTGAAATTATGACTCGAGCGATGTTGTCTGAGCCACCCCAAGAGTCTGTCACCATCGCACACCTTACCCTTAGGTCTTATGAGGCTATTTTCAGGGGTATGTAACAAATAAGTAGCACCATGTTCATGTACATTATTTTTGTACATAATAATGAATATAATTTCTAGTCATTTTTGATTCATTATAATTAGTTTTTAAAGTACAAATGGTGTTTTTAGTTATTATTTAATTAAGAATTATATTTTATTAAATTAAAGGATTTTTTTGAATTAAATAATATTTTAATAAAATATTAATATTAAATTAATTTTTATTAAATATAATGATCTTATAATTTTATGAATGCAATTATAATTTTTATTAAGGTTTGAAAGCCATTTCTATCAAAACCCTTGAATTTTTTATAAATGTCGGTTTTTATTTTAAAAGTGAAAATTCACATATTTAGAAAATTATTTACATAAAATAAATGTTATTTTTGGAATCAGAACGTCGAAATTATCCAACGGTGAATTTTTTATAATTTTCTGAGACAGTCAAAATTTTGGGTAAAAATTAAATACCATTTAAATATATAATGTGTTTTATGACATCATAATGACCCAATGGTGATGTAATAAAATACCATAATCCTTATGTTCGGCCAATATGTGTTTTATCATTAAAATAATTAGTTTTTGGGTTTTTTTGACTTACTTTTCAAAGCATTAATGGAGCCCTCAAGACTTATTCAACACTTTGCCTTTTTAAATTAATTTCCATGGGAGTGTGACTCACCTCCACATAAGCAACCCTATTTTTTTAATAAGTTCCTTCCATGGCCTTGTAAAATATTGTTTTCCTATTTCCTTTTACAGAAACCTTGGGAAAATACCATTGGATGGTTTGTGGTTTGGATTATATTAATATAAGGGGTCCCAAACCTAAATAATAAAGAATTCTCTCACCTTTCCTATATAAACCCACCCAAGATCCCACTTTCTCCTCACTCAAATCCCTTGAAGTTCGTCTAAACTCTACCCTACTCTCTCTAGAATCTACTCAAGGTGCCCCAAGCTCCCAAGAAGCCTCTCACAAGCCTCTCTCTAGCCTTTGGAATCACACTTCCAAGTAAGGGTTTTTTTTCTTCCTTTCTCATTTTTTTCAATTTTCTTTAAGTTGTATTGCCCTTTTAATTTCAATTATGAATGTTGGGGTATGGTTTCAAACCTCTCCCATACTTCCCTCTTATTTTTTGAATGATGGGAGACCCCTTTCTCTCTCATTAAAATCCTCCCATTTACACCCGTTACTATGCCGAAATTCCGAAAGAAACCTTTTTCTCCTCTTTAATATTCAAGAAATACTTTTGTATCATGAATCTAAATTTCTTTTCAATTGTTGGGACATGTATCTATATGACCTCCTTACTTTAAATTACATTTAAATATTATGAGGAACCCCTTTCTCTCTCATCAACCTTTTTTTATGAATTCTTATGTCACACGGTTACGCTACCGAAATAACACCGATTTTCTAAGACAATATCATTGTGTAGTGAATACCATGCCCATTTCTCCATCAAGGTTATTCACCTTTATTCACATTTACTTATTGATTATAAAGTTTCATGTATGAATTCCACATTCCTTTATCGTGGAAGAAAGGATTATATTTTATAAATCAATGTTTTATGATCCATGTGGCACACTTATGCATGAAATGAAATGTTTAAGAAGGGTGCGCCCTTTATAGCGCTCCAATACATTGGGTAAAGTATAGTATCATGATACATCATGTGCAATGAGTGTTTACTCATGATAATTCAAGTGCATCGAGGGTTTACTTGTGCTTCAAGTGCAATGAAGGTTTACTCATGCTCCATGTGCAATGGGCCTTGGCTCATGCTAATTCAATGTTAAGTGTTGTTGCCACATTTCCATGTTATGGTTATCATGCTTTATCATGCCTTTATGTTCATGTTACTCTTATGATCTATTGATGTTCCTATTGCCTAACATGTATTGTACTCCTCATGTTATTCATTGTGTACTCCCGTACGGGGATTTATAGCTCACCCTTTTATTATGCATGTCCTCAGGTTATCCCATGCAATGCTAAGTACGAAGGAATGTAGTGGTCATGTAAAGGAAGTTTTCAATAAAGATGTTGTATTTCAAGTTTAAAGTTTTTATGTAATGATCTTAAGCCCCAAAGACACTAAACCTCTCGATCTTCTTTGTTGTATCAAGTGATGTTTTATGTAATAAAGCATGTTTAAGTTGTAATAAAACGTTTGGTTGTCATATTATGCTTAATAGGTTTATGTTTCTATGAAATAGTTATATTCTATTTTTTTAATTAAATAAAATAAATATTGAAAATTTTTCATTAACGTAATAATATAAAAAAACATAATTCTTTAAATCAATATTTTGAAGAAAAAAAATTAGGTTAATTTTTTTGGTTATTTTGGAATGATTAATTTTTTTATCATAGTGAAAATTTTATAATTTTAATTGAATAATGCATTATAATTTAAATTATTAAAAATGTTAAATTGTATTTTTATGATATTTTAATGTTGAATTATTTCATTTTTATGACAAATAATCTAATTTAGGAAATTTTAATCAATTTCTTATTAAATTGTTATATAAAATTATTTCAAACATTTGAATTTTTTTCATTAAAACCCAAATTTATTATCGTGTATGTGGAATTAAATTAAAATTCAAATATTTCAATGTTTTAAATTGTTTTTGAAAAAATTTATTATATAATTTTAGTTATAATAATTTATAGTTTATTACAATCTCAACTAAATTTTTTATGAAAATGAATTGTGAATACATTAACAATTAAATACAATAGTTATGGTAAAAATGGGTTTTCAGTAGGTTGTAATAAAAAGATATAAGATAAAATAAACCATAAAATATTATAAATAATATTTTTATCCATATTTCTACCATTTCAACATTATAGTAATCTCATGGCCCATTTTGGACCCTTGTGACATATGAAAAATGAGGGACCACCCAATTTGTTTAAAAAATATAAAGCGTGTCCTCTCCCCCACTTCTAAAAGGTCATCACCTCCCATCTCTTATACATATATTACATCATATTTTCTTCAAAAATTACAACCAAAATAAATTTCAAAATTATCTTCAATTATCCTAGAAGAATTATTTTTTCCAAAATAGATCATATTAAGGGTTTTGGTTAAACCCAAAGGAGGATACCCAATGAAGAGATAATGTTCATCAATGATAATTTTTTATTTATTTCATCCTAAAAACCTTTAAATTAATATTATATAATTATTATATAACAAAATCAGTATCATCCATTTACATATATATTTTTATGTTATGCCAATGACCTAAAAATATACCAACATCCATCAAATGTGTTATGAAATAATTTTTTGTGTGTACGGCAGACTTCTTCCTCATGAACTAATGTCATTCATTTTTCAATATTCTCCTATCATGGTTCAATATATTAATAGATTTTTTTATATATTATATATATTATATTATTATTCATATTAAATTATTATACCACACATTCCATTGTTATATACTAATTTTGGAATACTGATAATGTTATTCATCTATACGGAAGAATACCACATCGCGAAGGTATGTGTTTCATTCAAGAATATCATGGACAGAATTAAGAATTAATTAAATATAAATATATGATATATATGAAATCAAAATAAATCATTAATGAAATATATAGAATGTACCATTATTTATTTCTATCCAACAAGAAAATTGAAATAACATACATTCATACGTACGGTCGACATTCTCCATGAATGGTGTACTAATGTTTCAATCACCTACTCTTATGAATTGATATAATTACACAAATAATGAATATATTTGATACTAATATCATTTGTATCATTATTTATTTGTTTCAATAATGGTTAAATTAAGTGGACCAAAAATATAATTAATCAAAAAATATATAAAAAGCTAAGGGGTTGTTACCTGAAAGCTAACATCAACATGGAATTGATAATGAAATAATTAATCAAAGATCACAAAAAACATATATGTTATAATATATATTAATTTAATTCTATAATATATGTATACTAATCTTATATTTATTAAATAAGAGGTTTGAATGATTATGATGTATTTCAGACATAAGGAAATGGATTTGCATCTCACATTTTTCTTTCCTGAGGAACGTTACATATTAAACACCTATTTATTTTAGGGGTTTATATACATACCATGAATTTAATATATAATTATTAACCTAATTATTAATTCTATTTACATATAATTTTCAAGTTCTACCTTTTATGAGTTTTTCTATTTCAATGTTATCATTGTGGTAAGATGTTTTTTTTTCATCTTTGAGATATACATTATATTATGCACCTTTCTTTTTTATGGAGGTGTATATACATCCCATTTGACATTTAATATCATTAATATTTTAATTTCAATGATATTTTATAG
The DNA here is from genome assembly GCA_963277665.1 of Viscum album. Classification (NCBI taxonomy): domain Eukaryota; kingdom Viridiplantae; phylum Streptophyta; class Magnoliopsida; order Santalales; family Viscaceae; genus Viscum; species Viscum album. Next base: position 93,418,226 of record OY728132.1, on the reverse strand, counting down.
GTAATTTTATTTTATTACTTCATGGTATATATGATCCAATGTTAACAAAGTTGTAATTTGTTTTTTCTATCTTTTAATTTGTCGGCATTATTTATGATTAAGTCACCAATTTTTAAATTTCATGATCTACCATTCAATATTTTTTATTTATTTTTTTATAATATGGTTATTATTGATAGATTCATGTAATAGTGTCAATTTTCCACTAATTTATACGTAAAATAATCGAAATGGTTTTAATATAATTTGAATGTATTTATCTCTTCTATCAAAAATCTATTTTCTACCAAAACCATGATTCCTAAGAATATTTTATTATTCAACAATAAATATTTAAGGTAATATAAAAACATTTTAAACTATTAAAAAAATGAATTCTATATTCATTTTATTTTCAAAAACCATTTCTATTTTAATTTTACAAAAAATGTGATAACAATCATTGTTTTTAAAATCCCAACTTAAACAAATTTAAAACATTCATTATTTTTCAATGATTTCAATATCACATTACAATTTTTCAATTTTTTTTTAAAATAGATTTATTTTATATTTCGTAGAATTTAATTTTTATGGTAAATTATTTCAAAGTGAAAAATATTTTTAAAGTGTTTTATTTTTTAAAAATAAATTTTTAACATGAAAAGTATATTTTTCTCTATAAATGTTTAAAATTTATTTTAAATGAATAATTTATATGTTTTCAAAGTTTTTTTTCGTATAAATTAATTCTATAATGTTTTTTAATTCAAAAATTTCTTTACAATGATGTAATATTTTCCTCAAGAATTTTGGAATATATTTTTTAAAAATTATATTACATTTAAAAGGAAATTATTATATGTCACTTATTCATTATTGGGTATACGATCCATGGATTAAAATTTTATACTTTCAATGAATAGTTAATGTTTATGATTATAGGATTTTCATCAAAATATTTTATCTTCCTTGGGTTTCAAAATGATAAAATTATTATGAAACCCACATAATTTTACACGAGTTAGGCTTTTATGAAATAATGAAATGATTATGAAACTATTTTCTTTACATCAGTTATGTTATGATGGAATATATATTCATCCAATTTCATTTTAGGGGTTTAGATGTGATGAATTTATTATGATCCTATGGGAAAATATTTATTATTATGATTATGTTATGATGTTGACATTACCACCAAGTAATGTGGTTACATTCAACAAATGAAGGCGGTCACATTATAACTAAATATGGATGTCACTTATATACCCCTATAATGATTTAAATAAATATGTATATCTTAAAAGATATATATGATAGGAATGGCTAGTGAAATCCATTTGATATGATATGAATTGAATTGGGATTGAACTTAGTTCAATAATATATTATTTTAATGTTGAGTAAAACCAGTTCAGTATGATGGGGATCGAATGGGTATTGAACCATGTTCAGTAAGGGATTGGTCAGCTTTGATGGTATTTCGTGTGAAACATGACTATAATTATGGTTTGGAGAGCGAACACATTCTAATATAATAACCATGGAAATGATACTTAACTAATATGGATATGATATTATATAATTATATGTGTGCCTCAAATATATGTATTATGTAAATTTTATTCTCAATTGATCATATTCATTAATTCCCTTATGATTCATTTCCTATGAACAAATAACTATTATTCCAAAACTCAATATTATTTCCTTTTAAATGAATGTTATTCTTTCCAAATGTTTTTCTCATGTTCTTATAACCTTATTTTCATTTTATTCTTACATATATACATTTATTTCCCATATAAATTCTCTCATCTAACTCTTTCATATGTTTTTATTCCACATGTTATGAAGAAATGTATTATGTATTATATTACTAATAAGTATTATAGTTTTGATGAATATACTAAGAGATGGTATAGCTCATTTATGGATTTATATTTATAATTCAATGTTTCCAAAGGCACTATACTATTATTTTCCATAGGTGTGTGTTTTATCAAAGTAATGACAATTACTAAAAATTGATGTAATATCCATGTATCATAAGTCTGTGTCATTAAACAAAATATGTAGTATATCTATTTAGAATGCCATATGTTGTTGTGTAATTGTTACACATGAAATATATTTGATGTTATTAGTGGAGGATATAAAGAGAATATAAAGGGAACAAGGATGGTTACCTTTGTATCTATTTTACCTTAACGATATGTTGCTGGAAAGGTAGTATATGGGATAATCTTGTGTGTTTCTAGAGATATGGTATGTTTTGGTCGAATGATTGATATAGATGGGAGTAGTGATATATAGTCACATGATTCAAATATGATCATCCCACTACCAGTTTTAGGTGTAATTGATCTATTAAAATGTGAAACTGGCGGAAGATCATGGGCCCTGGATACATTTTTTTTATAAAAAATATGAAATTTAGTTTATTTCTCAATATTGTTTATGGAAATTATTGAGGAAAAAAATTTAGATAAATTGGGGAATATATTGACTAATCAAAAGCATAGTAGTTATGGTTATGATGCTTGATCTTCATGTATATATTAATGTTGGATGGTTTTGTTTCATATCTCTTTTTTAAACTCATGCATATCTATTAAACATGGATGTTTATTAATTTATTTGGATTAATATACAGTGTACTCCAAAAGTTCTTACCACATCATTGTTCTCTGTGTCTCTCACAGGAATGACCCACATGAGTTAGAGGTACTCTTTGAGTATCTTATAATTTTTTAAGAGAAAATATGGTGGTTAGGGTATTTTTATTGAATTTACATAAATATGTTATATATTAGAATAATAATTTTCATTATGGTTAGTGGATTTTTAATAGTGTAATGGAAATTATTTGGTCTTGTTTATTAGTTTATTTGTTTGGAATATCTTATTATTATAATGCCTCCCATAATTAAATTTTATTTCAACATTTATAGTCCCCAAATATGAGACTATACATTGTGGGATTCCAGGGTAAGACTAACCTTTGATATAGGTTTGGGAGGGGTTTTAATTGGATATGTTCCCGATAGAATGTCATTAGAGAATATTTGTGATAGTTATTTTTGGGATTGGAATAATGAACACACTAGTGTTTTATAAGAATGGTAGGAATTTAGTAAAACAAGTTCCTAACATTTTATGTATATTAATTATATCATCCTAATCATTGATATTTAGGTATACCTAATATTCCATTTATAGACTTTAACAACCCAAAAAAAATGATTACCGTAATTTGTAACCATTTTATGGTAAAAATCATGGGGAGTTTCATTCATCATTTCTAAAAGCTATGATTGAAATTTAATCTTGGATATTAAAAGTTTCCGTATGAATAAAAATTTGTGTTTTAGATTTTCAATGATTTTTATTCTCCAATTGAACATATTACATGAACAAAGTGTAGAGGGAAATGTATTGATTAACTGAATTACATAATTAAATTAAACTGTTATTTATTATTGATTTCCTTTATTCCATAACAACAACAAAATGTTTTCTCACAAATTTATTATTAATTTTTTCTTATTTATTTGTCTAAAATGTTTTTTATGAATATTTATATTATTAGTGAATAATTACATTATTGTTCTAAAAATTTTTAAAGAATTTTTTTTGAGCCTTCTGAAATGATATTTTTTATAATCCATATTGATAGGGGGGAATAATTTATTTGGAAACCACACATATAATAATATAGATTTCATTACAGGTTTTGTTCTTTATGTTATAATCCACTAATGATATATTATATTCATGTGTTTTTAATTTATTAAATAGATTAATATTGTTTAATTATTCAATAACATTGGTAGAAGAAAAAAACATTAGTAAGAACCCATTTCTAATTAATTCTTTTAATATTCATAAACATATTTCTATATATGATGTGTGGATAATGATATTTTATGTTAAAATATTTAGGTTTTAATATAAAAAATAAAACTTCCCTAAGTTGTTTAATTTTTAGAAATATACATGGTTCTGTTAGTGGGTAATATGATGATTTTATGGTGTGAAATGAATTTATAATGTTCAAGAATATGTTTGATAATTTTAATGGAAAAAATAGTATTTAACATTCTATGCTTGTTTCATGTTCATTATATTTTGATTAAATATGGATGTATTAGTATATCAACCACTATATGATATGGAATAATCATTCCATTAAGGTATAATTTGTAATGAATGTTTATTTTGATCATGTCAAGCATAATGTATTATTATAAATATTGTTTATATATTATGATGAAATTTAAAATAATGTATAATTGATAAAATAAAAATGTGTTGGAATATAATTTAACAAAAATTTGATATGAATCAATTGGGTTGTAATTTATGATGCGATTATTAGTGGTTTATTACCTTGTAAATATTACATTTTTTACTAAAAATTTATTTTCTAAACGATAAATTAGCATTCCAATGTCATGAGGAAATAAGGGTTTCCGATAAAAAAAACCATTCTAAATCATTCTTGGTTATTTTTTACAAATAATAATTAATTCATTTTCTTTTGTGATGTTTCCTATTTACCTGATTATGTGAATATAATATGATTTTATTGGATGAATGATTATTATAAAAGGAAAATAATTTATAGAAATAATTAAAAGGTATTATGGATATTTCAATTTTCCATGGTTTAATTATTATTGTAAAATAAAACATTATAGATAATGAAAAAATAGTGATTATTTAATGTGTTTTGCTTTTTATATTGAAGAAATTTCAAACATTAATTTTTTTATTATTTGTGTTGATGTGGTGGATTATTTTTGAGGTTAGTTATTGTATATTTATGTTTTTGGTAGTAGAATTCGTATTAGTTTCCTTGGTTTTGTTGGGATGATGTGTTTTTTGGACATAGTAATGATGGTATGACTAGTTTTGTAAGATAATGATTTGTTTTGTTGTATTGTTGGTACTAATATGGGTTTGGTTGATGAGATATGTTATGGAATGAAAATCATAGCATGATTTTATATATGGAAGGGTGATAGTCTAGATAATATTGTGTGGTCTTCTTAGTAGAGGTGGATATTGGTAATGTTATTTTCTCCCTAGATGAGATAATGTGATGTGAGTGATTTGATAAATATTATATTATGGTCATAATGGTGAGGATTATTAATGTGAATGGATGGAATATTTCAGGGGTGAGTTGGCTAGGAAGTGTTTTATTTACACCAACATCCCTTTAATAGATATTTGATATTAATAAAATATTATTGATTAGATTAAATAATGAACAATGATATAATTATTTTGGTCTAGTGACTTTGGAAACATGGAATCATAAATACAAGTCCATAAGTGAGATTCATCATCTCCCATTATGTTATTTATAATTATAAACCTTCTTAGGCATATCATAGATAATAGCATTCATTGAAATGTAGATAAAGTAAACATAAGAACAAATGATTTTAGATACACTATAAGGGTAAACAAGGGACATATAAATATATCTATAGTATAAGGGTATTATAACATGATAATAACATTTGAAAACCTAAACCTGCATATCTTAAATTATATATTTGAGTCATGGAAAATATATTGATAGTTCAATAGAAATGGATCAGAACGGACTCCAAGAACCTGAACCATGAGAACATAACATTGGCACATGATATAAAATTGTGGAATACTCTTAAACATAGAATCTTATTTCCTAGTTAGTTCATTTCTCAATAAGAAGACTATTATAGTGTAATGGGTATGCTCCGTAGAGAATTATAGTATTCATGGTTAACTCCTAAAAATATCATAGTTGATAGCATCCATTAATGAATTAGGTTCACTCCCCATTTTATCACTATAAAAACAAATGATTTCAATATTTACCCAATGAATTATAAGGATATATTGGTCCCACCAATCATATTAGACAATAATAAATATTTGTTCCACAAGATCATAAAAAATTCATCATATCAGAACTTGTTAAATTAAATTTATAACATGAACATTTTATTAAAACGTAACCTTTATAAAATAAATAGTCTTTACAAAAATATTCATCAAAGAAAAACTCATAGAAAATGAATCAAGTTTCATAGGAATTCTATCTTGGTATGACCAATGTAATGGAAATGAGTTACATAAAAATGCTGTCCTCATAAACATAAACAATATATATTCTAAATAAAAATGTTATCCTTGAATATTGTTATTATTAAAACATAGGATAATTAGAGGATATCATCATAGATGAAAAATGGGTTTTAAAGATCACATGCATCCTTTCATGAAGAAAAATAACTTTACATTGAAAATGAATTTTTGAAAACAAAAAATATTAAAATAATTTGGAAATAATTATCTATTAAAAATACCTCAATAACATATAATATAACTATTAAAATATTGTTTTATCATTATTGGGGCTAAATTTTTTAAATGTTTTACATGATAAAAAATAAATTTTTCCCATTTCTATAAAAAGAAAAAAATGTAATTTTCAAAAAATGGAATGAATATTCCAATCAAAATATTTTTTTACAATTTTAAACAGATTTAAAATTTTCATTAATAAATAATTTGAAAAATTTTATAAACATTTTGTAATACTATTTATAATGAAATTTTTTTATGAAAAAATGTTTTTTACCAAATATATGAATTATATTTTTTATGAAATATTATTTTGAATTGATATTTAAATGAAGGGATATAAATTAATGGAAAACATAATTTATAAGTTCATTACTACTGTATAATAAAAGTGAAGATATTATTCAGATATCTATCATAATATATCATTTTCTGTATTATAATTGTACACAATTTTAAAAAATGATGATATTGAACAGAAAATAGAAAATTTATCTATAAAATAGAATTAAAAAAAAAAGAATGAATTAAAAAGGAGAATAAAAATAGGAGACATCATAGAGTCATAGAAGAATAATGTTTTAGAGACTAAGAGAGTTTACTATGATGATATTCACACTGTCAGACAAAAATATATAGAATACCTAAAAACAAGTGAACCACTAATCATGTGATGCCTTATAAGATAAAAAATGAAACTGTATTCCCTACATAAAACGTATGATGATCCTCTGTGTAGTTAGTCATGCGGCCATTGTACCTGAAAATTGAGTAACCATTAGACTAGGGAATGTCCAAATCTAATAGAGGAATTTTAGACAGTGAGTGAATTCATTTCAATGTCATTGAGATTGATATTCCTCTGTCTACATAATAGGAGGATATTGATCATCATTTGATCATACTATTAATGGTAGCCATCTCTTCGCAAATATTTATAGAATTCAATAATCAAAGATCCTATAATATATAAAAAATCATATGCCATGTATGGTAACCATATTGTTGAATTATAAATTTTTAGATTTATTCTTGAGTGATGAGTGATCCAATAGACCCATCACCAATATATATAAATGCAAGCCCTTTTAGGAGCTGTAATGACTGTCATAAGTAGTATCAAATTTTTGGAATAAAAAAAATACTATAATGGTTTACACGATCAATCATGGTTCTCCTAAAAATGAAAATAATGTATGTAATAGTTGCTAGGTGAATGTCGTGGTGAGTGTCAATCAATATTTTCCATATACAAAGACAAATTATTGTGAGAATGATAAAAAATTACTTTTTCTTAGAGGCAAAGTTCAAAAATCCCTAAAATCACAAATTGAAAAATGTTGTCTTATAGAGCTCTAGATACAATACACCTTTGAAAACTAAAAATTCTCACGAAACCAAGCATTCCAACAAACCTTCAAAATATAAGTGATCATAGGATTATACCTGTGGATCCCAAAAATAGTAAAACCTAGATTCAATAATCACACCAAGACATGAGATATTATCCTTTTTTGGATGTGCATGATTACAAAACATTGAATCCAGAAAATTAAACTTCAACATTATTTCCAAACACCATAGTGGTTTAACCCAATCATTTATTTCATTTGACACCATTATAATGTCTATGTAAGTCCATATTAAAGAAATATCTTGAGGGAAATTCCATAATAATGCACCTATACAGTTCAAAATTAAACTTAATGTTTTCATATATATCAAATTGATTGGGTTCCAAGATCACGGAAATAAAGTTCATGTAATTGCAAGAAATTGTGAATGTGATATCAATGGTTAGACTTCCTAGGATGCCAAGTTTTGATCCAACCCATTTTTTCCACCAGAAGATGATGTCCGCTTTCTTTGAATCTAATGATCATGCGACTGTAAGTTAAAAATATGGGGGTGAATAATGAGTCAATAAATGGTATACCTACCTCTATGTAATTCATAGAAATTCAAATAATCCCCCTGTATGTGTCTCCACCATAGAGCGTCTTCCTCAAGAACCTCCAAAGACATCATTTCATTCCAGCCTTGAAACGTACCTAAAACACATCTCCATTTATTTTCCCATCACACAATGGCCTTTACAACCTTTCCTATCATAACCAATGTTTCCATCCATTTGAATGAGAATCCCATAAGATGTAAACCATAATTTATTCTAACCAAGAAACAACCTCTTTTGTAACATTATTTATAAATATAACATTCCTTATAATGTAAAAAAGGATTATATTCACCAATGTAATAATTCATTTGAATGAAAAAACTAGGTTTTTCAAAAGCAGTATTCATCGAATGATTATATCAAGAAAAATTATCAATGTGATCGATCTAAAAAATATATTGTTCAATTGGAGAAAATAAATATGAAGGTGGAAGGACCCTCTACTAATGCTAAGATATATATCTAAGGTGTTAACACTGTTTTCTGACCATTGAAAAAATGTATGAAATATACTCATTTTTTGGTTCACCATTTAGACACTCTCTTGGAAATATTCATCAAGTATTCCATTGATCCCTTGGATAGATCTATTTTCACTATTTATAAAAATAATGGTTTCATCTGTATAAAATATCTGTCAAATTTCATAAGATTGATACCTATAATGATAAGGTTGAATTATACCCATAATAATTAATTTGTTGATATATTTACTGAGGAAGTATTGGGAATTAATAAAGGAGGGCGGTGTAGAGTGGTTCACCTTGCCTTTTCCCCCAAAGAGTCATGATGATTCCATAGCATTTTCCCATAAAGTAGGTGTACATCAATAAAAGACTGGAACACTATAAAATGATATCCATGAATAATGTGGAAACCCCCATACTATAGAGAACATTATTTATGAAATTATATTCTAGATTTTCAAATTATTTTTTCATATCTAACCCGATTAACACGTTATAGAGAAAACATTTCTAGTTAATATTCCCAATCACATATTGGGAAATATAGATAGCCCCTTTAAAATAATTCCCTTAATAAAACCATGTGGTTATTCTGTAATCCACCATGGGAGGTATGCATATAATCAGTTATTAATGACGGTTGACAACACCATCTAATGAATGTTTAACATACATGTTGTCGTGTAATGGTTTATGGTTCAAGGTTCCATAAGCTTTGAAAACATCACTTTCTTCAAAGTACAAGAAATGAGGGGGAGGTTTCCACACTGAATGTCGTATTGAAAAACAAGTAAAAGTAATTTTGTGATCAAATACCTATAGGCCCTATAAATGGAGACAAATAAATCATTTGGACATGATGCACTATCATAAATGAGAATCCGAACAACATCACAACCTCTATTTCATAGGGTATAACTTCCAAGGACTTGTTTTTGAGGTCAAAGATCACACGAGGGATAACTTCAACGAGATTATAGATCCCTCTCTGATAACATTCTTGTATTCATGGTATTGGATGAGATAGAATAGATATAAAATGATCATCCCCCACTCCTCTAATAACATCTCAGTCATACATATAGGAGACATCCTTCATCATAAAATTGGGTCTCTTAAAATGATGTATTTCATCAATATGTGGATGGAAAATCCCATAGTTGGGACCAAACTATGAAATCCTTTGAATTCATTATTTCTCATGAGCTATACATTTTCCTTAGAGAAGCATTTCATTTATAATATTCTTCTTGTTGATAGAATGTCTGAAAATAGATTCATTATAATCATCTTCTAGAATTGATTACAGTCATTATATATTGAAATGATTAACTTAATTTCCTATTTCTGAGGATGATATTATTTAATAAAATATTGAATATCATTTTAAATGTGTCTAATCATTCTGTGATGGTCCATCCTTGAGTTAACAATGATAGGTATTTTCCACAAACTCATTCTCCATGTGATGGAATCCTGTGTCCTTCATCCACATATGAGAAAAAAATGATGTGATTACAACCAATATTCATGGAAACCCAAATAATTTTCTAGTTCTAATGTTATGAAAAACAATACGAAAATGAGAATCCTTTATATCAGGCTAAGAAGAAATTGTATGACTACTTGTGAAGCATCAATCAATGAAACATTATGTAAAGATGAAACAACTATGACTATTTCACTAATTGAACTGATACATTGAGTAACCAACATTAATCATCCCACTACTAGACATTATGGTAAAAAATTCATGGATAGCCCACTACAGATAATCTACTCGCACACTTCTTCTATCTTCTATTTTTGAAACAATGTTAATTTATCCTCTAACCATATATGGTGTTTCCCCATTGATGAACGAACCAAGGTCATTACAAAGGGATACTTGATCATAAGAGTGAATTTTTATTGATGAATGAGATGAGGAAAATATCCCCCGTAAGTTCTATTTGTTTTCAAAAATTGTTCTGATGTAGAAGAAAACTCAAATGATATATTTAGTTCCAAAAAAATTAAATGTGAGGATTCTGTATGTTTTAATGAATGAAGATGTGAATGTGGATTCTGTGAACATAATCCTTTATCATTGAAATGCGTTTTTTGGGCTCTAAAACCTCATTTAAAGTGGTAGGGTTGTTATAATGTTCATTAGGCTCAATGGTGTGACTCTTCTAGAGGAGGAATTAAATAATCGATGAAAGAATAATCTAGTTTTCTCCCAGAAACTTGTGATCATGATTTATGTGGAAACAAAAGTAGACCATTTAGATTGGACTGATATTTGGAGAGAACTCATTGAATAAGTGTTTAATATTCACTAATGATGAAATAGTGGAACAACCAACCTCATTATATGAATGTAAGGATGGGGAACCAATGACATTATTGTATTACACTCTATACAAATCATCGTTAGGAGATACAAACGAATCATCCTTTAGATTTTTATGTGCAGATGCAACTATATAGAACAAAAGTATCTAGCTCTAGATGATGACTTAGAGCAGGTGGTGTCATCATATCAAAGCTATCCAGATTTGGATGAATGAGAGGAAATGTAAATTTTCTTACAGACAAGTAACTTTCACCTATGCATGGGAATTTCTAGTCAAAAATGTAATAAATATTTATGATGAAGACTTCACAATCTATACATTGGGTGGGGTGTTTACATGTAGTCATGTTTAGGATGAAATACACTAACACCTTCGGGTCATGTAATCCGCTAAGCCAACAGGCCCACTAAGGGTTCCCCCTCATCCCTTGAAATGGGGGTTATCATTAAAATAAGGCATATCAGATATTCAGGAATATAAAAATGTACTGGTGCATGGAGTGTATGAGGGAAGAATAAATTTAGAAAGGGTATGTTCTCAGAGAAAGCGAGAGAAAAGAAGAGACTGTATATAAGGGACCATATTAGTTCACAAAGGACCCACTAGAACAAGGTAATCTGCCTCATTAGCAGATGTGATGATGTAGATATATGGAAAATGGAAGAGTAACACCTTTCCATGGTACGAATCCTCAAAATCTGATCTAACTAATAGAGAGACTGTAGAAGTCAGTGGCTTTATGTGATCATCATGAATCAATATATTCATTTGAAAACTAGTTGAATGTTGATGGTACATGAGATTCTATGATAATGAATTTTATTTGAGTTGTAAACACCTACATAATCATTAAGTGAATGATAAAAACATTTAGGAGATCAGTCCTCTATACCCTCTACCCAATGAAAGATAATCAATAGGAGTGGCCAACTACGATCGACTTGAATGAAAGCATGGGATACCACAACTTCCAGCAAGATAATCATGCATTCATGAGAACGGAGAAATGATCCTGGGGAGTCATTGTTCCCACACATGATGGACTAAATCTATAATAGGAGGAGATACTTGTAAGAGAGATACACACCTCCATTCTAGAGGAATATCATCTTGAGTGGACCTCTATCATCATGTGAAAAAGGTAAATCCTAAACCTAGAAATAGAACATCAGAATTTACTCCAACCCAAAATGAAATCAGCAATCGAATCCAATTGTATGAAGTATGACTTTCAATTCAATGATGAAAACCTATTGTCTAGAGCCTCATACACCACGAGTTCAGAAAATCATGAAATCCAGAGAGTGGAGGCTTGTATACACCAAATAGAGAAAATAAATTCAACTTTATATCTGTTATTTCCTATATACATGATTCTTCTAATGTTGGTAGCACTAGACTTGTAAAAACCAAATTTTCTTTCCTTAAATTAATTATTAATATTTCAATATATATTTCCACATATAGATGTTGAAATAACATATTATTCTATGGAATGGGGTTCTCATAAAAATTTTTATAAAAATATAAAATATTTATTAACTATGTGCACAAAATGTCACAAATAAAATTGGATAACTATAGAAAATTTGATAAGAACAAAAATATAATACAACATTTGATCCTAGAAGGTGTTTCTCACCTAATTTACGACTTAATGTGAGTTGGCGTGAGATGTTTAGACCCCTCACTAAATAGAATAATGTTAAGTGAATTTAATTAAATATTAAATTAATTAAATTCATTCATTTAACCTAAAGCTAAATGATTTTAAATATATATTTTTAGCGATATTTCCATGTTTTCCGTGCAATTATAAAATCACTTGTGATTCCTTCAACCTTTTTTTTGACATATCATTTGGTTGATGACCACGATATGCAGATCAAAAAGTATCTAGATGGGACAAATGCACAGAATACTCACTAATAGTTGGAGAAAATGTTTTTTATCATAAATCATTCAAAAATAAAGAAAAACTCATGAATTTATGTTTTTTCACTCTTTATTAAATTATTGAGAAGATTGGTAATTGTTATTCAATCTACACCACTATTAAAACCTCTTCATAAGCCAAAGTGATAAAGTATCAAAATCATTATTTTTTTTCTAATCTAAAATCCATGTTGGTGGTTATTGAACTCTGAAAAATTCCTTATAATGTTTAAAAATGTTTTATGGTGATTTTATCACTCGGTTTTTAATGTTCTTCTTTAGTCGTATCATCGCGGTCCCAACATGACTTTTTTGGGAATTACCAAGCTCGATCAGACCCTCGAAATCATGGATAATCAATTAATCGACAATGAATTGACAAAACGAGCATAGATCTAGTATTTATTTAGGGGACTATTTTAATTTGGTGATTTGAGAACAATTAAACTCATTTGTAGGGATGATGACTTGCAGAATGAATGGTGGTTCACCAAATCATCACTAGAGCTGATTTATGGCCAACGATGGTCATCAAACTTGAGGTCTGAGATAAAAAAAATATTTAAAACTAATTATATGTGATATCTATAAAATATGGAGTATATTACTAAATGGGAATAAAGTATTTAATATTGGTGAAAACCATACTACATGACATGATCAATGAATAACAGACGACATGTATTCACCTCAGTATTAGATTGAGGGTTTTAAAAAAAACATTGAGGGATATATTGAGTGTAACACTCTTTCACACACAACATACCTTATCTAATTTGGATATACCTTGTAGAATATCCCATAGGGATGAGGAGTCTATGTATAAGTATACAGACATGGGGTCCTATACACAAAAACAAAAAGAATCACACAATGCCGTCTGCAGGTATCGTTGACACACCATGTAGTACGCAAGAAAATTGTGTACTACTATACGGTCAGTATCCATGTTCTGTTTGGGGACTCATCCTGGCTATGATGTGGTAACGCATGTTGTGTGGGTTCACCTACATGTATTATACCTATTTATCTCTTCTGATAAAACATCAAATGTCTTTATCTCCTTCATTAAAACATAGATTTTGTTTTGTGAGTAGAAGACCCTGAGTGTTTTTATGGGTAAATCATTATGGTTACCCCTATAATGGATTTCTAGATACCATGTAAATTTTTGGGAATGAAAAAATTTGAGGAAACCCTGATAATGGAATCGATTGGGAATGAACCCCACGACCTCTTCTGGGTATTACCCTCCATCAGGGTAGGGCATTGGATTTCAATAATGACATCTTCTATGTGTTAACCTCTAATATGGTTGGGTAGTATATTTTACCAATGAAATATTCTAGGAGTTACCCTCTAGTAGTGTTGGGAAATATAGTTCATTGATTACCTCTTCAGGGTGTTACCCACTAACAGGGCTAGTTATTGGATTTCCACAATAAACTTCTAGGTATAATCCTCTAAAGGGGATGGAAAATGACGTTCCCTGATGATATTATGGAGATTAACCCTCCTCCAGGGATATGTAGTACAGTTCCATTTTGACAACAAGAGATTAACCATATTATTGTATCATGAAATGAATATTCTATAACGAATTTCAGTCCCATAAAATGTGCAGTAAAGTGATGATATTTGGGTAAGCTTAGGTTTTAAATCACGAGGAATATGGATGCTTTCACGTAGGAGATGCATTTTTCTGATGTGACCAAAACTATACGAGAGAGTGTTTTCCACCTAAAGTGGATAATATCAATGTATGTTTAATGAGTATCATATAATTTTTTGTTTGGAGAATATTCATCTGAGTTTGGGAATCATTGTTTATTTTTTGGTACTATTGTCTACTCTTTTTCCTGGGCTGAGCTATGAGATAAAAATCACCATACTCCCACATTTTGGCTTCTTTGACTAAAAATATATATTAATAGACATTTAATATATCATCTCAAAATATATTGTTACATTACATCCATGGGAGGTGAAGAAACATGGAATATTCCACATGGTTCTTTTCTCTAGCTTCACATTGATGTATGAGTCTGCTCTACTATTTTATGGACGATGGTTGACATGTAGTTCATCTACTCACTATTTTTAGCCTCATGTTCTTGGATGTTATATCTTTCACTCTAGAAAGGTGGATCTTTACTCTTTCACTATAACTTTTGAAAATACAATATTTATCATATATTTTATCAATTACTACTCCCACTTTATGTTTTGGGGTACCCTACTGAGAATGTTTACACTCACCCCTGAAAAGGATTTTCCCACACATGTTGTGTCTTATATAGATGACGAGTGGGTTGACCATGACTATAAAGGGAAATTTCGAGACAATGTTCTTTAACCACATATTATTGTTGTAGCTTTGGAATCAAGAGAGTGGATCCATTCATCTTCTTACTTTTTTTAGTTTTTTTCATGTTGGAACACATTTTTGTTTGTGTGTGTATTTTGACCCTTAATCTTCAGTTTATACTACAGTACTTTTTTATTTTCCAGATGTTCATGCATAATTGGATTACTTTATATCATTATTTCATCTTTCCTTTTTTCCCATTAAACTTTTTCATAGATTTGGATAGGTTCATGTGTATAGGTTCTTAGGAAAGGGCTTCCCCATGTTAGTTAGGTACTTTGGTTCCTTTTTCCACCCCAATCCTATGAAGGCATGGTTTGATTTTTTGGGCTCATGTAAAAAATGGTATGGTGTATTGGGTTCAGTTTTTAGGATTTGGAATCTAATGATGGTGTGGTGGATGATGTATTCAATCACTAGGACCATAAAAGCCTTCTTGTAGACTCATCTTGAGGAAACTTTTATTGCAGCGATGAATCATACATGAATAATTTAGGTTTGAGTATTTGAATTTCCTTTATTATTTATATAACCATTTTTATCAATATATATATATATATTCTCGTATGAACGTGGTACTCTATGATAAATTTCAGATGAGTCCAGGATTCTAGCCATCTCGGAAGACAAATCTGATTTGTTATGATGAATCTATGAGCATATAGGCCTCTGTTTATGTCCATCCAGCTAACCCTTTCATAATTTTTGGTAGTTAAGTGCACCTCCACCAATTGAGAAACACATCATCCCAATAAAGCAGTATATTTACGTGCATAGGCTTAGTGCACTGTACTATTACCATCATCAAATACAATTGAGATTACATGGCAACAAATATCCCCAGAATGTAGAGAATTTTGTAGTTTTGGTGGTCCATATCATTATGCTCAGTGATACCTAGATAGATCAGGTGGCCACATTGGAGGCCATCATTTTCCATATAGCAGATGGGATTTGGTGGAGCCTAGTTACGTAGATTCATGATGAGTCAACACTCTTGTGGGATGACCTCCAGTTGTTGTTCCATGATGAGTAATACCCCTCCTTATAATGCTTATTCTGAATCAAAGATATTCAAAAGAATCATCATGAATGGGATAATATGGAAGAGTATGTGGCGATATTCAATGACCATATGTGTTACTCCCATGACATGATCGAGGATGGATACATCTGAACATTGATGTTTGATCAGGAACTTCATAGAGAGATTCGATCAAATGTTGATTCCTTATGAATGCCAACTTATTCAATGGTTCTAGAGTGGTAAATAGTGAGAGAAATAATTCTATCATTGGAATGAAATAAAGCTAGATCTGTAAATGTGAATCCCATATATGAGTCATAAACAGATGCTATAAGGTGAAAGTGGATAGGATCTTGAAGAATGAGGGCCTTTTGTGAGTGGAATCGGGAATGTAGTCATATGGTTATTCAGAATAGAATGGTGTTAGGGAATCCCGTAGAGGGGATTTGTTTTATTTTTGATAGTTTTGGTCACATGGAATGGTGCAGATAATGCAGTCTTGTTGAGAAACCCCAACAAGATAGCCGATGGGCCACCATATTTCTGGATTTGACGTGACTAGGGATCTCCCAAGCATGGAATGTGTGGTACCCAGGGAGGTAGATCTTTTAGAGGATATTTAGGATTTATGGGTGGTGGGTGCTGGTGTGAGATCCTTACACCACTATTACAATGTCGCTTATGTCAGGCTTAGGGAGTTGGCGTTAAAGCCGCATATAGCTACATCCCTTGGATGTCAATGATCATGCTGCGCATGATATGATTTGAGGTACAATCTATGGTCATTAGACTATTTCATCAGTATTTATACAAAATTATTACGGTAATTATATTTTATCTCAACCTATGGTTATAGATATAGATCTCCCATTTGAGACACAAGCACAACCACTTCATCTTGAGGTTACTACACAGAATTATTCTTCACAATCTTTTACCTTCTAGTAGTGTGAGTTTTATCATGAATAATAAATTTTTATGTCAGATATTTTGGTTTTCATGATGGATCCATATGAAATCCACTTCTGTATGTATTGGATTTCAATGGTTTGATACAATATTGATTTCCACCATAGACTATTCATGTTCTTATTAACTGCTAGACAAGATTCTCTGTATTTGGTGAGTGATATCTTATTGATTGATAGGTCGATGATTGGATTAGGAGGATTCATCCTATCACAAATAATTTTGTTGGTGTACCCCATTTGGGTAGAAGTTTATTCATGCATCTAGGTCACTTCAGTTATGAATGATTATATAGATTTTTTCCTCAATGATATTTTGGGACTACCTTCAATAATGGTGACTGAGTTTTTCATTGAATTTCATCCTAGGATAGCCCTGATATCCTCTACTAAATATCAGGTGGAACATAAAACACATTGGGAACAATGGATATAGTTTTAGGACCAAAAAGGGAATGGTTTCATCAAAACCAGTGTTTCCCCCTAGGAAGATCCAATCATGTTGGTAAAAAGGTGGACAATAACATTCAAATTTTCATGGACTATAGTAAACTGAATGAGGAAATGATAAACAATATGTACACCTTAATGAAAATTGAAAAAAACAATGAATAGTTGTGTGGCATGTGATTTTTATTAATTATCGATCATAGGTTCATCTACCACTAGTTGAGTGATCTCAGGGAGATATTCAAAATACGTTATTTCGTTATCTCTAATGACACTATTAATTCTTAGTGATTCAATTTCGTGGAATGAATTTCCATATCGTGTTAATGGATTTTATGAAACAAGTAATATAGCCATACTTGGAGAAATTTTCAATTAACTTCAATGATGACATACTCTTCTACTATATACTAGAGGAGGTTCATTTAGAGCGCTTGAAGAAAGTTCTTGTTTTTCCTCATTAGAACCTACATTACAGAAGTCACTCAAGGATCCAGTTCTGGATAAATGGCATTCAATTTTTTGTTTATTCTATTTATGAAAAAGTTTTATGTATGGATAATTCAATTATCACTTTATTTCTATCCTCGGATCAACCCAAGAACATTTCATAGGTGTTGAGCTTCTTTATCATGGTAGGTAACTGCATGATGGTTGGGGTAGGATTTTCTAGAATCACAGACCCTTTGGATGCTTTTTCATGCAATGGGAATAAGTTTTCCATGTCTAATAAATATATTAGGACCATTTAATACTTGAGATTGGGGTTAATGTGTGCTCTAATGTTGAGATAACTAGAGAAATGTCTGGAGTCCGTACTGTATTGTGATTCCTTAAGAGATGGGATCAATTTTGTGTTGACGAAGCATCTGTAAGTGATCACATACATGTTGAGTTAGTTGAGACCCCATGATAAAAACTATGAAAATCACAACATAGTGATGGAGAGAGAATCCTTTTACCGGAGTATGTAGATACAGAACCTTCTGGGGGAGCGCTTATGGTTGACACAATCCCTCAGATTCTAAGGTCCATATTTAGCTTGAGAGACCTGAGCATTATGCAGTGAAACTGCTTGGAATTCCCAAATAACTATGACTTTGTGATATTATATACATAAGATATGGGAAATGGTGTAGAAAATAACCTAATAATGATATCTCGGGCCCACCAAGTGCATGAATTATAATAGTAGTTAGCTTCCCAAAAGATGAAGCTGGTGGAGCAAGAGGGTACAAATTTTTAGCGGTCGATGGTTTTGATTAATTCGCTTCTTATGTGTGTGATAGAGTCCCCCCAGGGAGATAATTAATGTAATTTCTTTCATGATCATATATCCATAAGAAACTCACCATAAGGATATTATAAAATAGGAAATCATGTTATCTTATTCTATGGGTGATCAATGGTTCAAGTCCCATTTTGAAGGTCATAATGTGGTATTTTAAAAATTCTCCCAAAGATATACATCCTCGTGTGGTTAAGAAGTTCAATATCCTCTAGTCGTTGTTTCGGTGGTTTGTTGTCAGACACAATATAACTTTTGTTCGTCTCTCAGTGACTCATTTTTCATTAGGCAAAAGTTGATCACCATGATCTGATAGGTTTTCACTAGCCCCTTGAGATTTTGGAGTGGAAATGTGACGACATGTCCTATGAATTCATAAAATTGATTCTGCACACATCAAATCTAGATGAATTCATCTTGAATATAGTTGACCGAAACATGAACATAGAGAAAATCATTACCATTACGAAAGATAGTTCAGTGGATCATTTGGGGAAATTCTACATTTGGGTGATCATATTAATCTACAGGGATCCCTTATTGATTTTCTATGATTGAGATGGATGGTTAATTTTATGGTTATAGATATTTATGATGGGGGAATTCATGATCCAATTATATATGAGTATATAATTTCACCCCTCAATTAGGGATAGACCGAAAATACTATCTTGTTTTTATTGGATATGTTGAGTGATTTCAGGTTGGACATCGAATGAAGTTGGGAGGATTAATTTCTCATGGTAGAGTTTTAAAACAACAAGAACTAAAAATCTACCATTTTAAATGAACCATTTGAGGCCCTATACTGAAGACCCAATAGGCCATCCTTTTGATGGATAGAGATTCATGAGTCATCTCTTGTGGGCCCATATTTGGTGAAGGAAACAATAGTGGTTGTACATGTTATATCTAATCAGAAGAGGAAAACAATGAAAAGATACAAATGTCATCAATATCACTGTTGTATGTGCATAGATTTTGAGTAGGGAAAAAAAAGTTTGTTGAATTTCTCCCCATGATGAGGATTTTAGAGGATCAGCTAGGGAGGCATTCTATCCTTGAGTATGAAGCAGCTATTTGAGATCACTCTGATGGTTTTGAATGTTGGATACTACCTTTCCTTAACCCAATTACAGGAGTGGGTGCAAAAAATCTTCCTCGAATCACAACTGAGTGGATATGGGAAACACCCTATGAACATAATCAACTGGGGATATCTGAACATCGACTATGAATCCACCTTTATAATGAACCCAACGGAGATCGAGGAATAGTGGAATCAGAATCAGCATGGACAGACCATCCGTTTTGTTTATATATTATATATCGACTGAAATGTGCTGGGGAGTTCCGAAGAGAGGGAGAGCCATGATCGGTCTCAGTGTCGTAAGTTTAATTCATAGTTTTTCTATTTTATAATGAGAATCATGAATGAGTGAATGATTTGGAAACCTTTATTTCCTTGTATGTATTTTCAAAATTTCTATATTTATTTTATGACATTGAAACTGAGATGGAGTTCTATTTTGAGGCTCATAGTACTAGAAAATAAATTAATAAAATAATTAAACATATATTTTTTACATTATGCACGTGATGTATCAATGAATATGGAATAAATCTTAAATAGTTGATCAGATTAGAAATATGAGACCACAGTTCTGTCTAGATAGAGGTGTTTACCATAGACACGACATTGTGTGAGTCGACATAGGGAATTTGGACCCCACACTCATTGGACAAATGTTAATTGATTTTATTCAATTATGTAACTAATTAAATTAATTCATTTAACAAAAATATAATTTTGTATATTTAAATATTTATATCGAATTGTCTAGTATTGGCCTCAGAATCCTGTTATTTTTAGTGAAGCTCAGTCTTTCCTCCATTGATGAACAATGAGGAGACATTAGATCAAAATAGATACAAATGTAGAGAAATCACAATATCCTAATATAACATTAGAGAACAACTGATTCATTATATATCGATCTGAAATCCTGGTAGGACTATCCATTTAGTGATTTTATGCCCTTGATTACATAATTTAATATATCATTAGTTTTTCTTGGATATACACTTCTATTGCTATCTCTGTATGTGCCTGGGTACGAAAATCTCATTTTTTACCAATTGTTTTATAATCTAAAGTCCTTGTTCATGGTCATTATGAAAAAATGATTTCCAAAAAATGTCTACACTTTGTATTATGATTCATTTACCTCTTAATTTTCCATGTTCTTCACCAGTATGAACCCCGCGGCCCGAGCATGACATTGTCGGGAGTTACTGAGCTTGATTAGACCCCTAAAATCCAAGAAAATTGATAAAAATATATTTATTTAACAAAAAGATAATAGATTAATGTATTAGTGATATTAGGATAATATATTTGGTGATTTTCATCACGAAATCATCTATCAATGGTTTGGTGGTGTGTCTAACGATCGACGTTTCACTAAATCATCAACAGTGCTATTATCTGATGAATAATGTACAACAACTGCGAGATCATTATAGATCATAATATTTTAAACAAACTATATGAGATATCAATGGTAGTTATATAAGATTCATATGTGGGAATAATATCATGAAAACTAGTGAAAACCTTATTATATGACATGTTCAATGAAGAACACATTGTGTATAACCCCTTACTAACAGTGCTATGTTTTAAAAAAAATGAGTGTAACAGAACATGTTACACTTTCTCACATGCCAAGTACCGTATCCAGTATGGATTACCTATGATTCAAAACACAAGAGTGGGATTTCATGTACAATAGCATGGTAAATAGATACAACACATGGACATGATGAGAAACACAAGTCATGATCTTTAGGCAGCATGGACATACTATGTATTCCACATGCACAGTGTGTACTTCTACATGTTTGGGATCCTTTTCGTATAAACGGACACATCTAGGGTATGATTTGGGACTGTACAACATTGGGGGTGAACTCAGATGTTGTGAACCCATTCATCTATTTTGAAAAAAACTTAACATTTGTATATCCTTAGTATAAACACATATTATATCCCTAGAATATCCTATCATGAGTTTTTAATCACATTGATTTATTTTGTTACCACAGTTGTGGATGTCAAGAAACAATGGAAAAAATAAATAGTAATTAAACCTTTTTTGGAGACCCAGATGACAGCCGCAATCTTGTAGGATCAGAAAAACCTCATACAATTGTTACCCTCTATCAAGACTATGCAGTTGAATTCCACGACATCTTCTACTAGGTTTTACCTTCTTAAAAGAATGGGCAGTGGAGTACCCCAATGACTGTTTTCAGTTGAAACCCTTAAGTAGGTCAATGAAATAGAGTTCTATGATGAACTCTTTTGGGTATTACCCTTCAATAGGGTTTGTTTGTAGATTTCCCCAATGACCACTTATATCCATTAACCTCTAGGGGGTTTGGGAAGCAGAGTTCCATGAGGAAATTCTTGAGTGGTACCCTCTTGTAGGGCTGAGTAGTGAAGTTACTCGGTGACTACAAGAGTGTAATCCTCATTTTGGAAGAGGATGTGAGTCCTCCACCTATAAATATTTCCCCATAGACTATGTGGAATAGTTATAATGTGTGGTTTGATGTTGCTTTTGACTCATGAAGAAGTTGGATTCTTTCCCCACTGAGACACATTTTTGTGAAGTGACCAAATCCTTATAGGCATGTTAGTGAATCCAAAAGATGATAGTATCAATGTGTGGTGATAGAGTCAGTTAGAATTTTTTTTGGTTATAAATTTGGGATCTTGGGCATTATTGTTATTATTTTTGAACTATTGGCTATGCTTATGATTTGGATGAGCCATGAGATTGAGCTAGTATAACTCCCTAATTTGACCTTTTTAAAATATGTTTATATATATACATATATATCCTTTTAATTTACCCACTCCTTGGATTTGGTTACACTCTTTCTAGGATAGGTGATGTCTATATGGGTATGTCACGTGATTTCATGGATTATCTTCTCATGGATGGATGAGGATACTCTCATGATATAGGTGGAAAAGGCTCGCTAGGTATTTCAACTACTCACTATGTTTTTTCTGTAGTGTTTGGAAGAGTTTACTTTTACTCTTACTAGGCTGAGATTTCCTCCTTCACTATAACTTATGTGTGAGTTAACTTTCTCTTCTATTGTATCTTTTACTACTCCCACATCAGTTTCTTGGGTGTCCTACTTGTTATGTTCATAATACATCCTTCATGTACATCATATAGACTTGTTGTGTCTTATTCATACAATGAACCTGACAGCTGTCACTACATTGAGTTTTTGGGAAACTAGTTTCTTGGACCTTGTATGGTGGTTGTAGCTTGGATTTCAAGAGCATTTCTCTCTTTAGATTCTTACTTTTATCATGTTTTTTGTTAGGTTGGGACACATTTACAGTTCTACGTGTATTTCCCCCTTACTTTTTTGTTCATAATACCAAAATTATGGGATCTCTAGATGTTTATTCATGTTTGGATTATGTTATAGAAGTGTTTTATTATTTTTTATATCCCTCTATACTTTTTCATTGCGATGGTTCTGTGCATGTGTACATGTTCTTAGGAAAATTCCTCCTCACATTAGTTATGACATTAGTTCTTGTCACCTCCACTAGAATATAGTGGCTGGTGTGGGGAAGATACAACTTCATACCTTTCTTGGTCTTGGTCATGAGAAGAGAACACCCTTCTGAAGAAGTCACCAGTTATAGTGGATCTATTGGTAATGATGTGCCCATTTGAATATATGGTGAAATAGTTAGACAAAATGAATCCTTGATATATTGTGAGGGTTTTGAGGGAGTATTTCTTTCTTTTGAATATGGATAAACATGTTTGGGTAAGTGGGTACAATTAAAAAACGCTCAATTAAATGAAATGACGGTGGAATATGTGGTGCATTGTTCCTATTTGAATCCATTATCAGTAATGTAATTGTTCCCATGTATAAAACTTTATCACTTTTTTAACAATGAATTATAATACCCAAATATGAATAAAATGAAATATAATATGTAATGAGAATAAATATATTCATGATTTTACATATCAATGTGTTTTTAAATAATCCATATAAAATAAGATAAGTGCATAACATAATATAAATCTCAAATAAGAAAAATTGTGATAGATATCCCTTACCAAATGTAATGACTACCTTTGTACATGTTATAATGTCGTATATATAAAAAAATGTATTATAAATATTTAAAAGAATAATAATTATATATATCATACAGTATCTGATATTCATATGATGTTTTGTTATATTTTATTAATAATTCCTTGTGAATATCACATTTTAAGCAATAATCCTTTTGTTTTTCATGTATTTTTTTATTTTTTAATTCTGGTCATATAACAGTTATATTGGTTACATCATTTTCCAAATTTTAATCAATATATAAATATCATATATATTTAATATATATTTATT
Source organism: Viscum album (assembly GCA_963277665.1). Taxonomy (NCBI): domain Eukaryota; kingdom Viridiplantae; phylum Streptophyta; class Magnoliopsida; order Santalales; family Viscaceae; genus Viscum; species Viscum album. The sequence continues at coordinate 93,393,613 of OY728132.1, read as the reverse complement.
TAGATTAATCCACTAATTTTAATTATATAAAATTAAAGATGTTGTTCATGTAGGCAGTTGGCCACACATACACATTAACGTAATATCCATTTACATTGGATATTAATATAAATTTATATAAATAATATATTAAATTGTAAGAATAACTGACAAGTCATATATATCACATATATTCATTAAATTTATAATGTATTACATTCTATAAAAAACTTAAGTACAATGTAATAAAATCACTTCGGGAGGTGGTACATTGTGGAAAACATGTTCTACATTATCATATCCCCCATTTTAGGTAAGAGAATATTGATGTAGGTATTGTTCATAGAATAGTTAAATAATATTTTATCAATGATACAGTGGATATTATATTATTCATGTTTTCAATGATTCAATGGTGGTGGATGAAGATATATATTGAAAACGCTCATTGAAGAATGTTACCTATTCTTTGGTTAACCTCTTTAGTTTTGCACGAAAATCATTATTTGGTTGGGTTTATGATTAAAATAAGGCTTCTAGTATGAGAGGTTCGAAATATGGAATGTATTTGGGTATGTATTTTTAGATCTAATATTTTTTGGTTTTGTCATGAGTAGTAGTGACGGGGTGTCCTTTTATATGTGGGGGAGAGGACAGACATTGTATTTTTGAAATGAATAAAGTGTAACCATGTTTTAATATAAAAATATCAAAAATGTTTAATTATAAACCCTAGATATTGAATGATCAAAATGTTACCATAAAATGGGTTTTGTACTAGTTTTGTGTCATATTTATTCCTTATTTATTGGTTTAACCCCCTGATATACACATTTTACTTTAACCACAGTAAATAATTTATATTATTTTTAATGTTAATTATGGAAACAAGATTAAATTTTCCAGATTATATAACATATACTATGATTATTCAAAATATATAATCCATTTACAAATATTAAAATCAAATAATTATTCAAATTAAATTTATGAATAAACAAGTAGATGTGATGAGAAAGTGATTTTTAATGTTAATGTTTCAATAGAGACGGGTTTGATATAAAAATTAAATATAAATATGACTAGATATTACTAAATTGCATCCATATATATATAATTGATACAATTTTAATTTTAATGTAATATTAAAATAGTTTTTCTATTTTTAAAAATTTATAAATAAAATGAAATTATTAATAAAACCCTGTATTTTCACTATTATTTAAAAAATTAATGCACTCAAAAAAATATCAAAAATTCACCCTAATTTAATTTCTCCGTGTTTATTTCAAAAATGGTGTTTATTTTTCCAATAAATTTTCCATAAGTAAAAAAAACACTTTGATTATTTTTTTAAAAAATATAGGAAATTTTATTTTCAAAACATTTTAACACATTTAATAAATTTCAGTAGTTTTTTGTAAATATGTATTATTCATATAAACCCATTATAATTAATATTTCAAAATATATATTTTAATTAATATATTAATAATTATTTAATATATTTAATGGTCATGTTTAATGAATAATACTAATAATATGCTCTAGTTTTCTAAACCTCATTATCATGTGTAATAAAATCTAAAATTAATGTTTCATGTAATTCATGATAAACTAAATGATTCATGTAATGCATGATTTCAAGGAAATTTACATTTATATTAAAAATTAATTCATATAAACTCTATGATGTAACATTCTAACCCCTCCCACCAATTAATTTCACTCACTGAATTCAACACTCTCAGGCAAAGAAATGGAATTATTTTCGACCATCATTTCCTCTAATTCCAGGGTAGCTTTTTCAAGTTGGTGGTTTCTCTACAAAACATTTGTCATGGGGTGTAGACTTATTTCACCACACTATCACTCTATGATCCAAAATATCTTGTTCTTTTTTATCATATAAAATATCATTCTATAATGGTATGACCACTACGTTCAATTGAAGTTAATAATCAAATATATATACATAATTGAGAGAGATATATGAAACACATAATGAACATGAGTTATATTTGGTAGAAAAAAATTATAAGATATTATCATGATATAATAAAAAATATTATATAGAACAATGTACCTAGGTACTAACATTCCCTTATATAAAAAATTAAAAATCGTATTCCAAGGATATATTCATGGGAATACTTTTTCACAATCATTAAGTTCTAGATCATGCATTTAAATATCAACATAAAATTTCTACTAACTCTAAGTTTCATATTTTTTGTTATGGATAGATCTAAAATTATCTTCTATTTCTGTAGTTATCTAAAGTTCTAATATATTTCTTTCCCTCGCATTATTTTTGTATGTTGATTTCTACACTTCTTTCAATAGTGTTCTTCATAATGAGCAATATGATTACTCTAGTAAGAGACATTTTTATAAGAAAACTAAAATAGTGTATTGTTTTCATATGAAAAACCTTTGTAATACATATAACATGGTCTATGTATATACTCTAAGGTTCCAATTGTTCTCTAAGGATAAATATTAATCTAAGGATGAAATTTAGTGATTAAACCAAACACTGCATCAGGAGCCTATTTTATAATTCACCTATTATTCAAGGTAAACATCATACCCCAATCAGTTATAATAAAGAGTGGTAGTCCATGTAATATTACCACTTCCATAATGTATAACTTGGAAAAATAATCTATAATGAAATACTCTTTGATACTGATGTTGTGTGATGAACTTATAAGTCGATCGACCATAACCCATATATCATTATTCCCTTTAGGTGTTTTTAGGAGTTCGACGGTAAAATCCATGGTGATGTTTTCCTGTTTATATTTTGGTATAGATAATGGGTGTAACAACCACATGTAATTCTGTGTCTTGATAATAATTTTTTGACATATCATGAACTGAGATACAAACTCTATGATATCTCACTTCAAACAATCCCTTCCTAAGTACTCCATAAAATCGATATACATGTTCATTATTCTAGGATAAATATTTAATTTTGTACTTTGAGCTTCCTCTAACAAATTATTCAACTACAATGTGAACTATCCACATAAATGGTTCATAAACTATATTATTCTGTCATTATCATTGTTAAACTCATGAAAATTTGTATCATTCGTTATCAACTCTGCATATTTTTTATTGTCAGTTTAAACCACCACATGGATAGATTGATAGACATTATCATGTGATAGATAAGATGTCTCCCATTCCATAAATATTTACATACCATTGTTTTTTAATCTAGAAATATTTTACCTTTTTTGATCATCATAAGGGATATGATCGAATTATCCTTTCATCTCTAAGAAGCATTCTACTTGTTCATATTCTCATGGTGGCAATGTATTCAGTAGCCCTCATCATTAATTTTCTATAAAAAACATCGTTGTAGAATATTCAACTCCTTCTATGTGAATATAATCTTTAATAGTTTTTGATTGGTAAATATTTTAATATTTTATCCATAAAGATAATTCTGAAATATATACACTGAAAAAATAGCCCAACAAACTCCAAATCATGAGTTTGGTAATTTTCAAATGAACCGTCTAATATCACGATGAATAATTTATAACAATATAATTATACATTATAGTGAATCTAAATAACCTCTTGGATACAACACTATAAATTATAATGATGTATCGACTATAGGGTAATATAAACATTGGTGCACTGACTAATATTCTCTTTATTTCATTAATATTTCCCACACATTCATCTATCCAGGAGAAAATGAATCACTTTCTCAGTAAAATCAGTTAGTGGATTATATATTCAAGATAAATTATCCAAATATCATCAATAATATATAACTTGACTAATAATAATATGTGTCTCAATCAACATGGTTATTTTGGCCCATTATTCAATACACACCATCTTTGAAAGATAAAATTACAGACTCTCTCTAGAGAGTATAAAACCCAAAAATTATACCATTTTCTTCCAAAATTCATATTCTATAAATTTTCTATATAGTTTTACCTTCCAACGGGAATTTAGTACAATTATAAAGAGAAATACCTAATCTTCCTTTATATCATAATATATATGAATAAAATCTATAAATACTATCAGAAAATTGAACAAGGTAATCTATAGAGACTATATTAATAAATCCTTGATGATAGTGAATGTATTAGTAAGAATGAATAGAATAATAGTATATTCGTAGAATATATACCTTATACAGAATGAATTCTTGTGTACATCCTCTATATTTTCGATCTATTAATGGTATCCTAAAAAGGTAAATATTTTAAAAATTTTCAGAACTATATAGATGACCAAATATATCATAAAAATAATACGTTAACCCCAAGGTGATACACCTAGATGAATGAATCCATATTCATGTTTCTCTTAGGGTTTAATTTTTTCGTCTTACAACTCCACTAGGTCCATTATATATGGAGTTTTTGAAATAGGCAAAGATACCATATATGATTTATATTAAAATATCAATATCTAGGAATGAAAACCCATTAAATCGATGTGGTTCCCATTTATGGAACATATTTATCATCAACCAGATTTATCATAATATGTTTTATTGGAATATGAAATGTGTCATCCCTTACTCAGTAGTAAATGTGGGATTTGTGTAGTGAAATTCAATCCATTACTAACATAATAAAAAATTCAACTAGATGAATAAAGATAAGATTTGTAGGATGCATATGATCAGAAACTTCAACTAGAGAAGAATCATACACTTACAATTTGATAGTAGTTCCATTTGGGTGTTTCAATTATAATTCTATGTTTTATGATTTGTGGGGAATTTGTATACAGTTATAAAATACTTCATATATGAAATAAATGATTATATTTAGAGTCGCATAAGAAATTATCTATTCTAGAGTGGATGGTAAATGTAATTTTCCCCAGATTTGTATCACATCAATCATTATAAATTTTAATCACCTGAAATTTATCTATGTATATTGGCATAAATGTTATCTAACATCTATTATTGTCATTTACCATATTTTTTAGGCATGGGTGAGCATAATTTCCATACTCATTGAATATGATGCACCAGAGTGTTTGTGGTTTATTCTGTTAAGCTTTCTCTCTATTCTAATCATGATATAGCTTCTTTAAATCAATTCATAATTCAATTAACTGATGAAATTAACATTAAATAATAATACAATTACGTATCCCCATAAAAAATTTCCTTCATGTTTCCTTCCACATGTCAGGAAGGAAACAATTCTTACCATTTTCACTCAGTGGTTTTTAGAGTTTCATTTAGAAGATATCTCCCTTTTCTTGTCAAAAAAATGTGATCGATGGAAAATTATGATATCTATTTCCACCATGAGAGAAAATATAATGATATATTTATAAATTATTAATTTTAATATGGTTAATTCCATTCTTATATTTGGTTATATTACAATGAATAATCAAACTACATTCATTTAGGTTGGAGTATAATTCCAGAAGCATACCTCTCATGTCTTGTAAAATTTTCAGCATATGATCAAATAGATTCATCAACATTTTTATTTATCTCAACTAATTTACTCTCCATTTTTTTATGTTTAATACCAGGGTAGTAATTATTGAAAAAGAATCTCTTAAACTAATCTCACACTGTGGGGTCAATATCATATCGTTTCCTTTTATTTTTAAAAAGAGTCCACTATTGATCCATTATGCCATTCAAAAATTAGGCATCCAAAATGAATTTTGTCATGTTACCAAAATTGGTGGACATAAAATATCATCTCATTGTTACATATCCTTTTCTTCAAAAAGATAGCGGTTTAGTAGAACCACTGAAATATGGAAGATCTTGTTTTATGAAGGACTCAATATAATATTGTTCCCTAGATTACCTCTTTATATTTACATTATTATTCATGTCTTAGAAATCTATTTGATAATATCTATAAATACCTGAACATCTCAATCATAATTATCACATGTTTATAAATAAATATTCTTCATATATGAAAATGAACCATGTTAGAGTTATTTATCTCTAGTTCCATTGGAATAATAGACTCAAAAAATTACTTCGTTATAATTGATCTATAAAATCACAAACTGTGTTTTTCAGAACGAGAAATATTCTTATACATATCATACATAATATAATTCTTCATATACTGGTGAATGGAAATAAAATAAAGGGTGATCAATGATTCATAGTATATGTAACCATTTGAGATATCAATATTACATGAGATTATGTTTATGAGAACACAATAATAACATTTGAAAATTATACACTGTATATAATATATTAAATAAATGTGACCAGGAATAAATCATGGAATTTCATAAAAAATGAATCACAATGTAATAAAAAACATGGAAAATGAAAACATAATATTAGCATAAAGAATATATTTCTAGGATAATAAAAACTATCAAAAATCTTTTCCATGGTAATTAATGGATCATTTATAATATTATTTCAGTTGAATGGTTTCACTCCAAAAACTATCATAGTATTCAGGGTTCCCTCCAAATTAAATCATAGTATACTAAATACCTTACTAAACATGGTTCACTCTCCATTATATCCATTTTTATCAAATCAGATATCATTAATTACCCAATTAATTGAAGGGAGATAGATATACCTCCCAATGAATATTTAAAATTATAAATATGTGTTAAACTAGATAAAAAACAATTATTATATCAAAACAAGAAAATAAATTGGTATAATAATCATTCCATTATAAAAAAATAGTGTAAAAGAACTAGGTTTCATAATAATTTCAAAGATTCATCAAATAAAAACCAATGAAAATGATGTGGGTTTAAAAATCATAGTGTCATGTTATAACTCATGAAAGAGAAATTAGTTTAATGGAAATATTTTGATCATAAACATTAACCATCCAGAAAAAAATTAAAATGGTATCCTTGTATGATATCCCTTTTTTTGCATAATTTTATTAAATGAATTTCATCTTAGTTTGAAAATGATTTTTGGAAATTACCTGGATCATTTTTGGTATAATTTTTTTTCTCTTGATTTATATATTAAAAATAATAAATTCATAAATTATATTAAAAATTGTATTCATTGAAAATAAACTTCAAAATTTATAAATTAACCTTTAAAACATATTGAGGATTTTATGTAGGGAAATTAAATTAATTCAAGACATGTCAAAATAGTGATTCCTTTCATATTTATAGTAATACTCAAAAAGAATTTGTTTAAAAATCAAATGAATATTCCATTAAATATTATCTAAAAAAGTAAATATTTTGAAATAATTTCATTAATAACTATTTTTATTAATTAAAAAATCAATTTTTTGGAAGGAAATGTTATTTAAAACGAAGATAGAAACAAATTTTTTTTTCTTAATGAGATTATTTGGAAATAATAAGTACATTAAGAGAGGAAAATTAAGAGAAAAAATATAATACCCTGAAATATGCATAGGGTAAAATTATTTGTGGAGTTTATGAGATATTAATAACAAAATATCATTATCATAAACATAATCCTAAACAAACCCAATAAATGATGAGATTGTATCGTAAAACCCTAACCTATTTTGGTGACATTGAATCAAAAGACCCTATTAATTAATAACATTTAATATCCCTTAAAATTTCATGACAATAAATAAATTCCTGATATTACATTTAAATAGGTATAAATATTCACCTCTAAATACAAGATCTGTTCATAAAATATCATATTCCTCGATGAAAATAAATTGATAGAGAAATCATTTACCTTATATATCAACATCCGAAATAAACTTTCAAATATCATATATATTAAATATTAGTTTTTATACACAAATTATATAACCATATTTATATAGTTCATATCATATATGATTTTATTATGACCTTATATAACCCATTTATTAATAATTTCATGTTAAAAACATATTTTGTGGAGTAACTTCTTTTTTCAAGTATATTGTATTTATTAATCACTTTTTTCATCATTAGGTTAGGGGTTAATCATATAAATGATTTTAAACATAATATAAATATAATATATATTCATTGTATATTTATTTGTTGTAGTTTGTAAATTTTAAATAGAGACAATTAAATACACCATTCATGTAGATGTTATGACATACATACACATAAATGTTTTAATCATTTTATCAACGAATAAAGATAAAGAATCTTAACTGACATATTAAAATACATAAACAATGTTATTTAATATATATCAAATATATTCATTAAATTTCACTCTAATTTCATTCCATGTAAAATGTATGGGAATTACAAATCATATCACTTTATGAGGTGGTAGTGTACTGTAAACACCATCAATATTATCTTATCCCCCATTTGAGAGAGGTGGAGATGTATGTAGTTCATTATAATATAATATTAATTTCTAATTATGTATAATATAATGAAATTATTATATTATTATGGTTTAATATGATATAAAGGAGGTAGATGAAGATATAAAAAGAAAATGCTTGTTGATGAATATTACCTGTTGTTTTGGTTACATCCTTTGGTTTGTAACAAAATACTAACTTAGTTCTATTTTTACCCAAGTAATGGGTTCAATTATGCAATGAGCAGAGTAAGAATGGGTTGTTTATAGTAATGGGATAAACTAAAGGGTTTTGGATGTTTGAATTTGACATAATGGGGTGGCCTTTCATATGAAAGTATGAGGACACACATGGTTTTTAGAAATGAATTATGTATTCAAAAAAATCATATGAAACAAGTTTTTAAAATAATTATTGAATCTTATAGGTGATACGGTCTATGAATTACCACAAAAGGGTTTTCTTCATGTTTTGTGTAATTTTAAACTGTTTTCGCTTTTTAATCCCCTATTGTACCAATGTTTCCTTAACTGCAATAATTTTTTTACTATTTTTTAAATTTGAATATGGTAAAAACATACGTTTCCAAAGTTATATAATATCAATTATTCTTATTCAAAATTTGGATTTCAATTTTTCAAATTCAAATCATATTATTTTCATATTTTAATTTTAAATTAAACATTAATATGTGATGAGAGAGAGGGGATTCATATAGAAAATTCTCATCAATAGGGAATAATTTAATTCCAAAATTCAATATAAAATTATTAGTATTAAATGAAATGTATTGTGTAATATAATATTATACTAATTGTACATTTAAAATAATATAATCTGTTTTTGGTTTTCTAATTTTTAAAATGAAAAAAAATTATAAGTAAAAACATGTATTTTTTACTACTCAATATATATTTTATATTATCATAAAATTCTAAACAATTTAGTCAATGATAAATATGAAATATAGATTAAAATAATTTTATTTTTAAATATAAATTTACAATAATTGGTATAAATTACGAATATTATTATTTTTAGAATATGCAATTATTATTTTGTCCCGGAGAAAATTTAATTTTCAGAATTAAAAATGATTTTTCTAAAACGTACGTAAATTTTTTTCAATTTGTTTTCTCTATATAATACCATTAAAATTTATATTGATATATCATTTATTATTAATCATATTACTAAATTTAACAATTTTGTTACAATGTTCGTTTTTAAATGATAATATTAAAAATAAATGTGTTTTTTTAAAACTCAGTATCATATGTAATGAATGATGAAATAATTATTTTGTGTAACAAAATCTACAATCAGTGCTTCATGTAATGAAATATATCAAAGAAATATAATTTATTAAAAAACTAATTCCTAAATTCATGGTTTCTGGAAAGTGAATTGGATGGTTTGATGTTATTTATTTCAAAATGATTATAATATCTATGATTTTGATGTGATTTTTGCGGTTTATATTTACCATTATATTGTTTGGTTGATAGATATTCTATTAAAATAACATCAAGATATTTTTCTTTGAATGGGAAAATTAAAATTTTGGGATAAAATATTATTGATTTTGAAATGTTAGAAAGAACTGATGTTCTTTGAGAGAGCTTTTATCCCCCATGTGGATGATTTTTATAATATTTGTTTGTTTCATTTAGGTTCATGGATAATTAATATAATATCATTGTTAATTTGATCATATGAGTTTTACATGAACAAAGTTGAAGGTGGTGGGAGATAAAGTCTGGATATTTGACTAAGGTATCATGGGTGAATTTATTGAGATATTGAAGAAGTAATTCCCTTCTTATATAGATATATGAGATCATATTAATTTTATTTAAGACTTTTTGGAGGAGGCTATAAGTTTTTGAGGCATTGGGATCTATTCAGAGGATCTGATTGATTGGATTCCATATTTTTGGTCCAGTATGAAATAAATAGTAGATAATTTCATGTCTTCATTGAATAGATAGATTTAATGTTTTTTTATTCCTCTATAGAAGGTTTCATATGAAAAAATTAGATTTTTTGAAGATATCACATATAAAACATTAATTTGGCTATAATGTTCTAGTGGATCCCCCTCCCAAGAAGTTGATAAAGAATAGTTGAATGATTTTGAGTTTCAATAGTTGATGTTCATAGTAGTGGAGTGTGATAGGATCTTATAATGTTAGTGAATGAAATTGAGCTATGAGAAATGTATTATGATATGTCTATTATTATGTGAGTTGATTTATTTATGATGTACTTTTTTCGGGAATAATTAGTTCTACATTCACAATATGTAACACACATCCTAGTATTCAATATATATTATGTTATATGATTTTTGGGGAGAACATTCTTCTTTCAGTTAAACCACTTTATAGGATTTTAAACACAATTTAATGTGTTTTTTGATTGTGATATTAAGGAAGAATTTTTTTTCTTTTATATTAAAGGGGGTTTTCAACAAAAATAATTGATAAATGGTTATTTTAAAATGTGTTATGTATTTTGAAGTAAAATAGTGTTAAACTTAGTACATGATGGGGTGTCAATTATGATATTATGGTTATGGAGATCCATCTTGCCATCTATATTGGAAGTGATTCAATTTATGAGGTATCTCCTATGGTTGTGTGCATTTCATGATGTTTCAATTTACTAAAAAATTATTAATATCAATTTTTACGTGTTTTGGTAGTGTTTTGAATTTGTTTTAGATCTTTCTTCCCTTACAAGATAGTGTTTTTGTTCAACTATCTATATCTAGTTTTTATTTTATGAGAGATGAATCATTTAAGAGGAATCTAATTTTACTATTCAAACCACTCTAGACTATTAAATTATAAGATTTATATAACATATTTATTTGGGAGAGTTTATAGGTGGAACTTCCTTTTGGATTTGGGAAATTTTCAAAGTGATTGAGGATACAATATGGCCATTTAGGTCATAAAATTAGTGGATGAATACAATATATGGGGATTTTGAAGTTTGTAACACATGTTTCTTTTGGAAATTTTTCAGTTTTTATAAATAGTAATCATATCATGACAATACTTTTCATGTAGTATAGAACTAGGGATTTAATTACCAAATTTTTGTTGTTAGGTTATTCACACTATTTGTGTGGGATTCAATAGGAGATGGCATGGAGTAAACCAATTTTTGGTTCTTCCAGGGGTGATGTTTTAATATGGTGATAAGGGTGATAATGGAACTCTTCATTAATAATATATAATTGTATAGTTATAAAATATTTCAATATGGAAACAATTGTGGGATAATGATTTGTTTCTTAGTGATTTAGTGGATGTTTTCTCACCTTAGGGTTACAATGGCATATGATTCCCTGAAGAATAATTTTTTCCAAATCTATAATTAATTGAAGAAATGATGTTGAATCTATTAGTTTAATTTTTTTCTTTTATCAGCTATTATTATAATTTACAATTTTAGAGACCATTAAATTCTCTTTATCTATCTTTTTACCTATTCTTTGGGATATTTATTTCATGTGATTCATGTTGAGTTTATTCTATATTATTATTTTTTCTCTCAATATTAATTCCCCAGTGAGGGTTTGAATAGTGGGTTTGATTTATTTTTTATGGGAGATACATTGTGATATCTTTTATTTTAGATTCCACTATCATGTATTCATCTTTTAATATATACTTATCCTAGTTTATACTATAATAGTTATTACCCATTTGTTCAGTTAACATAATTAAAATATAAAATTTTATCTTTTCAAATTTATATACATAATTATTATTTTTGATTCTTCCAAAAAATATTATAGTATAAATATTTTTTTTGAACCATTGGATCATGGTCTATTTGGATAGGGAAAACATAATTGGAACAAACATTAATTATAAATAAATTAAAATGATAACAATGAACCGTGTAATTTATAATTAAAATGTTTAAATTTTGCAAGTAGTTTAATGTTTTAGTTTCACTTATATGTTTTCAACATCATTGATCAATTCATTCTAATTTTTAATTTTCATTGAAATAAATAGTTTTACCTTTTTAAAAATATAATAAATAATGATGGTATCAAAAATAGAATTTCCTGGTAGTTGGATTGTGAACTACTAATTATATTGTTTTTGGCAGTTGGCTTTGATGATGTTGTATCGTGTCATGGATATGGATATTTTTATGTTGGTTTTCATTATGCCCAGCTTGAATATTGTGAATGAAAAATAGGTGAAATAATTGTAATATAGAATTTAAAATGTAAAGTGGAAATTACATTAGATAATATTGACATTATATATAATTATACTTTTAATAATATAATAATTTAAGGGGGATAGATTAGGAATAAGTTTGGAGATGGTGAATAAAATTTGGTTGACATTATAAAAATTATAAATATGGGGTTGTTTGTTTTAAAACTTATTATGATTTAAATTTATAAACTGTTATGAAGTAAATGAGTTATAGGATGAATTAATGGATCACAAATTTGCAGGGATTATAGAATGTGTTGGTATTTATGAATGAATAACACAATAATTATAATGCCATGGGTGAACAATAAATGGTGGGAATGAGAATTTTATAGAAATTTTATGTTTTAATATATGTAGTTTCCATTTTATGAATATTTATTTTTCACTTAATTATTCATTTTTTTGTTGGATGTGATCTTCAATGTGTGAGTTTTATATTTTTATGATGTTATTATAGATTTAGTTGTGGGTAAATAATGCTGTGGAACAATAGAGGTTGCAATAGCACAAATTTAGTTCACATTACAGTGTTTTAATGGATCATAGAAGAGAATATACTTTCATGTTATAGTTAATTGATGTTATATAAATGAAAAGTATTTATTTAATCAAGAATTTGGGGGTGAATTGTGATAACTAGTGGTCTTATTTAATTGAATTACCATAGAACATTGTTTATTTCTTACATGTTCATGATAACATATTATGGATGTGGATTTGGATGAAAGAATTTGGTTGTTTCAATGATTAGTATTATGTTGATATTGGGTTAGGGGTGATGGCCATATATAGATGGGGAAGGTTATAAGATTGATTCACATTGTGTTTACAGTAACATATCATAGTTTGGATGGTCATGTTTAATAAGAGTATGGTTAGGAATATGATGCCATGTTATATATGGTAGTGGATATTGGAAATGATTTGGAGTTGTGATATGTTGTCATGTGATTCGTCGATTGTTTTAAAATGGGGTGATTGTTCATTATATGTTGTTTTTTTGGAATATGTTGTTTTTTAAGAATAATTTAGTCATTGATGGACATATTTTGAGAGTGGGAAACTAATTGGTGTCTCATTGGTTCAATGTATAATGGATATGTTAATATGTGAGATTTGTTGTTGTATATGTGCCAAAGATATATTGTGATTATTGATTTTTATGGGATTTATGATAATTATCATTATTTGAAAGAAATTGGTTTGGGTTATTGGTTTTGGAAATGGAAGAGGATCACAATTGAGGGAAATGGTAGTAAATTATGCGGAATGTGGAATTTAGTTATTATGAATCGTGTGCATGATCTCTTTATACAAGGGATTATTGTGTTTTTTTATGTTGATTTAACTCTTTGATATTCATCTATATTTATTATCCATTGTCTTCGATTTGTCTTATAAGGATGATAATATTGTGTACACCAAATTTCTCACCCACTATAGTTTTCTATGTGTTTGTAGCATAATCTAATGGGGGTAGGAGTAGTGATTTATGAAGCATGGAAGGATTTACTAGAGGATTTTTAGCTTTGGATCATTTTATTGTATGTATTTTCTTGATTTTACATATTATACAAATAAGTATAATTTGGGGTTTGTGAATTAATATTATGGATTTAGAATTATTTCATTGATTGGTGTTTGTTATTTTTGGTATCTTATGATGGTAATTCCTCCCTCAATTATGTTTCATACCAATGTTTATAGTCATCATCTCCGGTTCTATTAGAGGTGTGATTCATGGGTATCTATCGAGTTTGCAGCTATCCCTATAAAATATTTAGTGGGGGTACGGTTGGACACCATTCAAATAATAATATATTTTGAATAAATACATGTCTATATTGAATCAATGAGTGTATATATTGTCAAAATACCCTACTCAATTGAATTAAATGTAAAATTTTTATAATATCCATCGTTATATTTGGAATTATAGGATATTCACCAGGAAATACATTGTATCAATTATTATGGTGCGGTATTTTCGGATACCTTTGACATATATGGTTATTATTGGGTATCTATCAAAGGAATTAAATTGTAGGATACAAATAATTGGAAAATGCAATAATTAATATGATGATATTGATATATTTTAGAGTTATAATGCTTTCGAAATTTTTTATTAATAGGTAGATATTATTTAATGATAAAATCATGTATTTTTTTAATTAAACATTACAAAATTACATATGTAAATTTAAAGGAATCCAGTGGTTTTGAAATTTAATCACAAAAAATTATATATAAAAACGTGTACTCTATTATATAACTTAACGAATATTTTAAGTGAACCATTATATTCCTAGATTCTAGTAACCTAGAAAATAGATGTATATAGTGGTTTTAAGAACACTTACCTCATTATGAATCTTGAGAAAGAAAATATTATGATTGAAATATGGTGTGGAATGGATATTGAGTTTCATAGACATATATATTTTAGTCTCCTAGAAATACATATAGATGGATACAATGTGAGAGAAACCATGGTAAATATATCTAATGTAGAGAGTAACTTGTTTATGGGTGGGTATTTATAACAAATGTTGGGAAATATTTATTAATTTCATAACAATGGCCTCTGATTTTTGGTTTTGAAAAAGTAAAAAATATTGTCTTTATAATGGTTTTTAATAATATTATTTTTCCAACCAAGTAAATTTCATTTACATAGGTATTCTGTTACATTAAATCAATATAATATATACAATAGCATTTTCTATTAGGTTGAATGAATAAATAGCTTTTTTTATCTTCATTGGGTGGTAATTTATTGGGGAATCACAATCCTTGATCAATTGAAACCACCTCTAGTAGTAGATATTATACATTTTCAATGAATATATAAATATATTTTAATATTTTAAAATTAATATTCAAATATATATATATCAAACTTATTACCCTTGTAATAATTACATTAAAATTAGTCTTCTAAATTTTTTTAGTACTAGATGGATCTCATGTGTCAGGTCATTTTTTTCATAAAACATTAGTTAATCCGAGTCGTACAGTTACACAATGTAAAATATTGAGTGTAGGTGTAGTGACCGTTCTAATCATAATATATTTGAAAATATTATTAAATTATATTTTCATGAGTAAATTTACTATATTTTAATTTATATTTGTTATTGGAAATGAAATTTTGGAGAATTCTCTCCCAATGTGATGCATATACACTCTAGTTTATGAAATAAAATGATCCCTATTATAATGTATAGAATGTTCAATTTATGAATAAACAACATTATTTGATAGATATATATATTTTTACCCCCACTTAGTATTAAATGAACAAAAAATGATACTTTTTCTATCCATTGATTATATTTTTATAATTTATTGTGAGTTTTTTCATTTATTACGGTCTTGAAAAAAAATCATCAAGTTTCCTTAATTTTCTTACTTGAAATTATATTATATGATAAAATTATCTATAATTAATAGTACAAACATAAGAAAGAAATATCAAAGAAAATTATTCCTAGATTATATAAATATTTATTAGGAATTATATAGAGTATAAAAGAATCACAATGAATTAATTTCACACATACATTTTACATAAAGTTTTTATATGTGTTACCCCTACTTTCACTCTTAGTTGACGATATGTAGATCAATATCCCACCTTGATAAATATTGCACTTGGTGATGCCGACCAAATAATACAGAAAAAATATCTAGACGACATCTTCTATTGATTGTGATGTTAGTAATATTTCTATAATCAATTCGATGAGGAATTGATCATCCATACTGACCTAAAAAATATGATAGACAAATTCAATTCATAAACACTAGGGAATAAAAATTCATTTATATAAATATAATATAATTGATTATTTTATTGATCAATTTTAATATGGGTCATACTATAAGGAAAAATCAATATGGTTAGAGGACTATATGTGGGTTCAATTTTGATCATTGACTTATGATCTAGGAGAATACTAGAAAACATATCTTCATATACATCTATAAATTTCTTAATAATTAGAATATCATCAATACTATGTTTCACATCAACCATTACAACGAAAATTTAGAATTATTTTTTTATTAAAACCCATATTAGGTTTGTATTTTCTTGATAATGATCACAATCATGTTTATGTCGATATATAATTCTTTAATGACATGGAATTTGGAATTATATTCCCTATCATAAAAATATATCTATTATCAATATGGAAAGAGTGAATTGATGACCAATATTATATTGATTTATAAAAATTGGAGTGTAATTATTCCTGTCGGTAGTATAAACTCCAAAAAATATAAATTATAGAATATCTATATTTTGAGGAATCCTTAAGTGAAATAGTTGTACTTTTAAAGTATAATTCAATAAACAATCACTTTGTCTCAATGCCAATATTTAAAAAAAATAAGATTTATGGGAATTATTGATACTTTAATTTTATATGATATATTCATTTCAATTTAAAATAATATTAATACCTGTCATGGCCTCATTTTCATGAACCTTTTTAAGTCACACATTCAAACTAAGTAGTGAATGTTAAAAGTAAAAAACAATATCCATCATAAAGATCAGATGATTATAAAAACTAAAATCTATAATGCCTTAACCAATGAACACATTAATTCAACTTATGAAACATTTTTTATATATAAAATAATAAATTAAAAATATATCAATTTCTTTTCAACCAGGACTGATGTATGGAATTTCCTATAGTTTCACTTAATATTTTCCCAAAAACTATTTATACCCTGCTCTGATAACAATTGAGATGAACCAATCATAATTCATATATATATTACATCATTATAAATGATAATATATTAAACATAATAAATAAATGCCACACCTAGAAAGTCCGGGTTATCATTATTAGGGGAATATCTAAATAAAATTTTTATAAGGAAATACATGTTTCATTACATTTAAAATAGACTTTACACATCAATTCCTTCTTAGCTTATTTGGATAGTTCGTAATTTCCATGTTGGCAGAGCGAACATGCACAATAGTGGGTAAAACATTAGACATATGAGAAACATCACCATAGGTGATCATAATTATTACAATAAATTAATAATTTTAATGGAAGAAAATTGGTATAAAATAATAATAAGTAAATCAAATTAAATTAAATATTAACCACTGTATATTACATGACCGATAATCTGAAATTTTCAAAAAAAATATTAATATAGAAACATAAATAATAATATTATTTCACATTTAATGATAACGAAATAATAAAATAGCATTACCATATAAGGTTCATAATTTATCTATAGTATAGTGTAATATGAAAAAATACAATGTCCTGTTACATCAATATCAGGTAATTGAGGATTTACCCAATGCATTATAAGAATAAATATTTATAGTCCCTTCCAAAACATATTGAAAAAACACTTGTTTTTATGAATATAGAACATGAATATTACAATTAAACCATCATAATATTGTCAAACAATGATAATAAAATGGGATACATAATAATGTTCACAGGAAATACAAAAACATCATCTAGAGAATACTGTAGGATTATTCAATCAATTAATTTAAATTGGGTCACATGAAAATCATTTCATATGTATAAAAGGATATTGATATACATATAAAATTATTTCAGATATTGGTAATAAATTATTTTAAATTATAAATTAGAATCACTTTTATTATACCAATATTTATTTTAATAAACGAAATATTGAAATAATATTTTAAAAAGGGATGTGAAAATAAAAAAAATTTCTATAAATTAAGAGATTTATAAATCATTTAATAGATGAATAATAAATATCAATGTGGATATAGAAATATACTAGTGAACAAATATTAGAAAATATAGATTAATTTTTTCGATTTAAAAATTTGGAATGAATTTAAAACCATTATAAGGATACAGACAAATGATTATAATATATGGAAATAAATTTAATATATTAAGAAACATCATGAAAAATTTGGAATACAATGATAATTTACAAAAAAATTAATAGTGATATGAATGGAAACATTATTAACGTTATAATAATAATCTATGAATCCATTATAGGTGAATAGTATAAATATTTATACGTAATTAACATATCATGAGGAGTATAATAAAAAGGATTTAGATGGTAATTATTTACAAATTAATATTTATTAATTTATAATCTAAAGTACAAATGAAAAAAATATAATAAAATAATCAGTACTCTTGATATTTTTAAACATGCTATAACTCCCTATATGAAGGTTCCTTGATGTCTGGAGAGAACAATGTAGATGGGGGTGGTAGTGAATAAGTTTTCATAAAAAGAATTACCATAGCCACTATTTATCGATAATATTATAAATATTAGTGTAAAAGAGTGATATTTATTTAATTTTGAATTGGAACAAATAGAATCATGAATTCCTACAACAAAAATAGATTTCTATATTGTTTCATTCAACCATTTTAGCTGATGGTGAATACATAGTACAAAACAATTATGAATCCATTTTCATCATTTCTTTCTTATTATCTATGAAAATAATTATAGTGAAAGTGTATTATCATTAAAAATATTTTAATCATAAAAAATATATCATCAATAACAATAAATATATTTTTATCCCCTTTAAAATTAATTTCTTGTGTGTTCAGTGGTTTTCATTCAAAGACCACTTAAAATTCTATAAGAATAAAGATTATACAATCATTTGAGTAAGTAATAAGTCAGTCTTATTTTTTCTTGTAATTTGTTTTGTCAAATACTTCACTAATTTTAGAGGTTATTTAGATTCTAGTTTTATATATTTAATTTCATCACGAAACTCAAATACAATTAAAATGGAAAAGAAAAAATAGAAATTATAAATCATGTTAGACCGTATTTATATCATTATTTGTGGGTTTTGTTGTGATTCATAATAAACATTTTAGAACCATTGAAAATACAAAACTATTATTAAACGTATTATTGAAACATATCATCAAGTATGAGGACATGATACAAAATCATTATTTCACAATAAACTATATTTTTTCCTGATTTCTAATTCAACTAATAATAGATAATACCTAAGATAAATATTAATTAATAACCCATGAATCAGGTTTTGTTTTTTTATACCTCTTAAAGACTTCACTTAATAAAATTATAACCATCCTCCTTCGAGTGAATATACTTCATCATTGTATAACTAGGATTTAATCACTGTCATCCAAAAATTCACACCTCACAACACAACCAATTAAATTATGATATAATATTCCCATATGTTTCATGGTTATGATATAACAAATTTATTATATCTTGATTCATTCAGTTCTTT
Organism: Viscum album; assembly: GCA_963277665.1. NCBI lineage: Eukaryota > Viridiplantae > Streptophyta > Magnoliopsida > Santalales > Viscaceae > Viscum > Viscum album. The sequence continues at coordinate 93,373,781 of OY728132.1, read as the reverse complement.
AATATAAAAAATCTCACTAATTTTTCATTAGTACAAATGAGGTAATTTTTAATTCATTTAAATTTTTAGAAATATGTTTTTTGGAAAAATGGTTCATTTTTTAGGGTGACATCCATAAGTATGACTGATTTTCCCATTATAATAAAAAATTTATGGTTGATGAAATAAAATTACATAATTTGATTCCTCAATAAATTTTTTTTATATTAAATCATTATCTTATTTTGACCATGTTCTAATGAAATCATGTTTATGTTGTCAATAAATAAATTAAGATATAAAAAATGAATAAAAATCAATATATCAAGAATAATTAATAACAATATTTGACTTTTGGGGGAATCCTAACACCTCACTATTGGATTGAACTTCGTTTTTAATTGATCTATAGCCATTAGTGAAAATATTAATACCATTAAAAAACAAATTAATTTTATTCTTCTAATTAACACCCCATTTCAAAAAATTACCAAGACAACATCAATGTAAACCATTATAATTATATTAAGTATATGAATTAATGATTCATTTAAAATTTTATTCATTCTAACTAATATTTTATTAATCTACACATAGATGTCCTTTTACAAGAATACATTTACTATGCCTCACTCTTTCTGTCTCTCATTTACTTTATCTATAATAAATGTAAGATTATCTTCACCAATACTAAATGAACCACAATTATACTATCCCCTATCAAATAAAATATAGTTTATCCTGAATATGTAATGTATACAATTTAATCATTGGAAATGTGAAAAACAATAAACTCCAAATAATAAAATAAAATGTTTAAGGGAATCATTTTTAGGGGTGTAACTTGTTTTCCTCCACTTTCCCAATTGTTCAATCCAAATATAATTTTATTATCTATATGAAACTCATATTCATTGATGATGAATTATATAATTTCAATGGATTTTATTATTTATTTTCGGATAGTGTCACAGCCCCCTCCCTCCAATCATACCCCTCTTTGGCTAGGAGTGATGAATAGAATAATATAACCTCGATGCCTACCTCTAATATGCTCTGAGTTGGAGATTAGTGATGATGGTATAAAATCTATAAAATCATATTAATTATCATCAAAATAAATTAACTACAATATATAATAGGATAACCAACCATCAATATCTTATCAAAAAATATTAAAATTTCACGATAATTCTAACATCCCTGTAACACCTCGATATTTTTTGATATATTTATTAAAATATTAATTTAATATTTTTGATATTTATATTTAAATAAAAAAAATATTTTATTATTAAATTAAACACAAAATTAATTTTTTCTATCATTACAGGAAACACCTAACTTAACATACATTAAATACAACTCTAATTTTATAGAAATATGGCATATATGAAAATATTCTTATTTAATATGATAATAGTATCCTATCCTATTGAATGGAAGTTGTGAATATTACTAAATAAATTATGAAGATTAGGATTAAAAATTTAAATAAAATTAATTATATTATGATTGATTAATTAGAAATGAAAATAAAACACTTTTTAAAATAAAAGGAAATCAATCTTTAAAAATATAAAATTTTTCCTCCAAATGTGTTCTATATCTTCAATTGACAAATTTTTGTAATTAATTTTATTATTTTAATGATAATTATATATTATATATTTAAAAAAATATAATTCATTATAACATTTTATATAATAGATAATAAAAAATAAATTTTTATAGAGAAAATAACATTTTTATAAAAAAAAAATTTAGCCTTTTTATAGACAAAATATTTGAAACTATGTTTTTAAGAAATTATAAAATAAATTTTAAAATGAAAAAAAATTTAAATTGGAATTTCAAAATTATCTTAGGGTTTATTATTGTGATATTACTAGAAAAAATAATTTTTTAAAAATAATGAAAAAATACTTAATTTTAATTGAAATATTCTATATTATTTAATATATTTATAATGTTTAATTATATTATAGTTTTTTATGTTATTTTATATCAATTATATATTAATTAATAAAATATTGAACATTTAATCCAATTTTATATTAAATTTTAACATAAAAACATTGTAATCATTTTCATAGATTCTCATTAAAATCCCGCTTTCTGATCGCATATGCTAGATTAATTATAAATTGAATCTTTATACTAATATAAATGGAATTTTGAAAAATGTATTTAATATATTAGGAATCATAATTTATATTATATAGTAATTTCACCTTAGGTATAGTAACAAAATAATATTGAGTTCTGTAAAAATTAATTACCATAAATAATGTTATAATGGGATTACAAAGTTTATGATTAAATAGAAATGGAAAAAAATGAACGTTACAGTTTTCCAAAAACTATTTTATGTTACTATTTAGATAGATTAACCTATATGGTTTGATAATTTCCACTATTTTACCATTATTACATATAAAAAATGTGGGAGTACTCAATTCGTTTAAAAAATAATTGGTTTTTCATCTCCCACATATAAAAGGCCACCAACTCTCCCCTAGTATTCCCACATTCACACATCTTTGGGTTAACCAAGCCCTAGAATATAACATAAAAAATTCCATAACATCATACTATAAGACTCTATTTTGGAATAAATCCATCCTATGATTGCTTTAGTACAATCATATTGAGAATTGTCATCAAAGATATATTGTTCATCAATGAGCATCATAATTTATTTAAATTCAACCTTATCCAGTTATTATTAAATCTATAATATATAATAAACTCTTTTTCGTACATTTAATTATATTTTTTTATGTTAATTTAATGACCTAAAACCATCTTCATTTCCATCAAATGAGATATGAAATCATTATTCATTGTACATTGAACTACCACCTCAGGAATGGATGTAGTCTATTTTTCCATTTCCAACTATCTAGTATAGAAATAATAATGTATTTATTATTGAAATACTAAATATGATATAATATTTATATTATTATTATTATTATTGAATTTTTATATCAAATATAAATTTCTACTCTCCATTTTGTGGTCAAACGATAACATCGCGCCTGTGTATGGAAGACTGCAGTCTCACGAAGCTTTTCTAATTCATTCACGATTTATAAGGAATCTATTATAGATGGGTTTAATGATGATATGTGATATAAATTATATAATGGTTATTTTATAACTATATTATATATCATTTATCATTCTTAAATTTAATCCAATATGAATATGCTAACAACATTATTTTGTACAAACAACCTACATTCTCCATGAATGGTGTTTTTCATTTAATATCACTAAAGATTATAGATTTTTTGAAATATAGTTATGTAATAAATATATATTATTATTATGTATTGGTTTAAATTATTAATATTTTAAAACCATGATCAATGTATATTTATCACTAAAAAAATAAAACATTTATGAAAAAATAGATTTTTTCTCAAAGTATGATTTTAACATATAATTGATAATGATTTGAAAAAAATTAATAATTAAACCATTTATGGTATGATGTATATGTAAATATGGTTCCTTATTATATATTTATATTAAAATTATTTTAATTATTTAGGATATTTCAATGTGTACGATGAATGTCAAGACTTATTTTAAGGGATTTTGGACTCACATTTCACTTCTGTGATACACATACCATATTCACACCCTATTACATTTACATGGTGATTTTAATGAACATGATTTAAAATTATTAATATTATAATTAGAAATATTTTTATTAAAAACCACACTTTAGGATCACTCTTTCATGTGATTTACATTTCGAAATTTAACAAATTGGTATGGGATTTCTATATTATCTTTTATTTCTCAGAGACATAATATAATTCACCATTAATTTATATTTTTGTGGTGAATATACTTCCAAATTGATGAATTATATAATGAATAATTTTTTCTATATGATATTTAATTTTTAATTTTATGTTATTATTTACATGTGATTATTATTAAAAATGTTACTAAAGCAGAATGATATTTTTGCCTAATTTTCTTTTGTGAGACACACGCTATGTGGTGCACCTATATTTTTTATGAGGTGTGTGTACATGCCCTTTATAATTAAATATCATTAATTAATTCCAACGAATTATATTTTATTTCTTATATTATTTTATTCCATCAAGGGGTTCTAATTCAATGATACTAAAGTTTTATATATTTCAATTTAAAATATCATTGTTTATGGAAATGTTTGTATTATGTTTCAAATGAAACAATTTCATTACCCATCCCTCAAGAATTTTCATTAATTTTATTCTCCTCTAGTTATTCAATATATCTTCATCTAATGGTAATGTTTTACCACTTTTACATACAATAAATATTTATGTAAATGTTGATAATATAAGTGACTTTATTTCACTTTTTAATAATAAAAATATTCTCATCCAAAACCTTTTATTCAAAAAACATTTCAAATAATTTTATTACTCTCATATGAATTTTTAAATCCAATTTTAAGAATTTATTAATATTTATTAAAAAATAATAGTAATTTTAATGTCATTTAAAAAAATATTTTTTTGATTTTTCTAAAAATGTGAAAAGAGTAATCGTTCTAACATTTATGGCATGAAAAAAAATTCCAATGTCCTAGCCAATCATTTATTCAAATGATAAATGTTGCACCACCAGTTTGAGTTATGTGGACATTTTTATTAATTTTTATGTGTTTAAAGTGCATGAGATGAGTTGGGAAGAGTATGGGAGTGTTTGGAATGGGTTTGAATGAGTTTGGAGGCTTTTCATAGGGAGCATGGTTAGTTGAAACTAGGCGGATTTCCCAAGAAACCATGCATGGGGAGAAATTAGGATTCGCACGGCCTGGGAAAGGTTTTCCAAACCGTGTGAGGCAACCATGCAGAACCGTTCTCTCAAGGTAGTTGCATGTGCATGGTTAGAACACGGTTTGCTAAACCGTGCAGACTAACTGTGCGACCACCTAGAAATAGGTTTTTAAAACTTGGGCTCACTCTGGATTGCCTCATTCCTCTACAAACATTCTCCGACTCGAAGCTCACTCAGGATTTTCAGTTCTCAAGTGTTGGAGGGTCTCTCCCACTAGATTTGGAAGTTTTTTGAAGAGGTTTCTTGGAGGATTGAAGGTGTTTTCTCCGAGGGGAAGGGATCTAGAGAGGTTTCGGTGGTGCGTTCGCAGGATTGGAGGTAAAGTTACTCATGGGTTGATTTCTCAAGAACACTAAACGTAAGTGGCTTCTCTCTCGAATCCACTTGGTTAGAGCCAGTGGTTTTTTGGTTACAATTAATTTGGTTGGCTTGAAATTAATTGTGTTTGTATGTGCATAGTTGGTTGAAAATCCATTTGGGGATTTTTGGGAAAAGGGGATTTTATGGTGAAATGCTTCTATTGTGGATATTAAAATGGAGATTTTAAAATGGGATTCTATGGTTGATTTGTGAAAATGGTTTATATAAATGGTTTTCAAAAAGCAGGTTTTCTTATGGAAATGTTGTTTATCATGGAAAATGATTGTCAATAAAGGGGTGATTCATTGAAGTTGATTGATATGCAATGGAATTGGTTGATGGAATGTTTTAATGACCGTGGTGGGTTATATTCTTGGTTTGGATTGATTGGAATTTTTTGTGGTTGTGGCGAGAAGTACCACTATAAAAATTGGATAGATTGTGGACAGAGGTTCTACAATCAATGGATAAGTGGACGGGAAGTGCCACTAGGTGTGAATGGATGATCATGTTGGACGAAAGCTCCATGTTTCGGTTGTTTTGGTTGTTTGTTGTGCATTTCTTTGAAATTTGGAAATTATTGTGCTAGTGTGTGAATGATGAAATGGATTGTGGCATGTTTGTTTGTCTTTCCCTTGGTTATTAGTATGGGTGTGATGGCATACTAAGGGCATCTTTGGCTTTTGGAAATGTTTTCACTTGTGATTTAATTTATATAGACTATTTTATATAAATGTGCTAATGGGTTTATCCTAGTGGCATGTGTAGGGAATCCAATTAGGGTAATCCTACTGAGTTTTAATACTCACTCCTTGATTTGGCACGTTGGTGTCTTTTCATAGGTTGTGTGCCGTGACATGGGAAAAGTTAAGGCATCTCCATCCTTTAGTGGTGCATCATGATGTATGGGCGGAGTATGGAGCATAGAGCTTGGTGTGGAGCCATGGAGTGTGCGTTGGCTTATTTTGGGTCTTTTGTTGAGTCTTCTGCATAGTAAACTGATATGGTTGGTTGTACAGTTTTTTGGTTGTATTGTGGTACAACTTGGATGTCTTTTGGGAATTCATGCTTGAATGTTTTATTGACATACATCTTATAGTGGGGGTTAGTGGGTGGTTTGGTTTGTATGGTCTTAAGAGAAAAAAGTTCCCCAATTTGACATTGAATCCCTCAGCATTTATTGTCATCCTTTGGCATCTTGGTAACACGCTTAAGGCCATGTATCCCTCACCACCTCCTCAATCCAATGAGGTAGGGGTAGGGTGTTACAAGTGGTATCAGTTATTTCAGTCCGTATTTTTCAAGTGAGAGTCGTTTTTCAGTCACTTTGGGAACTTGGTTTTGGAGTTGACATTCATTGTGGTATATTCCTAGAGTTGGGAAGGTAGCAAGGCATAGGAATGTCATAACACTGAATGTATATCCTTAAAAGATGTAGTTAACCCTATTATGAATAAATTCATGTTACCATGGTGTTGGTTACATATGTGTTTTGGAGACACTTATAGGAATTGGAAATCTCATTTTCATGGGTGTAGCCAATGAGATGTGCATGGCATATAAGGTAGAAATGACATCCCTCTAGGATGCATATTTTATTAGGGTATAATTATTTATGATGTGATATGAAGGTGTGGATTTTTAAAAATATGAATTGGGATTTAAAATGGACGGATTTGAAACATGGAAACTGGTGGTATTTTGAAAATGGTTTGGTGAAACTTGGTAAATGTGGAAAGGTGGAAATCCATATTGTCATTGTATTGTGTAATGTGATTGAAAGAGGATTTCATGATGTCTACTGAAGTGAGAGTCATATTTGTTTATTTTCTGTTTATAGAAATGGAACCAGGTAGTCGTCGTGGAGACCAACCAGAGGAGGATACTGAGAATGTGGTAGCACCTGAGTCTTAGGTGAACTAGCAGTTAGTGAAAATCATAGTGCATGATTTCCAAGCTATGGAAAGTGTAAATAAAATGGATTAACCAAGGCATGTGGATCATACAGTTCAGTTTCAAAAGAGGAATCCACCCATCTTTATGGGTGATTCCGAGACGGAGAGGGAAAAAGCATGGTTGAATAGAAGGAGAATGATTTTTGAGATCATGGGAACACCAGTAGAATTAAAAGGGAATTTGGACACATATAGGTTGGAATATCTTTCCCTTAAGTGGTGGGAGTTGGTAGTCCAAGCAGGGATAGACTAGGGTATGATGTGGGAAGACTTTAAGGAATTGTTTAATAATCAATTCTACCCACATACGTTCAGAATTTAGCGTACAACTGATTTCTAATTTTTTAAGCAAGTGCTTATGTCTGTGACGGAGTATGCAACTATATTTATGAACTTAGTGAGGTTTTCACCTGAGGTGGCGGGTAGCACGTCATTTAAGGAAAGGATCATTAATGCAGGGTTAAGGCAAGAAATCCATTCAAAGATTGTAGTACTGTATATAGATGATTACACAGAGATGTTTAATAGAGGCTTGGTGGCTGAGCGGGATCTGTTGGGCACTCTGGGTGGAGGAAGCATGGTGGTAGCCATGGGGAATAGTGGGAACTCTAACACTGGGTTCAAGAAGTGGAGGGACACTTGTTCCCAGGGAGGGGGTATGGCACATAATTCGATGGAAGGATCGGTGAATCTTACTCTAAATCCCCATAGCAATCCAAGATGTTTTTAGTGTGGTTCAACGAGCCACATCAAGAGGGATTGTATGAAAAAAACTCGAACATGTCATAATTGTAAGCAGATGGGGAACCTGCAGTGTTATTGTCAGAATTCTGCATGGTCGAGTGTGCGTGACACTCCTCTGAGATTGAAGATTTCGTATGCTTCGACGGGAGGGGAACAGTAGAAAACCCCTTTTTAGCAGTGTGAAGGGGGTCATGCTTGTTATCGGAATTCGATGACGCCTCAGTGAGGAAATAAAGTGAAAATTATAGGAACCAAACATGTGTTTGAAGCTACGTATGTTGTGGTGGATGATTAGTAGGGACCATCCAAGGTACGAGGTAATATTCTTTCAAATTCGACCTTGATGCAACTGTTGTTTGATACAAGTGCTTCACACACTTTTATTGCTGCATGTGTGGTTCATTTGCTGGGATTAATGGTATAAATGATTCCCTCAGTTTTAAAACTTAAAACATTTCTAGGTCAAAGAGAGGGTCGAGCCTTCTTGTGTAGAGCATGTGGTATTATTGTGGGCAAAGTTGAGATAAAATGGAATTTCTCAGTACATGATATGGATGGGTGTGATCTAATCCTGGGAATGGATTGGATGGTGGTGTTTAAGGATCACATTGTCTGTGATGGGTGAACAGTGGCTTTTACGACACACGATAGAGTTATACATCTCGGTAGAGGAGAGGGGAATGATAGGAAGGGGTGCTATGTGTTTGTTAGCACAAGCTGTGGGAACATTGTCATATTAGTTGGCGGTGTGGTCAATGGAATTGATAGACGGTGTTGAGCAGAGTGTTCTTCTAGTATTGGTGGATCAATTCATATATGTTTTTTCTGAAGAATTATTTGAGTTACCTCCCATAAGATAAGTGGAGTTTACAATTGATCTATTTTCGGGGACCAGTCTAATATCACTTACATATTATTTGATGGACCCTATAGAATTGCGTTAATTGAAATTCTAGTTGGAAGAGTTAGAAAGCAAAGGGTTTATCTGTCCTAGAACATCTCTGTGGGCAGTGCCAGTGTTGTTTGTTAAAAAGGTAGATGGAACTTTGAGGCTATGTGTTGATTATCATATACATAACCCAGTTACAATAAATAATAGATATCAACTTCCATGAATTGATAATTTGTTTTACCTGTTGAGGGGAGCCCAGTGGTTCTCCAAGATCGACCATAGGTCGGGATATAATCAGTTGCGGGTGAGGAAGGACGATATTCGTAAAACAGTTTTCAGAAGTAGTTATGGAAATTATGAAAATGTGGTTATGCCCTTTGATATAATGAATGAGCCATAGATGTTCATGGAATTGATGAGTTGGATATTTCAGAGATATCTGGATTCATTTGTACTGGTGTTTGTAGATGATATTCTGGTGTATTCAAAGACAAGTGTGGAGCATGAGCAGCACTTGGGAATAGTGTTGGGGATCTTGAGGGATCCGTAGTAGTATGGTAAATTGTCAATGTTTGACTTTGGAGATTGGAAGTTAGTTTTCTTGGCCATGTGATTTATGAATGAGGTGTTCAGTGGATCCAGAAAAGATAGATTCTGTTATCTCATGTCAGCCTCCAAAGAATGTGTTTGAGATACAGAGTTTTCTTGGTCTAGCTGGGTATTATTGGAGGTTTGTTCATGATTTTTCACGTATGGATTCTCCAATAATAGCTTTGACAAGAAAGAAATGTTCCACTCCAGTTAAATGAATTGTGTCATCCGTGTTTCGAAGAGCTAAATGGTTGCCTTACATTAGAACGAATATTGCTTTTTCCAGAATCAGGAAAAGGGTACGAGGTGTATTGTGATGCATTAAGATCAGGGTTGGGGTTCATTCTCATGAAAGGGAACCATGTGGTTGAATATGGCTCAGAGACCATGATAAGAACTACCAAACTCATGATTTGGAATTGGCAGTAGTGGTGAATTCTTTGAATGTGTAGTGTCATTATTTCTTCGGTGAGAAATTCACGGTATATACAGATCACTAGAGCTTGAAGTACATTTTCTCACAAAGGGATTTGATCTTTAGGCAATGGAGATGTATGGAATATCCCTAGGTGTATGATTTTGACTTAATGTACACACCACGTAAGGGAAATTCGATGGCAGATGCATTAAGTAGAAAATCATATGCTTAGGTGGTGGAATAGGCATCAGACCAGTTGCAGTTCATATCGGTTATAGGTGATATGCGGTTGGAATGTGAAGACCAAGGTGATAGAGCAACCATCATTCTGTTTTTGTTGATTCCTGACTTGGTTGTTCTGGTTAAAGAGGCACAAATATCTGATTCTGAGTATGTGATCATGAGGTCAAGACTCATTGGTGGGGAGACCATTGATGTTTGAAAACTGAATGGAGATTCAGTTTTGAGTTTTTTAAATCAGATGGTTGTACCAGTTTCTTTTCATGAGGATATTCTCAGGGCGTATCATCATTCTAGCTGGTCTGTTCAACCTGGTATTTAGAAAATGTATAGACCGTTGGAAGCGCAGTTCTGGTGGGATGGTATGAAAATAGGGGTGGATGAGTTTTTTTTTGATATGCTTGACTTGTCAGTAGGTCAAGGCAGAGCATCAGGGGCTAGTAGAAATGTTGCAGTCTATACCAATCCCTGTTTTGAAGTAGGAGAAAATAACGATGGATTTTGTCACAGGTCGCCCAAGAATGGTCAGAAATCACGATTCCATTTGTGTGATAGTGAATTAGCTAACGAATTTTGACCATTCCATTCCAATTCATGAATCTCAAACGGTGGAGGATCTGTACAAAATCTATTTCTAGGAGGTGGTAAAGATGCATGGTGTTCCAATTTCGATTGTATCTGATAGAGATCCGAGGTTTATATCTCTTTTCTAGAAATCATTTCAATAAGCCCTTGGTACATAGATGACTATGAGCACGGTGTATTAGCCTCAAATAGATGGTCAATCCTAGAAAAACATACAATCTCTTGAGGATATGTTGTGGGCTTGTGCTATGGATAAGGGTAGCATGTGGGAGGAGCACTTGTCATTTTTTGAGTTTTTGTACAATAAAATTTATCAAGTATCCATACATATGCCTCCGTTTGATGCGTTGTATGGGCATCCATGTCGTTCTACACTTTGTTGGGTGGAAACAGGTGAGTGCTTGATGGTTTGACAGAGCCTCTTCTAGGAGACTACAAAGAGGATCAAGATGATCGGGAAGAGAATGGAGATAGCTCAGAGTCGTCACAATTCGTATGCGGATTATCATTGATGGTCTTTGTCTTCCTAGGAGATTGATCATGTATTCTTGAGGATCCATCCTAGGTTGGTACATCGTTGGTTTGTGAAGAAGGGAATATTATCTCTGAATTATATTGGACCTTTTAAAGTTCTTGATTGGGTTGGTGTGGTGGATTATTTTTTGGATTTTTTACCTAGTTTTAGTGCGGTGCACAATATGTTTCATGTGTCTCTGTTGAAAAAGAATCAGCCGGATTATGACCATGTGATTCGATGGGATCATGTTGAACAAGAACTGGATGCTTCGTTAGTACACATGCATGTGTGGGTTGTGGATAGTCAAGATAATGTCGTGTGTGGTAAAAGAATCAGTTTGGTTTGTGTCTGCTGGCAACATGGCTAGATTCAAGAGGAGGCATGGGAGTGGGAGAATGAAATGGTCAAGCAGTGTCTTGTGCTATTTCAGCATAGGTTGGGTTTGTTACTTTATGTAGACAGAAATTCCAATAGTGGTAAGAATGTATCTCCCCCTATTTGAGGTATGAGGCCTTAATTTTTTTCATTTTTATGTGTTTAAAGTTCATGCGATGAGTTGGGAAGAGGTTGGGAGAGTTTGGAATGTTTTTCATTGAGTTTGAAGGTTTAACATAGGGAGCACGGATTGAGCATGGTTAGTGGAAACCGTGTCGATTCCCTGTGTAACCATGCAAGGGGGGATAGTAGGCTTCACACGGCCTATGCACGGTTTTCCAAACCATGTGAGGAAACCGTGAAGACCCTTGCCATCGAGGTAGTAGTGTGCCCATGGTTAGCGCACAGTTTTCCAAACCGCACGGGCTAACCGTGCGGCTGCTTAAAAATATGGTTTTAAAACCTGGGCTCACTCGGGCTTGCCTCATTCCTCTCCAACCATTGTCACACTAAAAGTTCACTCCGGATTTTTGGTTCTCACGGGTTGGATGGGATCTCCCACTCGATTTGGAATCATTTTAAAGTGTTGTATTTGCAGAATGAAGGTGGTTTCTTTCAGGGAAGGAATATAGAGAGGTTTCAGTGGTACATTCGCTGGAATGGAGGAATTGAAAATCCATTTGGAGATTTTTGGGGAAAAGGGGGTTCTATAGTGAAATGCTTTTGATGTGGATTTTAAAATGGAGATTTTAAATTGGGATTCTATGGTTGATTTGTGAAAATTTTAGTTGGATATTGTTTTCAATAAATAGGTTTTTTTATTGAAATGTTGTTTGGAATGGAAAAGGATTTTCAAAAAAGTGTTGATTCATTGAAGTGGATTGATATGCAATGGAATTGGTTGATTGCATGTTGTTGTGGCCTTGGTGGGTTATATGCTTGGTTTAGCTTGATTGGAATGTTTTGGGGAAGAGAAGAGAATTACCACTATAGAAAAGGGATGAATAGTTTGTGTAAGGGCCACCATCAAAGGATAAGTGGATGGGAAGTGCCACTAGGTGTGAATGGATGAACGGGTTGGACGGAAGATCCACTATTTGGTTGTTTTGGTTATTTGTTGTGCATTACATTGCATGTTGGAAATTGTTATTCTAGTGTGTGAATGATGAAATGACTTGTGGAATGTTTGTTTGGCATTCCCTTGGTTTCTTGGTTTGGTTGTGATGTCTTGGTAAGGGCATGCTTGGCTTATGGAAATGGTTTCACTTGTGATTTATTTTATGTAAAATATTTTATATAAACGTGCTAACGGTTTTATCCTAGTTTCGTGTTTAGGGATATCATTTGGGGAAATTCTACTAAGATTTATTACTCACCCCCTCCTTTGGAACGTTTGTGTCTTTGCAGATGTTTTGTTCTGTGACATGGGCAAATCTAAGGCATCACCCTCCTTTAGTGGTGTACTGTGAAGTCTAGGTGGAGCTTGGAGCATGGAGCTTGGTGTGGAGCCATGGAGTGTGCCTTGGCTTATTTTTGGTATTTTGTTGAGTCTTCTACATAGTACTCTAAAATGGTAGGTTGTATTGTTTTTGGGATGTATTTTGGTACAACATGGTTGTATTTTGGGAATGCATCCATCAATGTTTTATTTACATACATAATATAGTGTTGGCTAATGGATGGTTTGGTTGGTTTGGTCTTAAGGGAAAATTGTTCCCCAATTTTATCATAAAGCCCTCATCATTTATTGCCTGTCTTTGGAATCTTGGGAACGTCGCTTAAGGCCAAGTCGCCCACACCACCTCCTCAAGCCAATGAAGTATGGATGAGGTGTTACAATAATTTTTTTGTTTACAAGTTTATTTTCAATGAAAATTTTTTTCAAAAGGTTTCCTATATTAACAATAATTTTGTAAAGTGAGAAATGATATTATCCTCAAGAAATTATTTAATAGTTTTTAGAAATATTATTTTATCGGTTTTAAAGGTTTTTTGAAAAAAAATAATATTTATATATATTTTAAAATAGATTTTAAATGAAAATATATTTTCATCATGTGATTCCCCATGTGATCTTTCTAAATTATATTCCATATATGATGGTATTTTTTGCGGTTACTTTTTCCTTACTAGAGATATTATCCAATGATAGAATTTTTATTATTTTCCAAAATGTATTATATTTATGATGAAATGATTTCAATAAAAAAAACATTTCTCGTTGATTGGACATACAATTAGAAAATTATTATGTGACATACATCTTTTTAAGTGGGTTATCCGTTGTAGAATTGTTGAAAAGATTATGAGTCCTGTTTATTTGGAATAAGTAATGTGATGATAATATTTTTATGAACCATATTTAAAATCATGGATTGAAATATGATAAATTTTTTATTATATTTTGGACCATATATATATTATTTTAATAATGTGATTTCGGTTATGTAATGACCAAGTAATCGAGATAAGTTATAAAAAGGATAGTTGTTACATTATAATGTATTACGGGTGGGCCTTATATCTCCTTCAAATGAATTAGAAAAATATTTATATTTGATGAGATTAAAAGTATTGGATTGTATGCTGAACCCCATATAGTAATGGTATTTTCCCCTACAATTCTCTTTAGAGTGAACCTTAACTACTATGAGGTATTTTCATGGACCATTCATTGACTGCCAAAATGTTTTTGGTGAAACTAATTACATGTTCATAATATTATATGTGAACTACATTACATGTTCCTGATGTTAAAAATGGACCTTTATATCATGTCCATAATGTAATGTGTGGACTAGGTTTCATGTCCAAAATATTATCTGAGGGCATGATTTAATATCCTCGACTTAATGAATGAATCAGTTTCTATTTATAAATGTTCAGAAGGTAATAAGATGATGTGCATGCCAAAAATGTATGTTTTATTCCCATGTTATTCTCTCATGGATCATTTGATTTTATTCCCTTTTGAATAATTTATTAAAAACATAAAATATTTATTTCATGACTTATTATAATCTTATACTTTTATATGACCATAGATTGAAATCTCATATTTTTACCCATACAAAGCATTTGAGCTAACCCTTTTTTTCGTTTCATTTTTATATATTATGAATAAAGGATTTTTGTACGGTATATCTGTGAATGGTAATAAATGGGAATATCTTTTGGAGAAATATTTAAGATCATTTAATAGATATGATGTTTGTGTACCATGTATCTAATGGACCTCAACTATTACAGTCCATACAGTTGTGTTAGTAAAATACAATTGTTATCATCTAAAAAAATTTAATATACATGAATGAGAATCATGTTTCGTTATAGTTATAATAAGAGGAATGTTTCAGATGACCTTTGATACTAGGATGAGAAGTTTTTCTGATACATCCCTAGTAATAGTTATGGGGATATTTCTAGTTATTTCTATATGGATATGACTGTATATGTTTTTCATTATATGAAAATGTCCTAAAATTTTGGTATAGGATAGATGAGGGGATTAAAATTAATTATATACTTCATTAGATACTAAATTCTGATATATATATATATATAATATATATCTAATTTTAATTACCCCAACACACCATATTGATCTATACTCGATCCTGAAATGGTCCTTGAAAACGGACCTTATTGGACACATGTTCTTGATATCCCAAGGGTTATGCATTGGGAATTCAAAAAATCATTATAAACCATCCTATAAGATATAAAAAGATTATTAATATGAATTTGATAGTATAAACCTGTGATTTAATTGATTATAGATAAGGATTATTGATTTAGACCTCCTAAATTATTTTTAGACTCTATGTGTTTCCATTATTATTAGGATTTCACACATTTTGCTTTATGGTTTTAGTCAATGGATTGAACGAGATAAAACTGTGCTAAAATTTAAATTGATGGATGATTTTATGATGAGAAGCCAAATATTATGATGGATGGAGTAATGTATTTTTTACATTATGGCTAATTAGTTTTAATGGAACACGATTAAAAAAATTTACCTTAACTTACTATTAATCTCCCCGAATAATATATGTAAAGATTTAACTGTATTGTTTAGTGATGGTAACCACAAGGAAAAATTATTTAGTTCTATACATGTTGAGAATGTGTAATGATGGACCCAACCGAAAGACTCCAAGGAACGAGTGAATGATTATGTCTGGAGATGATGGGGATAATGTAACCTAATATCGATGTGGGGGGATTAAAAGTTTAATTAACATAATGGATGGTAATTTTGGCCTTCCTCAAGGATTATAATTGGATGAATTATTAAAATATAGAAAGTATGGGAAATAATAAAATCAACGCCCTTAGGTAAAATCACATGAAACGAATTAGTATGTAGGTAAAAGTAATGGTTACACTATTAATGATGATGATACTTTGAATGAAATATGAAAGGTAATAAATATTAGTTAATAATATGAGGAATTAAAGTTAATTTATTATGTATGAGGTGGAATAATAAAATTTATTATGTATTGGAATTTTAGAATTATGTTATATGATTATGTATAAGAATAGTTGGAGATGTTATGAATTATAGTTATTGAAAAATATCAGAGCTATTATTGATAGAATAGAATTGTGACTTAATAGAAAAGTGTATTTTTATTTACCATAATATAATATGTATGTTGAGATACTATTATTTAGGTAATGATATATTCCATATGGATTAAAAAATTGTATATTCATATTACATTGTAACGAATTTATTATTTGTTGAAAAAGTGGTTTATGCTATCATTGATGGAGTTGACAGCATTTTTGGATTTAAGGATTAACTCCCATAATATCTGTTATATTCATTGAATAAGGGAACATGAATTTCTTAATTTATTTTTTCTATTTAATTTTGTTATCATATTCCAAGAGAATACATGATAAAGGTATTAAAATGTATTGTATATAAAAATCAAGTTCCACGTTATGGTATTTGGTAATTAATGATATGTTCATTTTTTGATATTTAGTGACCATATATATAATTGTATAGAGTTTAATCATTTAAAAAGTTAATAAGGATATAACATTATAGATTTAATTACATATACCATTCAATGGGGCTTTAGATATTAATGTATTTTATCAAGATAAGAATATTTATCTATACTGGACAATATTTGTTACCCATTTTTTTTGTTGAAAACCAATTATATGCAGAATGAATTTTCGTTATATTTATGGATCTTATTATCCATTACATCTTCATGCACAAAAAAATCATTAAAATTTCATGGAATTAAAATTGAAGTGTAATTTTAAAAGGGCACAATAAATGTATGAAAATTTTCAAATAAAATTGAATTAAATCATGTAAGTATAAATTATCATGAAAGTTATTCATCTTCATGAAAAAGGATCATGATGTAAAAGTTGGTCATGTTTTAATAATTTTTATGATATCAATTTCCTTATTATTCTACTTTAGTGTGTGGTTATTTAGTTGTTAAATTTCACTATATCACCCACTATATTAGGATCGGTTATTTAAATCAGCCCCTATAATTATTTACACCTTTCTCCCATGTCCAAATATTCACTTCCCTCCATTGTTATCATATGTGGAATCCTAGTTCTACTCTACATTAGGCAACATTGATGTTTCCAACATTACCAGTTTATGTAATTTTCAACAATTAATTTATAATATGTTGATATTCATTGAATTAATATTCAAATATTAATCCTTTAATGATTTAGATGAATTTCAGTGGGGTATTGAATTTAACGGTGGTAGAATGAAAAACACCTTGATTTTATAAAAAATATATATTATTGGATTAATTTAATAATTTATAAATTTTTATATATAAAATATGATTATATTGAGTTACATGAAATGCTATGTTTATCTAGCACTACACCCACCATTTATATTATCTTTCATTTTACGCAAAGATGTGTTTAAATGAAACATGACCTATTATAAATTTGTAATTATTTTATATGATAGTTTTCGCCAATATGTTGAATTAGAAATTATGAATAAGATTATATATATTATGAAAATATATTTTAAAAAGGTATATAAATTTAATTATTTTTGGTCCAAATAAATAGAAATTAAAATATATTTTTTGAGAATAGAAGGAAATATTGTTCTAAAAGATATTATTATTAGATAAAGAGTGTTTAATATTAGTAAAATATATAAAAAAATTTGTATAAGAATTATATCCAAAATTTTTATATAATTTATTCCATATCTTATACATTTTCCATATAGTAGATTCTAATTAATAAAGTTTAATGCTTAAAAACATCAATTTTCTTGAGATAAGTTTTTTCACCTTTTTATTATGTACTTATTTCGATATTGAATTCTCCAAATTTTATAATTTTTTTTTGATAAAATAGGAATAATTATTATATAAAAATTTCAAAATTATATTCAATTGATTTTTTTAGTTTGTCTAAAAATTTTCATTTTTTTATGAATAATGAAATAAATATTGAATTATAATTTCAAACATCCCATTAATTTATTTTATTAAAAAAAACTAATTATAATTTAAATAATTTTTCAAATTAAATTAGCTCAATTATACCCCCATTAATCAAATTTATGTTATTTTAATTAATTTATTATTTAAGTTTGATAAATAAATTGAAAACTTTTAAATATTTTGTCTCTAATAACCTACTTCTTGATCACATCTATGAGTTAATTTTTAAATTAATATTTTCCAATTCTACGAATAGAATGAGTAAAAGTGGAATTAATATTTTTAATCGCCAATATTTTTATTATCTAATATGGTAGAGATAATTTTTTATTAAAATTAATAGTGATTACAATAAAATTTATTTTACATGGATAAGGTAAAAAAATTACTGGTGGGTCAAACTAAAAAGATAAGGATAATAATGAACTATAAAATTGAATAAAAATAAATTTTCAGACATATTTATACAATATCACATATAGGGTTCAGTAATGTTCTAATTTTGAATCCTGTGAAAAATGAATAACATGGTATAAATCAATTCTATTCAAAAATACCAAGTGTGTTCTCCCTCCAACTTGTAAAAGTCAACCACATCTACTATATTCCTAAAAAACATAATTGATTAAGATAATGCATAAAAAATTAGTTCAAAAATCCCCCTCCTCATCCTAAAATAATTTTTTTGGTAACTAATTCATTCTAAGATGGAATTAGTGAAAACCTATGTAGGTTACCCAATGAAGATGTAATTTTCATCGATGAGCATCTTCATTTTATTTCATTATCCGCCATCTTAGATTTGTATTATACTATTATTATATATATACAATGTTATCTTAAATAAAATAAGGTGTTTTCATTAATATAATGACCAAAAACCAAATCCACTTCCATTAAATGTTTTACAAAAAATCATTCATGTGTTAGGTGGACTACCACCTTGGGAACTAATGCAATTTATTTCTCCATTACTACATATAAAGAGGGATCATAATGGTGGATTGATTTTTTATATAATATATATTATTTTTATGATGTTATTATTATTATAAAATTATTTTATCACACATAGCATCATAATCACCATTTTTTTGGAATACGATAATGTCTCTCATGAATATGGTGGACTACCACATAATATAGTGATGTTATTCATTCAATATTTACATGAAATTTATTATGGAACAGATTATTAAAAATATATGATATATATTAAAAAAAATTATTATAAAATGATAATATGAATCCTTAAATTTTTAATTTAAATATGAGAATTAAATGTAAAGAACATTCATTGTACATACGACCAACCATCTCCAATAATAGAGTATTACATTTTCTATCACTAATATTTATGGAAAACTCTACATAAATATATATTGAAAATATTTATAATAATTAAATCTTCAATTAAATTATTCTGATGATTAAAAAAATCAATTAAAGCGTACCAAAAATATAACCACACAAAACATATATAAAAAACAAAGCAGATATTTCCAAATACATGACATTAACAAAACAAATTATACTAATTGTTAATAAATGGGAATAATAAAAACATATAAGGTGTGATAGATGGGAATATAATTCATCAATATATTTTTAATAAAAACATATTTATTATATGGGATTTTTTATTGTGTACAATACATGTACAAACTTAAGGTATGAGATTTCCATCTCACTTTCACTTCTGGGAAACATATGCTATATTTGCCAAATATTTATTTTTTGTGTTGTATTTAACTACCATGAATTTATGTTATTTTTATTATACATTGAATTATTATAATTTAAATAATCAATTTTTTATCACATATGGATTGTAATTATGGTTCAGATGTTACTAAATTAGAAAGGTATTTATACTCTCTCTTTGATTTCTGAGATAAATAAGAAAATTATTGACTCATTTATTCATTGTGGTGTATAAAATACCCAATTGAAACATTAAATCATTAATACCATTATAAAAATAATATTAAAAGATTCATTTGATATTTTATTTACAAGGGAATTAGATTCAAAAGATTACTAAAGTAGTAAAATTTTTTTATGTAAATATTTTTTCCAGGAGATGTAAGGTATGATGTGTAAATAGATTCATTAATTATGTGTATATAATAAATATTTAACATAAATATCATTTATTTTATTCATCTGCGTGATATTGTAATTTTTCTATCATGATAATCCATTATGGGACTTATGATTAAATTTTTCTAAGGATGTAATGATTACATTTTACAATATCATCTCATATCAGGATTGTTTATGATTATTTTTTGAATGATAAAATATAATGACCCATCTCTCATTAATTCAAAATATTTTTTCTACCCTTATTTTTATTCCTAATATCTTCAAGTAATGGTAACATATTTCAAATATTTTTTTACATAAAATGATTATGAAAATGGTTTTCAGAAAATCTGAATTTATTTATATATTCATATAGTAATATATTTCCTTCAAAATAAATTTTTTATAAAAAACATTTCATAAATTTATTATTACGTTGTTATTAGTTTTAAAAGATATTTTTACCAATATGTTAAAATTAACCATAAATGTATAATTAAATATTCATGTTATTATACAAAAAATTCATGTTTTTATTTTATAGAAAATTCCAGTGGAAGAATTTATTTAATGTTTATATCTATAATGGACTTTATTACATCATGACAAATAATTAAAAAGTTTTTTAATTTATTAAATTTTATATTTATTTCCATAAAAAAATTCTGCTAAAATATTTATGTTTTTAAATATTTTTTCTAAGAGGAAATGATGTTTTCCTAAATAATATTTTTAATTGGGTTTTAAAATTTCAATATTTATGTTTTCAAAGACTTTTCCAAATGAAAAGTATTTTGAAAATTTTTTATGTTTAAAATAATTATTTTTAGTGAAAATAAATATTCCACAATAAATGAGGAATATATTATAACAAAAAATATATATTAAATATTACATTTCATGAGGTTATTTATTCATTAATGGGTAAATAAACCATGTTAAAAATTTATATTATTTATCTACATGGTTGAGGATTATGGTAAGAAGGTGTTTTTTGAAACCCATTTCTAATCCACCTGTTATAAAATGATAAAATTCTAATGGAACCCACTTCTTTTTCTACAGGTTTGAGATTGTTAAGATTATAAAATAGTAGTGAATCCTATTTATTTTCATTTGGTTTTTCTTTGTGGAAAAGTAATTTAAACTCACCTTATTTCATGGGTTTTGATGTAAAGAATGTTTTTTGATATTGTGTCATACATCAATTTGATTTTAATTAAAAGATTATAATAACACTATAACCAAGGATGTTGGAAATTTTTTAACCTTAATTGGTGGATAAATTATATCCAAAAAAGGGTGGATGATATATCTCCCTCCCAAGCATTGGGTAAAAATTTATATCATAGTAGACATACAAAACTAAAATTCAAAGTGAACCCAGATAAATGAGGAACATTATCTGCTATGACAATTTTTTGAGTGATTCTTTTCTTTTATGATGTTATTAATGGATATATCTTTCGTACCCAAAATTTGTATACGTGAAACTAATAAAATTTTCACAATATTATGTGTTAACCTAATTAAATGTTCAAGATTTTATTCATTAAACTACATTTTATGTCCATAATATTATTCATAGACATTTTTTCATTTCTATATGGAAATTTAAGTACTGGATTTCTTGTCATTAAATTAATGGGTGAAACTATTTCTATTTATAAATGTTCACAACATTATAATATATTGTGTATTCCTCAAATAAATGATTAATTCCAATTATATAATCTCATAGATCAGGTTATTTTATTCCATTATGATTCATTTCATTTGAATTTATTATCATTATTCCATGACTCATGCTTATGATCTATGGAAGGATGGGTATGAAAATCGTAATATATCTTCCTCATCATATACACATTTTTGTATCTTATGATTTCATATGATCATAAATTTATTTCAATTTTTTACCCTTACTAATCATATTAGCACACCCTTTCTTATGTTTTCATCACAAATGTTATAAAAAATATTTTATGTATTGTATGACTATAAAGAGTACTATAATGGAAGATCATCTTGTTAAAAATTTAAGGTCAATAAATATATTAAAAAATTATGTTTCATGTCTCTTGTGGAAAAAAACATTTATTGTCCTCAGATATGCATTTGTGCAATGTAATGAATATTTATATAAAAATATGTAATATAAATGTTAGAAAAACATGGGTATATATATTCTATTTATATACTTTTATGTATTTTTATTCATTGATTTGATAATCATTTTATTATAACTCATCCTAGGTTGTTTCTAGTGACGTTGGATGCTATTTTAATGTTTATATGAATGTGAAAGGTTAGAAAATGATCTGATAAAAAATACATCAAAACCATGAAACCATTCTAGTGACCCACGTAAGGGTTCACGGTTTGTGAATGATTAGAAAAATCATGCATCAAAACCTTGAAACATTTATAGAATGTGTCACATTTTTGTGCACTATTAAAATATTTGGGCATCCTAACCATGAATATCTTCTGGTGGATTTGTTTTGGTTGAATTTTTAAGGGATATATTAGTAATAACACTATGAACAATCCTTGGAAACTATATTAATAGTTTAAAAGACCCTAAAAGTCATAAATAAAAGCATAAAACCACGTAATTCACCCTATTATCCTCCCAATAAAACATTCCTTCTCTGTTGACATTTTAGAGACCGATAGTGGAATATTGGCTCTCCAAACCACATCTCATACTAGATCAAAGGTCCTATAAAATAGAAGATCCACTTATGGTGAATTATTTCCTTATCTACCTTCGATATCTATTCTTCTATTGATTCAATATTCCTATAGGATATGATGGCCATGTGTTCTATTTGATCAATTACAGTTGATGTGGAATTTTAGATCTATGATATCTTCTCTATTTTATTGATATATCTATTCCAATATCTGTTGATAAAAATCATATGTAACACATTTTGTATTTGATAAAGCTGTATAATAGATTTACAAGAGGATATTTCTATGCAATTTGATTATTTATTAATTCATTTTTTTATAATAAATATATGTGTGCCTTATTCAAACAAAATTTTTATGATTTTTTTATAACGTATTTACATATAAATTCATATTTTATTATATATTAAATAAATTGAACATGGAATGGGTTACTTATATTGGTCTATAAATTGAGAATTTCTATTTTGATACTAATTTTCTTTAAAAGAGTTTTCCATGGATACTAAATATACGTTGAGGTGTCATACATGATTTTGATTTCTATAAAGAAATACATAAATTCAAATAAAATTACTTGACATATATGATGCTTTCTAAATAATTTCCAACGAGTTAATTTGTGATGTAAAATGGTTCCAAACTTAAATGAATATCCCTCTTATTTTAAAAATGGATGATCTTTGGTTTTTTGATATGAGTTTTTTTTCACATAAAGTGGGAATGTAAACAAATGTTTTTATTTAACAATAATAATATTTAAATTTTGAAAATTTCTTGAATTTCATTGATCTATTTTGAATTAAATGATTTTTATGATGGCCAATTGGCATTACCATGTTGGAATTTGAACATAATTACGTACTGATTCCATTTTAAAATATTGAATTTATTTAATGGGTTTCATCTAAATTAATGATGTTTGATGGAATAATTGGTACTTTATGGTTATTCTATAATCTAATAATCACTTAATTTTACTTATAAAATGAATTTACTTCCCAATAATGGGTGGTTTGAAAGGTATTATTTAATTTGAGAGATATTGTGGGACATAGTGATATATATTTTGAGTGCACATTCCCATGATTGAAATGTAGAGGTCATGTCCCAATGATTTATCCTAATAGGGATCCCCATTTTGATTCTCATATCATGAATTTATGACTCCCCACTTTTTATTATTCATGGGAAAATTAGTATTTAGGTGATACAACCTATATATATGAATTTCTAGTAGACTCAAATCCCATCAAGTTGACCATTATTGAACATGAATTGGAAAAGCTATGGACATGATTCTTGGTAGGTGGGTGGGTGTATATCTAATTTTATTGAGACTCTTGAGACTAGATATAAGCCCAGTGATTAGTAATGATGTATTTTTATTTTATTGAAAATGGTTGGCATGCTATCCGACCTAGGTTGTACCCATGAGATACACATATACGATAATCGATACATGATAGTGTTCATTGTCTGTAAATGGAACCATAGTTTCCTTATTTTATTAATTTATTTTCTTGATTGTTTATATGTTTTTATTGTAAAACACCTAGAATTTATTGTATTAGATCTTATATATTTATTGATATCATGTTAATGTTCTATCATTTACTGTCTGATATTACTCACATACATGAAATGGTTTTCAATTCATTTCAATAACAAGTTTAGTTTTAAAATTTTGAAAAGGAATGGTCTACATGATTGGTGTGAAAAATTAAATTGTAATGTGTAAAATCCATTTTTTAAATTCTTAAATTTACACTGTTTATTTTGAAGCACAATTAGAATGTTTGAATAACCTTATAAAATAACTACATATACTTTTTGGTGGAATCCTACAAGGATATATATCTCGCGTCCTTCGGAAATGTTTTTCTTGTTATCGATATTATGTCTTTTTGAAAGGTCCTTCTTATCAAATAATATTTATTTAAGGGTTAATTCGTGGTTTGATAAAGGTATGTGAATTTAGACATGGTGGGTTGTTATATTTCACCATGAGATAATTTTTTTCTACAATATTCTATTATCAATATTTATGACTTCTCCTTTTACAAAAAGATATATCTTTTGAATTATTTAGCTGTGGTTTTTCATTAGTGTACATTGAATAATTTTTATCCTTTTTTTGAAATCATTCATAAATAATTATTCTATAATAATCATTATTGTCAATAATCCATGGATATTGGGGACTCTCTATAGGTTATTGGTGATTTGAATTATATATCGGTTTAGATGGATTTTTTGGTTTGGTTCATTAAAGTTGGTATTAGAGGATGTCTTTAATTAAAATTAATTATATATCCTTGATAGTCACTATGTTAGTTGGGGTGAGTCATTGTAGTAATGAGATTAATGATACATTGGAACTGAAGAGGTATATTAGGAATTGGTTCTTCATTATCACATTACCACTAACAGACATGAGTTATATGACAAAGTGGGGACATGGGATTTCATTTCGATTGATTTTTTTCGGATGATAAATTTGTTTTAGATTACTAATGATACTATCATTAATTTTGGTAATATCTTGTGAGTTATTTTTATAATTTAAATAATACATGATCTTCACACTTCCTTCACAGTCAGGAAAACAATAAGGAATATGTGTTTCTATTATTTAACATTACCTAGGTTATAATGTGAGGATAGTGAATTGTGTACCATCATATGTGACTAAGAAATTAATTTTATACTCTAACATTTACCTGGGTCCCTATACATCGTTTCCACGAATACTTTAATTTTGTGAAGTCCATTGGAATAGTAACAAATGCGCTTTGAATCATGATATTGTTTTGTTTTTTAGATTTAATCAATTCCTTTTTTTTCTAAGACAATTTTTTTTTTCTTAGAAATTTTTTTTTGAGAGCATTGAAATGTTTATAAATTAAAAATTGGTGTGTTCATTTGAAATATTTGGTTGCAGATAAATGTCTATCAAAGGCTATTGTGTGATGACCTAATAATGTCTTTGGATGGAATTTTTGTTTCTAATGGATTTAAAATTAAAATGGTATTATAAATTGGAGAACGAGATCAGTTTTTTTAAAAACATTGATTTATTTAAAAACACTAGAAATATATTTATGAATATTTTGATGGATTTATAACTATATTTCTCATTTTAAAAAGAATTAGTAGATATGTACAAATATTGAAATCTTATGGGTTTTAGAATCAATGATTCTATGATAAAGTGGTTCATGGATTATATGAATTATTTTGGCATAATATTACTCTATTTAATGTATTATGTTTTACCTAATCTGGTGGTCATATATTTTATAATGGCTATTAATGTATCCCATTGAGTTTTCCATGAAATACTGAATGTCAATTATTTACTTCATTTTTGGAAGCGGTCCTTCAGGTTTTCCAAAACTGGAATATCTTGTTGATTTCTCTACCTCAACTCCATATTTAGTGGCAGATATAGAGACCTTCCAACCAATTGACCCCATATTTGACTTCATGGATTTTCATAGACCATATTATAAAGGTGAAGGATTTTATTTTTATGTAGTAAATTTCCATGAAGATGTTTTTGGGATCTTTTATTCTCTAAATACTCTAGGTTCCCTAAGATCCATGTGTGTCAATTTGTTTTTTAATGAATCATACAAGGAGTTGTGGAATATTATCTTTACCTATTTTATACATGAAATAGTATCATGGTCATTCATAAATCTTGTCAACATTCATTTTATGTATCATGAAAATGTGAAGAAGTAGAAATTTACTAAGTTATTGGGATTCATTCAAGATGTGATATAAGATAAAATGTATTAAATGAAATTATTAGGTTTTATATTTTTATTACATGTTTTTGTTGGTAATTGTTTTAGTAAGGCTGTAATTTTTTTTCGAAAATATCATCAAAAAAACATATAATATATTTTCTTGTGGGCTGGTCGGCCTGTAATTCAACTGTATATGAATGTACCCTTTCAGATGAAGTAGAGATAGAAAATTTAAATGAAGGGATGAATTCCTAAATAAAGAAAAGACGAAATTATTATAAATGAAAGAAGAGTAATGTAATCTGATTCCGTTTTCCAACATAGGGTTATCCTGTGAAGATGTTCTCCGATTCTCCAACTGTTTTTAAAATATTTGTCTGAATGAATCACCTAAAGAGGTTAAAAAAGTAGGACGATCGGAATGGAATCTTTTAGTCTATGTATATCAGATCCTTAATACTAGGAATCTAACACTTCTTGATAATAGGTATATATACATAATTCCTATATTGAATAATTTAACATGCTTGAGTATAAATTGGTTTTCAGAGTAGTTGATGTTCATCCAACTTGTTTCATTTAATGTTGATGTAGAATTTAATTGAGTTTTTATTTATTGGTTTCTGCATATTTTTAGAAACAATAATTTTAATAGACATGTGTTTATGGTTTTGGGATTTTTTTTATGATCACTTTTGAACTTTTGTTGGGCAATGTGGATGATTTCTTTTTCATGAGACATCTATGGTTGTGCCTTGCGGATGTGAATTGTTAAATACTTAGACATGTTTTATGAATGAATTTAATTAATTAGTTATCATTTTTCTAATAGAGATGTGGTGTAATCCTTTTCTGAGAAGCATCTAGATGATTGGGGGTTATTATTCTTCTAAATCCCTTTTATTTTCATCCATTGATGCATTCCTATGGTTGATTATAGATATTGTTTAGTTTGATTTTTTTTCTGGGTATTATAATATATT
Source organism: Viscum album (assembly GCA_963277665.1). Lineage (NCBI taxonomy): Eukaryota > Viridiplantae > Streptophyta > Magnoliopsida > Santalales > Viscaceae > Viscum > Viscum album. The sequence goes on along the minus strand of OY728132.1, from coordinate 93,346,257 downwards.
TACAATGGTATTTAGCTCTAAATTTGGATATAATGGATGATATCCCATGTGTGAGTGCAGTTCACTATTGTTAGCTGAACTGTAAGATTTATATATTTCTAATTGGACCTTTATTATCCTTTAGAATATACCCAGGTAGATAGGATGATGTGGATTCGTGATGGATAAGGCACCCTAAGGTGTTACAATTTTATTTGATGATCTCATTAGTGGGTGATTCTCAGTGTTAAAAATCCCAAGATAACATAAAAAACATACCTAGTGTGTAAATAATTTCCTATAATGTTCCTCATTATGGAAGTGTTATCATTGATGGAAAATAAGAGAATTGTTTCTTATGTAAATTGTGAGATTCATGGTAATTATATTTTCATGTTACATAATTTTGGTTCCTATACTAGGTCTGAAGCCTTTCTCTAGTTTGGAGATGTGTAATGATCTTTGTGTTTTGATCTCAGTGTTTTGTGATTTTTATTAGCCTATCAGTGGGACACACTTTTACACTGTGGACTATCCAACTCCCATGATGAGTGAAGGTGTTCTTCTTGTATAATATTCATTATTCATTCAAAGTATAAATATTTTCAGTATAAAAAAGTCATATTGTTGGGTTCTTGTAACATCATGTCACATTCAATAATTTATTTGGACCCTTTGATTTTATTATCGTTTGATCAAACCTCTTTACGAGTAATTTCTAGTGTGTTTAAGGTTTTTTTATTGTTTATGGGTTTGTGTAGGCTTGGATCACAATTTGAAAATCTATTCCTCCTACACATTAATCCTTTCATGTATCTTAGTTTGGCGCCTGTTTTTAGCACAACTTTTGAATAAATATATATATAAAATAGGAAACATAAATATAAGGGGTCACAAGGATTGTGCATAGTCATAAAAAACATAAATCTAAATAATGTTTCACATATTGTCGCTCGGTATAGGGGCCATGGTTTGGTGACCATTCTTCAATAACCCTGAATCCTAACATCAGAAAATGTATGAATGGTTTTTAATGATCTAAAAAAATTAAATTCCTAAAACCCCACTAATTAAACATATAATCATCCCCCTCATAGTTATTTAGATCTATATTTATTCAGGATACATCTATAGGTGTTTTGGATCTCCTAGACACATCTCGTAGATGCTCTATGTGCTTATCAAAGTGCAGATCCTCTTCTAATGAGTTCTTTTCTTCTTGGTATTATATCTCTATTTTTATTTTTATTCATTCGTACTAGAGGTTTTGGTGTCATTTTTACTATGGGATCATCAATCTTTGTTTTGTAATTTTTGTTCAGGGATATCTTATATCATCTATCAATATATCACTTCATGAATACAACAATTTGTTGTAGAGACAACACTTCTCAGATTCATTTTGGTTGGCTTGTAAATTTTCAATTAGGAATTTATATTATTTTTCTTTAATAAAAATTAGGGTTTCTTTATAATTTATATATAATTTCTTCATCCCAACACATATTCGCCAAAATTTTTTCATAGATTGCCTTGTGAAATTTTATTTGATCCTATTTTAAATAAATTGATCATTTAATGGGTTTATTATCATTGTTTTTTAAATAGATGAATGATATTTTGATTTTAATTAGAATTAAAATTGTGGCTTAGGGATACATTTTGGAATGTGGAGTCATAATAATGATACTTATTTTTCAAGTGAAATGACTTGATTTGAATGAAATGAGTTTGTCTAGATGAGGATTACTATAAATCATAAGCTGAATGAATTATTTGTAATAACCTAATACCTTCTGTTGACCTCACCTGTTTTGATAATCCCAATTATGCATTCATATACTTTGATAATATCAATCTAATGATTTTCTATATATTAATTCTTTCAATTTGTGCTCAAGATTATAATAATGTTAAGATAATCCATGAGATAGTTTAATCTTTGTTTATCCATGTTTATATAAGTTCTAAAGTTCTTCTAACCCATTCAATTATATTTTTCTTAAAACAGATATGTATTAATTCACTGGTCTATGTATCGCTAGAGCTACCAGTACTCAGTCTATCGATAGAATTATTCTACTGATAGACAGAGTAACCGATACACTAAGGTCACCGATATAGAACTCTACGAGCTACCGACAGAGCTACCGACAGACAATAGCTACCGATAGACATAAGTATACCGATAGAGCCAATTCATAGATAGTTACTGATACAGGTATAGTCACCGATATATCGAGCTACCAATTGAAGTCTGCTAATAGTGTAAGTCTACCGACACGTGCAAACAGATACTGATGCAAAGAGCTACCAATGGAGCAACAACTACCGATGGAGCAACAACTATCGATGGATCAAGAGCTTCCGATAACAAGAGATATCGATGGAATGAAAGTCACTGGTATATAAGGTAGCGATGAAAGATCAAAGAGCTACCAATGGAAGAACCTGCTACACGAATTATACCATACACTTTTACCAACACGAACTAATGATTGACCAACCAGTCAAACTCTATACTCTACCATCTCAATACTATTTGTTTATATATTCATAATACTATTTTTTATTAAGATAACTATTACATTCGATGATTTTAATGCAGTTAATGATATTTAACGATCTCTATTTCCATGTCAGGGAACCGTACCTAGTACCCATGCAAAAATTAATTATTCTTTTCTGCCGAAGACGAAAGTTATAAAGGGTTAGAAAAAGATCGTGCAAGATACACTCCATGAAAGCACTAAGAAGACAGACGATGGGAGAAAGAGCCAAGATATGAACAACACTCAAATATGGATAATTTTTCACTAGTCAACATCCATACTCCATGAATCCTGGACATACACGAAGAAACATATTCTAGAGGAGAACACAAGCTGCATCTTGAGTGAATCACTACAACAAACTTTTCATGAACTCAGGGTGCTAAGCTAGAACAAGATCCAATGAAGAAAACGACACTCTGTTTTCTGAATAAGAAACTAGAGAAGGACTCAGAAACTTTTCTGATAAACCAAATGAGTCCAGAGCTACACTTCCAATCACTAAAGCATTTCTAACCTCGGTTATACTTATCTTAGTGATTCTATAATTACATTTAGATCAGTGTGTGTACCCTATTTATTTTACACTCACACTGTCTCTTGAGAAACACTAGAGGATTCTGAAATCCTCAATCAATCATTATTACCCATTGTTTCCCACTGTGGATAGTGGTAGAGGTCAAGTAAGACCTGAACAGCCTGTGTGATGTTGTTTGTTTTTCCCACAAATAACTTTGGTAGAGGTCTTTGGTCTTGGATAGTAGTGTACTGTTGTTTACCCTCGATCCAGGGTGTAGAAAAATTTTTATATATTGTTGAGAGGACTAATTCTTGGCTTGAGTTTGAACCTCTTGGTTAACTTTGGTGTGCATTTTAATTTATTTCTATAAGTATACTATATATTTATTTCATATTCTGCTACTATTACTATGAAATACAAAACTATTTTGAAGCTAAATTGATAGTTAAATTAGCAGGTGTTTATGCTTATTGTAAACTAGTAAGTTAGTTTCAAAACTTAATTTAATCTTCAGATTAAGTCAACTGAGACCTAATCAATCATTGAGAAATTGATTGTACATTTACACTCTGTATAGACTCACTACAATTTAACTCTTTTTTATTGGTGTATTTTAAGAGAAATAATTTTAACAGAAATTTTTATTGGAACTCAATTCACCCCCCTCTTGAGTATCCACTCCGACCAACATTTTGTATAAGAGGATTTTTTATGGATTTTTGAAATATACTTTTTTCAACTGTGATTTTTTTTGAATCATTAAAGATCTTACATTTCCTTTAGTTCTAAATTTTACCACTTTAAAACTATTTTCTAAAATATACCTATGGATAATAGAGTAGAGGGTGATGCTACTAACCATCCACGTTTCGTTAATGGCACAAACTATGCCCAGTGGAAACTGAAAATAAAAATTCATTTAGAAAAAATGGGTTTTGATATTTTTACTGCTATAAAATATCTATATAAAATTCCAAAAACTGAAAGAACAACATGGGATGAACCTACACAGAATACATACAATAATAACTATAAATCCATGAATTCCATGTACATTTCTTTAGGAGATGATGAGTTTAATAGAATTTCTACTTGAAAAACTACTTATGAAATATGGGATACATTGGGTGTTTCTTCTGAAGGAACAACCAATGTTATGAAAATACGTTTGAATGCTTATACTATTAAATATGACAATTTTAAAATGAAAACATATGAACCTATTTTTGATATGTATCTCAGGTTTAATGAGATAGTCAATACTATGAGTTCACTTGGAAAAGTTGTTCCAGCTATGGAACAAATTATGAGGATAATGAGATGTCTTCCAGAATGATGGCGAGGCACCTTTGTTTCAATCTGAGAGTCATGTGATATTGGAGCATTTCATATAGAAGATATTATTGCAAAATTAATAATGTGTGAGGAAGAACTCAAGTTGAATAAGGAGGAAGATGATGAACCTAAGAGAAAATCTGTATCTTTTTAAGTCTACTGCCTCTAAGGGTAAAGACAAGGAGAAAATGCAAATACCTACTGAAAGTTCAACCAGTGAAGATTTTGATTCAGATAGTGATGCTTTGATGACTCAAATAGACCGGAGATTCAAGAAGTTTTATAGGAAGAAGAAATTCTTTAGGAAATCTAACTACAAAGGAAAGTATGACAATAAGGGACATTGGAAGAAGGACTGGAAACAGCCAGATAAAAGTGATGATGTTTTCTACAATGAATGTAAAAGGAAAGGACACATCAAGGCTAATTTTCCAAAATTAAATGTCAAAAAAATATGATTACAAGGACAATAAGTACAAGAAATCTATGAAAGAAACCTGGAGTTCTTCTGAAAATAGCACAAGTGAATCTGAAATGTCAATTTCTGAAAGAAATCATGCCAATATCTGTTTCATGACAAAAACATATGAGGTAACATTAGATACTCAAGTTTTAAATTCCTATTATTCTAGAGATGATGAAGACTCAGATTCTGATTCTGAAAACATGACTACTGAGGACCTAATTGAATACTGTAATATTCTAGAAGAGACATGCAATGAACTTAAAGATAAATACAAATCATTGAAGAAAAGAAATGCTCTCACTACTACTGTAAAACCCAAACTTACTATCGAAAAAGATAAGAATTATCAACTGTTAAAGGAAAATACTGAACTGAAAATGTCAAATGAGAAACTTAGAAAAGACTTAGAGAAGTTTAAAAATGGAATGGATACACTAACTCACATTCTAGGAAATAACGTGGCACCAAAATACACATCTGTAATAGGATACAAACCAGGACATAGGAAACTTATTATGAATAGATTTATTCCTAAATCTGGACAGAATACAACTAGTTCATGTTCTGGAAATACCTATGATTCAACCAGTGATTCAAATGGTTATAGACCAAATAATGTTTATCTTTCAAAATATATTGATTCTGTAAATTATATGAGACCCATAAGACAAATATGGGCACCTAAAGCTTTGATTTCTAACCTTTCTGGACCCAAGAAGATCTGGGTACCAAAATTATTTCCTATCTAAATCTGTTTTGTAGGAAACATGCTTAAAGATCTCTCACAAGAAGGTATGGTACTTGGACAGTGTATGTTCAAGACACATTTCCAGAGATTATTCATATTTCAAAAGTTTAATAAAGGTTGATGGAGGCCATGTCACCTTTGGTGATTATTCTAATGGAAAGATCATCGGCCTGGGTTAGATTGGTAACTCTAATTCAGTTTTAATTTGTAAAGTTTATTTGTTGATGGACTTAAGTATAACCTGTTATGTATTTCTCAATTATGTGATGATGGATTTAATGTGAAATTTGAAAATGATTCTTGTAATGTATTTAACTCTAAAAATGATTTAGTATTTTATTCTTTATGAAATGAAAATGTTTATGCAGTTGATTTAAATTCGTTAGCTAAGCACAATGTTACTTTTTTAAATTCATTTCATAGAGAATATCGGTTTTTTCATAGAATAATAGGACACTACAACATCTATTAACTTAGAAAATAAACTAGTAAGAACTTAGTTAGAGACCTACCTAAGAATGAATTCCCAAATGGAATTTTTTTTAATCCCTATCAAAAGGGAAAGCAACATAATGTATCTTATAAATCAAAGAAAGAAGTTTCAACATCTCAACCTCTCGGGTTGGTTCAAATAGAATTTTTTGGACCTTCAAGAGTTTCTAGTTTAAATGGGAAGCACTATTTCTATGTTCTAGTAGATGACTTTTCTATATGTTCTTGGGTATACTTCTTATATCACAAAAGTGAATCATGTTCTTACTTCATTAAATACTCCAAATTTGTAGAAAATCATAGTGGACATAAGATTAAAACCCTAAGAAGTGATCATGGTCGTGAGTTTGAAAATAAAGAGTTTGAATCTTATTGCTCAAACAATGGCTATAGTCACAACTTTTCTACTCCTAGAACACCTCATCATAATGGTTTAGTAGAAAGAAGGAATAGAACCCTTCAAGAAATAGATAGAACTATACTTAATGAATATGAACTGCCTATTTACTTTTTGGCTGATGCTATTAATACAACTTGTTATATTATTAATAGAGTCTTAATTAGACCAGTTATTAAGAAGAACCCATATGAGTTGTGGAATAATAGAAAACCTAAAGTTAGATACTTTAGAGTATTTGGATGCAAAGTTTTTATTCTTAATACAAAGGATAATCTGGACAAGTTTGCTTCTAAGAGTGATGAAGGAATTTTTCTTGGTTATACATTAACTAGTAAATCCTATAGTGTATTTAATAAAAGAACCAAATGTGTGGAGGAATATGTTCACATCATGTTTGATGAAACTGATCCACAAGAGCCTAAAACCCCTCTTGAAAATATTGAGGAAGATTTAAGTGTTCTGAACCTTAATAAAAATGTAATGAAACTGTTGTAAAAACATCCAGTTCTGGATATTTTCTAGAATCTGCTGCTCTAGAACCCGAACCTATAGATGGACCTGAAATTTCTAGTCCTACATTTACTAGATCAACAAGGATTCTAATTGAATCATCCTTTGGATGTTGTCTTTGGTAATCTTTATAGAGGGATGCATACTAGAGCTTCTCTAAGAAATCAGGTTGAACATAAAGCCTTTCTTTCACAGCTAGTACCTAAAAATGTCAATGATGCTATCAACGATGAATTTTGGGTAATGGCTATGCAAGAAAAGTTAAATCAATTAGAAATAAAAAATGTCGAGGAATTAGTTGACAGACCTAAGGACACTTTAACAATAGGCACTAAAAGGGTTTTTAGAAACAAAGTTGATGAGTCTGGAAACATAGTTAGAAACAAAGATAGGCTAGTTGCACAAGGATATTGTCAAGAAAAAGTTATAGACTATGGGGAATCCTTTTCTCCTGTAGCCAGATTAGAATCCATTAATATCTTACTTTCCTATGCTGCTCATCTGAATTTCAAGTTGTATCAAATGGACGTCAAAAGTTCTTTTCTACATGGTTTTATAATTGAAGATGTTTTTGTTGAAAAACCACTTGGATTTACTAATCCTCATTTTCCAAATCATATTTTTAAACGTTCTAAAGCTTTATATGGTTTACAACAAGCTCCAACAGCTTGGTTTGATAGACTTAGAAAATTTATTATTTCAAAAAGTTTTTCTAAAGGGATTTTTGATCCAACTCTTTTTATTAAAAGAATTTATAAATATGTTTTCATAGTACAAATCTATGTTGATGATATTATTTTTGGATCTTTCAAACACTCTTTATGAATAGATTTTTGAAAGAGTATGCAAAATGAATTTGAAATGAGTTTAATGGGATAACATAAATATTTCCTCGGATTTCATGTTTTCCAAAATAAACATGGTATTATTTTGAATCAAAGTAAATATACAAAGGATCTCTTGAAATGTTTTGGTTTGGATAGTATTATGGAAAGTGATACACCTATGAGTAATGTTTTTAAATTGGATGTAGATGATACTATGAAACTAGTTGATCATACCAATTACAGAGGTATGATCGGAAGCTTACTTTACCTTACTACTAGTCGACTAGATATTATGTTTAGTGTGTGTATGTGTGCAAGATTTCAAGCTAATATAATAGAGTATCATTTAATTGATTTTAAATGAATTTTTAAATATTATAAACATACTATAAAATTAGGTTTTTTTTACCCAAAAAGACAGCCATTTGAGTTAATTAGTTATTCAGATGCGGATTTTTCTGGTTTCAAGTTAGATAGGAAGAGCACATCATGAACATTTAACTTATTGGAAAATCCCGACTATATTGGTGTAGTAAAAAGTAGAATTCTGTGGCATTTTCCACTGCCGAAGAAGAGTACATAGCTGTTGGTAGTTCCTGTGCACAAATTATGTGGATGAAACACACTCTTTTGGACTATGGATATGACTTTAAGCACATTTCAATCAACTGTTACAACACTAGTGCAATAAATATCACAAAGAACCCTGTGTCTCACTCTAGGACAAAACACATTGATGTAAGGAAACATTTCTTAAGAGATCATTACCAAAAGGGTGATATTACTCTTAGGTTTATAGGCACTTAAATTCAATTAGCCGACATTTTCACTATACCTTTATGTCCAGATAGGTTAAGTTACATTAGACATGAGTTAGGTATATTTAACCTTGATCCGTAGCTAACCTCACCGATGTAGAATTATCACCAATGTAAAATTCTCACTGATATAAAATTCTCACCGATGTGAAATTCTCACCGATGAGAAATTATCACCGATGTCAAATTCTCACCGATGTCAAATTCTCACCGATGTGAAATTCTCACCGATGTGAAACTTCACTGATGTAACCCTCACTGATAGGAATTCTCACTGATAGACCCTACTGATGTGTGTGATGTTTTAAAACTTCTGTATGCCGCCTGAATCTGAATCTTTTTTACATTATTTCATGTTGTTTATTTTTTTTATGATTCCTAAATGATAAAACTAATGTCCGAGCTACTTCTAAATCCATCAAGACTTGAACCTCAACCCTCAAACATTAGCTCATGAATCCTTAGAGAACCCTAAATCCTTCAAACCAGCGATGGAAAAAACCAAACTTCCTACCATCAGAGATGACTCTGTTAGGCTGAAAACAAAGGCGTAGAAGACCGATCGAGAAGCATGTGGTAGTGGTAGTGATACAAGAACTGGGTCGGGGAAAAGACTAGTGAATCCTTATCTGCAAAATCGAGTTATTGTGATTGAAAATGATATGTGTGTAGAATGGATGCTACCTAGAAAATCCTTAGTGCTCGAAGTAATTTAAGATCAAAAATGGGTAGAGTGTTTTTTTTATCAAAAATGTTCCCTACTTTCCAAAAATAGTGAAACAATTTTACGACTTTGTAACCATTGAGAAATTGGAGAATGAAAATTGAGTATCCTCTTTTTTTGAATAGAAAAGAGATTTCGTTTTCAACTATTGAATGGGTTGAGTGCTTGAATGTTCCACATGAAGGAGTATCTGGATATGTCTCGAGAGCCATGCCACCTACTAGTGACATTTTCGACTATGAGACTGCTTTGGAAGAGCTGACTAGTGATGGAAGTCAAAGACAAGTAGTTGTTGTAGAAATTGATGGAGTGAACAGATTTTTGTTCAAATTTGTTAAACATGTCTTGATACCGAGGAGATGAGACTTTTCTAATTTAATATATCATGATATCTATCTCCTGCACCTCATAAGACATTGTGTAAATGTAAATTTGTGCATATTTCTAATTATCCAAATGGAAGATATGACAAGGCCAAAATCAAAGAAAAATGCCCTATTCTTTGCTAAGTTGATCTCTGTGATGCTCGAGGTAAAAGGGGTTGCTGAGTCTCAAGATGAGACAGTAGTAGTGAAGAATAATTTCTGTATCACAACTATAGTTTGTAAGTACATGAAAATCAATTGGAACCCTTGGAGTGGAGAATGGGTCAATGATGACATGAAGGTATACAGAAAATTTAATCATGTGGATCATCCTTCAAGTCCAAAGGATGTGAAGGATCTAGGTCTATGATCTAATTAAGAAGAGACATAATACAGTGATGATTTAGAAGAGGAAGAGTCCTCTGCTAATGAAGGAGGAGATCCTGACCTACCTCCTAGCCCAACTCCTGAAAATCTAGATCAACATAAATCAGAAAAGGAAGAAGCTGCTTTAGAGGCTGTTGAAGTGGATGTTATAGAGAATGGATAAGATGTTTTTGAGAGTGAAGTATCTCTATCAGCTTAGTTGAGCCTTAGTCCAGTGATTGGACAATCTTTAGTACCTACTGAGGAAGCATATAAAATTGACATACCCTTGCCTACTTTGGATGACCCTCCTGCTACAGAATTGATGGAAATGATAGTGGAAGATTCTCCTTAGGATGATATACCTGCTAAGAATGCTGCTGAGAATGTTGTTGAAACTTATATTATCCTAATTACGGAAGCACCTGTTGTGGGGGAGCATCAAAACAATGTTAAAATTGTTAAAGTGGCTTCATGAATTGAATATTGGGCAGAAGACCCGGGTTTTATAGTCTTAGGTTTAGAATATTCAGATTCAGTTAATGAGGCATCTCACAATAGACTAAACATTACTTGTGATGTCGGTTCTGAGTTATTTCGTGAATATGTGGTCAGAATGCATGACCTGGATACATTAAATAAAAAGATTAAGGAAATATTTGTGGAAGAGGTAAAGAAGATGGAAGTTTCTCTGGTCTCTTCAGTTCAATTGATTATAACTGACTCTGTGGTAAGTTTAGCATCTGAAAGAGCACCCACTGCAGTACCACCTGCTGATATGATCACAAGGGATGATCTGGAATCCATGTAGGATGATCTGAAATAATTCTTTAGAATATACGTTTCTAAGATGAAGCAATGTTTTATTGAAGAACTGACTATGTTGGAATGATCATTTGAACTCTCTCTAGGTTGTAATTTACCAACCTTTATGTGTGAAATAGTTGAAGAAGTTAAATATTGACAGGCTCAAGATTCTATACTTGAAGCAGATCTTGAAGCTCTAAAGGAATATGTTGTTTCATTAGACTCTTACATGAGCTCAAGATCCCAATCAGATAAGGACTTAGATTATGTGAAGAGTGTTGTAAGACAGATGGTTTCAGTGTTTGAAGATTTCAAAAAATCAATAAAATATCATATTAAATCCCAGGTTTCTGAAGTTCAAAATCTTATCAGTGGATTGACCAAAAGCTTCAAAGAGAACATTCTTTTCTCTGTTAGCTCTCTTTAATCTAAACCATCAGTGGATTTGAATGAGTTTAGAGCTGTGATGAAGGAGGATCTTGGTTCAGCTTCAACTAGTGGCTTTGTGGACTAATCCGAGCTGAGCAGAGTTGTGCTCTCTACATGATATTAATCTAGAGAAATAATGAAGATAGTACAAGACTACATGAGATAAGCCTCTACCTCTCAAAAATAATTGAAAGAAAAGGTGGAATCCTTTTTCTCCAAAATTTACACAAAGACCCAAATGACCAGTCATTTTAAGCTTCTGATTGAGAATAAGAAGCTTCCTCCTTTCAATCAAGCTTTCAAAGACCATGTTAGCAAGCTAAGGTAATTGACTCCATCATTGGACAAGTTTATGGAGAACAATAATGACTTCATATCCGCTATAGAGAGAGGATGAGGAATCATTATGGATTTCAGAAATCTATTGTTTCCTTTTCTGCATGTTGATGTCAGGCCAGTAATTGTCCCTCCTGCTTTGCCTGCCTCTGCATCTACTGCTTCTCCAATTCAGATGACTCCTTCCCAAGAAATTTGAAGCCTCACACCTATGATCACACAAAGGACTTCTCAATATATTCCATGCACTGTGTCGGTTTCTCGGCCACTTGTGGTCATTTCCAGGATTCCTAATCCTTCACCAGCATCCTCACCACCTGAATCCTCTTCTGATCCCAAGGGAAAATCTTTCATTGAGGATGAGGATTGATCAAGTGGCTGAACTGTTTGATAGGAATGCTATTTATTTTTTTTATTTCTTTGTACCTCATCTGGAACATGTAATGAAACTATTTTTTTTCATCTATTATCACATTTTTTTATTCATCTTCTCTTTGGTTTCCCACATTTTTATTATCACAAAGGGGGAGAAATATTTTACCAAGCTTTTACAATGGGGGTGAAATACTCTCTAAGTAAAAAAGAGGAAAACATATTCACCCAGCGGGAGAGATATTATTGAAAGGGGGAGAAATTTTATCTAAAGAAAATCTATCATGCTTTACTCCTCTGATACTATTTCATTTCATCCTCTGATACCAATTTCTATAACTCTTTGATGCCACTACACATTACTTATGATATCATTTCATTTAGCTCTCTGATACCACTTAATTTTACCTCTGATATCATGGTAATTTTATTTTATCTCTGATACATTAAATTCTATCTCTGATAAATTATGTTTTATAACATACTATTTTCTCTGAGAACAATGAGTTTAATTATACATCCTCTGATACAGTTTTTTTAAATAATAATATCATAAGTTGTGATTATCAAAAATGGGGAGATTGTTGACCTCACCCATTTTTATAATCCCAATTATGATTTCATATACTTTGATAATCTCAATATAATGATTTTCTATATATTAATTCTTTCAATCTGTTCTCAAGATGATAATAATATTAAAATAATCCCTAAGATAGTTTAATCATTGTTTATCCATGTTTATATATGTTCTGATGTTCTTTTAACCCATTCGGATATGTATTTACTAAAATAGATAAGTATTAAGTCACTGGTGTACGTTTAGCTAGAGCTACCGGTACTCAGTCTATCGATAGACTTAGTCTACTGATAGACAAAGTCACCGATACACTAAGGTCACCAATATAGAACTCTACGAGCTACCGATAGACAGAAGTATACTGATAGAGCCATTTCAAATATAGTTACATATACAAGTATAGTCACCGATATATCTAGCTACCGATAGAAGTCTGCTGATAGTGTAAGTCTACCGATACGTGCAAAGAGCTAATGATAGAAAGAGCTACCGATGGAGCAACAACTACCAATGGAGCAACAGCTACCGATGGATCAAGAGCTAACGATAACATGAGCTACTGATGGAACTAAAGTCAACGATATATAAACTACCGATCCAAGAGCTACTGATGGAAGAACCTGCTACAAAAAGTCTACCGTACACTTTTACCAACACGAACTACTGATTGAACAACCAGTCAAACTATATACTCTAGAATCTCAATACTATTTGTTTATTAAGATAACAGTCACATTCTATGCTTTTAATTTAGTTAATGATATTTAAAGATCTCTGTTTCCATGACAGGGAACCGTACCTAGTACCCATGAAAAAAAGTAATTATTCTTTTTTGCCGAAGCTGAAAGGTATAAAGGGACAGAAAAAGATCGTGCAAGATACATTCCTTGAGAGCACTAATAAGACACATGAAGGGAGAAAGAGCCAAGATCTGAACAACACTCAAATGTGGAGAATTTCTCAGTATTTATCATCCATACTCCATGAATCCTGGACATACACGAAGAAAATTATTCTAGAGAAGAACACAAGCCGCACCATGAGTGAAGCCCTACAACAAGCATTTCATGCACTTAGGTTGCTATGCGGGAACAAAAATCAAAGAAGAAAATGACACTCTGTTTTCTGAACATGAAACCATATATGGACTCAGAAGCTTTTCTGATAAACCAAACGAGTCCAGAGATGCACTGACAAACACTATATCATTTATAAACTCAATCATAGTTATCTTAGTGATTCTATCACTACATTTTGAGCAGTGTGTGTACCCTGTTTATTTTACACAGACACTGTCTCCTAAGAAAAAACTGGAGGATTCTTTAATCCTCACTCAAACATCATTACCCTTTTTTTCCCGATGTGGATAGTGGTAGAGGTCACGTAAGACCTGAACAGCATGTGTGATATTGTTTTTTTTTTCACAAAGAACTGTGGTACAGGTCTTTGGACCTGGATAGTAGTGTACTGTTGTTTACCCTGATCCAGGGTGTGGATCAATATTTATAAATTGTTGAGAGGACTAAGTCTCAACTTGAGACTGATCCTCTTGGTTAACTTTGGTGTGAATTTTAATTTATGTCTATATGTATACTATATATTTATTTTATATTCCATTTGCTATTACATTGAAATAAAAAATTATTTTAAAGATACTTTGATAGTTAAATTATCATGTGATTATGCATATTGTAAAACGGTAAGGTAGTTTCAAAAGTTAGTTTAATCGTCAAATTAAGTCAACTGAGACCAAATCAATCTTTTAGAAACTGATTGAACATTTACACTCTGTATATATTCACTACAGTTTAACTTTGTTTTTTTATTGGTGGATTTTAAGACAAATAATTTTAACTGAAATTTTTATTAGAACTCAATTCACCCCACTCTTAAGTATCCACTCCAACCAACACCTTTATTAAATGAATTTCTCATATTTTTAAAATGGGTAGTCTTTGGAGATTTAAAAATGTGTTTTTTTCTATGGAACTATCAAGTAATCCAATCGATCGAATTGACCTCTATCCATTAAAAATTGTGAAAATTCCTTGAATTTCAGTGAATAGTTTTCACTGAAAAGATTATTTTAATGTCCTTTTAGAATTACCATGTTGTTTTGTGAAATTATGTGGGTGTATATTCAATTTGAAAATGTTGAATTTAATAGAATTATTTGAGTAGTAATGATGTTGTTTTATAGCCCGATTGGAAGTTTTTGATGATACTCTCAAAATACCCTATTTTTGTAAATTACATGATTCTTTGAATTACAAACAATGGGTGTCAATAAGGGGATTATTTACCTCTAGGGATATTGTAAGTGAGTGTGAGTTATTATTTGAGGGTAAAACCCATGATTAAATGGTTGAGGGAATGGTCCCATAATTGATTTTTCTAAGGATCATCGATGTGATTCTCATAATAATGATTATCTCACTCACCTATTTTGACATTTCATGGGAATGTTAGCTGTCAGATGGTATTAAAAATATATATTATTTTCTATTGTTCTCACACCACATATAGTGGATTCATATAGAACATTAATGGTTAAGGATAATGAGTTGATAAAAGGAGAGATGTTGTGTGTGGGATAGGATATCTCGAGACCCGTGAGACCAAATTGAAGACCAAAGATTATTCAGGATTTATTTTAGTTATATTTACTATTATGGAATCACTATCATATATTTTTTATTCCCGTGACATCCATAAAAATGATAGTCAATACATGAAAGTGTTCTTTATCAGAATATTTATCTGATGTTTCCCTTTAGGATTAATTCTTGCACTTTATTATAATTTATATTAATGTGATGCACTATTAATCTATTTTACTAAATCTTATATTGATTTTGATATATGGTTTATATTTATAATTCTCATGTTTTCTAAAAATATATCTTGTGTAATGGGTTTCAATATTAATTAATATATTTTTTTGATTTTAATGGAGATTTAGATTGTTCTACATGATTTCTTTGATAAATGATTTCGAAAAGGCTAAAACCTTATTTTCAAACTATGATTCTTACTCCCAAAATTCTATAGGTCATATAATATTTATCATAACTTATGAAGTCACTATATATAAACATTATTGGAATCCTACCTAGCTCTATATCATACACCGTGTTTATACTATTTGGTGTTTGCAACCTTTATGTTTCTGTATTGATGCTTATACCAACTTTTTATTATTTTGGGTTCATGAATTTTTGATTATGGGTGGGTGAATTGGGACATGGTGGGATTTTAGGGACAACCAAGACATTGATTCGTGTTTTTATGTTTGAGTTTTAGTTTTTATAACTTATCCTCATATTATGATAAATATATATATATATTGATTTTTTATATCTAATGTAATTTACATGGTGTAAATTGATTATTTTTTCACATGTAAATGTAATAATTACCAAATAATAATAATGGATTCCTAGGTTCTTGTTTTCATCCCATGGAGATAAAGGCCACTCTTTATGATAGAGGAAGATTGACACTGGTGTCAGTTTAGATAGAATGCTTTATTAGTTCAACACAAAAATAAATAGAAAAGCACAAGTCATTTCATATAGAAATAATATCTAAAATTAAACTCTAAACTAAATCCTTTCAAGTAGATACTATAAACCACCATCTCCAAGCTATCCTAGTACATCTCAATCACCAAATCACTATTAATTAACTAAAAATTGTATATATATTTGAATGGTTACTATACCATATATACTATGCATCGTCACCCTCATAACCTATCATGAAAATGAAGGGAAAACATACAAATTTTCTAGTGAGTAAATAGTAGATTCAATATGCACATAACTTTTCGACTACCCATTATTATCCTTAACAAATATTGATTAACACATATCACATCAACATATTATAAGATAACATTTGGAGAATATTATTATAGGTTCCCTATAATAACAATCCCATTGGATTTCCACTTTCACCCCACAATTCAAAAGGTATTGTTCTCCCATGCCATACTAATTGATATGTGCCTATTCACAAAAATAAAAAACACATCTCATTCTTTGTTATACATCCTTATATGGAATTAGAAAATCCAATAATGAAATAATCACATAAAACCAACATCACATCTATAATCATCACCTCAAAACCATATAAAAAATACAATGAACATGAAATACCTCTATCATACAAAATCCTGCTACCATGAATGACACACACAACATAACAATCATCACCACACAATCAGGTACAAAAATATTTTACTCCGAAAAAATTCATGACCACACACACCTCATCCCATCATTGCTATTATACTCCTAAAGGGATGGAATGGAATACTAGGACTACAAATACCCCCCCCCCACCAACCACGATGTAGGGGAAATATCATGGAACACAAACAATAATCATTAAAAAAAATACGAGACACAGGTTTCGTGAATCAATAAATCAAATGTAAATAAAATGGATAATAAATAAATGCAAATAATAACATATTGTTCATAGATATAAACATACAAAAAATATTATATCCCACCTCTTTATGTGACATCCCAAGTTAGTAATGAATAATAGATATTTTTATCTATTTTTATTAATGAATCAGATAGTGTTTTAGAGGCTTAAAATGAAAATAAATCCAATCTTATGCATGGAATACACTAATATTTTTAAAAGATTGTTTTACTACCTTTTAATGGAAAATAATTTTTAAATATATCTTTTGACAATTTTATATGCTATGATTGTCAAAATTAACTTATTATTTATGATTGGGACATCAAAATTTACTTTTTGTGAATTTTTGGTATTTTTCCGATAAAGTTCATTTTTTAATGAATAGTGAAAATGTTGTATTTTAATTAAAAACCTCTTTTTAATATAATTTATTTATATGATTAGATTATCTTTTGAATTGGTTTTAAAGTGAAATTAGAATATATTTTTACCATTTAATCTAATGGTGGTCATTAGAATCAATTTCACTTTGAAATTGGGCTTAAACTAGTGTCAATCTTTTGAGACTTATTGTTTCATAAAAACACGCTATTTATCATGACAGTGAGAATTGATAATTAAATTAATTAATGCATCTTATATGTTTTGAATTTTTTAAAATAGACATCATTTTTTTATTCAGAATATCAAATATATCTTAGGGTGAAGTTTTGGTATTTTTCTGAAAAACTTCAATTTTTGATGAATAGTGAAACCACTATGTGGTAGTTAAAGAAACTGATTTTTCGTTTAAATGAAACTTTTCCACTTCTGTGATTTGATTTTCAAAAATCCGACATACATGGTTGTCATTATGAAGTAAAATTTGGTTCAATGATATTAAAATAATTTTTTCTGTGAATAGTAACTTTTATGTTCTTAATCGCAATTATAGGTAATTAGTGTAGTTTAAGGTAAAAATAATGTTTTAATAATATGAGATGAGCTTGACCCATGGCCTACACTCATTGGATGTGTAATGGCCGACCTAGACAATACATGAGTCAACTTGGGGACCCCATGGATCCACTTTGGTTGGGAAATGACATAAATAAAGTTTTATTTAATGTTAAAGTAAAAATGACACAAACATGAGTTATTTTACTAAAACATTTTTTACACGGGGTTATGGAAGTCATATTTTTTATTATAAATAGTCATTGGAATTCCAAAAATATTTCCTACATCATAGTAATTTTTTTATAATTTTTAGACTTTATATAAATTAAATTATTTATGACATCATGATGATGCAGTGATAACCTCATTAATAAAGGATTTAAATTAAATGAAAAGATAATGTAAAATATATTACCTACACATGTAAAAAACCTATTGGATGTGTTTATTTAGAACCCTTATCACCATAACCTTTAATTATATCAATGTGGGACCTTTTTAATCCGAAACTCATTTTAAAATAAAGTATCATTTCTTTACATTCCAAGAGAGCCCCTCATCTCCTCTTCTAAAAGGCCCCCACCTCTACCTCCTTACCCACACTTCCAAAGCATTTGGCTCGGACAACCCCTTCCCATTTTGTCTCTCCACATACCTCTCTTACTCTTTGAAGCCTCACTTTGGGCATAAGTCTTCCCAAGGAAGCCTTTGAGCTCAAACCAAAGGGTGTTACCCGATTTTAAGGTAATGTCATCACTTGAGTCCTTTTGTTTTATTTTGCTTCTCCAACCCCCTAAACTCTTTTTATTAATTTGTTTTGTAACAAATCCTGTATCTTCAATATACTATGATGTTTTTATAAGATGTATTCGAGCTACACTTACACACACCTACATCTAATGGTTAATGAACATACTGTTTCTGTGGATGAGGAATTTCGGCCTCCCGAAATGATGATTGTTCAACATTCATTTAACATCTTCAAGGGTGGACATTAAGATGACACTATATTTATATATGATATATAATATGTTTATGTTTTCCTTAAGCTTCTGTATTTTTCTTTTTGGGCATACCTTTATGGTTTCCATTATGGGTAAACGCGATATCTTCATTTAAGGAAGTGCAGACTACCGCCCCCTCAATGTGATTTGATTCGTTAATACCATATGCGGGACATATAAAGGATGAAGTTATGATATTATATATGATATTACACTGTAATTATGATATACCTTTATATAATTATGATTCCATTCTATAAAATATGAAATAGAAATGAAAGTAGCGTTCATGCGTACGTACGACTTACCGTCTCCATGAACGGTGCATTTCATTTCTTACATATAAATGATTATGTAATATTATAAATGCATGTATATACTAGATATATATGATATATATGATATATATATCATGATTATAATTCTGGATATAATGGATACATGAACAACTTGTAATTATAAAGTGTTTATTTTTTACTCAAGTACCAATGATCGTTAAAACGACCGTTATTAACTTAAATAATTAAATTGTGTTAATGAGATGGAAATAAGTCATATAAAAGGAATAATGAACTTTAAAAAGGTTCTTAAACAAGTAGAAATTAACTCAAGTTTATTATTCAGGAGATTAAATAATGACCGAGTCAAGTCGGACACAAGGTATGGGACTTCGTCTCAATCTCCTTTCATTGAGGCATATTTTGTTTTATACAAAACCTTCTTTTATACGGTGTATAAACCCCTTTGAATTTTAAGTTTATCCAAAAAGAATCTTTTTTATACGAAGTGTTTTACAAAACGACAAAAGGCAATGTTTTTTTCATACGTATGCGGCGACAATGACTTCTCCACCATCGTGACCATTATTTGAGTTTTGGCTTCCTCTACAAGCCATACCATTTTTTTAAAAGAAAAATAAATACCCCGTTTTACTTTTCATTTATTTTGGTATTGAAAATGGTTTTTATAATTTTTTTATTATATCAATGTGTTTTATTGATATCTTGTGATTGAAATGTGGACATGTAATGTTTTTTTATGTATGTTTTATGTGATACGATGATGTTATGGTTATTGGGATTTATTATGAAGACGGGTGGTTCCGTGATAAACTAAGGGCGGGTGAGCCCGATATAGCTCTCCAATGCCTTGGGTAACGCTAAGTGGTTAAACATTGAGGTTTCTCTGAAGATATTTAGGGAATATACTATGATGGGTATTCCAAACGTAACCAAGAGGGTTACTCCCTACTTAAGAATGTTATGAATGCCTCAAGTTACCATTATGACTTATGATTTCTATGATTTATTCATGATTTGATGAGGTATGTTAATGTGCTTATGTTTTATGGGTAAATAATGACTTTCATTTTTATGTATATATGAACATATGTTTCCTTTCCATATTATTATAACCCATACTGAGCTTTTTATGCTCATCCCAAGTCTTTTTTGAAATGTTTTTCACAGGTCAAGGAAAAGGTACATGATATGATGATAGCGTCAAGGAAATGTCAAGAATGAATCCATGTTTTATTTTAAATATGTTTCCATTGATGGGAAAAATGAATACTATCTTTATGTAACCACTTTGTTTATATGTGGAATGTAATGCATGTTTTATGTTCTAATTCTCTAAAACTCTATACTTGAAAAGATCCTCAATGTGTAATCTTGTAATAACTCAAGATTAAGTAAGGTTTAAGGCCATGGCCTTATAGTTGGTATCAAAGGTCAATTTAGATAACTTTAGGAGTTATAATTCTACTAAATGATTATCCAAAAATATTTTTTTTGAAATGATATAGCATTTTATGATTACCATGTTGCTTCAACTAAGACATGTTCCTTCAGAATGGTTTTCCGTAGAGGAAATAGGGAAGCAGTTCTAGGAAGGCATACAAAAGGAAATAACCTTCCGAATCAGCATCCTGAGATGGTCAGAATTGGAACTGAACAGTTTGTTGTAGTAATGGTGCAGTTGACTCAAGCAATAAATAGTGGTGGTATCCATGCATGAGATCAGCCAGATCAACCGCAGAGGAACATGTCAGTGGTGGAAGATTTCATAAGGCAATGTCCCCCATCATTCAGAGGTTCATCTGACCCTATGCTAGCTGAAGGTTGGATTAAAGCACTAAAGGAGATTTTCTATGTCATGGGGTGTTCATAAAATCAAAAGGTTAGTCTTGCTATTTACTGTTTGGAGGGTGAAGCAGATCAGTGGTGGTCGATGGTTAAAAATATCAGGGACGCTGATGAGATTGATGCTCTCGACTGGGAAGAATTCAAAGGTATGATTCTTGAAAATTATTTTCCTAAGGCTATTCGACTTAGGATGGAAAAGCAATTCTTGGAATTGAGGCAAGAGGAAGACTCAGTGGCTACCTATGAAGAAAGGTTCACTAGATTGGCAAGGTATGCTCCAAATTATATCCTAGACCTTGATAGTAAAATCAATCGTTTTAACTCAAGATTATAGCCAAAATATCGAAGGGAATTAGCTTCTCATGAGTTTAAAAGTTATTAAAAGCTTGTTCGATGTGCTGAGATGGTGGAAATGGAGTTTTTCTATGATCAAGTGTTCTATCACAACCATCAGAAGAAGAGACCGAGGTGGAAGGAGAAAGGGAAGAATTTTTCAAAAAAGTCTGTTGGTAAGAAAACTAAGTTTCCAGTTTGTGATAAATGTGGAAAAGGCATGCTGGGGAATGACTTTTGAATTATGGAAAGTGATACCGATGTGGTAAGATGGGACATAAGGCTTATTATTGCACTGAAAAAGATCAAGGTGATGGTACGTTCAAATTTGATTTACAGTTAGTGAAATGTTTTAAGTGAAATGAGATGGGCCACTATGCAAACGAGTGTCCGACAAAGAGCTCGAGTGATGGGAAGCAGTTAGACTACAAGCAGAAAGTGGTGGTGAAATCCTTTGCAACTACTTCATCAGATGTCGGGCCATCAAATGATGTTGTATCAGGTACTTTGATTGTTTTTTCAGATTATGCCAGTGTGTTGTTTGATTCGGGGTCTACACATTCTTTCATCTCTGAAACCTTTTCTAGTAAAATGGGAATACCATCTCAAGAAATGATTCATGAACCTGTGGTAAAAACACCTGGGGGAAATTTTGAGGCAAAAAGAATTTATAAAAATCTTCCTATCCATATCTGTGGAAAGAACCTACTTGCGAACCTTATTGTTTTACCTCTAGTAGAGTTTGATGTTATACTGGGTATGGATTGGATCTCTATTTACCATGATATGATTGACTATAGAGATAAATAAGTTTCTTTTCAGAAAGACCTTCAGTTTCTGTACAAGAATGAACCCTTACTGTTGATAACTTATCAAGAGGCCGAGAAACTTGTAAAAGAGGGAAATGAATGTTACCTTGCACAAATTTTTGAAAACAAGGGAAGTGTTCAGATTAATGATGTGCCAGTGGTAAATGAGTATCCTAATGTTTTTCCTGATGAGTTTCTTGGAATAATACCAGATCGGGAAGTTGAATTTACTGTTTAATTAGTTCCTAATGCTAAGCCAATTTTGAAACCCTCTTATCGAATGACACAAATTTAACTTTTTGAGTTGAAGGAGGAATTGCAAGATTTATTAGAGAAAGGTTTCATTCGACCTAGCACGTCACCATGGGGTGATCCTATTTTATTTGTTAAAAAGAAATATGGTTCTATGAGACTTTTCATTGATTATAGAGCCTTGAATAACATCACTGTTAAGAACAAATATCCTTTGCCTCATATTGATGATTTGTTTGATCAGCTCTAGGGAGCTCAGTTTTTTTCAAAGATTGACCTGAGATCGGGGTACCATCAGCTGAAGGTAAATGAAGAAGATGTTCTGAAGACTGTGTTTCATACAAGATATGGACATTAAGAATTTGTAGTAAATCCTTTTGGGATAACCAATTCCCCTGCTGTATTCATGGACTTAATGAAGGGAATTTTCCATGAGTTCTTGGATAAGTTTGTGGTGGTGTACATTGATGATATTTTGGTGTTTTCTAAATGTAAAGAGGAGCATGAAAGACATTTAAGGGTTATTTTAAAAACCTTGAAAGAAAAGAAATTGTATGGGAAATTCAGCAAGTGTGACTTTTGGTTGCAACAAATTTCTATCCTTGGTCACATTGTTTCTAAAGATGGGATAACTGTTGATCCTGTAAAAATAAAGGTTGTTGAAGAATGGACAAGACACACAAATATAACAGATATTTGTAGTTTCAATGGTTTGGAAAGCTATTACTGAAGGTTTGTTAGAAATTTTTCATGGTTATCTAGTCCAATGACTAAGCTAACTCGAAAGGGTGTTATGTTTATCTGGAAAAAAGAATGTGATGATTGTTTTCAGGAGTTGAAAAGAAGATTGGTGAATGCTCCAGTTTTGGCACTACCTTCCAGGAATGGTGAGTTTGTTATATACAGTAATGCGTCATTGAAAAGACTTGGTTGCATCCTAATGAAAAATGATCAGGTAATTGCTTATGCTTCACGACAGTTGAATACTCATGAGTAAAATTACCCTACACATGATTTGGAATTATCTGCTGTTGTTTTCGCTTTAAAATTTTGGAGGCATCATTTGTATGGAGTAAAGTGTGAAATATATACTGATCACAAAAGGTTAAAGTATATATTCACTCAGAAAGAGTTAAATATGAGATAGAGGAGATGGCTAGAATTAATCATGGATTATGATTGTACAATTCATTACCATTTGGGAAAATCAAATAAAGTGGCTGATGCTTTGAGTTGAAAAAGTAATGCTAAATTTGCAATGTTGCGGTTGGAACGTGATCCTTTGGTTATGTATTTGATGAAATTTGTCATAGAAGTTGATGGTGCAGGATGTTCTTCTATTTTTTTTAGGTATCTGTGAAATATTCTCTATCAGAAAGAATCAAGAAAGCATAGAAGCAAGACAGTGAGTTGCAAAAAAAGGTAGAGTTGGTTCAGAAGGGTAAGTAGCATTAATTCAACACTAATAACGATTGTGTTTTGAGATTTGGGAAGAGATTGTGTGTTCCTTGTGATTTACAGTTGAAGAGAGAGTTGTTATGTGAACCTCATAGTTCTCCATTTTCAGTTCATCCTGGAAGTACTAAGATGTACAGAGATCTGCGGGAGTATTACTGGTGGGATGGAATGAAAAAAGAGATTGCTGATTTTACTGTGAAGTGTTTGACTGGTCAACAGGTTAAAGCAGAGCGAAAGATACCGAAAGGGATGCTTCAGCCTTTACCAGTGCCATAGTGGAAATGGGAGAATATATCCATGGCCTTTGTTGTGGGATTACCAAAGATATCTCGAGGTAATAATGCAATCTGGGTTATTGTTGATCGCTTGACTAAATCTTCTAATTTCCTTACTATACGAGATACATTTTCCCTAGATCTACTTTCCCATTTGTATTTTAAAGAGATATTCAAGTTACATGGAGTTACTCTCTCCATTGTATCTGACCATGGTCTCGGGTTCACTTCTAACTTTTGGAAAGGCCTTCAGAAGTCGTTAGGTACTGAATTAAATTTTAGTACAACTTTTCATCCTCAATCAGATGGGTAGTCAGAACGAACGATTCAGACCATGGAGGATATGTTACGAGCTTGTTCGATGGATTATTAGGAAATTTGGGGCCAACACCTTTCTTTGGTTGAATTTTCATATAATAACAGTTTTCATTCCAGTATACAGATGGCACCATTTGAGGCGTTATATGGGAAGTGGTTTTGAACTCCAGCTTTCTGGGATGAAGTTTGTGAAATGAAGTTGATGGGATCAGAATTGGTAGAAGAGTTGGAAGAAAAAGATCAGCTGATACAGAAACACATGAGAACAGCTCAGAGCAGGAAGAAGTGTTATGCGGACAACAGGAGAAAGGATCTATCTTTTGAGGTAGGTCATCATGTTTTTCTCAATGTCTCACCATGGAAAAGTGTGATGGGATTTTGTATGAAAGGAAAGCTGAGTCGAAGGTTCATTGTACCATATGAAATTCTGGAGAGAGTTGGATTAGTTGCATACCGGGTGGCTTTACCTCCGAGTTTATCTCAGTTACACAATGTTTTTCATGTTTTTATGCTGAGAAAGTACATTCTAGATCAATCTCATGTTTTGAGTCCAGAGGTATTTCAACTCGAAGAGAACCTATCATATGAGGAACAACCGATCCGGATTCTTGACCATAGGGAGCAAGTGTTACAGAATAAGGTGATTAATCAGGTAATATTTTTGTGGAAAAACCACATGATGGAAGAGGCAACATGGGAATCTGAAAATGCAATGAGGGATAAGTACCCACATTTATTCGATAAGTAAATAAATTGTGGAGATGCAAATTTCTAAAGGGGGGAAGGATGTAACATCCCAAGTAAGTAATGAATAATAGATATTTTTATCCATGCCTATTAATGAATTAGATAGTGTTTTAGAGGCTTAAAATGAAAATAAATCAAATCTTAAGCATGGAATACACTAATACTTTTAAATGATTTTTTACTACCTTTTAATGGAAAACATTTTTTAAATCTATCTTTTGACAATTTTATAAGCTATTTTTGTCAAGATAAACTTATTCTTTATTATTGGGACATCACAATTTACTTTGTGTGAATTTTTGGTATTTTTCTGATAAAGTTAATTTTTAATGAATAGTGAAAATGTTGTATTTTAATTCAAAACCGCTTTTTAATCTAATTTATTTATATGATTAGATTATCATTTTAATTGGTTTTAATG
Source organism: Viscum album (assembly GCA_963277665.1). Lineage (NCBI taxonomy): Eukaryota > Viridiplantae > Streptophyta > Magnoliopsida > Santalales > Viscaceae > Viscum > Viscum album. The sequence goes on along the minus strand of OY728132.1, from coordinate 93,320,485 downwards.
TGATTTTAGAATATATTTTTACCATTTAATACAATGGTGGTCATTGGAATCAATTTCACTTTGAAATTGGGCTTAAACAAGTGTCAATCTTTTGATACTTATTGTTTCATATAAACACGCTATTTGTCATGACAGCGGAAATTAATTATTATATTAATTAATTAATCTTATATGTTTTTAATTTTTTAAAATAGAAATCATTTTTGAATTCATAATATCAAACATAGCTTAGGGTGATGTTTTGGTATTTTTCTGAAAAACATCAATTTTTGATGAATAGTGAAACCACTAAGTTGTAGTTAAAGAAACTGATTTTTCATTTAAATGAAACTTTGCCACTTCTGTGATTTGATTTTCAAAAATTATACATACATGGATGTCATTAACAAGTAAAATGTGGCTCAATGATATTAAAATAATTTTTTGGCGAATAGTAACTTTTATGTTCTTAATCGCGATTAGTGGTAATTAGTGTAGTTTAAGGTAAAAATAATGCTTTAATAATATTAGATGAGCATGACACATGTCTTAAAGTCATTGTATGTGTAATGGACGACCAATAAAATCCATGGGTCAACTTGGGGACCCCATGGAGCCACTTTGGTTGGGAAATGACATAAATAACTTTTTATTTAATGTTAAAGTAAAAATGACACAAACATGAGTTATTTTACTAAAAAAAATTTACATGGGGTTATACAAGTCCGATTTTTGATTATAAATAGTCATTGGAAAGCTAAAAATATTTCCTACATCATAGTTTTTTTATAATTTTTAGACATTAAATAAATTATATTATTTATGACATCATGATGATTCAGTGATTACATCATTAATAATGGATTTAAATAGAATCAAAATATAATGTAAAATATATGACCTACACATGTCCAAAACCTATTGGATGGGGGGTTTTAGAACCCTTATCACCTTAACCGCGAATTATTTCAATGTGGGACCTTTTGAATCCGAAACTCAATTTAAAATAATGTAACATTTCTTTACGTTCCAAGAGTTCCCCTCCTCTCCTCTTATAAAAGGCCCCCACCTCTACCTCCTTACGCACACATCTTAAGCATTTGGCTCGTCCAAACTCTACCCATTTTGTCTCTCCACATCCATATCTTACTCCTTGAAGCCTCACATTGGGCACAAGTCTTCCCAAGGAAGCCTTTGAGCTCAAACCAATGGGAGTTACCAGATTTTAAGGTAATGTCATCACTTGAGTCCTTTTGTTTTATTTTTCTTCTCCAACCCCCTAAACTCTTTTTATTAATTTCTTTTGTAACAAATCCAGTATCTTTAATATACTATTATGTTGTTATAAGAAGGATTCGATCTACACTTACACACACATACATCTAATGGTTAAATAACATACTATTTCCGTGGATGGCGAATTTCGGCATCCCGAAACGATGATTGTTCAACATTATTTTAACAACTTCAAGGGTGGCCATTAAGATTACACTATATTTATATATGATATATAATATGTTTATTTTTTCCTTAAGCTTCTGTATTTTTTATTTTGGGCATACCTTTGTGGTTTCCATTATGGGTAAACGTGGTATCTTCATTTAAGGAAATGCAGACTACCGCCCCCTCAACGTGATTTGATTCGTTAATACCATATGTGGGAAGTATAAAGGATGAAGTTATGATATTACACTTTAATTATAATATACCTTTATATAATTATGATTCCATTCTATAATATACGAAAAAGAAATAAAAGTAGCATTCATGCGTACGTACGGCTTACCGTCTCCATGAACGGTGCATTTTATTTCTTACCTCTAAATGACTATGTAATATTATAAATGCATGTATATACTGGATATATATGATATATATGATATATACATCATGATTGTAATTCCGGATATAATGGATACATGAACAACTTGTAATTATAAGGGGTTTATTTTTGACTCAAGTACTAATGATCGTTAAAACGACCGTTATTAACTTAAATAATTACATAGTGTTCATGAAATGGCAATAAGTGATATAAAAGAAATAATGAACATTAAAAAGGTTCTTAAACAAGTAGAAATTAACTCAAGTTTAATAATCTAGAGATTACAGAACGACCAAGTCAAGTCGGACCCGAGGTATGAGACTTTGTCTCAATCTCCTTTCATTGAGGCATATTTTGTTTTATACAAAACCTTATTTTATACGGTGTATAAACCCCTTTAACTTTTATGTTTATCCAAAAGGAATCTTTTTTATACGAAGTGTTTTACAAAATTACAAAAGGGAATGTTTTTGATATTCGTATGCAGCAACAACGACTTCTCCGCCACCGTGAACATTATTTGAGATTCGGCTTCCTCTACAAGCCATACAGTTTTTTTAAAAGAAAAATAAATACCCTGTTTTACTTTTCTTTTATTTCGGTATAGAAAATGGTTTTTATAATGTTTTTATTATATCAATGTGTTTTATTGATATCATGTGATTGAAATGTGGAAATTTAATGTTTCCTTTATGTATGTTTTATGTGATATGATTATGTTATGGTTCTTGGGTATTATTATGAAGACAGGTGGTTCCGTGATAAACTAAGGGCGGGTGAGCCCGATATAGCTCTCCAATGCATTGGGTAACGTGAAGGGGTTAAATGTTGAGGTTTCTCCGTAGTGATTTAGGGAATATACTGTGATGGGTATTCCAAACCTAACCAAGAGGGTTACTCCCTACGTAATAATGTTATGAATGCCTCAAGTTACCTTTATGTCTTATGATTTCTATGATTTATTCATGATTTTATGAGGTATGTTTTAGTGATTATGTTTTATGGGGAAATTATGATTTCATTATTATGTATATATGAACTTATGTTTCCTTTCCATATTTTTATAAACCATATTGTGCTTTTTATGCTCATCCCAAGTTTTATTTTGAAATGTTTTTCACAAGTCAAGGGACAGGTACATGATATGATGATAGTGTCAAGGAAGTGTCAAGAATGAATCCATGTTTTATTTTAAATATGATTCCATTGATGGGAAAAATGAATACTATCTTTATGTAACCACTTTTTTTATATGTGGAATGTAATGAATGTTTTATGGTCTAATTCTCAAAGACACTAAACCTGAAAAGATCTTCAATGTGTATTCTTGTAATAACTCAAGATTATGTAAGGTTTAAGGTCAGGGCCTTATAATTTATATTCTCAATACATCCATTTTCATCATCATCTCCATAAATAAAACCATCTAAAACCCACAAAAACAATTCATAAGCACAATCCATAGTTACACATTTGTTCCTTCATCCACCTCATTCATAATTATCATTCTTACACCGAAATTATGTTTATTAAGAAAATTAATTCCCATTATTATAGAATAAAAATTCTCATCCCTCACCTACATTTATTCCCCACTATTATTCATTCATCTTAATAAATAGTGTTTTAATTTCAACTTGAAACTATTTATAAATTCAATACTATCCCAAGAAACTATGTATCACTAAAAAACCACACATTATATTTCATAGATACAACCATGATGTATTAAATGACTACTATCATTCTAGGTAGAAATATTACATGGAATATGATCAAAATTATTTATTTCTCAATTATTGAAATAGTACATTTAATTTCTATATGTAATTATTTTTCCATTATATATAATATTTAATGTAAAAAAATAATATAAATAATTCAAGCTCTATAAAATAATAAATAAAGAAAATTCATGTGTATTTTACCAATAATATAACTATTCCACATAAGTTTATCAAACCAAGGTGTTCAAAATATAACTGAAAATCTATGAATTCATACAAAAATATAATTAAATACAATTTAAACCTCATTTAATATCATATTCCTCAAATTTTATTCACTATATTTATTTTGTGTCATTATTTTTAGAAAAATCACACAAAACAGTTATAGAAAATAAATAAAATATATTCATAGATCATCTCATTTTACTTCACATCATTCAAATTCAGGTAATTATCAATATTTTGGTTCATTTTAATAAATTGGTGATAGTATAAATCATCATAATCTCATAATTATTCTAAATTAACATCGATATTATTTCCATCACATACCTAAGAATGGATCAACACAAAATCACAATACACCCCCCAAAAGAGGAGGGGGATAAACACATGCTTGAAAATATACACGAATAGGAATTGACTAATGTTAGTATAATAAAAAACCTTGATTATTGATGTTTTGATTTCCCTGTATTAATAGAAAATTAAAAAATAAAATATATGGAAAATAACTTACTTAGGATTGAAAAATAACATATAAATTATATTTCCTTAATATTCCTACCAGACTCGCCAATAATTCCATTTAAATTAGTATTTATCTTGGGTGGAGTTATATTTTTCTCGAAAAATATAATTTATAATACTATAACTCAAAAGATAATTATTTTATTCAATATATTAATAAAAAATTTAAATCCATAAATTTTATTTTATGAATTAAATTAATACAATAAATAGACATTGCAAAATAGAATAGTGAAAAACATTCCCATTTTGGGTGAAAACTTGCTACCCACAAACAACCCACAAACACCGCATAAGAGTATATCAGACCTACCCTTATGTACATTTTGAATGATGACATATATGTAAATGATTTATACCTTGAAAATGAAAAAAATACCCTTAAGATACTAGTTAATACCAAAATGAACTATTCATGAATTTTGGATGACCCTTTGATAGACAGAGAAAATATTCATTTACATTTAAACAAACCCACTAAACCATTATGTGACTTATGAAATATACTTGACCTCAAATATGGTCTCATATGAGGGGTAGTGTAAGAACTATATTTTTTGAACAATCAAATTTAATAGACATGGTTTAAGAACCCCATAACTTCCATTTTCCTCCTTCATTACAGTTGTTTGCCTCATCACCCCCCAATAGACTAGAAGAACCAATTACATTAAAATTTAACCATAACCATTTAATATATGTTGAATCCTCCTAAGAAAATTCTTTAAAATTTTATCTTTGTCTATTTCTTTCACGTACTAGTTCTCGAATTGATATAACCCAAAAGTGTATCTGGAATGTTGCAAGGTCCAAAGGGAATTCACAATCCACACGAGCTAGAAAATACAGAATGGGAATCAACCACCACCTATGGGAATGGGTTGTACTTGGTAATAAACTATAAAAAAATAAATAAAAATAAATCACATCATAAAAAGTATAAATAACAAGAAATGTGATAGGAAACACTAAAATGATGGGTTTATAATTCAAAATTTACAAAAAAAAATTCCATTAAGTATAGGGAAGCCCTTTAGAGAAGTCGGTCTACATGAAATATATGGGACGAAACCCTCATTCCATAATCACTAAAATCTATCCTGAAATAAAAAACTACATCATAAATAATATTTCCACCTCGAAAGGCCTTCAAATTACCAAAGTGAAACATGAAATATACTAGATACACCCAAGTGTTCATGTAGGGGTTGAGCTCAATTTCACGTTAGGATAACTCCAAAAGGATTCCATGTAATTATATTAAATGATAAATTTACATTTTTTATTTAATTAAAAATAATAAAAAAAGTTTTTAAACCATTATTTTTTGACAAAAAGAGGAAATTAATTTCAAAAAGAAATATGAATTAGAAAGCACAATGTGAGAACCAGATGTAATATCTTTGAATGATTCCTTAGTGGTGTCATAGGATACTCATACTATTGGTGATAAAATCCTAGATATGAAGGTTTGTCTACAGATTGATCCAAAAAATCCAAATAAAAAATTCTTATTTAGTGTTTTGACATAATCTTGATAGGGAGATTGGGCATCATTCCTACCAAATCACCTAGTATACTAGAACTAGTCATCCCATATAGATTCCCTGGATTTCCATCTTCTCTATTCCAACCCATTTATCATGTTCAATCCTTCATCATAAAAATTGAAATAATAATAAACCCATTTCAGTGTGAAAATCCCCATCATTCCATTACTCAAACCCAAACCCGTGGGAACGACCTTCCTCACCAAAAAAATATATATGAAAAATCCATTTTAAATCCACAAAAATCATAATAAAATCATTAAATAATTTCAATGCATGAAACAACCTACTTATTTCTACAAATATTTATATATCTTAGGGGAAATTAAAAACCACACCATGTGAAGATCCTATAAAGGAAATAAACAACCCAATCCATCAATTTTCGACACAACAAGAAGAGATTGAACCCATCATAGTTAAAAAACCATACCAGAAAACAATGAATTCAATTGAAATGGATTAATAGACCAACATAAGATAAGGGTGTATAAGGGGAAGATTATAGTTGAATTATCCTTGACTATCCTATGATAAAACCCCAAATAATTGTGTCAATATGTAGTCGAGAAATGTAGTGTGGATTTGAAATGGATGGATGGGTCAAATTAAATGATCAAGGATTTATGATTGGTTAAAATTAATGAGTGGAAATTAAGAAATTTCAAAATTTTAATGACTTGGATGGTCTCATTGTTGGGAATCATGGTCTCCTAAACTATGTTCCAACCATTTGATACCTATTTTCAAGAGGCAAAGGGGGCCACATGGTTTATTTTGGGTGGGATCTTGCTCGTGTTCTAGGCTATTTGAAATTGATTGTTCTGATGTCATTGGTTCATAGTCTCCAATATTTACTAACTGAAACCTTATATTGGGACAAAAAATCAATATTTTCCTCAAAAAGACATTTTAGAAATCCATTTTAATTTTGTGATAACAGTAATGAAATAAAATATTTATAAAAATAACACTATATAAGACACATTTTTCTATTCTAGGAAATAATTATCCTCTTATAATGCCACAATTACATATATTCAGTTACATGTTGAGGATACTACTACTCTAATGAAGTTTCTCACTCCAATGTATCATGTTAGTAATTTTCAAGATACCAAATGACCTGAACAAGAGGTATGGATTTCTATAGAAGAATTAAAAATTTAGAATGAATATCCAACCTTTATCCCACAAACATATTCAAATCAAATTCCTTCTATATGTATTCTTATAATATCACATTGACGAGTTCATGTAACAATTCTTCAATTTCAATTCATTGATCACATTATGGATGGAAATCATCTGTGATGATACAACCAATCATTAATCCACCTTACCAACTATTTGGATAACCTAAAATGGTGTGACATATCATTTCATGAGCTTCCCCTTTTTTCCAAACTGATGATAACCGAGGTGAGGTCCCACATTTGTAATCACCATTTCACATACATAGAATTTCAGGGCTTGGATCTGATGATCAACTTAAGACAAATGGAAACCATACACTATTAAAAAAGTCTTCATGATCCATTATAATTTTTCAAATGTATCTTCTTGAATGTATAGTCCCAGAAAATATGTCTCATTGATTTCCATCTAGAACTTGAGGCTACTGACATGGAGAACCATAAAGCACATTAAATGGAGAAATTTTGATCACATATTGGTAACAAATGTTAAATAAAATTATACCATTCCAAAATGTGTATACCATGATCCTGTGAAATCTAACATACAGGCACATAAAATATCATCCAACATTTGGGTCGACAATTAGTTTGAGCATATATTTTTGGATTGTATGTCTTACAGAGTTTGACCTATGACTCCATCTCTATCTAAAGGTCCACTCAATACAAAGAGGTTAATTGGTGTCCCAATGTAATACCATATCCAACGGAACACCATTAATCCTCACTATATTATGAATCTATATTCAAACTAGCTATTCCATTTTTGATTCATCCATTATATAAATGAAATTGTTAGTCTTTTTCTGTTGGTCAATAACCCTCGTTATGTACTTACATCCCTAGGGTGTATGATGAAACCCAATGATTAAGTCTTTGGTGACCTCATTCATATTACATATATAAAATTGTAGTCAATTTACTAATCTCGAGGGACTATGGTGCTCAAATTTAACCAGCTGAGATGAATACCACCTAAAAAAATTAGGCTATATTAGGCCTTATACATGGCCACTAAAACCGATGATGCATGTCATAAAACATCTTGGTTTCTCAATGATGAGCATACCATTGATACATGTTGATATCATGTATAGAATCTTCCATAAGGAATGTGTCATCATTATATGACCCATGAAAAGAATTATTTCCAAAAAAATTATCCACTCATTGAGTACCTCTCCATAATTTAGAAGCTACTTATAATGTTGTCACATTTAATCATTAGTCATATCTTCTCAAATAAGGTTCAAAATTCAAGGATACAACTAAATGAAATCCTAGAATGTTTCTCAACTATGCTCTATTTTATTTAAGTGAATCTTCAAAAAACATTATGGTCCATTATTCACTAGACTCATTCAAAGCAAGAATTGGTATATTCCTTCTTATTGAATGTATAACATTCCCTTTTTTGAGGGCGATGATAATATCAACCTCAAAACAATAATGAAACTCTACCCATTGACCATTCCCCATATTCAGATCTATGTGGGATAAAATATATGCTGAACAATCATGATCCATGTAATCCATGTTTTTCTCCCCAATGTGATAATGTTTTCATGGATTCAAGTGATACAAACCGTTGTTATCACTAGTTCAGGGGTTGGGTAGTTCCATTCATGTTGTTGTAGTTGGAGAGTTCCATAAAAATTCCCTTGGTCATCCAGCCTCAACATACAGAAAATACGATTACCTAAAACATAATAATAGACTTGGTATCCTTTATCAGGGTCTAGTAAGATTAGAAAAATGGATTTCTTAAATCTCTACATAAGACCCTAAAAATATTCATTAAAATTTGGGAATCACTCATACATTAATCGTTTTCATTTAATCACTGTAATGGGATATGTAAGCCATGAAAATCACCGAATGACCACCTGTTATATCCTATAATGATAATGAAGCTTCATATCATGAAAAAATTTCCCAATTTCTCCCCTGAAATCATTACAATAATTTTCATAAGGTCCAATGTAAATATTCATGGAGATGTCTTGTGACTCAAAAATGTTAATACCTAGATCTAGAAATTACACAAGGGGATTTTATCATAAATAAAGTGATACTGAGGATTTCCTTGAATGATCCTCTGGTGCTATCCATGCCCAATGTCATGTCATATATGCCCATTTTCGGAAGTAAGAATTCCTATTCGAATTCAACCCCTGATGTATATAGAGTGTAAAATGATCATCTAAAACCCTATTACTTCACTTTTCCATGTTGTTTAACCAACTACATCACATAAGGCATAATATGTTTTGTTAACTTTTTCAATTTCAAAAAACATGTATAAATAAACGAAATAGAATAATTCATATCAAATAGAACACTTGTTATGGATGATTTAATAAATAGTATACCTTGAAAAGTTACAGTTCCTACATCTGATTATGTTTCAATTTGATTCATATAATGAATGATACTTATTTCCATAGATTCTTAATGTCAATTTATTGAAATTGTCATTTTCATTAAATTATATATACCAATACGAGTATCTAACCATTCCACCACACATGATAGACCACAAACCCATAGCCCATGATTCCACATATGGAGTTGTTATTTCCCTAGGAGTTAAGGATTTTTCACCACTCAATGTCTGCAACACTCTCTTACAGAACTTATATAAGTGACCAAATAACCCACACTGATGTTAGGTTATAGGTGTAACTTTACATGGAGACTAAACATGCCCTGGCCTTCCACACTGGTAGCACCCAACAGACCCTCCACACGGGATTGCATATAATGGGGGCTCGAATGCGTGGCTAGAGCTACCAAATACCATATTCTCCATATTTTCATGCTTTTTTTCTATGATGTTCCACTGCCACCTTGTCTCATAGGTAGTGTTATCATAGAGGATCTTGATATACATTGCATGAAAATTTCCTCAACTAGGTCTCGATCAACAATCTCAACATATTTCTTCATATTAAATAGGATAAACTTGGATTAGATGTATGACCTAAAAACCATTTCAAAATGTTTATCCATTAACTACACAATATAAACCACATCAGGTGCGAATAAATCTAGTTCATCCAACATATTTTCATATTATAACAATGTTATATCCCCATGTGGATATCAAATAACTCATGGGACTTGGTGAGGGTTATGTTATTTGGGAATTGCATCTGATTAATAGTAGACATGAAGCCTTTCTACCCCACCAGTTTTTTATTTCAATTATAAAATATAAATTCACAACCCCCAAGACTATGATAGTATATAAATAACACTTCAAACATAAATTTAATCAAGTCAAGAGTCCCATGAATCTAAAAAATTCACTTAACCATTCAAATAAAATATTTAACTTCTGAGGGCATCGTACTACCCCAAAATGAAATAGAATTTTTTCGAAACACATGATTTCTTTCCACTACTAAACGTAGTTATATTTTATTAACATGAGATGGAAAATATCCTAACCCCATACCTTGTACATGTAATGACATATATAATTCCATACCTAATATCTAATCACCTATAAGGGATAATTCACCACACCTTCTTCCCATGTATTCATAGGAGGTATCTATAGAAGAATGTTGCTACACCATTAAATAAAAATAAAGGATGCCATTAATCCTCGATGGTAATTAATTTTATTAATAAAAATATTTTAATGTTCCCATTAGACAAAATAAAATAATAGAAAATAGATTCCAAAAAATTTGAACCTCTCAACCCCAACCAGGTCTCCATGAGCATTCTACAGCTAATACGTCACACCATAGGGGGAGGGAGGATTCAAACCAAACTATAAATATCCCATGGTATCCCAAGGACATTCAAAAGATTGGTTGGATATAACCTCTACATGTAACTAAGAACTCAAACCTAAAGAGTCCTAGCTCATGTCTATCCTGGCTCTCCCAAATAACATGACCAATAGAATGTGAAAACCCTACTCTGACACCATCATTTCATCAATCAGCTCTGGTTTCCATCCAAACTGACACATGATCCAGCATGAGGCATGTGTTTAAGGGCATTACAAAACCACATGGAATGAAAACTAGTCAATTTTATTCAAAAATGCATTTGGGAATATTTTTCCCATCATATTACACCACAAATAATTCAAATTAATTTCATCACACTGTAACCACTAACCATATAATAAATATCAATGGAAGAATCACAAGAATGATTTTAAAATAGTTGTTTTAAAACCAAAAACAAATATAACCAAAAGGGGTGGGGGACAACTAGAACAACAAGCATCCATGTTTTATGTGGGTTAAAATCCTTATCCCACCTCCACTAAAACATATCTAGAAAGAAACCACTATTACATAGAACCCCCATCGTCATCATGGAAGGAATTTAATTTATCTATTTCAAACATGACATTGTCTACATACACAGAAGTTTTCATGTAAGGGTTCAGCTAAATTTACCTGTATAATACAATAAAAAGTATTCCATTTAATGACACTAAATGAAAAATTAACCTGATAATATTTAAGGAAAAATGAAAACATTTAATTCAAAACATGATTAATAACGAAATAAATGATTATTAATAATTACAAGATAAACAAGAATATTATGAGAGCTATAGGTAATCCCAATGTAACCAGGATTAGTTGGTTTATATGATATTGAAACTCTCATTCATCAAATATTGTACAAAAAAGAAATTATCATGTTGGATTCAACAACCTCAAATAGAAATTTTTTGTTATAGTCATTATAGATTTCTATTAGAGAGATCGATCCCCATCCCTATATTCTCACCTAGAATTCATGTCTTTGTATTCCCACCATGTTAACGTGGATTCCCATGTGCTCATATCCAAAAACTGTAACATGTTAAATCGGTTTTTTTAAATCACATTTCCAATAATGGGACTAATCATTACAAACCATTTGGTTACAAAAATATCCCAAAAAAACCTTAACTCAAAAAAAAACCATCTATAACATAATTAACACGGCCCAAAAAATTTGAAAACACCATTTACAAAACAAATAATGCATTGTTAAAACATAAATAAAATGACAAGTCGTGGAACCACCTACCTATTGCTAGGAATATTTACTAATCAGGGTGAAAAAATATAACATCTGTAAGAGGAGATCCTACATGGGTAAGGGAACCCCAGAACCAAAAACATTTAACACAAGCTAATAGGATTAAACCATATATATTTTCTAACCCCTTCAGTAAATAATAGAAATCAATGTAGAATGAAAATATACCAATAGAAGTGAAGGGATAAAAAGAGGATAAACATACATGATTGTTTTTTGGGGAACCTATGAAAAATAACTAAAAATATAGAGCATGGACGATTATATAAGAAGATGTATGTGTTCATATTGATGGGGTAGTAGAATAGGGTTATATCTGTGTGGTTTATTGTTAAATTAATGAGTGGTAGTTTATGAATTTCAAAACATCTAGTGCTCTAGAAGGCCACATATTTCTATAGATCATGTGCTAACCGCGCATCTCCTCAGTACTGGAGGTAAAGGTGGCCACATGGTTTCTAGGTGTGAGTGCAAAATGATGAAGTGGTCCATGAGCCATGGATAGTGACATTTTCTGGGCACATAGTCTCCAATTGGATAGATCAGATATTGTACTATGCATGAGCCAATAATGAGCCTCCACTATTCTAGCCCCAAAGCCACCATATTTTTCAAAACCTCCAATAAATCTATTATAATTAAGGTAAACATAAAATAAAATAGAAAATAACTAAAAATAACATCATGGATGTGATAATTTGACTCCATGTGGTGAATCCAACCCCTCATAAGCACTCCAAAGGTAACCCTCTTTTCAAAACACCAACAAGTACCAAGTAAAACAAAAAGTGATGTTTTTGAAAATCCCAGACCATACATCTGATACATATCACACTATTAATATCCTTAATAATTAAAATAAATCAAAAAATTATAGTGAATGGTGATTTTAGCAACCACCCAATAAGATAACTCTAAAAAAATAAACCCACTAAAAACGGAACACCATATGAATTAGAAAAGGTTCTCAAACAAATGGAAAATACAACAAAAATTATAATCTTTATAAAGATTACTCTCAAATAGATACAACACTCCAATAAAATTAAATATGGGTAAAATTTTGGTCAAATAGTATCAGTATGTAAAACAAAAAAAACATTTCCTTTAATGTCCCAGAAATTACAACAAATTCCAGTAAAAAATTTATAGAAAACCAACCAATAATGTTTGTCAAACACCTTTTTATAGTTATTTTTACATGGATTATGTTTGTTTGATAAGAGTATAGTTACTAAATTTTATATTTTTAAATAGAACTTTCCATTTCTATAATTATTATATTGTACTTTTATATATGTTTATTTCATGAGTCATAAATGTAGAAATAATATAAACAATTTTATATTTTATACCACTCAAAATTTAATAACACCATTATAATTCTATTAAAAACACAATATTAAACAAAGGATATCATTCAAAAAAATAGTTATGTAATAGATCATTTACAATGATGAATTATTTGGTATAAAATATATTTTTAATAAAAAATATGAACACTTTAAGTAAAATAATAACTAAATATTTATTCAAGGACCATTCATTTATTAAATTAAATTTTATTGAAGTCATCATATCATTTCGCATAAATTTTTTTCACAATAATCCATGGAAATATAAATATTCTCATGCCTTTCCATATCTCACTATAATTGAATAGTGTTAATTAAAAATTAATTAGTGACAGTAATACACATGAAATACGCATTTAAATATCAAAAAAACAATTCAGGAATTGAAATCGTTCATTATTGATGACATTATCAATAAGGATTCTATCATCATTATATAATCAATGAAGAAAATTCTTCAGGGGTTCCTAAATAATGATATGATTTTAGTTTATCAATTAACATATAGATGTTTCTGAATATATTATATATAGATAATTAAAAATATTATAATAAATCATTTATAAACATTAATTAATAACATTGGGAATATATCATGATTAACATGACATGGAAAAAATGTTACTTATGTTGGAATGATTTAATAAAGAGTGGTTTATTTCATTCATCAAAAAATTCAATGAAATTATCTCTCAATTATTAGATGAATCGTAAATTACATTTTAAATTAAATATTTATTACACATTCATTATGGAAGTTCCTTCTGCTACATATGATAATGAAAATTAATCTATATATCAAAGAATAATCAATAATAAGATGAATCATACTAAAACTATATTGTTAACTCAAATCAGTTTATATTTAAAGGTAGAAAAAAATTATTTTAATGAATGTATATTTTTATTCATGTTGTTTATAAATTAAACATAAAATAATAAATATTATCATAAAGTTATATTTATTTAATATACACCGTTGAGAAAATGATTAGTTGAAACAATGACCACAAAGTCACACCTCTTAATTTATGATACCAAACTTAAATTCTATTGACATTTTCATTTTAAAAAAAAATTCTAATTTGAAACATGGTCTTACTTTTCCCTTAGTGAGCATGATTATTGTTTCGAAACAACAGAAATATAATCAAATAAATTTTAATTAAATTAAGCAACTTAATAATTCATATCATGTAATGGTCTATCTATAAACTATAATAAATTAATTTAAATTAAATATAATTAAAATAAAATTATTTCATCATATATATGAACATTAGTACAAATAAAAACTCAAAAAATCTGAATAAAAAATCCTAATTCAAATGTGCACCTTTTATAAAAAAATATTTATTTATTCTAATATACAGAATGACTGAATTGAATAAAAATGTCATCCTTTTAGGTAATACATTAGAATAATTATAGGAAACAAATAAAATTTATATGGGTATCATTAAAGTTATTCTTCATATGAAATTTAAAAAATTTCATAAATTATTTTTTAAAAATCAATAATTTAACAAAAAAATCATTACAAAAATAGTTACAACACCACCTTTTGAATAATATGAATCCTAATTAAATGATAAAATTTAAATTATAAGGAAATTAGGTCCATTGAAAATATAATTATGTTATATAAAAAATAATCAACCACACATCAAATTCCTACACACAATAAGAGTATGTTAAGGAAATGAACATAAATATTTCATCCATAAGAATGAAACTAAAGGGAATACATCCCAAAATTATGATATTGTACAATTTGGGCAGCCTTAACATGCTCACATGGAATTATAATTCATTATGAATGACACATCATGATTGGAGATGTTTCCCCCACTTCTTATTCATAGAGCTATAATAGATATTATCATCATAAAATAATTCCCTTTTCACAATAGCATCAAATTAATTTAATTTTTTTATTAGGATCGTTTAATTCCCAATATCACGAAATTAAATCAAAATATCAAACTAATATGATTTATGTACATTAGTATGGCCTATAGAACATAAGAAATTATACATCACTTGATTAGTCTATTGACTCAGTGTCCTTTTGCCTAGAAACAAGGGACCCTAAAACTTGATTTCTTTGCCAGTGACTCGATCCAATCACGTGTGAAAAAAACAATATATACCATTACTCTTCCAACCAATGAGTAAACCACCGTACCTAAATCCCATCAATATTTTTTATCTCAACTATTATCTTTCATACCACATTGTGGAGTCAACTTATATCTAAATATACTCCTTCATAGTAAAATAGTGAATGAAGAAATACAGTTACCCTGAAATCCCTCTTCTAAAAGGCTATATTTTGAGACAATAAATGAATCTAATAAATAATTGAAATGTAAATTATTTCCCTAAAAATTAATTAATAATTCGAGATAAATAGAGAAACACACATCAACACTATATCAAATATATAACCCAAGATATATGATAATAATTAAAACAATTAATATAATTTCATAAATAAAGAATCTAAAAATTAAAATAATAAAATGACTATTATATATTAAATTACAAGATAGAAACTCTCATACAAACTAATAATAGTATTTCTCATCCAAAACCACCCTGTAATTCAAAAAAAATATATATATATACATATAGTGATCATAACATGTATACTAATATGGATATTCCATTAGAAATACTATGAAAATGGGATAAAATAATATCAATGCTTCCATTAACAAAGATTAGAACCGATGTACACATAATAGGTCAACTCCAATTTCTTTTATGCCAAAAGGATTTTTCACTAAGTATCTCATATAAATATTATAACATAATATTAGAATAATATAACCATTGGGACCCCATAATCACATTTCCATTGGTTTTCATCCCTCACACCCCCACATTAAACATAGTTTGTTGTCATCCCTTCCTACCTAAAATATGGTGGGTGAAAACCATTTATACATCAAATCATCTAAAATATAATATCTCATATTGGAATTAGGGAAATCCACATTTCACATCAATACTTTCAAAACACATCACATACATATTAATAACTTTATAATGATAGTATTTAGGTATAACAAACATTAATGAAATATACTTCCTTATACCTTTCTATAATTAATAAACCTTAACACAAGACCATCTTAAACACATTATCGTGTTAATAATGTGGAACTCACACATATTATAGGTGTTTCGTAACCATGGGACATCACAGTCATGTAATGCTATACAGAAAGTGGGGAAAAGTGGGTTGTCGACTACATTCTCTAACCAACCATGATATTAGTGGATAAACACAAAATAAAAAAACATAGCATCTTTATAGAATACTAAAATCTTATGGGGAATGTATAAAAATCATATTAAAAAAAGGATTGATTGATATTAAAAAATACTGAAATAGGGGTGTAAATGTACTACCCTATAATAATGTATCTATTATCCCACTTTTTCTCATTAACCTATCTGCATACATCCATGCCTCTAAAAAATTAACAAGCCAATCACCACAATAATGAGTCGCAATATCCCAATATAGTTACATTATTATTAATTCTATAACCCCACTCCATTATTTATTTCAATCAAACAATATTAGGTTCATTAATCCATTTAATTACTATAATTAATGAAAATCAATTTTTATTCATATCCAATTCCAATATTTCATTAATTAATTTAAGTAATTAAAATTATAATTACCAACTAATTTTTTTTATTTATATACCAGAACCATCTATATAATAAAATTATCAAACTTATGTATCTCATTATACCCACAAAATATTCTCCACATTTATCAATTTCATACCGTCTCAAATTCTATTCAACACTAACAAACTACACATCTTACATCATAACTACAATCACAGATCAATAAGAAACTAAATTAATTCTAGGAAAATATATTACAATGCCCCACATGAATATCAACATTGTAAGGATTATTAAGAAATATCATTTTATATCAAATAGTAATTATTGGTAATGACACATGTCATTACAGGTTATAAATTTCTAGGGGAATTTAAAATTTTTTATATGGTAGAAATTTAGTTTTCATAAACGTTTTTAAGGGAATAATAATTGTCCAAACATACCATGGAGTTTTTTTAAATGTAATGAGGATTGAAGGATTGTGGAGATGTTCATGAGACTTTCCAAATAAGAACAATGTATAAGTAGTGATAAATATCTCTTTTATCCTAACAATTTCTAGCCGGTGGGCATCGAGCGGCTATCCCAAGAGTTGTCCAGTTGTCTATCTCAAATCCTAGAACCACCAACTAGCTAATAGTATTACATTATCATGCCAGTGGGGTCTGTTTTTTTATTAAGAGTATATTTTGAATTTGGTTTCATATACCCCATAATATTTTGGGGTAGCTATGACATTAGGAGGCCATTTCATCTTATATCATCCACCACATTTTTATTATTTATTTCCAAAACAATTAAGTATATTATCTTTTTGTTCATATATAAATAAAGGAACCATCATTGATTAAATTTTTATTTTGGGTAATTTATTCTAGCCTACAGCTTTTTTTAACATTTGGTGCTCGGGGTAATGATGACTTCATCACACATGTAGTGGAAACACCATTAATTTTTGATACTTTTCATAAAACATTAGATAAAAAGTGATGTTAGTACATGAAATATATAAATGGTAACATTAATCATCGATATATAAAAATATATGTTAATACCTATAATTAATAATAAATTATAGAAATATTTCCAATTCAATTTAGGAAAATCCTTCATGGAATGATAATTATAAAGTACATCAATTATGGTTATCTATAAAAATGATTTGAAAATTATTCTAAAAGATAAAATATCGTTTCATTTCAATGTCTAAAAGGGATTTCAAAATCCATTATACATGTCTTTAGATGTCTTTTATCTGTAAACTTATGTTTAATGAAAAATTATAATTTGTGTGTTTTTTAACTTTCGAATATTTATACAATTTTCATAATATTTTAATGAAAATTACTAGACTAAAAAAATATATTATAGATCCATATATTTATTTGTATTTATAATTTAAAATAATAATAAAATGATAACTATTTTGAAAACTAATTTTTTTAGTCCATATATAATATTTTATCTAAAAATTTATATTTATATTGGAAATTTCGTCACATAGAAAATGACTACAACATGCATGAAGGGAGATCCTAAAATTACACAAAACCCAAGATGTCAGTATTTAATATATATATATATATATATATATATTATAATCACCTAATAATATATAATCACTCATTGGTAATGTATAATAATAATCTAATGTTGAAAAAACAATGTTTTCACTTTTCCCACATCAGTGTAAAAAAGATTATAGCAATTTGTTGAATCAAGAAAATTTTTCATTACATTGGATTGATTCCTTCAATTTTAGACACTCATACATATTATAATATTAACTAAATTTTTTATGTATATTAATATTTATCAATAAATTATCATATGAAAAACATTACTATATTAAATGATTTTTTGAGGAAAAATAATAACTAGCCAAAGAAAAAAATGACACATACATAATCCTATTGGTGACACATCATGACTAGAAAATGGGAATAGATAATGTAGATCAATATTATAATTTATCACTACTATTAACTTTCTTTAATACATAGGAATAATATTTATACAATACCTTAGATGATGTACATTTTCTTATGTTATAATATGAATTAGGGGATCCCCAAAAAGAAACCCACTATACAATATAAGTTATTAGTCACAAGGCAGTGGATCTAAGTGGGATGAGAATAATACATCTTTGTCATAATTAGTTCATGAATATCAAAAACAGATTATTTATTTATATAATATATAAACTGATTTACGATTAGTAGATTAGCCATAATATAATCTATTTATCCCTAATATTTTTCACCCATCGATTTAACATGTGGGGAACCAAAAACTTTTTCTGAAATAAACTCCATCTTCAGAACTTTAATATTATCTAGGGTGATCTATATTTCCTAAATAAGTAATAATAATATCCATCATACCCTCGTATATAAAATTACCCAAATTCATTATCTCTTGAAGGGAGCCCATAAATAATATATTATAATTTTATATTAGTGAAAAAATTTAAATTTATTTAGTAGTAATATTATATCCTAATTACATTTTTTCATTGATAATATACAACCCATTTTCCTCATTCTTTCCTTTTTTATATTTCATTAAAATTAGCCAGATATGGGGGGTCATATATAAACTCATTAGGGGCACTTCTTTATTGGACTCTTATTTCACAAAATTTTTCCAAAAATAATTTCCACTTTCATAAAAGATATGATATTTGTGACAATGTGTGATGGTATAAATTTTTTAGGCTGTGTATCTATGTGTGGTCTTCTAGTTTCTAGTAATATATGAAAAAATATAAGTCATCTTGTAATTAATATTAATTACATAAATAAATATAACATACCATAAAGGAATCCTCCCACAGATCAAAGTAAATCTTCTACAATGTATCCATATATATATAACCATATATATGAAATGGATATTGATTTTATTAATATAAAAATTTTAAAAAATATAAAAAATTGACTATATATAATTCCATTTTATTATCACAAAGAATAAAAAAGTTTATTAATTTTTTATTGTGAATGTTAATTATTGTCTATGATTGGATAGATAATATATAAATAAATTTATAATATTAAAACAATTTGAAAACCAGATAAAAATGTTTTCAAATTTTTATATTTATAGACACCTATAATATTTCTTTTAAGAACTTCTCAGTTATCCCCCAATCATGGAATAAATATTTATCCTGCAAAGAATATATGTAGCTAGATAAGTCTTAAATATAGTGTTACGTGGGTTCGTTGGGTGGTTAATGTCAATAAATTTAATTATAAAACTAATCTCTCTATAGGAATTATAATTTTTTGGTTAATTTTTAATCACACACCTATCATATTTTATTATTATCCTCTATTAAGAAGAATGCGTTTTTTGGGTATTTTAAATAAATATATGTTTAATTATATTAAATAATATTTTTACTATAGATTTTTTTGAAATATTTTACATACCGTGGGTCTCCTACCTCTATTGATGTTCTTTATAAAGATGTATTCTAAATCAAACAAATAATGTTATCCTATTTTAAATTCAAAATAAAAAAATTGAATAAATAATAAATTTCATATTCATAATACAAAACAAAAAATTGAATGTTAGAATATTCAAACAAATAATAGTTTGAATAGATCATCTTAATATAAAAAATAACATAAAATCCAAAAATGATTATCATTAAAAAATATAATTTATTTTATCTTTAATTCATAATAAAAAAATAAAATTAATAATTAAAATTTTTAAATGTTCATAATATCAAAATCAATTAAATATTTTATTAACTATAATAATATATCTAAAAACGAAGAATATAAATAATATTTTCACAATAAATGATGATGGAAACTATTCCATCAAAAAAATGGTTATCGTTACGTAATGAATGTGAAAAGTATTAGAAAAATCGATTTAATGCTAAACATCTATGTATTGAAAATATCAATCATAAAAAATTTCTAAATTTATAAATTATAAAAAATATAGATATTTATAATATTAATTAGGAGACTTATCTATTGTTTCCCTTTTTCCTCTTACATGGCCAATTCATCTTTCATGAAAAATTTCAAAATCTAATTAATTTTTATCCCTTCGTATTAAAGTAATAGTTAATGAAAATTTAGATATGTCTTCAATATCTTTAAAATTCATATAAACTAAAATAATTTTTCAATTTAAAATATATACTAATAATAATTTGATCATTCAACAATATAAAATTATTTTTTAATGGTTCACCATGAAAAATTATTCCTCCATTAAAAAAATAATTTCAAATCAATATGTGTAAATCTATACTCGTCATGCCTCACATCAGTGTTACTATTTACCAAGTTACACAAAATATATGTCTGCAAAATTTAGTATAATCGAGGTCTTATATATCCTAAATAACTACAAAATGGGATATTTATTCATTAATTGTTTCTTTTTTTAAAAAAATTAAAAATTCATTTATTCAGTGAAAATCATTTCTCCATATTTTTAAATGGAATTCATTTAACCATGTTATTTATGTAAAAATTTTAATTATTAATATATAATCCAAATCATGTTCTCATATTACAATATCTTCCCCATGATAACAACTTATGTGTTCCCTATGTAGATATATTAGTGTCCATTATCCCCATAATCAAGGAAAAAAATATGTTTTAGGTATATTAAACAATAATATCTCATCTATTCATGTGTTCCCTATGTGGATATATTAGTGTCCATTATAGAATAAATGTAGTGACCTATTGGTTTTCACTTCAACCAAGTTTGTCTCAAGTTCATAACATGTTCCACATATCACATTTGAGGAAGCACATACCAGATCAGTCACATGAACTGAATATAGAGGGGTTACAACAGGTGAATTACCTCTCATAAGAAGACTATATAGTGAACATCATAGACCATAGAGATAATTTTCTATAAAACAAGACGACTATCATTATCAAAGTGTTCGGAAGGAAGAATAGGATTGAAGAGGAAACATGGAAACTAGATTTAACAATGAAAAAAATGTACCCTCGTATTTCCCAAGTTACAATATGATTTGAATTTTGGTTGATTTTTTTTTGAAAAAGTGGGAAAACGTTCTAAATGATAGTTTATAAATTGTATTTCTCTCTTCAAATAAATGAGGATTATTAAATACTATATAGTATTATACACATAATTAATCTGAATAAATTATATCACAATGTTACATTAATCAAAAAATGAAACCAAATAAAATTAAAAGAATTATAATTTCATAAAAGTGAAATTAGAAAAGAAAAATGTGAAAATATAGATAACATCATTCTACTAGAATCCTCACCCACAATTCCAATATTATATAAATGAAATAAAATATTAATAAACCAATCAACATTATTGGAAATGTAAATATAGATCATTGAGATTAAATGAGATGATTAATGAATTATGTAATGTTGAGATATTTTGAAAAGGTAATGTGATCTTAGGAAAAGTAATATGATTGTTGTAATGAATCGTCCCCCTGTACCAATGTCGTGACTACGCCAACCAACCTCCCAAAGGTCAGGGATGAAGACTAGAACCGAAGGCATTATCCTTTTAGTGGGATGAATTTTACTTATTAGATATGTGCATAGACACACACACACACACAAAACAAATAGTTGGAAAGGAAAACATGAATGCCACAAAACAACCACTGAATAATGTTTATAGTCGTAAGTCAAATGGGCTATAATAAAATCTCGAAAAAAGTCATATAGATAATAGGAAAGTGAAAAAGACCTATGTAAGACATACGCAGAAGTCCACACATGAAGGGTAGACAAAGAGTGGCTATTAGAGGCTATGGAAGTATGTCATGCCTATCGTATCTCACTAAGAACTGCTAGGTCCAGAGCTGCTGAGGTCCCTGTCAAAGCACTTTTCATCAGCACTGGACATATCATTAATGGGTGAAGACCATGAAGGGGTGAGTAAAATAATACTCAGTATTGGACCCAAAAACCAAAAATATATATCAAATGAGTACACCAATAAAAAAAACTACATTCATCTCTAGTTATGTATATTCCCATACATATTCCATGAAAATCTAGATATACTCATCCCTGTCACTAATAAACATGAGGTCTCAACCCCATAGCATGCATTCCTGATTTTCACAGAAGCCTCATGTCATAATACACTAACTAATATATCACACTCCATGAACATCCCCATCTCTAGTGGAACAAGTCCGAGAGATACACTCCATTGGGAACAATCTAATAGGTATAACTCTAGCGTCATACACTAAAGGTCTAGTCAATACAGTCTTTTCCCTATGATATATTATGGAAACATAAGTGAAGAGGCCCACCCCTCACCATTGCGTACAGTTGAGGGATCACTTCACTATAGAAACATTTAATACACCTGTTTCTTCTGTAAGGAGTGGCGCAGACCTTAGTCATGTTGGAGTGGGGGGGGGGGACATTCTCTAACTTAGGTATTGATTACACTCAAGTGGAGGGGGATGATCCTAATAGATGTTTTTGGTAGTCTAGGTAACTGTAACTCTTATGGGGGACCTGATACAAGCCACTACATGGATACGAATGAGTACTACTCTATACATTAGATCCCATGCCCTTGTTTCAACAGGGGAGTACTACTAAGTTATAATATAATTCATGGGAAGTAATGCCACCAGTCGTATCACCGAACACCTTAGGCAGCTGGGGTTCATCTCTATGATGAGAACCTTGGGTATTCTCGGTCACACAGAGTCATTCCCCCCCATAGGCATGCCGGGTCACATAAATCCCCTTTCCACTAGCCATTGATTATTGTGGAACTACTCACTGATAACTACCATGGGTATGTTGGGTCACACAGAGTTTCTCCCCTCAGTGGGCATTTTGGGTCACATAGAGCCACTTTACACTTTGGTCATCGTATGGAGGTAATCATCCCTAATTAGTACTGTGGGTATGCCGGGTCAAATAGAGCCTCTCCCCATAGTGGGCATGTGGGGTCACATAGATCCTCTTACAACTAGGACATCATCGATGATCACTATAGTGTCTCTTTTTAGTGGAATTCTGGTCTTAGTTTACTGGAGGGTTCCCGCATGTATTGTTCTTTATTCAAGGACAAACATCTATTCAATCCATTCATCATATTCCAACTTCCTTGAAATCCTTTTTAAAGTACACAAATGGTTCTTCCTCACATATAAAGTTCCAACGCCCCAAATGGATCATCAATCAGACACCCGATATGAGATATAATAAAATTTTAGAAAACATGGGATAGTTTTTTCCATGGCCAGTCTGAATCGGTCGAACATAACCAACCAACCCGGACCATGGTCCCCAAATTCCCCGACCACATTCGACCAACCCATCGAAAATCATTTTGGGTTTGGGCCGACTCGGTCTGGTCTGACCAATAGGCTTGGCCCATTTGGCCCTACTGAACCTTTCATGCTTCAACTAAGGGTCCAGCCTACTGGGTCTCCCAGTGACCTGGTTTCATCCACCTCAGCCGATGTTAGGTGGTCATGTTGTTCCCAACCCAGGTTACTTGGTGAGCTAGATAAATCCAACATGGGCCAACTCATGACCTGGTTTATGCCCCATCATATTCGTATGAGTGGACGACTTCCTCTAGGTGGGTGAACATTGTCAATGATTTCACCACCCTTCTCCCAGTCATCACGGTATAAGACACATTGACCTACTCCTTGTGGCCAATAGCCACAGGGGTTTCCCCACCATATGAAAATTTCCCACCCATATTCCAGGTTTCCAATCCATATGGATTGCACCGACCCATGGCTTTGTCTTAGTTCCACCTCCCCCCATCAGTCGCGTCTCATGGTCGTCGTCCGCGACCTGGTTGCCACGAATTCCTCCTCTATCGTAACCATGGTTTTGAAGACCTACTACCGCCAACAACCGATGTAGGTGTTAGTGGACCTTTCTATAATTATGGCGTGTCATATCCCTCTTTCTGTTGTGGCAGGGGTGTTACCATTGCAGTTGGTCATCGCGGTCTTGTGTCTCCAGGGTCGTAGCCTACCTGGTCACGGTCCATTCACCTGGAGCTCCTTGGCTGATGTATCTATGCAACTACGATGCGTACAACAGAGCATGTGAGAGAGAGGGGGTCATAAAGAACACCCAAAAATGATCAATGTATTTGTTAGTGTTTACCCGGATGCATCCTTGTTTGTGGGTCATTATGAAAATGTTTAATAATAAAGAGGAAAAGATATCCTCTTTATCTCGCATCACTAACCATACAACATGAATGGTTGATCCTCATGTTAACTAGTTTTTGTGTTAATCTTCATAAGTTTTTTAATTGAAATAATGTGGATACAAATTCTCATAGAAAGTATATAACCCCTACATGGAAAATGTTCATCATTGTAGTCAATTTATTCGAAGTCATTGTCATTATTTGATCTCTTATCTTATATCCATTCCCCATGGTGATGTCACCTCTTTCCAATTCTTTGGTGTTCTCCATTAGAGAGAAATCATTTGAAGTTCATCATATAAATTCCCCCTCCGATTCACCAACAAATTATTCCATTAAAAGAGAAATGTGTTGTAGCATTTCAATTACACTACATCATCACATCATTACACTATTTCATTAATGAAACATTCAATTTCATATAATTCGATTTATGAGAATTTAGGCTTCTCAGTTAAGAACCACTTTAGTGGGGTTCGTCACTGCCTCTTTAGTGCACCACAGTGCAAGCATGCCACCCCTCAATGGTAATGGAATAAAAGTAATATATCTTTTTATATTTATTTTATTTTTCATAAAGTGGTTGAAAATTGAATTTTTACATTGACCCAAGGCGGTCATTGTTTGGACCATTAATAAGTAACTTCTTCATTTTGGATGCAATGGCGTCCTCAAATATCTAATTCGAGAAACTGTTTGGAAGATTCCGAAACCGTGCATGTGAACCATTTAAATTTGATAAAAAATATCAAACATGATATTTCACCCTCGACTCATGCCAGTCTAGGTTAATCTCTTATTTAGTGATAAACACCCCCATGAGTTCCAAAATACTCTTAGATTTCCTATCAAAGATATATTTTAAGAGAAATAATGATATTAATATAAAATTATTTTTACATAATTATTTTATATACTGCCAAAAATAACATCCATTCCTGGCCCGTGTCGGCCAAGGTTAAACTCCTTCTATGAAAATCCTTACTCTTTAATTCCAATGGTACCCTTGAATTTCAAATCCGGGCACCAGTTTCAATGATTGAAAAAACCGCTTGCACGATTA
This sequence comes from Viscum album, assembly GCA_963277665.1. Lineage (NCBI taxonomy): Eukaryota > Viridiplantae > Streptophyta > Magnoliopsida > Santalales > Viscaceae > Viscum > Viscum album. The sequence continues at coordinate 93,294,099 of OY728132.1, read as the reverse complement.
TTTGTAAAATGTAAAAAAAGTTCAAAATTACAATCTAGCCACACCAAGAAACTGAATTACGTGCTATAAAGAGCCTCATAATGAAATAATTCAATTTAATTAAAAAAACCTCAATGATTATCTATAAAATTAAAACTATATGATTAATAATCTTACCATTTGGAATAATACCATAATTGTTGGGAATTGTAACATGGCTGTCAAAAAAGTTATTTGACCTGAAAATAATAATTTTTGATGAAAATAAAAATTGTGATGTATAATTTTTGTAAATTTTAATATTATAATTCCATGAAAATAAATATAATGATTAAAAAAATAAATGAAACTATAATCTCATTTTTAATAGATGATATTTATAAGTATTTTGTAACAGTCATAATTATTGTATTAAAAGATAAAATTACCAAATTTTAGAATTTTATTTTGGTAAAATGAATATATTAGTTGTAATTTGAATTTAAATTTTTTCCTAAGGTGTTGTTTTGGTAATTTTCAATAAGATATCATTTTTCAGGTTGATAGTAAATTTTTTATCCCATAATCAGTGTATTATAAATTACATTATTATCTATGTAACAATGACCTAATCTATTATAGAACTAGGGTTTCATCCATGATATATTTAATTTCCCAAATTATTCTCTAAAATAAAATAAACATAAATTACCAAAATTAAAATCAATTTTCAATACATGATTTCAAAATTGATTCTGTTAAACAAGAATTTTTCATTCTTTCCACGTTCATTTTTAATAATCTATTTAATTATAATAAAAAATAGATATAAATTCATAAAAAATTATTATATAATAATATATTATTTATAATTTCAAAAATAAATTAATAAAATTATTACATTTCATATATTATTTATTTTAATTTTTTATTCAAATCACACCCCTCTCGTCAAGTAGATATAAACCCAATCCCTCCACATGAAATAAATTCATACCCCAAATGAAAAATCCTAAACACAACCAATTTTATTCCTATAAATCTTTTTAATATAAAAATATATGTTCCGGATTATTCCAACTAAAAACATCAAGGGTGTTTTAATTTAGTATTGGAGATTCTACACTGAATAATATGTATGTTTTGATCAAATCTTCTTTTTTTTATTTCTTCATTTTCACTTTTTTTCAATACCACTCCATTCACAAACAAAACCATATAATAATTAATTATATAGTAATATAATAATATATTTATAATTTTATACTACTATAATTATAATATTTACCATATATCAAAATTTCAAACATTCCATTCTCATTATCCAAATAATGCCTAATCAATGGTTGATTAAAAACTAATAGAGACATTTCAATGTCAAAAATTACAACCATCACCATAGATGTATATTATAAACTATATAAAACATATTAAAATTTAATTAAATGTATTATAAGTGTATGTTATTAATTATACTAACAACTAAATTATATTTAAAAAAATAGAAAAAATGAGGAGAATATATAAATTTAATGATTACCATGATAGAAATTAACTCACATATGAACAAGGAAATTATGAAATAAAATAAAATTAAAATTAAGGATAAATATTTTTATAAATAACAATAATCCACTTCTATATCAATGTTTTAATAAATCTATGTGTATTATTCAGTAACTGAAAAAGTGGTGAAATAAAGAGGGAATATAGGTAAGAGGATTCATGAACCCAATTTCATTCATTGGGTTATCGTATATTCCATGGTATCCATGTTCATAATAATCCCTTGAAAATAATTTTCAAATTTCTTTTTGGGAAATAAATTTCCTAAATATGATAAAAAAAATTCTAATAAATCTTCATATTCAAAGTGACTTCAATTTCAAAAACATCATATTATACTCACCTTGAAATTATTCTGGTCTAATCATGAATCATTACGTTTTATGTACATGTATGATTATGTTATTAATTTTCCAATAGAAAAAGGATTATCAATGAATGTATGGTGTATTAAATCCTTATAAATCCCATTTTTTCCTATTTTTTCATAACTATGATTGTAATACATATTCTGTAGATGCATGATTATGTAAATTTTATAATGTGATATATGGGTCTAAAATAATATAGTCCTCGAATTTAAGGTATAATATGATTTATCATCGGATATAATGTGTAATATGCTTGAACGTAACTCTATATTTGTTGGAAAAAATTTTCCAATGATAATGAAAATTTCTTATAACTGAACATTATATTATCTTTAATCATATAATTTTTGTTATATAACCACTATGAAATGATGATTATATTTTAGGCATTCCCTCATTCTATGAAATTATCACATTTCCTTTCATGAGATTTAGTATGATCTTGTATTTATAATATGATGACAATAATTATGATCACCCATATTATATTGATTGATGTCACTTATTTATCCCTTTACCTGGCTTTTAGCTCATCGCATTATTTAAAGTATATCCTCTGGAGATTACATGTTCAAAGTATATTGTGGGATTTTATAATTATATTGAAGATGGATTTAAATAAATTTTGATGTTTTATTATATCTATGTTATTTATGATCGTATTTTTCTAATGAAACTAAACCTTATGACCCTAGATTTGTATCTCTGTTATGTTTTTTGTCTAAAAACCAATGTAATAGTCAAATAAAATAAATCATGGACATTATAATATTCTTTACAACATTTTTTACATTTCATACCTTATGGGATTCAATAGTGTCACTCATGTGTATGAAGAACTACTTCCTCGTGAAGCGATTTGAAGAGGGTTTTACTAAGTGTTACATGGATGTTAATAAGGATAAATATAATGAATATATATTATAAAAATTATATTCTTATGATATTCAGGACATATTTATCTTTATATATATATTATAATTTTTTTCATTCCACTTCACAAAATGAAAAAGTTATAATGTCCTTCGTGGACATGTGGACTACCGCCTCCAGTAATGAAAGTGATTCTTCCTTTTCATCATAAACTCCCAAAAATGATATGTATATGTAGATATGATTTAATAATATGGAATTTATTATATAAAGATCATTTGGTAAAGATAATTTTAAGTTATGTTATTTATAAAATGATTTTCCAAAAAAATGGGAACATTCTTGACATGTACGTATTGTCAGTCATCTCCCAAATTGTGACATTAGTGCATTTTTCATAAACATATTACGTGATTTATTTAAAATATAAATTTATTTCAAAATATGATAATTATTTGACGATTATTATTATATATAATTTAATATAATGTACTCATTGGCCTTTTTTTAGCTACAGTAATCAGTTTTAAAATGTAACCCTAATATCGTTTAAACATCTAATATAAAATTCTTCGATTTAGTAGTTTTATATAATATTTTAACATTGGAAATAAAAGTAATAATAATCATGAAATAGGTTATGAAGAAAATAATGGTAAACATAAGTTTATTATTCTAAAATATAAATGCACTCATGATGATTCAAACCCATGGGATGAGACTTCATCTCAATCTCCATTCATTGTGGAAAATATTGATGTTAAAAACGTATACCCATTATAAGGTTTATATAATTCCCAATGGTCATTTTATATCATGAATTTATCTAATCTCATGGTATCTTATGTTTTTTTATTTTATCAATTTATGGGGTATTGATTCAAATATTTCTAAAGTGATAAGAGAATTTTTCTATAAAAATGTATCTTTTTATGTTTTATTACATAATATTCATTCTCTATGTGATTGTTTTAAAAAGATTTTATAAACATAAAATATTTATAGATTTTATTTTATTTTATGTATCTTAATTACTTTTTTGAAATATTTTTTTAAATGGAATAGTTTTACCTGTTATAAATGGAGATTTATTAAAAAAGATAAAATGTTTGTTCTAATCATAATATACATAGAAAAAATGAATTTTACTACTGGTATCCATTATTAAATTTCTATATTCCATTCAATTATTTCATATTTTCTTTAATGAAAACACTTCTTCCTATTTTTTGAATATTTTTTGTGTTGAACATTTGTTTTCAAAAGAAAATGATAATATGATTTTGGAAATAAATTTTCAATGAAAATGGTATTTTTATATACAAAAGTGATTTGTTTATGTGTTTAAAATATATTTCTCAAAATGATATATAATTTTAATGTGATAGAATTAATCTTTTTATTTATTATATTGTACTGGAAGATTATACATGAGAAAGGGGTGCACCCAGATATCATCGTGCGGTCCCATGAAACCAAAAACATGTGGTGGCCCATATAGTACCTATTGAGAAAGTTAAATAATAAACATGGGGTGTCCTAGAAAGTTTCATATATGCTAATTACATATTAAACATGGTGTGGCCCAAAAACACACGGTGGTCGAATTCTACCTAAAATAATCGGTGTTCCTAGATAAATCTCTTATATATTTGGTAATGATAAAATTAGAAGATGGATATATGACAATTCAAATTAAAAGTGTTTTATATATGTGATTCACTACATCACCTAAAATGGTATTTAATATCATGTTATGTGATTTAATGATTTTCTATGTGGAAAAGTCTATTTGTTTCATATGAAAATGTTTTATTTCATATACTAGAGTAACATTTAATAACATGTTATGAATTATATGTGTTTTCGGTATTTAAAGGGAGTAACATTTTGCATTATTTTGTATAACTTTCTATCATTTTTCTGCTTATGCCACATTTTAAAATTTTATTCTGAACATCGTTAAGGGGAATGATAATTTTGTTTATAATGTTCTGTAGTGTATTCCTGAGATAAATAATTTTTTAATAAGTTTTATATGGGGTTAATAATGGATACTAATTGTTTGTGTAAACATTGTATTATATGGGTTTCAAATGTATGTGTTTCAGACTGTTTATCTAAAAATATAATTCTAAAAGATCATAAATGTAAAAGAAACATAATTTTTGAATAAAACTCATTATTATTTAATTTATAAGGAAATGGACATATAGTTAGTATTATTATGTGGTTTTGATAGCAGTCGTGGTTAGGAAAATATTAAAAAATATCTCATGAAATATTTTGCCTCAGTGTGAATATAAAATTAAATAGAATTTAAGCATTACCAATTAAATTCACTTAATCAATTTCTATTCATAATATTTTCTCCAAATTAAAATAGGGAAGCTATAGTGGGAAGGAACTGAGAGGAATATATCCTGCCAAATAATTATCGTGAGATGGATGGAATTGAAATAGAATAGTTTTTTTGAAGTGATGGATCATTTGAATCAATTGATAAATATTGGTGGTATCCATTCTAGAGACAAACCTGATCACCAATAAAAGAAAATTTATTTTGTGGATCATTTCATTAGAAATATTCCCCCATTATTCATTGGATCATCTGACCAAGTGGTAGTGTCACGATAAGACCCTAACTGGGGCTTGATCCATAATTACCCCATTTTCTCACCCGTACTATAGGGTAGAAAGACATGCATTGATAATAATATCATATGTTTGAAGCATTTTCCTAATCAACCTGTATAAACACTCTCAACCGTCTTAATGTCACAGTGAATAAGAATTAAAATATATATGAAATAACTAAAATAGAAACCAATAATGAAAAACCACAAGGCTGTACTAAAATATGAAAGTGTGAATAGAAAATTAAAGGAGAAAAATGAGACAAATTATAAATATGACCCAACTTTAATAAATTAAAATAATAAATTATTCGACCTCCATACTCCTGTTTTCCAAGATATATCGACTTTTAATGATAAAATGAATTATGTATCCCTAAACTTCTCTGATTTCAAAGCCAATTAATCTATCATATATATGAGAAATGACAGATAATAGAATTACCATATAGGGGGGTATAAATACATACCTATTAGGATGACACTAAAGATGAAAGAAGGTTCCGAAAAAAATCATGAGTAATATATAGACATTCAAGAGTGAACTGCTCAACCCAAATTAAGAAATATATCTCATTCAATCACAAGGGGATCATCAAATTGTTTAGGTAGACTACACACCGAGTCCTTTTCATCCATAGAAGGATTCTATCCTCATCCAACCACAAGGTCCTCAATATGGTGAGTAGGTAGAATACACCGAGAATATCTACAACCCATGGAAAGAGTGTAGAAAAATCCCTCAACATAGATATATATATATATATATATAACAATTAAACAGAAAATATAGATAATGTGATATCTATATCACAAACCATTCTGATAAAAGAGTCTCCATATGTTCCAAAAGTCAAATAGTGATGCCTAAAATCTCATGTGTCTTCCCATTATCAAACATCCATGTAAAACCACACCTCCCCACTTGCTTCAAAACAAAGGGTCCAAGACACTTGGATGATGATCCAATTCTTAAAAAAATAGGATGGTTCGACTTTAATGGTCAATCTCCCATTCCCAAACTTGTTGGAGGGTCCCACTCTATCTTATCAATGGAACATGACCAAATCATATAGAGGAAGTTACTCTGATTTTCACGGACCAATCCCCCATCTCCATAGGATCTTGACGCTCTAGTTCATCAAGGTATCATTTTTAACTATGATTGAGGTTCAACTAAGAAGGATGTGGCCCATTCACTATCTATAAAGGAGGGTTCCACTATAGGTCAATTAGGTACCATGCCCAGGACAGATGGAGTGTTCCACTCATATAATCAAGGAATCATGCCTAGTTTCTATATGAGTGTTACAGTATAGTTAATTGAGGACGCATTCCTTACCCAATAAGAGGGTTCCACTACAAAGTCCATGGACCCATGCCTTTTCATGTAGGTGTGAACCATTTTAGGTTATAAAGGTATCATGCCTAGCATAGATGGAGGGTTCCACTCAAACATCTGAGGACTAATTCCCTATCTCCACAAGATTTTTTCTCTACAGGTCATCTAGTAACCATTCCCTTCTAGTCTAGATGTTTCAACTTAAAAGATTGAGGTCCCATGTCTTTTAGTTGGTCGATGGTTCCACACTAGTTCATAAAGGATCCATTCCCAACCCTTCTGGAGGGTGCCTCTTAGAATGTATCCCATGTTTATCTTTCCTGATCAATATTTCCTTCAATGTTTCCTCAATAAAATCCACACCTACAAAACTTTATATTGTATCTCAAAATACACAGTTGAGGTCACTATGAAATTATAATTGTAATAAAAATTCAATATGGAATACTCGTGGTCCAAAATCTGAGAACAAATGAATTTGATACGAGAGATTGATGTTTCCAAAAAACAGAACAAAGGGTAACCAAATTGTGAGGGTACCCAAACGATATGTGTTTCCACTTAATCACCAACTCATATTCCTTTTGGTAAGTGCATCACAACTCATGTGGGTCAATATGGCATGTAGGGGTATACACAATGTGTTTATGCCACTTGAGGTCCCCACCCATGCAACCTAGTCAAGTTTGTATATTATGTTACACAATTGTATTCTAGAAAGTGACTATGTTCTTCAATACATGGTGTTCACATGTCTATTTCCATCCACATGAAGTCCTCCTATTTTTCTATACCACACGACTCATCCTCCAGAGAATGATGTAAACAACCTGTTGGAGGGATACACGTTATTCCATCCTTATAATTTTCAAAAACCATAACTTCCACATCATTGGAGTTATAGGTATTGTGGTCATAGATATAAATAATCCATGGAATTTTTTTTAATAAAAATTAGATCTGAAATCTGCACTCCAAATTTTGGAACTAAACCATAGATCTTGTCTTTACACTGCCTGAAAACTGTAGATCTTGTCTAAATTCATCATTTCTATGAATCTGGTGGCCAAAAATCAGTTATGTCAAACCATTTGGGTTAACTACATTCCCTAATCATAATTTTAACCCCCACATTCTTAGATCGAGTATCATTTTCAATGAATCAATCACTCGCAGCACGAAAATCCATTTTTCCATTGCTGATTTGATATTTCATTTTTATGGGGTTTTGTTGTTAATTTGGTGGTACACTCAGTATTGGTGCCATCTTGAAACATCGAATCAAATCTCTATCATTCAAAAGAGAAATTAAAAAAAGATAAATGTGTATAATCACCACAACATGGGTTTAGACAATTTTTGTCCAAGAATTATTTCCATTCCAACTAGAATAGAGATATCCAATATGAGAAACAATGAATAATAAATTAATTCCATAACATGGGTGCATGCAACATCTTTTAATTGGTGTATATATTATAATGAAATAACAATATCAATCTATATAATTAGAAATTTGAGTAATACAAAAATTGAAATGTCATAACTGATGATTTGATCATTATTTAAAAAAGAACACACCCTCTAACATCTTAGAGGATTCATTGCATTCACAACACCTTGATGTTCTCCTATATTAAGATCTATCATTATCTATTGTTTATTTGATAATAAAGGATATGAAGAAGGTTATTGATCGTCATGGGGTTTATGAAGCAATGAATGGAGTATTATCTATGGTGATGGATTTATTTGAAAAAAAATACATCATTTAATAAAATTAATTATTTAATTTTTTCACCAAATGTACTTCCAATAATTAATATATCTGAACACCCCATGTCCACCAATTTTAGGCCACTCCTAAACTTGATATTATGATCCAAACAAATCAGTGGGATCTAATTTATGATCAATGATTCTAATACATAGTTATCTCATTTTCATTAATAAATAGTTCATGTGTAATATAAACTATATTTATTTTTTTTATAAACATAATTTCAGGCACACATGACATCAGAATCACACTATGTCTTAGCTCATGGCATTGAAAATATATTTATTTACATTTAAATTATATAATGATAAATAAATGTGTCTAAACATAATTTCCAATTTCAATATTATCATCCTTAAAAATAAAAAACATACAAAAACTCAGGTTACTAAGCCCACATCTGGCTCTCTCTCTCCTAGGATCACTCTATCACATTTTTATATTTCCAAAGTATGTGAACCAAGTTAATAGTACATCTATGTAGGATAATCTCCAAAAAACCCTCAATCATACCTAGTCCCTCCATCAAAAGTGGCTCCAACATCAATATAAATCTCACCCCAACAATAAACCTGTATAATTTCATGCACGTATCTCCTCAACTATAACATATCAAAGATTTTGTGCTCCCAATCCATCTACAGTATCATGAAAAGGTACTATGCAACCTCTCCAACCCTCTGAAAAATAATGAATAGTCATATGAACCATGGGGATAGCTTTCTACCCCAACCAAATCTCTATAGTCCTTACTGTTGGGATACTCAAATGAAAACATGGTATCCATGGTCAAACTACATGGGCTTCGTACATCAATTACCATAATATACATGTCTACTCAGAGACATCCAAATCCACTCAAAAATGAAATAGGCCTTCCCAATTACTTCTTACACCATCTATGGACCCATAAGCGATTCATATCTTATATCTATTTAGCATATCGGATACTTATAGGCTCCATCAAGTAGGGCCTAGAAAGGTTCCATGTTGAAATTAGAATGGTAGATATGTTTTTATGTAAACTTCACCAAGGTAAATTGATCCTTCTAGCTCCATCTAATGTCTAACATTCAAGATTTGAACATATCCTCCAACACCTAAATAGTGTTATCTGTATTCCATTCTTTTTTTTGGTGTTCATGGTTTTACTAAATACCTGTTGGCTCCAAAATTTTACTTCCATGCCTCTCCACAACCTTTCAATGAACCACAAATCAATATTAACGATAAATTTCTATGCTAACCGATTATGGAACACAATATCCCATATGTACAATATCTCAAAACTCTCCAATAAACTCTACTCCCTTATTGAATGTAAGTGTTCCAAATTCATTTTTCAGTAAACAATCACTAAGAGGAAATCAGGTCTCTTCTTTTTCTACAGCAGAACTTTCAAAAGGACCATAAAAATTACATCCCATTTCCACTCCAAGATATGAATTTTTGTAAGTAACCTACCAGAACATGGTGGATGGCTGTAACCTAATAATAAGTTAGGCCCAAAGATATGATCACATCCACTCTTAATCTCATTAAGATTCTCCAAATCTTCCAGTAATGGTATCTATACATCTTCCCAGAACCATGATATAAAAATAATGGAGAATTATTGAACTATTTCATCAACTCCTATAACATCATTATTAGGACCAAGGTCTATATCTAGAAAATAATGAAGTTATTCCCTAACTTATATTACCCATATGGTGAAACTCTTGTGCATATCTTGTCATGCAATACCTCATAGGAGAAACTCCCCACTGGGACCCACTCACAAACATGAGAAGTGTAGAAGTCCAAACCATAGATGGATGAAAATGTTCACCAACCTACTCCAACAGGGTCAGTTGAATAGAAATCAACTAATCATAATCCTCCTACACCAAATATGGTTCAGACTTCCTAAATACATCTAATGTTACCATAATTCCCTTCCCTGGAGTATATACCATCTCAAAGTCATCATCCAATATGAACTATAACTATCATAAACGTCTCATGTTCTAATATTTATACATTGTTTTGTACCTAACACACTAATGGTCTAAGTAAAAAATTATGTGATCCCACATAATATAGTATCTCTATATCATTAAGTGGAATATTACTACATCCAACTCTAGGTTATGAGCCTCGTAGTTCTACATATGTGGATTCAAATACCTCAAATTATATGTGATAAATTACTCCCCCTAAATCTACACATAATCAATACTAGTACCTGGGGTATTTCAAAAAATACATATATCACATCCTCCTCCAATTCTATCTGAAAAATAGAAATCTTCATCTTAATCCTCAAATCCATGAATGCTCTATGGAACTGCTTAGTTTAGAAAAAGGGTCCCTATTTCCGCATCAGAATGATCAAAGGGGCATAAATCCTACAAATTACATCAATAAACTAATTATATTACAACTCCAAAAAAATAAAACTATGCACATCAGACATGCACATGGTTAGAACCCGATAAATAAGTGCATCGATCATTTTTTTTTCCATATATAATTAATGATTAAAAATTAAATACCCTATAAAGATAACATTAGGAATCTATAAATAACACTTTCAAATATTAAAGCAATGGTAGTTCTCCATAATAAATTATAATTCCACCATAATGTTCCTTACATGCTTCTCTTCTGATGTAGGGTAGATTATTTTCTCTTCAATGAAAAATATCATAAACTAATCCATGTACGAATCGAAGATCCTATTCATAAATTCTATAAAAATGGAATGAGTTTTATTATACTAAATAGAGCCACCTAGAACACATATTGTGTGTAGAAACTCATAATTCTATATTCATTATATAATTCTTGCGAACACTCAACTAGAGGTAGATGAACCTTAATTATAACTTTGAGAACTATCTAAAACCTCACAAATATTCCATAATTCCATAAATCCTTGGTAAGGGGTTATTTTTCATTAATATGACATGGTTTAGGAAATGATAATCCCTATAGTGTTTCAATCTCCCATCCAACTCTTAGTAAAGAAACACCTTGTTTCCCAGATGAACACGTTGGGTCTAATGAAGCCCCTGTGAGTGTAATCTCAATCCACAACATTATCTATCAGATCCTCACAAGATCATCTAATGCGATAGCACACCCATCGGGCTATCCATGGTGAAATTATAAATATTGTTACATCTCATTGTGGGGTGGTAAATCTTGAATTTCATCATACACACTCATTATTGGAGGGATTTGATTGTTCATAACATCCATTTTTTCTTAGGGATATACTAGACAACTAATAGATCAGTTATAACCTCTTGTGAGTGAGCTCATCATAGTTTGTCTAAGGATCACTCCTCCTCAATGTGGAAAACTCTATCCCATAAACTAGCATCACTACATTACTCACTGGTCGAAATTTTATGAGTATGGATTGTCCACCACAAGCCTTCAATGAAGAAAAAACCATTTTTTGCCATTTATATGAAATAATTTGGGGTGCAGCTCTCTCTCTCCTTGCAGAGTTAGGTAACCCCATAAGTAAGAATATGTGACCGTTGATCTACTCTTCAGGGGCCCCAAACACAAGGGTTGCGGAAAAAAGTCCTCTACTCATATCTACAGGTCTCTAATAGAATATATGTCCATGGAAGTGTTGTTTTCTACTATGTTCTAACAAATAACACATATGTAGTGGGGGAATTCATTTTACAGCAAACCAAACACGAGCCTCCTTGCTAGAATACCCATCTAATCGGAGATTATCATTTCTATTTCCTGCATTCTTTCCTCAATCAGGACCTTCTCTAACACCACATCACATCCACATATCCATAATATTAAATTCAATGGGACTTATCTACCGCACCTTTATACAATCTTTTGTAGTTGGAACTGAAACACCCTCATGGTTTTGAATCAGGCCACATGGACAAATCTAAGTGGGGGAAGAATCTATCATCTTTAAATTTCTTCTACTAAAATAAAAAAAATAATGCATAAAACTATACACATTTATATAATAATATTGGAGAGGTCCCACCCCAATGATCTTCATCTGAATGGGTCCCATCAAAGACGTATATCTGAATCAGCTGATCGGGCCTGAGATCAACCACTAGAAAAGGTTGACTGGATCAACACAATACATGGATGATCTCTAGTTAAGTAACAAATAATTTTTACATGTAATGGGTGAGTCATCACTCGTTCCACTAGAACCAACTGATATTATATAAATGGATTTGGTTTTGATTAAAACAATTTGATAGGTCATGATCTACACAACTCTTATAATAAAGATCACTAACTGAAGACAATATTCCAATACCTATATCACTAGATCTATCATAGTTTAGTAATCCAATAAAAATAATTAGCCTACTATAAGGGTACAATTTTCGACTCAAAATGTGTGAAATATACTACCATTTCACTTGTAGTAAAAAAACTCATTTGATGGAATTGTATCTAAGGCCTCATCACTCGTTTTATTATTGTCATAATCCATAACTGATATATTGGATGGATGTTGGTACATTGTAATCTTAAAAATTTACTCAATATAGACCATGATTTGATGATAGTACATTTCTACAATGGATAGCAGACTCAACTCATACAATAAAATACTCAATCCTTTATGACTTATGTACCATTTAATTACATCAACCAATGGCATCGTATGATAAGAATAATGTAAGGTAGTTAGTGTCATAATGAATGATTATGCCAACTTCTCGTACCATCACATGGTCCTCAGGACTAAGATCCACACTAGAGAAACCATCACACTATTAATCTAAATTTCTACCAAATCCCCATAAGGGGACTACACCCAACAATGTCCAATGGAATTAAGAGCATTGATATGAATCTCTGATGAACCAACTCTAACTAGGGCTCAATCCACAACCACCCAAACCCTCATCCATAGGCCAAGGGGTGGTGAAAAGTTCCCAAAGACATAACAAAAATGGGAGGGATTTTTTTAATTCATCTATATTAACACATCCAACCTTGTAAATGTAGAATTGTAGAGGAATAATAATAAAAAGATGTAACATTTAGAATATAAACTACATCTAAAAACTGCTTTGGTGTACAAGAGTACAATAGTGAAAAACGAAAAGTAATGTGGGAAAATACACGCCCCAAAAAAAAGAAGTCACATCATGAAAAAATGGAATGTATAACACTAAGAGGGTCCACCTACTAGTCTATAAAATATGGCCACCAAATACCATCCAATATACCATGTATTTATAAGATTCTACAATCTTACCACTGACCTATCTATCATATGTATAATAAATAACATGTGTGGGAAATACCCAACCATGTCTGATTATACATAAAAAATAGGTTTCTCTAAATGCTTAATGGGGGAGAAATAAGAGTCTTAACATGAATTTAAAGATTGTATATAAGGAAAAAATAAACCATATGTAAGAACGTAAAGTCATCCAAACACAAGGTTCTCTACACATTGTGTCGGTGGACTATATGTCAAGTCTCTTCCACCCACAGTAGGAGAGTAACATCATCAATCAATAAGGATCTCTACCTAATGAGTAGATGTTCTAACCCACATTTCTATATAAAATAGAGAAAAACAGTAACCAAACCTCAAAACATGGATATAAATATAATTATATTCTCAAACTAATGAATCCCAAATTAGAGACTGTGGGATCTTCCACTCACATCCATTCCAAGGAATAATATTTCCATTAGTTTTAGTTTCCATCAATAATACCAATTCTCTAACGTGTCATCCCAACAAAAAATATCCTTGTTTAAAAGAACTTCACCACATTTTCTCATTGCCAATGGGCCAAAAGTCAAGGTAGAAGAAGCATTTCATACTAAAATATGAGTTTTACACTATGGTGGTTGAGGACCCATTCAAAACCGGGTGGGAGGGTTCTAATATAGGTATTCAAGGACCCATGCACAGCCCGACTGGAGGGTTATACTCGGAAGGCCGAGGACCCATTCCCTATATCAATAGGATGGTTGATCACTAGGACAATGAATACCAATTTATGGAATGGATAGAGGGTTCCAACAGGATGTTCAATGACCCATTGAATGTCTATATAGAAATATTCTACTCCAGTCATCAAGGACCCATTCCTAACCCAACTACAATGTGCCACTCACAAAATCGAGGACCCATGTTAGGTAGGAGGGTGCCACAGTAGTTCTCAAGAACTACATCCCATTATGGCTATTGATTTACTCTTGGAAGGCAGGGGACCAATTTTCCTTATCCAATATTGCGTTCCACTAAAGTTCATCACGGACCCCTACCCATCTTGGCTAGAGGGGGGTGGGTGCTTTGAAAGATGAGGACCCATGAACCACCTCTATAGTAGGGTGCCACTCTTCATCATCGAAGAACAATGAACTACCCAACATGAGTTCCCAAATAATAAGTATGAGAACCTATACTTGATATATATCGGAGGGTAACACTCTAGGTCATCAAAGAAACATTCCCATCCAAGAAGTAGGGTTCTTATTGAATGGTGGCCTCTGGTGATCCAACATGAACATTGAAGTTTTTTTAGAATTTCCTTAATAAGAATTATTCAAGGCACACAGTTTCACCATAACTCAAAATCCACAATAATGTAAACCATAAAATTCTACATGGAGATATAATTAGGATATGATACTCACATGAAAAAATATGATTCAAAATGAAGGATATATGGGAGATTAAATTTTATTCAAAATGATACATGGGGTATACGGTGTGTGAGGGGACCCAAATGGTGTGTGGTCTCAATCAATCACCTAGTCACGACCCTTGTTCTATACATATAATTAAATATGGTGGTATAAATGGAATGTAGTAGTTATACATTTCATTATTGATCCACTGGAAGTTAATGGTCCTTTTTGTGTACATAAGTACATGGTCGTGTGTGTAGTCATGACCACGTACTCCTATACATGGTGTGCACCCCACCTTTTCATTCCACCCTAGGTATTTCTTGTGTGACCAACAACATGGTTCATACTTCCTATAAATAGGTACAAAATGTTTACTATGGTTAAACTATATTCCATCTTTATAAGTTTCCAGTCATTGAGTCATCGCATCATTAGGGGTACAGGTCGTGTGTTCATCATGTTACATAGTGAGTTTTTTTTACAAAACATTATATATGACATATATTCTCTAAACTCATTCACTCCACCATAGATATTACCACCACTCTACACAAAATAATTATATCTAGTCTCGATCGTTTGTTTCTAGCCATCATGTGGTAGAAAATCAGTTTTGTCCACCCATGGGGGTTCACATTAAATCCCACGTTCCCTTTCTTCACTCTCCTTCCCCAGTGTGATTATTGTTTCATGGATTCAATAACATAAAACATATAAATACATTATTTTAATCCCTAATTATTTATTTTTTCTATATAAGATTCAATCGTTTATTTGGGGGTCAGATTTGGATCGGTATTACACAAAAACACTGAATAGAATCCACATCGACAAGTCGGCGAAGAAAATGAAATTCCAGGAGATAAAAGCGCCAAAAAAATGGGGATGTGATAATTTTCTAAGAGTTATTGGACAAATAACAATAATGGGTATATCCAAGTTCAAAAATAATGTATACTGAAATAATTCCATTGCAGTGACACACGCTTAGTCCATCAACTGGAAAATGACATAAAAGAGATGATTCTACTCATTCGATTTTATAAAGGTTTAATAAAAAAAATTGATGATTCGTACATGAAGAATAGATTGTTTTAAATTGAATAATAGGACTACTGACATTTGACATATTTAATTTGGTTCACAACACTTCGATCTACTATGATCTAGAGATTCATCATTTCTGATATTGATTCTCAAACAAATGAAGCAGAAGAAGTGTCTCGATCATCCCGGGTTTTATATATCTTACTCTAGGGGATTCTCCATAGTGACGAATTTACAATGTATTTTTTTCATTTAATTTAATTTTTTAAATTATCAAATTAATTAATTCACTGGATATAAAACCAATGGTTGAGATATTTGGATTCCCCATTCCAATAAATTTTATCTCCCTACTAAGGTATGGATCATATTCAACACTCAACCATGGTATCATATTTATGATTTAATATTACATTTTATATTTTTCGAATTTTCATAAATAGACAACACAGGTACACTATAAAATATATTAAATAATTTTGTAAAATTAATTCTATGAAAACTAGGCCTCAAAATCACATGTCGTCTTAGCGCTTGAAACTGATAATATATGTCGAAATATTTCAATGTCTTAAATTGTAAATATTGAGCCTCTGTAGGTATGTGAAGAATGAATAAATTCTCTATATTTGATATTTGATGTCATGGGTTTTTAAAAAAGTCAAAAGTTTAAACTTTCCATGTATTATATTTATGGTGAAGCTGATCGATTGTGGGAATTGGTTAAAAATACAAAACAGAGGGTTGATCTTGATGCAATGTAATGAGAAATATTCAGTTATATTTTTCATGGTAAATATTTCACTATGGTTTTCAACTATATATTGAAAAAAAAATATCATAATTGAGATAAAAAATAATAAATCTATAGATACATAAGAGGATTACATTAGAAGATTGTCCTGGTATGTGTCCAATTTTATTTGGGGCACTGATTGAATGATTAATTGGATTTCCCTCTATCTGAAACCATGTTTACGAAGGCAAGTTTCTGAATTGGAATTTAAATGTTACGATAAAGTGGATAAATGTGTTGAGAAAGGTGAGATGGAGTTTAATAACATGTATGTTCCTCAAGATGAAAATAGTATGAAAATTTCAAGGTGGTAGGAAATTGAGGAACTACCAACTAAGTTTTCTAGTGGTTAGACCCCCTAATGTTGCAAATGTGGTAATTGAATTTTAAAAAATGTTTACAATGATCATGGATGAGTTTTTTTGAGTTCAGTTTGGTCATAGATGTAAAATATCAGGTAAATAAAGAAATAATACATCTTATTTTTAATTAATATTTTTTGAATTAAATAATAATTTTACCTTAAAGGGGTTATTTTGTTCAATAGCGTACCCGATACACAAAAATAGATTTCATTGAAATCTTATGTTGCACAATAATAATATAATAATATTATATTAAATGGTAGTTAACTCCTAGCCATTATATTGGTGGGAATGAACAGAACTAACCAAAATATGAATATACATGTTTTTTAAATTTTTTTACATTTATCCAATAAATGTTAGTGGCTTAAAATGTCAATGAATCTAATTTTAAGCACAATGTACTTTAAAAAAGATGATTTACCGCCTTTTGATGGAGTACCGTTTTTAAATCTAGTTTGGGTCACTATTATATGTTATATTTGACCAAATAAAAATCTTCAATAGAATCGGGACATCAAAATTCACTTTTGGCAAAATTTTGGTAATTTTATGATAAAATTCAATTTTTAATGAATAGTTAAAAATAATGTATTTAAATTCCAATATTCCTTTCAATATAATTTATTTATATGGTTAGAATACATTTTTAATTGGTATTAAAGTGTAATTAGAATGATTTTTTACCATATAATCAAATTTTTTCCATTGTAAGTAATTTCATTTTGAAATTCTAAATAAACAAGTGTCAATCTTTTGATAGTTATTTCTTAAAAACACTGGTTTTGTATTAAGAGAGGGAACTAATTTAAAATTAATTTCTACCAATTTTTTGTTTTGAATTTGGAAAAATGGATTTATTATTTTGATTTAAGGGTCTAAATTTTGTAAATAATTAGCTTTTATTTTATGGGATTTTGAATATTTACTTCATTAAATATGTTTTTTACCCAGGTAAAAAGTAAATATGGTAAATAAGTGTAAAAAAATATAACTATAATAATATAAAATAACCATAAATTGTGTCATAATCAGATTGGATGATACACATCTTACCATGAGAATCCTAGGGTCGATTTCGGAACCCCATGGGGCCACTTGGGAGTGATAATTACTCTTTATTTTTATTAACATAAAGTAAAGACAAAATTGACATAAACAAATATCCTTTGAAAATTAATTTTTACATAGGGTTATATAAGTTATATTTTAGACTATAAATATTTTTTGAAATTTAAATATATTTATGAAATAATGTTAACGTTTTTTAAATTTTTAGACATCAAATAAATTAAATTATTTATGACACAATAGTGATGTAGTGTTTAACTTGTTAATAAATGATTTTAATAAATAAAATTATAAGTATAAAAAAATCCAAAACTTGTCCAATTCTTATTGGATGATTTTATTTCGACCGTGAGTCTTCTTATCTTCAACATTAAATATTTTTGTACCTTTAGATACCAAATATCATTACGTAATAAAATAATATTTCCACACTTTCCTAAAGGGCCCATCATCCCCCGTTATAAAAATCCCTCAACTCTAACCCATTCTTAACACCACTCATGCCCCATGGATCATCCAAAATCTTCCCAATTAATATCCCTACATCCCTCTCCTCCTCTTAGAATCCTTAAAATATGTATAATGCATTTCAACATGCCCAATTGGTTCAAACCAAATGGAGTTACCTGATTTAATGGTAAAATATTCTCTTAAGTTGGTTTGTTTTATTTTACTTATCCTACCCATGAACTCTTTTTATTCCTTTATTTTATAACTACAATAGTATCCACAAAATACTAGGATGATATTACGAGAAGGATTCTATGTACACTTACACACACCCAAATCTAATGGATAAATAACATATTATTCTTGTGGATGGAAAAATAACGCCTCATGAAACGATGATTGTTCAATTATCTCCGACCTCCTCTCATGGTGGCCATTATAAGGGAATTATACTTATGTGTGATATATATTATATTTTTGTTTTATTTATGCTTCTATATTTTACATTTATAGAATTCCTTTATGGTTTCCATTATGGGTAAACAGAATAACTTTCTTTGAGGAAGTGTGGATTACCACCCCCTCTAAGTGATATGACACATTAATACCATGTGTGGTAATTATAAAGTGTTGGTATAATTATATTATATATGATATTATACTTTAATAATAATATAACTATGTAAAATTATGTAATTACTCATTTAAAATAAAAAATAGATATGGAAGTAGCGTTCATGCTTACGTATAGCTTACCGTCTCTATGAACGGTGCATTTCATTTCTTATCTCGAAATTTTTGGTACTAACATAAATACATGTATATAATGGAAATATATGATATTTATGATATATAAATAATGAATATCATTCTAGATATAAAAGACATTTGACCTCATAGATAGATTGTAAATATAAGAAGGTCATTGTTGACTCAAGTACCAAATATCGACAAAACCGCCATTATTAACATAAATGAATACATGATGTTTATAACATCATAATAATTGATATAAAATTAATAATAAACATGAAAATGGTACTTATGAAATTATAAATTAACTATAGATTATTATTCTGGATATTAAAGAACGAACAGGTAAAGTCGGACATGAGGTAAGGGACTTCATCTCAATCTCCATTCATTGAGGAATATTTTGTTTCAATACAAGACATTATTTTATGTTCTATATAAACACCTTTTAATATTCATTTCATTAAAAGGGAATCTTTTTCTATGACGTGTTATAATAAATGGCAAAAAAATATTGTTATTTTTTAACATAGTTGGTGAAAATGTCCTTTCTGCCTTCACGATTCTTATTTGATCTACAGCTTCCATAAAATTCCATAATGATTTCATAAGGAAAATAAATACCATATACTCTTTTTTGTATTTTGGTATTTAAAATGGTTTTGATAATGGATTTTTTATTCCAGTATAGATATATGATATATTGTGATTGAAATGTAGAAATGTTATTTTTCCTTTCTGTTTATTTTATGTGTTATTTATATGTTATTGTTCTTGGGCATTGTTATCTATACGGGTGGTTCTGTGATAAACCAAGGGTGGGTGAGATCAAGATATCTCTCCAATGCATTGGGTAACGTGATAGAGGTAAACGGGAATGATTCTACTAAGAGATTTAGGAAATATACCATGATGGTTATTCCAAATGTGACTCTCTACATAGTTGTGATATTGATTCCACAAGTTACAATTAGGATTCATGATTTCTATTTGTTATTTATAAATCATATGATTTGATGAGATATTTCAAAGATCTTATGTTATGTAAATAATGATGAAATAATGTTTTCTTTCTTGGTATTATAACCCTTATTGCACTTTTAATTCTCATCCCATGTTTTGAAATGTTTTTCCCAAGACCAAAAAATAATTAGGGTCAAGGATAAAATCAAGAAAATTGATGATTTATAATACAAGGGACTACACATTAGTGTTTTTTTCAAGAGGTTTTATATTTAAAAAATATGAAAACTGATTAGAAGTGTTTTCCATGTAATTTTTTATATGTAATGTATTAGTTATGGCCTAATTCTCTAAAATTAAAAACGTAAAAAGATCCTCAATGTGAATTATTCATTTAATTCAACATTATGTAATGCTTATGGTTGAGTCCATAAAATTGGTATCATAGGTCAGTTTAGATAACGTTAGAATATATGATATTGTTAAATTAATGTCCACAAATTAATTTATCTTCTGATTGAAGTGATATATCATTTATAGATTACCATGTTTCTTCACCTATGATATTTCAGTGTTCAGAATGGTTTTACATAGAAGAAATAAGGAAGCCATGTTGGGATGACATCATGAGGAAGGAAACCTTTCAAATTAGAAACATGAGATGGTCGGAATCAGAACTGATCAATTTGTTGTAGTGATGTCACAGTTGACTCAAGCAATAATTTTTGGTGGTATCCATGATTGAGATCATCCAGATCAACCATAGAGGAACATTTCGGTAGTGGATCATTTCATGAGTACACATCCCCTATAATTCAATGGATCACCTGAACCTGTGCTATCAGAAGGGTGCATTAAAGTACTGGAAAAGATTTTTTATGTCATGAGATGTTCACAATATCAAAATTTTAGTCTCATTGTATACAATTTTGAAGGTCAATCTGATTAGTGGTGGTTGATGGTAAAAAATATCAGGGATAGTGAAGATATTGATGATATTTATTGGGATGAATTAAAAGGTATGTTACTTGAGAAATATTTTCATAAGGTGTTTCATCATAGGATGGAAACAAATTCATAGAATTTAGGTAGGAGGATGACTTAGTTGATGCTTATGAAGAAAAATTCACTCAACTGGTAAGGTATGGTCCAAATTTCATATGAGATCATGATAGTAAAATAAACCTTTTTTACTGAAGATTAAAACCAAATAATCTAACTGTATTAATTTATCGGGACTCCAAAAGTTATGAAAAACTTTTTCAATGTGCTGAGAATGTGGTAATTGGGTTTTCCAATTATTAGGTGTTCTTTCACAAACAACAGAATCAGAGGTAAAGGTGGCAGAAAAAAATGAAGAACTCTTCAAAAAAGTGAGATTGTAAGAAACATACGTTTACACTTTGTGAAAATTTTGGTAAAAAGCATGCTGGGAATGTCATTTCAATTTTGGTAAGCATTACCAATGTGGTAAAATGGGTCATATGGCTCGTAATTGCACTAAAAAAGATCAGGGTAATGGTAAGAAAAAAATCTGATTTACAATTTGTAAAATGTTTTATGTGCAATAAAATGGGTCATTGGAAAATGAGTGTCCAATGATGAACTCAACTGAGGTAATGAAACCAGAAAAAATGAATAATGGTGTGGTGATGTCCATTTCCACTACTTTAGCAGATGTTGGGCCATCCAATGAAGTAGTATCAGGTATACTGTTTGTTAGATCAGATTATATCAATGTGTTGTTGGATTTGGGGTCTACACATTCATTCATTTCATAGAATTTTTCTACTAAATTGGGAATTCAATCTCATGATATGAATCCTAAACATATCGTAAAAACACCTGGAAGAAATATTGAAATAATAATGAAATTATAAGACCCATGTTTCCCTTGTTTGCAGAATCAATCTACCTGGAAACCTTATTTTTTTACCTCTAGTAGGGTTTGATTTCATTTTGGGTATGGATTCTATTTTTATTTATAATGCTAAGATTGTCTATAGAGCTAATGATGATTCTTTTCGGAATGATTTTCAGTTTGGGTTCAAGAATGAACCCTTAATTTTCATAACATACCTTGAAGCTGATAAACAAGTAAATGATGGAAATGAATGTTACCAATAATATATTGTTGAAAATAAAGGAACTGTTTAGATTCATGATGTTCCAGTGGTAAATTAGTATCTTAATTAATTTTCGTGATGACTTTCCTGGTATTATACCTAATCGAGAAGATGAATTTACTGTTGAATTAGTTCCTGAGGCTAAGACAATTTCAAAACCCCCTTATCGAATGGCTGAAAATGAACTTTTATAATTAAGAAGAAATTGCGGGATTTTTTAGATAAATATTTCATTCGACCTAGGACATCACCATGGGGAGCTCCTATCATATTTGTTAAAAAGAAAGATTGTTCAACGAGACATGGAGTGAATTATAGGGCAGTGAATAACATCCAAGTTACGAACATGTATCATTTTCCTCATATCGATTATTTGATTGATCAGCTCCAGGGAGCTCAGTATTTTTTGAATATTGACATGAGTTCGGGGTACCGTTAGTTGAAAGTAAAGGAATAAGACATTTCAAAGACCGTGTTTCATACTAGATATGGCCATTATGAATTTTTAGTTATTCTTTGTTGTATCAAATGAACCTATTTTATTCATGGATCTTCTTAGTAGAATGTTTCATGAGTTCCTGGATATCTTTGTGGATGTGTTACTTGATGAAATTTTGGATTATTTAAAAATTTAATAGGAACATAAAATTCATTTAAGGGTTTTCAAGCAAACATTAAAATAAAAAATCAATTTTATAAATTCAGCATGTGTGATTTTTGGTTACTAAAAATTCCATTCTTTGTTGAAACTTTTCAGAAAATGGCATACCTTTTGATCCTGCTAAAAAAAGATGTTGAAGAATGGGAAAGTCCCACAAATATAATCTAGATATATTTTTTCTTGGGATATCAGGTTATTACAAGAGGTTTCTTGAAATTTTTTCATGTTTATCTAGTCCAATTACTAAGTTAACTCGAAACGGTTTTAAGTTTTATTGGTGAAAAGAATGTGATGATGGATTTCAGGAATTTCATTGAAGGTTAGTTAATGCTCCAATTTTGGCACTACCTTCTAGAAATATTGAGTTTGTTATTTATAATGATTCATTGTTGAAAGAACTAGGTTTTATCCTTGTGACGAATGATCAGGTAAATAGTTATTCTTTATTTAATTTGAATCCTCAGGAGGTAAATTACACAACACATGATTCAGAATTATCTTCTATAGTTTTTTTATTTCAAATTTTTTAGGGATCATCTGTATGGAGTAAAATGATAAATTTATACAGACCAAAAATCATTATAGTTTATATTCACTCAGAACGAATTGAACATGAGACAGAATAGATGGCTAGAATTAATCAAGGGTTATGATTGCACGATTCGTTAACATATGTGAGAATCAAATAATGGGGCTGATGAGTTGAGTCGAAAAAGTAATGTTTCATTAAACATTATACATTTAGAAAAAGATAATTTTGTTTTTGATTTGATGATATTTGGCATAGAAGTTATTGGTGTATGAAATTATTCTGTTTGAATTCATGTGTTAGTGAAATCTTCTCTATCAGACAAAATAAATCAAGTGCATAAGTATAATAGTTAGTTGCAGAAAAATGTAGAGTTATTTAATAAGGGTAAATTTCATTAATTTAATGTTGATACTGATTGTGTGTTGATATTTGGAAAGAGATTATGTGTGCCTTGTGATTCAGAATTGAAGAATGACTTGTTATATGAATCTCATATACCCCTGTTTTCGGTTCATCCTGGTAGTACTAAGATGTACAAAGATATTCAAGAGTATTACTGGTGGGAGGGAATGGAATGAGATATTGTTGACTTTACTGTGAGGTTTTTTACTTGTATGTTGGTTAAAGTAGAGTGGCAGTTACCGGAAGGGATGCTTCAGTCCTTACCAGTGCTAAAGTGGAAATGGGAAAATATATCCATGGACATCATTGTGGGATTTCTGGATTCATCTCTAGGTATTAATGAAATCTGGGTTATTGTTGATCGGTTGACTAAATCTACTCATTTACATTCTACTCGAGATAGTTTTTCTCCGGATAAACAATCATGGTTGTATGTTAAATAGATATATAGGTATCATAGTGTTCCCCTCTAAATTATATCTGATGATGATCTCAGGATTACATAGAGATTTTGGAATGTAATTCAAAATTCATTGGGTACTGAATTAAATTTTAGTACAGTTCTTCATCCTCAATCATATTGGTAGTCAGAATGAATAATTCAGAAATAGTAAGATATGTCACTATCTTTCTCGATGGATTACCAAGGAACTTGGGGCCAACAACTATCTTTGGTTGAATTTTCTAATAATAATAGTTTTCATTGTAATATAAATATGGCTCAATTTGAGGAATTATATGGGAAATGGTGTCGAACCCTGTCTTTTTGGGATGATATTGGTGAAAGGAAGTTGATGGGACTTGAATTGGTTGAAGAGATGGTTGAAAATTTCAATTGATTTAGATGCACTTGAGAATAGCTCAGAGTAGGTGGAAAAGTTATGCAGCTAATCAGAGGAAGGATCATTCTTTCGAGGTCGATGGTTATCTCTTTCTCAATTTTTCTCCATGGAAAAGTGTGATGTGTTTTGTTAATAAAGGAATGTTTAGTCTGATGGTAATTAGACCTTATGAAATCCTGGAGAAAGTTGGATTAGTTTCATACATTGTGGATTTACATGCATATTTATCCTAGGTACACAATGTTTTTCATGTTTCAATATTGAGAAAGTATATTCCAGATCCATCTCATGTTTTGA
This sequence comes from Viscum album, assembly GCA_963277665.1. NCBI lineage: Eukaryota > Viridiplantae > Streptophyta > Magnoliopsida > Santalales > Viscaceae > Viscum > Viscum album. The sequence goes on along the minus strand of OY728132.1, from coordinate 93,268,608 downwards.
GTCTAGAGACAGTTCAGTTGAAAGAGAATTTCTCTTATGAGAAATAACCAGTCTAGATTCTTGACCAAAGAGGGAAATTATTTCAGAATAATGTAATTCCTCAGGCAAAGTATTTGTGGAAAACCCATATGGTTGAAGAGGAAATGTGGGAATCTAAAAATTCTATGAAGGATAAATACCCCCACTTGCTCGATATGTGAATAAAAATTGTGAGGATGCAATTCCCAAAAGCGGGGAAGGATGTAACATCCCAGGAAAATAAGGAAATAATACAATTTCATTTTAAATAATAATTTGTAAGTTTAATATTTATTTTACCATAAAGGCGTTTCTTTGTTTAATGGTGTACCCGATACACAACAACTAGTTTCTTTGAAATCTTACGTTGAATAATAATAATATAATACCATTATTTTAAATGGTAGTTAATTCTAAGACGTTGTATTGACAGGAATGAATAGAACAAACTAAAATATGATTATACGTGATTATTAAATGTTTTTACATTTCTCCAATAATATTTAGAGGTATAAATAGTGAATGAATCAAATTTTAAGCATAATATATTTAAAATGTTGATTTACCACCATCTAATGGGAAAAAATATTTACATATTATTTTGGTGACTTTTATTTGTTCTATTTGACAAAATAATATTCTTCTATGGAATCGGGACATCAAAATTCACTTTTGGTAAAATTTTGGTATTTTTAGGATAAAATTCATTTTTGAATTAATAGTAAAAAATACTATATTTTAATTCAAAACTACCTTTTAATATAATTTATTTATATGTATTTATTAACTTTTTAATTGGTTTTTATGTGTATGTAGAATATATTTTTACCATTTAATCTAATTTTTCTCATTTAAAATAATTTTACATTGAAATTCAACATAATTAAGTGTCAATCTTTTGATAGTTATTTATTAAAAACACACATTTTGTTTTAACAATGGGAATTAATTTCTAATTAATTTCTTCCACTTATGTATTTTGATATTGGTAAAATGAATTCCATATTTGGAATCAGGAGGTCCAAATTGTGTAAATAGGTAACTTTTATTTTAAGACATTACTAATATTTACTTCAGTAAATATTTTATTTATCATGGTTAAAAAGTAAATATGGAAAATAAGAGTATTAAAAAATTACTATAATATTATTAAATAACCCTAACATGTGTCCTAATACTATTTGTTGATACACATCGACCATGAACATTGTTAGGTAGGTTTTGGGACCCCATGGGGCCACTTGGGAGTGATAATGACACCTTATTTTAATTAACCTAAAGTAAGGACAAAAATGACAAAAAAATATCTTTTAGTTAATTAATGTGTTTACATAGGGTTATATAAATTATATTTTCAACTATAACTATTATTTGTAAATCTAAATAGAAATCCTACATCATGGTATTTTTTTTATATTTTTTAGACATCAAATAAATTAAATTATTTATGACACAAAAATGATCTAATGTTTATCTAATTAATAAATGATTTAAATAAATAAGATTATAATGATTAAAATAATATCCAAATCTAGTCCAATTCTTATTGGATGATTTTAATTCGACCATGAGTCATCATATCTTTTATTTTAATTAGTTTTTTACCTTTATAAACCGAATATCATTATGTAATAAAATAACATTTTCACTCTTTCTTAAAGATCCCCCCTTATAAAAACCCCTCATCTCTAACCCATTCCTCAGACCTCTCATGCCCCTTGGCTCATCTAGAATCTACCCAATTAATCACCCTAAATCCATGTCCTCCTCTTAAAAGCCTTAACATAAACAGAATTTACTTCAACAAACCCATTTGTTTAAATCCAAAGGGACTTACCTGTTTAAAGTAGTCTCTTATCTTCAATTCTTTTGTTTTATTTTACATCTACTACACCCTAAAATCTCTTTATTACATTATTTTATATCAATAACTATATTTTCAATATACTAGGATGTTTTTATGAGAAGTATTAGAACTAAAATTTCACATAACAACATCTATTGGGTAAAGAATATACTATTTCTGTGGATGGAAAACTGACGCCTCACGAAACGATGATTGTTTAATTGTCTCCTATTACCCCTCACGGGGCCCATTATGATGGATATGTATTTATATGTTATATATATTATGTTTAAGTATTTTTATTCCTTTTTATTTTCCATTTATAGCATAATTTTATGGTTTCCATTATGGGAAAACACAATAATTTTATTTGAGGAAGTGCAGCCTACCACCCCCACAAAGGGATAAGACTCGTTAATTCCATATGTGGGATGTATAATGGATGGAGATTATGATATTATATGTTATATCATATTGTAATTTTAATATAATTATGTATTAATATGTTTTAATTTCATTAAAATATGACAATAGAAATAGATGTAGCGTTCACGAGCACGTACGGCTTACCATCTCCAGGAACGGTGCATCTCATTTCTTACCCATAAATGTTATGTAATATAATGTATATAATGGATATATATGATATTTATGATATCTAAATCATTAATATCATTCTGGATATAATGGAATTTGGACAACATTGACAACTTGTAAATATAGGATGTTCATTTTTGACTCAAGTACCAAATATCGAAAAAATGACCATTATTAACATAAATGATTACATGATGTTTATAAAATGTTAATAATTAATATAAAGGAAATAATAAACATGAATAAATGTACTTATGAAATTATAAATTAACTTTATATTATTATTCAATAGATTAAATAACTAACAGGTCAAGTCGGACACGATGTAAGGGACATCATCAAATTCTCTTTTCATTGAGGCATATTTTGTTTTAATACATGAATTTATTATATATGATATATAAACACCATTGAATTTTCATTTCATTTATAGGGAATATTTTTCTATGAAGTGTTTTACTAAAATAAAAAAAAGAATGTTTCTTTTTAATGTATGCTGTGACAACGACCTTTCTGCCGCCGTGAGTATTATTTGATCTTTGGATTCCCTAACAAGTTGTAATGTTTTAATTGGAATTTTAATACCTTAAACTCATTTAAATATTTTTTTATTGAAAATGGTTTTGATTTAATTCAATATATTTAAATTATATATTGTGATTGAAATGCTGAAATGTTATCTTTCTTTTTTGTTTATTTAATGAGTTATGAATATGTTATGGTTATTGGGAATTGTTATATACATGTGTGGTTACATGATAAACCAAGGGAGGGTGAGTTCGAGATGGATCTCTAATGAATTTTGTAACGCGATAGAGATTAACGTTAATTTTTCTCATAAGATATTTATGAAATACACTATGATATGTATTGTAAATGTAACACCACAAGTAGCTGTGATAGAAACAATGTATGTATGATATGGATGACACATGATACATTAATTATTTATGATTTCTATGGGTCATTCATAAATCTTATGATTTCATGAGTTATTTAAAAGAGTATATTTTATATATGTAATGACGATCTAATGTTTTCTTTTGTGTTTTATATATCATACTGATCTTCTTATGCTTATCTAATGTTTGGAAATGTCTTTCACATGACATAATGATGAATAGGGTCATGTATGGGATCACGAAATAGTCATGATGTCTAAAACATGGGACTAGACATGACACTTTATTTCAAGAAATTTTATTTTATGAAAAAAATGGAAACGAAGTAGAAGTGTCTACCATGTAATTTTTGAGATGTAATGTAATAGTTATGGACTAATTCTGTAAAACTATAAACTTGAAAACAAACTTAATGTGAATTATTCATTTAATTCAAGATTATTTAATATTTATGGTCAGGTCCTTATAGTTGGTATTAGAGGTCTGTTTAGGTAACTTTAGAAGTAAGGATAATTTTATATTAATGTCAATAAATTAATTTATGGTATAATTGAATTGATATGAAATTTATAGATTACCATTTCAATTTTCCAAATATATTTATGTGTTCATAATGGGTTTTCATAGAGGAAACATGGTAGCAATATTTGTAGGAAATCAGGAGGAAGAAAACATTCCAAATCATTAACCTGAGATGGTTGAAATTGGAACTGAACAGTTTGATGCTGTATTGGCATAGTTGACACAGGATATAAATGGTGGCGGTCTCCATGCATGAGATCAGCCAGATCAACCACAAAGGAATTTGTTAGTAGTGGATCATTTCATGAGGCATCATCCCCCATCATTAAGTGGATCATCTGACCCTATACAGGAATAAGGGTGGATTAAAGCACTGGAAGAGTTTTTTGATGTCATTGGGTTTCTATAAAATCAATAGTTTAGTCTCAATGTTTACTGTTTCAAAGGTGAAGCTGATCAGAGGTGGTCGATGGTGAAAAATATCCAGGAAATTGAGGAGATTGATGCTATTTATTGAGATGAATTATTGGTTATGTTTTTTAGAAATATTTTACTAAGGTAGTTCGTCATAGGATGGAAAAACAATTCATTGAATTGAGGCAGGAGGATGACACTGTGGATTCTTATAAAAAAAATTCACTCAAATGGTGAAGTATGAACCAAACCTCAAACGAGTTCATGATACTGAAATAAACCAATTTGTACTCACGATTAATGAAAAATTATCTAAGAGATTTATATTTTCATGAGTTCAAAAGTTATGAATAACTTGTTCGATGGGAGGAGAATGTGGAAATGGAGTTTGTTGATGATCAGGTCTTCCTTGAAAAACAATAGAATAAGATGTCAAGGTGGCTGGAAAAAGGGATGAACACTTCAAAAAAGTCAAATGGTAAGAAACATAAGTTTACAGTTTCGGTAAATATTTTTTAAAAGAAATTTGGGGAACGTCTTTGGAATACTATTATGTGATAATGATGTGGTAAAATGGGACATATGGCTAGTAATTTCACTAAAAATGATAAGGGTATTGCTAAGACAAAATATGATTTACAATCAGTAAAATGCTTTATGTGCAATAAAATTGGTCATTATGAAAACAAGTGTCCAATTATGAACTGAAATTAAGGAATGAAACAAGGCTACATGAGAAAAGGGGTGGTGGTGTCCATTGAAACTACTTCACCAAATGATGGGAAATAAAATGATTTAGTATTAGGTACACTATTTTTTTGTTCAGATTATAGAAATTTGTTGTTCGATTTGGGGTCTACACATTTATTCATTTCCGAGAATTTTTCATTTAAATTGCGAATTCAATCTCAATATATGAATCCTAAACAAATGGTAACAACACCTAGAGAAAGAGTTGAAACAGAAAAAAATTATAACAACCTTTTTTTCCTTGTTTTCGGAGTGAATCTACCTTAAAACCTTATTCTTTTCCCACTAGTAGAGATTGATGTTATTTTGGGTATGGATTGGATTTTTGTTTATCATGATAATATTGACTACAGTGTTAAAGAGGTTTCTTTTTAGAAATATTTTCAGTTTGTGTACAATAATGAACCCTTACTTTTGATAACATATCAGGAATCTGAGAAACTAGTAAAAGATGGATATGAATGTTACCATGCACATATTGTTGAAAATAAAGTAACTATTCAGATTAATGATGTTCCAGTGGTAAATGAGTATCTTAATGTTTTTACTGATGAGTTGACGGGTATTATACCTTATTGAGAAGTATAATTTATTGTTTACTAATTTCCGGATGCTAAGCCAATTTCAAAACACCCTTATCGAATGGCTCAAATTGAACTTTTAGAGTTAAAGAAGCAATTGCAGGAGTTAAAAGATTAAGGCTTCATTCGACCTAGCACATCACCATGGGGTGCTCCTATCATATATGTAAAAAATAATGATGGATCAAGGATACATTGAAATGATTATAGAGCATTGAATAACTTCACTGTTAAGATCAAGTATACCTTGCCTCATATTGATGATTTGTTTGATCAGCTCTAGAGAGCTCAGTATTTTTTGAAGATTGACATGAGGTCAGGGCACCATAAGTTGAATGTAAAGGAAGAATACATTCCAAAGACCCCATGTTGGAATAGATATGTCCATTATGAACTTTTAGTTATGCCTTTTGGGTTAACTAATGCGTCTGCTCTATTAATGGATCTTTTAAATAGAATATTATGTGGGTTCTTGGGAAATATTTTGGTTATGTTCATCGATGATATTTTGGTTTACTCTAAATGTAAAGAGGAATATGAAATTCATTGAAGGTTTTCTATGAGAACCATAAATTAAAAGAAACTATTTGATAAATTCTGCAATTGTGAGTTTTGGTAACATCAAATTTCATTCATTGGTTACATTGCTTCAAAAAATTTCATTATTGTTGAGACTAATAAAACAAAAGTTGTTGAAGAATAGACAAACCCCACAAATATAACTGAGATATGTTGTTTTCAAGGGTTAACAGGTTATTACAATAGGTTTGTTGAAAAGTTTTCATAGTTATCTACACCAATGACTATGTTAACATGAAAATATGTTAAGTTTGTTTGCAAAAAAGAATGTAATGATTGTTTTCAGAAATTGGAAATTAGATTAGTGAATCCTTCAATTTTGGAACTACATTCTAGAAATGGAGACTTTGTTATTAATAATTATTCTTCGTTGAATGGACTTGGTTGTATCCTTATGAAGAATGATATGGTAATTCCTTATACTTTACGTCAGTTGAAACATCATGATTTAAATTAACCTACAAATGATTTGGAATTATCTACTGTAGTTTTTGATTTAATAATTCGGAGGCATAATCATTATGAAGTAAAATGTTAAATTTATAATGACCACAAAAGTTTAACGTATATATTCACTCATAAATAATTGAACACAAGACAGAGGAGATAGCTGGAATTGATCAATGGTTATGATTGCACGATCCTTTACTATCCATGAGAAGTAAATAATGTGGCTGATTCTTTGATTTTAAAAATTAATTCTTCATAGGACAAGATACATTTGGAACGAAATACTTTGGTTTTTGATTTGATGAACATTGGCATAAAAGTAGTTGGTGTAGGAAATTCTTCTGTTTAGTTTTAGGTTTCAGTGAAATCATCTCTATCAATCATAATAAAGAAAGCGCAGAAGTAAGACAGTTAGTTACAAAAAAAGGTAGAGTTAGTTTAGAAGGGTATGTTTTCTAGAAATTTTCATTGATAATGATAGTTTTTTGAGATTTTTAAATAGATTATGAGTTCCTTTTCATGAAAAATTGATGAAAGAGTTTTTATGTGACACTCATAGTTCCCTGTTCTCGGATCATCATAGAAGTACTAATATATACAGATATCATCAAGTGTATTACTGGTGGGATGGAATAAAAAGTGATTTTGTTAAATTTACTGTGAGTTTCTTGACTTTTCAATAGGTTAAAGCAGAGCAGCAGTTACCGAAAATGGCTGTTTTAGTCATTACTGGTTCTAGAGTGGAAATGGGAAAATATATCCATGGACATCATTGTGGGATTACCGAATTCATCTCAAGTTAATAATGTAATCTGGGTTTTCGTTTATCGGTTGACTAAATGTACTCATTTCTTTCTTACTCGAGATACGTTGTCTCTCAATCAAATTTCTCAGTTGTATGTTAAAGGGATAGTCCGGATGCATGGTGTTCCCCTCTCTATTTTATCTGATCGTGATCCCAGGATTATTTATAACTTTTGGAAAGGCCTTTAAAAGTCATTGGTACTGAATTAACTTTTTGTACAACTTTTCATCCGCAAATAGATGGGCAGTTAGAATGAACAATTTAGACCATGTAGTATATGTTAAATGATTGATATATTGATTACCAGGGAACATGGGGCCAACATATTTCTTTGGATAAATTTTCTTATAATAATAGTATTCATTCAATTATACAGATGGATCTATTTGGGTCCTTATATGGGATGTGGTGTCAAACTCCAGCTTTTTTGGATGATATAGGTTATTTGAAGTTGATGGGACTAGAATCGGTATAAGAGATGGTAAGAAAATTTTAGTTGATTTAGAAGAACATGATAATAGTTCAGAGCAGGCAGAAAAGTTATGTGGATAATCAGAGGAAGGACCTTTCATTTGAGGTAGGTGATCATGTCTTTCACAATGATTCTCCATGGAAATGTCTGATACATTTTTGAAATAAAGGAAAGTTGAGTCTCAGGTTCATTGGACCTTATTAAATCCTGAATAATGTTAAATCAGTTGCATAAATTGTGGCTTCACCACCATGTTTATCCTAGGTACACAACGTTTTTCATGTTTCAATGTTGATAAAGTAAATGCCAGATCCATCTCATATTTTGAGTCTAGAGACCGTTCAGTTGAAGAGAATCTATCTTATGACGAACAAACCATCGAGAATCATGATTGAAGAGAACAAGTATTGCAGAATAATGTAATTCCCCAGGAAATGGTTTTGTGGAAAAACCATGTGGTTGAAGAGGCAATGTGGGTATCTGAAAATTATATGATGGATAAATACTCCCACTTATATGATTAGTGAATAAAAATTACGAGGAAGAAATTTCCAAAATGGTGGAAGGATGTAACATTATAGGTAAATAAATAAATAATATATATTATTTTAAATTAATATTTTCCAAATTAAATATTAATTTTACATTAAAGTGGTTGATGTGTTCTATGGCGTACCTAATACACAACAATGGGTTTCCTTGAAATCTTACGTTGCAAAATAATAATATAATACAATTATTTTAACTAGTATTTAACATCTAGCCATTGTGTTGGTAGGAAATAAAATAACTAGCTACAGTATGATTATACATGTTTGTTAAATATTTTTACATTTATCTAATAAAAGATAGAGTTTTAAAATGATAATGAATCAAATTTTAAGAATAATTTAGTTTTAAAGGATGATTCACAACCTTTTGATATAAAACACTCATTAAATAAATTTTTGGTCACATTTATATGTTCCATTTTTTCAAATAATTTTTTATTAGAATAGGGACATCAGAATTTACATTGTGTAAAATTTTGGTATTTTTATGATAAATATCATTTTTAATGAATAGTTAAAATTACTTTATATTAATTAAAAACTACCTTTTAATATAATTTATTAATATGGATATATTACATTTTTAATTGGTTTTAAAGTGTAATTAGAATATATTTTCATCATTTAATCCAATTTTGGTCATTTAAAGTAATTTCACATTGAAATAAGACATACACAAGTGTCAATATTTTTATTGTTGTTTCTTAAAAATACGCTTTTTTTAACAATTAGAATTAATTCTAAATCAATTTCTGCCACATTTGTGATTTGAATTTTGAAAAATGGATTCCTATTTGGAATTAGGTGGTCCAAATTTTGTAAACAGGTAACTTTTATTTTTAGACATTGTGAATATGTACTTCAGTGAATATTTTAGTTTCCCTAGTTAAAATGAAAATAATGTAAATAAGGGTAACCAAATATTACTACAATAATATAAATTTACCCTAACATGTGTATCAATCCTATTGGTTGATAATTTATACTGTGACCATCCTTGGGTTGATTTTGGGACCTCATGGGGCCACATAGGAGTGATAATGACACTTTATTTTAATTTACCAAAAGTAATGTCAAAAATGACACAAACAAATAAATTTTAATAAATTAATTTTTACATAGGGTTAGATAAGTTATCATTTCGATTATAAATATTATTTGTAAATCTAAACAGATTTGTTACATCATTGTATATGTTTTAAATTTTATAGACATCATAAAAATTAAATTATTTATGACACCATAATGATTCACATTTACCTCATTAATAAATGATTTAAATAAGTAAGATTTTAATGAATAACCTAATATCAAAAACAAGACCAATTATTATTTTATAAGTTTATTTAGACCATGATTTATCATATATTTGACTTTAATAAGTTTTTTTCCTTTAGAATCCGAATATCATTATGTAATAAAATAATATTTTCACACATTTCTAAAGAGAACCCCCTTATAAAAAGCCTTCATCTCTAACCCATTCCTCACACCTCTCATAACCTTTTATTCGTCCAAAATATAACCAATTAAGCTCCATACATCCATATCCTCATCCTAATTACCTTAACGTAGACAGAAGCCACATCAACAAACCCATTTTGATCAAACCCAAGGGAGTTGCATGATTTAATGGTAGCGTCTTCACTTCAGTTATTTTGTATTATTTTACATCTCCAACCCCCTAAACACATATTATTCAATTATTATATTACAGTACCATTATCCTAAATATAATAGTATGTTTTTATGAGAAGTATTCTAACTACACTAACACACACCTCCACTTAATGGGAAAGAACATATATTTATTTGGATGGAAAACGGACGCCTCACGAAACGATGATTGTTCAATATCACCTACTAACTCTCAAGGTAGCCATTATGATGGAATTGTAATTATATTCGATATATATTATGTCAATGTCTTCTTTATGCTTCTTTATTTTCCATTTATAGAATAACTTTATGGTTCCAATATTGAAAAACGCGATAATTTCATTTGAGGAAGTGCGGACTACAACCCCCACAAAATTAAATGACTCATTAATGCCATATATGGGATGTACAAATGATGGAGTTAATGATTATATATAAAAAATTATAATGGGATTATAATATTCATATCTATGATTATGTTTTAATTCCAAAAAAATACAAAATATAAATGGATGTAGCTTTCATGAGCACGTGTGACTTACCGTCTCCAGAAACGTTACATTTTATTTATTACCTCTAAATGTTATGTACTGTTATAAATACATGTATATACTGGATAGATATGATATGTATGATATCTATATAATGAATACCATTCTATATATAATAGAATTTGGACATCATTGACAACATGTAAATATAAGAAGTTCATTTTTGACTCAAGTACCAAATATCGACAAAACGACCATTATTAACTTATATAATTTCATGAGGTTAATGACATGGTAATAATTAATATAGAAGGAATAATAAACATTAAATATGTACTTAAGAAAGTATAAATTAACATTATATTATTATTTCAGAGATTAATGAACGAACGGGTCAAGTCGGACATGTGGTAGGGGACTTCATCTCAATCTCCCTTCATTGAGGCATATTCTGTTTTAATACAAGAATTTATTTTATACGCTATATAAAACCCAATAAATTTTCATTTCATTCAACTGGGATATTTTTATACGAAGTTTTTTACTAAATGAAAAAATAATGTTTCTTTTTAATGTAACAGGTGATAATGACCTTTTCGCCGCCGTGAGGATTATTTGATCTATGGCTTCCTTAAAAATATGTAATGTTTTTAAAAGGAAAATAAATAACATATAAAAATTTATGTATTTTGTATTGAAAATGGTTTTGATAATGGATCTGTTATGTCAAAATATTTAAATGATATATTGTGATTGAAATGTGGAAATACTATCTTTCCATTGGCTTTATTTTATGTGTTATGAATATGTAATGTTTATAGGGTATTGTTATATACAAGGGTGAATCTGTAATAAACCAAGGGTGGGTGAGCTTGAGAAAGCTCTCCAAAGCATTGGGTAACATGATAGATATTATCATGACTATTTTTCCTAAGAGATTTCTGGGATATACTATGATGGGTTATCCAAATGTAACTCTCTATAGAGCTATTATAACTACAATTTAAGTATAATATGGATTCCACCAGTTACCATTATGATTTATGATTTCTATGTATTATTCATACAACTTATGATTTCATGAGGTTTGTTAAAAATATTATGTGATGTATTTAATGATGAACTAATGTTTTCGTTCTTTGTTTTATAACCCTTAATGAGTTTTTTATGATTATCCCAAGTGTTGAAATGTTTTTTTACAGTATATAAATTTGAATAGAGTCAAGTATTGGATCAAGGAAATTTCATGCTATCGAAAACATGGGACTAGACCTGACTCGTTTTCTGAAAAAAATTTATTTTATGAATAAAATGAAAACTGATTAGATGGGTCTACCTCGTAATTTTCGTGATCCAATGTAATACTTATGGCCTAATTATCTAAAACTATAAACCTGAAAAGATATTCAATTGGAATTATTCATTTAATTCAAGATTATGTAATGTTTATGGTTGGGTCCTTAAAGTTGGTATCATAAGACAAGGTGGCTGGTGAAAGGGAATAACTCTTCAAAAAGTATGATGGTTTAAAAATTATGTTTACTAATTGTCAATATTCAAGTAAAAATCATGCTAGGGAATGTCTTTTGAATACTATTAAGGGCTACCGATGTAGTAAAATGGGACATATGGCTCATAATTCTACTAAAAAAGAAAAAATTATAATGGTATGACACAATATGATTTACAATTAGAAAAATGATTTAAGTGAAATGTAATGGATCATTATTAAAATGTTTTTCCAAGGATGAACTCATCTAAAGGTAAAAAACCATGTTATATTTAGAATTTTGTGGTGAGGTCCATTAGAACTACTTCAAAAGTTGTTAGGCCATCCAATGACGTAGTGTTAGTTAAACTAATATTCTGTTCAAATTACGCCATTGTGTTGTTTGATTCGGGGTCTACGCATTCATTCATTTCTGAGAAGTTATTTAGTAAATTGAAAATTCTATCTCACGATATGAATACTGATCTTATGGTAAAATCACCTGGAGTAAATGTTCAAAAAAATAGAAATTATAAGAAACATTCATTCCTTATGTGGGGAGAGAATATACCTACAAATATTTTTTTGGCCTCAAGTATAGTTTGATGTTATTTTGGGTATGTATTGGATTTCCATTTATCATACTAAGATTGATTGTAGAGAAAAATAAATTTCTTTCCAGAAATATTTTCAATTTCTGTACAATAATGAACCCTTAATTTTGATAAAATACAAGGATGTAGAGAAACTAGTAAAAGTAATAAATAAGTGTTACCATGCACATATTGTTGAAAATAATGGAACTATTCAGATTAATAACGTTCAAGTGGTAAATGATTACCTTGATTTTTTTTCTTGATGAGTTGTTTGGTATTATACCTGATCGAGAAGTTGAATTCACTATTGACTTAGTTCTTAATTCCAAAAAAATTCCAAAACCCCCATATTGAATGGCTAAAATTGATATTTTAGAGTTAAAAATGAAATTGCAGGAGTTATAAGATAAAATATTCATTCAACCTAGCTCATCACATTTGTGTGATCATGTCTTATTTATTAAAAAGAAATATGGTTAAATGATACTTTCCATTGGTTATAGAGGATTCAATAAAATCATTATTATTAACAAGTATCATTTGCCTCATATTGATGATTTGTTTGATTAGCTCAAGAGAGATCAGTATTTTTTGATGATTTACATGAGGTTGGGTTACCATCAGTTGAATGTAAAGGAACCAGAAATTCCAAAGACCACGTTTTGAACTAGATATTTCCATTATGAATTTATACTTATACCTTTTGGTTTAAAAAAGTCACCTACTGTATTCATGGAGCTTCTGAATTGAATTATCCAAGAGATCTAAGATAAGTTTTTGGTTGTGTTGGTTTATTAAAAAATTAAAGAGGAATAATAAACATGAAAATTTTCTTAAGAAAGTATGAATTAACTTTAGTTTATTATTCAGGATATTAAAGAAGAAATGGGTCAAGTCAGACACAAGGTAAGGGAGTTCATCTCAATCACTTTTAATTGAGGAATATTTTGTTTTTATACAGGAATTTATTTTATACCCTATATAAACACCGTTTAATTTTCATTTCATTCAACATGAATCTTTTTCAATGATGTTTTTTTACTAAACGACACAACAAGAATGTTTCTTTTTAACATTATCGGTGAAAATGATCATTCCACCATCACGAGTATTATTTGATCAATGGATTACATAACAAGAAATAATGTTTTTGAAAGGAAACAAAATACCATATACTATTTTACAAATTTTGGTATTGAAAATGGTTTTGATAATGGATTTTTTATGTCAATATATTTAAATGATGTATTGTGATTGATGTGTGGAAATATTATAATTTCATTGTGTTTATTTTATGTTTTATGAATACGTTATGGTTCTTGGGAATTGCTGCATATATGGGTGGTATTGTGATAAACCAATACTGGGTGATCCCATTATAGCTCCCCAATGCATTGGGTAATGTGACAAAGGTAAACTTGAATGTTTCAACTAAGAGATTTAGGTTATATACTGGGATGGGTATTCCAAATGTAACTCTCTACATAGCTGTGATATCTAAAATGTATGTATGATATTGATGTTTGAAGTTACCTTTATGATTTATGATATCTATGTGTTATTCTAGAATCGTATGATTTCATGAGATATGTTAAACAAATTATGTAATGTATGTCATGATGAACTAATGTTTTCATCCTTCAGTTTATAATCCTTAATGAGCTTATTATTCTCATCCCAAGATTTTAAATGTCATTCATAGGACATAAAGATGAATAGGGGCATGGATGGGATCAAGAAAAATTCATGTTGTCTAAAACATGGTACTAGACATGAACCTTTTTTCTAGAGTTTTCAATTTATGAAAAAAATGGAATCTAAGTAAAAGTGTCTACCTGGTAATTTTTGAGATGTAATGTCATATTTATGGCCTAATTCCCTAAAACTATAAACCTAAAAGAATCCATGGGGTAAATTATTCATTTAAATGAATATTATGTAATGTTTAAGGCTGAGTCCTTATAATATGAATGATGTATATAATAAAAAGATCCTAGAACAAACAAAAATGAGGAAACCAATTACTATCTAACAATGATTTGTTTTAGTTCAAATGATTTGTGTAATTATGATAACATCCTTATAATGAAAAATTCATAGGATAGAAACAATCATGATCAGAGACAAAAAGGATTATCAAAGTAATTTGAAACTAATATTGTTGATTTTGAGCCTTCAAATTAAGTGGTGATAAGAACTATTTGGGATACCAGTGAATGATATATATTTGGAACTATCTTTTAGAAATGAATTATTCTTAATCTAAAGGTATTATTCATTGATAAGAAAATGTTTATTCTTAATATAGACTGAATATTTCATTGATTCTGCTTATTTTTAGTTTAATCCTCTTGAGTCAAGTTACCCTATGCATGATTTGGAATTTGTTTTCCTGTTTTTTTCTTAAAATTTTTGAGGAATCACCACAATGAGGTATTGTGAAAATAAATATTTATCACAAATGGTTGAATTATATATTCACCATGAAATAATTAAAAACATACATATAAGATGGATGGAACTAATAAAGTATTATGATTCCATGATTCATTACCATTTGGTAAATGAATATAAAATGGTTGATTCATTGAGTAAGAAATAAAATTCAAAATTAACAACATGATTTTTAGCGTTATCTTTTAGTTAGTAATTTTATGATTTTTTTTGTATAATTTGTGAATATTGATACAATAAATAATTTATTCATGATTCAGTACATTCTACTTCATCACAAATAATTGACAAAACTCATAAGGGGAATCAATCCTTACTAGAAAACACAGATTATGTTAGTAATGGTATGTTTCCTTGATTTAATATAGATAAAGATGGTGTTTTATTATTTGGAAGAAGATTATGCGTGCTTTCTGATTTTTAGTTGAGGAAAATGTTGTTATTTGAAGCTCATCGTTCTCTATTTTCCATTAATACGGGATATACTAACATATAAAAATCCTATCAGGAGTATGTGAAGCTCATTAGTCCTTATTTTCCATTCATAATATAAGCCCTATAATGTTTAAATCCCTTTGGGAGAATCATTGATTGGATTGAATGGAATGATATATTTTGGAATTTAATGTGATTTTTAACTTTTCCACATGTTAATGATTAATAATAGATACCATAGGGGATGGATCATTCTTTTCAATGTTCATAGTATAAATTTGAATATATATATCAATGTATTTTGAGGAAGGACTTCCAATTAATTCTTAAAGTAATAATGTTATTTGGGGTATTTTTATCAATCAACTAAATACGAAATAAAATTTACCATTCATGATAAAATGTATTTAGATTAAATTTATCTACTATATAAAATGGACATAGTAATGTTAATTTGAGCAACTTAATCAATTATATCAGACCATGATCATCGGTTCCCATATAATATTTTTATTGGATTTCAGCAGAAAATGGAATCTATATTAAATTTTCTAATTCCCCTTCATCCTCTGTCTAATGGAAATGTTGTGCAAAAGATTCATATTGTGGAACATATTTCTTGTTCTTTAACAATTGGTTAACAAGGATGTTGAAATTAAAAAAATTATTTGGAGTGTCTTCATAGAATTATTGTTTTCATTTCAGTATACTGATAGCATGTTTTGAGGAGTTTCATGAAAAGATATGTAAAATAGTTTCATTTTTAAATTATATATGAGAAAGTTAGTTAATGTGACAATATTTTTTGGACAAAACTATAGAGAAAGAATTTTTTGATGCAGCAACACATGGGGACAACTCTGAGCAAGAAGAAACATTATGCAGATAATGAGAGGAAGGATATTTTTGTTAAGGTAGGTTATTATGTCATTCTAAATTTTTCTCCTTGGAAACGTGTTTTGTGTTTTGAAATAAATGGAATCTTTGTCAACGATTAATTTGAAAATATGAAATCCTTGATAATTTAGGATTATTTTACTTCTAATTATACATCGAAAATAGATTATTTTACGTACAAAATATATTTCAATTTTCAATGTTAATGAAATATGTGCCAGATTCATTTATAGTTTTATGTTCTAAACTAGTTCAGTTTGAAGAAAATAATTTTTATGCGGAAAAAAATATCCAGGTTCTTCATCCTAGAGAGATATTATTTTCAGAATAATGTGCATCACCAATTCATGGTTTTATTTAAAAAAAATCCCTTGAAGACGCTACATGATAATTAGAAAATCCTATGAGGGAATGATATACTCACTTGTTTGATAAGTGAGTATAAGTTGGGGTGATGAAATTTTAAAAAGGGGGAAGCTTTTTAAAAACCATTTAATGATTGAATATATAAATTTCATATTTATTAATATGAATTACATATTTATGTTAGTTAAAAATATATTAATTATTTCTTAATAAAAAAATTAATTGTTTTAACTAAAAATATTTTATTTAAAATTATTATAACTAAATTTAAAAAATTTAATTATATAAAATTATTATCCATTTTAAAATAATAATATGAATATTCATGTTGGGATAAATTTTGGACTTTTATGGGATATGTTGAATTTTTAGTGAATAACAATAAATTCTAATTTTTTGAAAGTCGTTTATTTTAATAAATTATGTGATTTAAATGTGAAAATATTTTATTCATGTAATCTAAGAATTATTTATTTATTTTTATAAACCTAATTACATTTGGATCATATTTTTAGTGGTTTCAAATCTAATATTAATTTTTTTAAAGATTAGTACTTGAGAAACTATTTTAACTTAACTAATGATTAAATTTTTTAATAAATTAATATAATACCAAATTATGAATTTTTTAAATTAAATTTATATAATTTATATCACTAAATATTAATATATATTAATAAAATTATTATTATTAGTAGTCGATTTAATATAGAATCATATTTTTCTACAAAATACTCTTCATAAAAACATGGTGACTTACCATGACTATGGGGTTAATGTTAAAATTAATTTGGAAACTTATGTGAATTGAATATGAAATATTAGATTTCATATTTTGAATCATAATAAATAAAAATTATTAATAAGGTCAAAATAATTTTTTACAATTGTTATTAGAGAAAAAAATTAAAATTAATTACAAAAAAAGGTAAAAATTTGATTACCCTGTGACTAAACATAAAAAATATGGGATGAAATGACCTATAAACATTTAATGAACCCATTTTATTGAATTATACCAACTACATAACCTATAATATTTATTTTTTATGATTATTTTGTCCACATTACAATGAAAAAACATTAGTGAAATTCCATATATCAAATATTTACATGTTTCCTACTCACCCCACTTATAAAAGACCTTAGTCTCTCATCCTATGATCATGCCCCAAACCCAATTTAATTCTCAAATATAGTAAAAATTAACTTCTGCTCATATGAATCCTTATTCTCGTTGGATTAAATTAGGAATAATTCCACACAAGAAATTACTTTGTTGCAAACCCAAAGGCGTTACCCGAAGAAGATGTGAAGTCCATCAGTATGTATTTTGGTATTATCTCTCTCCCCATCACCTTTAATAAATTTTATACCAATATTGTTTAATAAAATTATTATCTAAAACATACTATGATTTTTTTTATGTTAATGTTAATCTTATACAAAAATACACACTTCTATAAAATGGGTTACAAAATCATAATTTGTGTGTGCGTGTGTATAACGAACTACCACCTAGAAAAACAATAGCCTTCTTTTTAACGTTACCCCCACTCACAGTTATTATTAATGATTGAATAATGTGTATATATTATATTATTTATATTAATAATAAATTTATTCAACTTCGTTAATTATATCAAATATACCCTTTTTTATATTTGATACAGTGGGCGATACAATAATGTCCCTTCTATGTACGATAATCTACCACCCTCGTGAAACGATGTGATTCATTTTTCACTAACTTATTAAGAAGAGGTAATATGGTTAACTATATTGAAAATATATGATATTCATTAATTGATTTTTATATTAATTACATTGTTGTTTTACAGAAATAAAATATGTCATTATCTTATTAACTTAAAGGATATAAAAATGTGATAACTTCATTCGAGGACTTGTGGACTACCGCCTCCTGGAAAAAATGTGTTCTTCTTTATTGCTTCCCCAAATAAAAATAATGAAATATATAAATATATATAATTAAAAAAAATTATTTATTATTTTATTACAAATATAGAAAGATAAATTTTACATAACATTAGTATAAAAGGATCATTGAAAAATGGGAATGTCACCCAAGTGTACGGATGGCCTAGTGCCTCCATGATTGTTACAATATTTCATTTTTCATAACCATATTCCAGGATAGTTATTAAAAAATAATTTTTGTATAAATATGATAATTTTTCCATGATTATTATTCTGTATATGTTTTAATAATGACCACATTGACTTTAGTTGACATACCAATGTCTGTTTTAACACATTAGGAGAATATGGTCAAAACATATAACTTAAAATTAATTAGATAGGTAGTTTTCTATAGCGTGTTAATTACAGAAATATAGGAATACATAGAAAAATATGACCAATCAGTCTCAAGGTATGGGATATATTATACATCATTATAAATTGACATATATTTTGATGTTATACCCCAATAAGATTTTATGAGTTGTATAAACATCCCCATTGAAATTTTAAATCATGATTTTATCTAATCTAATTTTAGTTATTTTTTTAAAAAATTATCCTTTTGTAGGGGTTATTATAAAAATATTAAAAATGTAATAAGAGTCTTTTTCATAATAAAATATTCACATTTAATTTTTTCCTTCCAATGATTACTTTTTCCATTTATATGTTTTTAAAATGACTTTATGGACATACAAAATTGAAAATATATTTTTTATGTATCTTTTTAAAAATATGTAAATGGTTTTCAAATTTAATTTTAAAATTTGTCTTACATAGAATGTTTTTCAAATAATAAAAATGTGGTTTCATTTTTAATCCAAATAAAAATTTTGAGTTTTCCTTATACTGACCAATATTTTATTTATGGATTCCATTGAATTGTCTTTAATTTTATTAAAATAAAACAATTTCCCTATTTTTTGTGTATTTTTTTATTGATAGTGGGTTATCAAAAGAAATGGTTTTTACTGAATTCGATACAACTTCTAAACAAAATATGAATTTTGATATCCATAAGTGATTTTTATGAGTTTAATAGTTATTTCGAAATCATAGAATGTAAAAAACTGCATGAATAAAAATATTTTATTTCGAATTTGTTAATTTAGATTATAAATGTGAAATGGGTTGTCACAAATAGTGTTTGGTAAACCCATTAGAGCTTAAACAAGTGGTGTTGGAGATAATTTTGTTTCAGTACCTTACATCATAAACATGTGGTTCCCCAAATAGAGGTGGGTAATACCATTATATATCAAATGTAGGTTATCCTAGTAAAAATTGTGTGATCCCATTATAACTAAAATTGTAGGTGTGCACAAATAGTGCTCTAAATAATTGGGAAATGATAACATTTGAAGTCATACATATTTTTATTCATCTTAAATTGTTCTGAAAGAGTACTGTATATATAATGATCCACGTCCCCAAAATGGTATTTAACTTATTTTTATGGGTTTTATGTTTTTTATAGGAGATGTGCATGTGCGTTTTTCATGTTAATATTTTTTTTTAAAATTCTCAAATAACAATGAAGAAAATGGATAAATTTATATGCATTTAATATTTACACTAGTCTAATGACTTTATATCATTAATATCCCATATAAGAATTTTTTTTCTCATCCCATGTTTCAATTTTTTTCACAGGGTGTGTACGAAATATAATGAATTAATGTATATTCTCATGATGTGATTTTAGAAATGAAATTATGTATAGTTTTAATGAAATTTATTTGGTGTAAAAAATGGATATCGATCAGATGTTTTAAAATTGTATTATATGGTTTGGTAATTTTTTATTTTTTATTTAATTATCTAATAATATATATCTAAATAATCCTTAAATATTAAGAAATTAAATTCAAGACTAAAACTCAATATTATGTTGTATTAATGGTTATGTACATATATTATGAAATTAACATAATAAAATATATCTAAATTTTAGATATTTATTTTTTAGAATAAAAATGTTTAAGATGTTTTTTTTTGTTGAGGTAATAAAATAAATAAATATAAAACATTCAGTTAAAATCAATGCCTCTTCATTTAAAAACCTTTTTTTATAGATTAGTCCCATTGAGGATGTAATTATACCCAAAATAAGTCCACTGAAACCAAGATAGCGATTTTAAAATGGTATTTGGGAAGGCATTCTGCAATATATGGTTCTTAAAAGGTTTGAGGGAAAAACGATAGAGGGTTACCATTTATAGGTGAGGGGAAGGAATCTTTGTGTATTACATAAATTATTAGATTAATATATAATATATTTCTTCTTAAATTGGAAAAATGTTCATTTAGTTTAAAATTCACATGATGATGAGTCTATATACTCTAATACAATAAAAATTAGATAATCTTTTGTCAATTTTTCACCATAATCTATTTTTTTATCCCCACATACTATTTTGATGATTACCATTGTATCAAAAATATTTAAAATAAATTATTCAAAAAGATACTATAAAAGGAAAATTGACTCATAAATTTAACATGGTCGGTATTCTAAATATTATCTTATTCAACTGAATACACTTTTTGTTTCTATTAATTTTAAATCATTTAACAAAATTATGATTATTTAAAATTACATTTAATGTAATTTTTAATAATGTTATTTACAATGATATTAATGTCAATAATATAAATATATAACTCAAAAATTGGAATTTAAAAAATTTGTAATATGTTATATATATCTCTAAAATTTCTATTAACATAAAACTCACCCAAAAAATATAAAATTAATTGTTTTTAAAATTTATTTCATGATTTTTCTAAAATAGGAACCTTGCTGGTATGGCTTATTCATGTAAGGAAACTATTTAATCACTAAAAAGTAAAAATTAATTAAATTAAAAAAACTAATTATTATCAAAATAAAATTTTGTATTCTTTAAAAATTTATTTTCTATCCCTATGTCGATATATAATATATATTTGAAAGAAAGAGTGTGGAATTTTATATTTTTTCATATGTAAAATAATATATAAGATATTTTCAATGAAATGTGGCCAACAATTTACAAAAAATAGAATAGTAAATTATTTTTGTCAATAAAAATCAAAAAAATTATTAAAAGTGTGTTTTCGGTTATTTGTATTCCTTATCAAATAAATTTTATGTTTAATTTCACGATTTACCATTATGCATGAGAAAAATATTTTTCAAGGTTATTATTCAAGAGGAAAAATATATAAATGATATATTTACCAAATATAGATGGCTTGATTCCAAATATGCAATTCATTATTCAATATTCAATTTATATATGTTATATAAATTAATATTCAATAAAAACACAAAAATCAATGAATATGTTGTTTTAGATAATGGTGTTTTTTCCCAAAAATGATCTTATAAAAAATCAAGAATAATAATGATCATTTATAATTATTTATATTATATTTCATTTAAGGGGACATATGTTATTTTATTATAAAATTTAAATTTTAAATTAAATTATTAAATGGAAAATATTATTGTTTTATGAAAAATTGTATTTCATAGTATTCACTAAAAATAAAATGTTTTTAGAAAGATTTCAATAATTCACTGAAATAATTTTTTTGTAAGATTAATTACAATTCATATCAATTTCATCAAATTAAAATTATATAATTTATATATCATATTTTTAAATAAAAACATGTAATTCATTAAAACACAATTTTTTAGAAATAATTATGTTTTCCATTTGAATAAATAAGTAATTAGTATTCTTATAATGAATATAATTATATAAATATATGTAATTAATATTAATAAGTCATTAAATTTATTTAACATTAAAGTAAATGTGTTTTGTGGATGAATTTGGTAAATTATGATTTTATACTAATACACTTTGGATTGGCTATTGGACCCACTATTTTTATAGATTTAAAAAACTGACTTTCCAAACATTATATCAATAACTAATCATTGGTGTTTATAGATGATATATTGATATAATATAAAATATATTACGAGAAAAATATTAATTTATGAAATAATATTATGACTCATAGTGTAAAGAAGATGGATAAAAATATATTAAATAATAATTTTGGCTTCTAAAAGAATCATTTCATGCCCATATTATTTGTAATAATGGAATATATGATGATATGTCAAAATGAAATTAATTTATTGAATAAAAAATACAAATTAATTTAATTTTGGAATATGGTTTCTTTGATTTATCAATATACTATCAATGGTTTTTTATAAAATTGTTTCTCGATTAGCTAACCTATCAACTATATTGAGGCATAAGTGGTTTAATTTTAAAAATTATATGAATAATTTAAAGAATATATTTAATAATTAATAAGGATATCGGTAAATGTAATAATATTTTATTTACAATTTGGGTGGGGAGTTCGGGGAATTTATTACTTATATATAATGATTCATATAGAGGGGAACTTGATGTATCTTTTTGTATAATGATACCGATTTTTCCAAATAATTACGTCACGTAACGATTCATGAACTTAATTATAATCCCATGATCTTGACATGTAAATATTGAAAATTTCATTGATGATATAGAGGTATTACATTTATGATAAATAATGTCAAATATATATAAAAAATCATGAGATGCATCTTTTAATATAACAATATCTAAAGAAAGAAATGGTGTGGGATTGGAATACCCAACTTCTATGATTTATTAGTACACTACTATGATGGTTGGAAAAATAAAGTGGTTTATGGACTGATTTGGAAAGGTCATTTTGTTTAAAAAATGATGAATTGAAGAGATATTAGATTCAATGATTTAGTAATATTGGATATGTTATTCATTAGGATAGGGGAACACCACATCCATTCCCAATTTTCAATAATTTAACCATATATTTTTTTTACCATCATGATTATTAGAATATTAAATAGAAAATGAGTTCATTTAATGATAGTATGTTGGTAGAAATCATATATGAATATTATATTTTGAAATATGGAAACGAGATATATGTTCCATCCATGCCTGTGAAAAAAAATTGAATTGTTAGATTATACACCTAACATAAATTTATCAATACATTTTCATAGCACAAAAAATAATTCTATAATTTAAGAATATTTTTTTTTGTATAATATGAAATAGGAGATTGTAGACTATGTATAATGATTCATGGTTTGTCATCAAAGAAGATAGATAACATCCTAAATGATCCGTGAAACATATTTACATTACTCCATGAAAACAGAATTTTATTATTATAGAATTTTTCAAAACATTTCAAAAGACTCAAAGAAGGAATGATTCCACATGCGATACTATTGATTTATAAACCATTCATTCCATTTCCCATATATAAGGGAAGGTCTACCACTTATGTTTCTTGTAATAACCTATAATTATGAAATTTTATGGGATCATGGAAAAATTATTTGGATTTAATCTTATAGGGACCCAAGGTTAACATAAAATCTATGTTAGATACCATAGATGACTCTTAACATAGAACTTCAATTGATTACAACATAGCATCCATAGATAGATAGAAATTTTGAATGATCTATTCAATCATTAAAATAAATCTCAAGGTCACAAATTGATGTAAATTTTACCTTGGATCGATATTTTTCATTGGTGGAATATTCGTAAAATAACAACTACAATTAATGTATTCCAATAGTGAAATATGTATCATTTTATAGGTATATATGTATTCAACATGATGGGATTATGTTTGTGAAATGAAACATTTCATCCTAGAATATCATTTGATAAAAATTAAAATGTGATAAAAATTCAGAGTCCAGTTATGGTAGCATAATAAAGGTAAAACGGTTATTACTAAAACTAAAATAATTATTAATAATTTTACATTGGATATCATATTTTTTGAACGTATCTTCAAAGGCTATTATCAGATTTTGAAATTCATGGAAACTAATCCATGTGTATATTAAACCATATGAAACATTAAAAATAATTTGAGTTAAGGATTATCATCTAGATATTCCACCATACATAACAAAATTTTCTTATGTCATCTATATCACCTGATTACCAAATTATGTTATTTAAGCTATGGAATGTTCTCATCTATGAAGAAATAGTATTGGAACCTGGTATATATATTTATTAAGAGACAATGATTAGTCTTTAATCAATATAATCAGTGTTAGAGAATTTGATGACTTAATGGGATAAGGTACTTCATTGAAATAATAAAATAAATGAGGTAATGTGAAAACATGAAGAAGTTAGGGTAAATAAATACCCAAATTTATTCCTTTGGTTATATATATATATTTATATATATATGGAAATTTCATTGATGGAAATTTTTAAAGAGGTATGAATAAGACAATGGATATTTAATGTATTCTATGCAAAAAAATATTATAATTATAAAATATTAATTCTATAATGTGTACAAAACATATGATCCAAGAGTTTATAACTATAAATTAATGAGATGATTTTTTTTCAATATTTCAATCAAATATTATTTTTGGAATAATTTTTTAGAAATTTGAAAAAAAAAAATTAATTGAGTGAATATGAAAAAAAAATAATTTTTATCACTATAATTATAGTATAATTATATAATAATGAATTGAATGTTTATAAAACCATTTTTAGAACAAATATATATTAGATATGAAATATAATTCATCTGAAAATATAATAATGAACTCAAAATATTATTATCAATGTCTTGTAATGTTTAGTAATTTCGTTGTTCAAATAAACATTTTTGGTCGGAGTGGATTCTCAAGAGGGGGGTGAATTGAGATCCATTTAAAATTTCTATTGAAAAAATTTCTCTTTAAACCCCTAATTTAAAACAAATTAAACTATAGTGAATTTTTAAAACTGTAATGGTTAAATTATATTCTCAAAAGATTTATTAGGACTCATTTAATTTAACCAAATTATTAAGTTAGCTTTTGAAGATCATCTACTTATTTACAAAATATACAATCACTTGCTAATTTAACTATCAGTGTAACGTTAAAATAGATTTTTATTTCAAAGTAAATAGCAGCGGAATTCAACATATATATAATATACTTTAAACTTAACCTAAGATACACAGTATATGTTACCAAGATGTTCAGTCTCATGCTTAGACTTAGTCCTCTCAAAAAAATTATATAAATATGATCCACACCCTGGATCGGGGAAAACAACAGTACAGAGACTGTTCAGGTCCTAATACATCTACCACAGTTCTTCGTGGGAAAAAACTCCACAGCTCTCAGACTGTCCAGGACACACTTGACCTCTTCCACAACTCAGAGTGGGATACAAGAAGGTATAGAAATTTCGGTGTGAGGATTTAATAATATCCAGTTCAGCTTAGGAGACAATGTGTATCTAATGTAGACATATGCACATACACTTCTCAAAATGATTGGGAAAGGGATATGACAGAGGAAATAATAGAGTTTAGAATGCTCTGTGTAGTTGCTGATATGCTCTCGACTCGTTTTGATATAGAAAATGGAAGTCATGTCCTTTCCGGTGAGGATTACTCAAAACAGAGTATCATTGTTCTTCTCAGCTATAGCTATTCAGACTTTTGCATATGATTTTTAGTGAAGCACAACTTCTTGTCTTTTTGTTTGTTCTAGGTGAAAGATCTTCTTCCAGCTCTCTAATTTTTCCAGTTTTTGTTTTTTTATTTCCTTGTGTTCCATTGGGACATCACACACGTGCACCTTCTTTCATGTATATCTTTCTTTTCTTTTCATAATCCCTTTTTACTGCAGATCACTCTTTTTATTCCTTGAGATTTGGAAAAAATAATGATTACCTTTTTAAAGGTACGAGGTATGGTTTCCTAACATCCAACAACTAACATTAAAAACATTTATTGAATTAAAAACATCAAAAATGACTGTTGGGATTAAATAATATTTAATAGAAATTCAAGCAGTTTTCATGACTATAGGTGAGTCATGAGATCAGTAGGTCATTTTCAATTTGCACATATTTTGGTAGATCATTTTACCAGTATTAGTTTCGTTAGTTCATTTGATCAGCATCGGTTTCGATAGGTAATTTGATCATCATCAATTTTGGTAGGTCATTTGATCATCATCGGTTTCGGTGTCTCATGTGATCAGCATCGGTATCGGTAGCTCATGTGATCAGCTTCGGTATCGGTAGCTCATGTGATCAGCATCAGTATTGGTAGCTCATTTGATCAGAATCGGTATGACTGTTTCCATCAGTTCGACCATTCTCACGGTGTGACCGTTCTCATCGGTGCGACTGTTCTCATCGGTGCGACCATTCTCATCAGTGGGACCGTTCTTATCTGTGCGACCCTTCTCATCGGTGCAACAAGAATATGAAATACGCCCCAAGATTCCGTTCAATCCAGAAAAATTCCATGTCAACAGCAAAACATAAATAATCATATATAAACATATTTAGATATGATTAAACATATATAAACACATTTAAAGAGAATGAATAGTTTACCAATTTTATGTTTAAATAGAAATAACAATGATTTGTAATTATTAAAATAACCATTTCACAGAGGGTCTAACAATCTCCCCCTTTTGATAATCAGAAATCAATGGCATAAAAGAAAAGCGAGGAAAGTATGTAACATTCACTATTCTACCCCTATGTAAAAAAAAAATATAAGCAAAAATAAACAGATCATTAGAGAATTCACCAGATCATAAACAAAGATAGAATTTAAGCACTCATAATTTCTCCCCCTTACATCATATATAGTCTGACTGTGTTTCTATTCTCCCCCTTTGGGATTATCCAAAAGAAATAGTGAGCAGTTAGAGAAAACATAATGATGTTTCATTGAAATAACCATTGAAAAAGTAACATGAAAATGAAACACATGAAAGACACCCTATCAAAAATGAGACACAACTATTTCTTGTGTTGTAGAGTAGATTTCCCTTTAGCAGAGGGATGAATGGATGGGCTAGAGGGTGCATTGGTGGAATGTTGATCTATACTGATGGAGATAGGAGGTAGCACAACTCGAGCATGTAGCATAGTGGGTGTTAAGGTCCTTTGCTAAGGAGTAGAAGATATTTTTGAAGGTGGCTGCTGAATGACTGGCCAGATATTTGAAATAGATTTAGAGACTAAAATCTAACCAGGAGTAACATCTGATGAATTGAGAGTCTCTAGTATATGAATAACAATATACTTTTCTTGAACATGAAGATATGGTTTGAGTTGATTGATAAAATCTTGAATTAATTCACCACTATATATCATTGCCTTTTCAACGTCATCCTTGTTCTACATGAAACTCTCCAGAGTATGATTAAAATATTTCAATTGTTGTACCTGAGCCTTAATGGCTTGAGTGACTGGTGGAAGTCTCAAATTATTAGCTAAGAGTTTAAATGGATGGTTCAACTCATGCTTGGTATAAATTTTAGAAAATTAGTGATCCACTTTCTCTATGATCACTTTCTGAGCCTTAGTAGCATCAGCTGATACAACTTCACCATCTTGTGAATATGATCACTATTGTCTTTCATCATTTTCAAGTCGTCCAAATCCAGAATCTTCCCAAGAGATGTTATCTCTTCCTTTATAACATCCTTTAATGCATTGATTTGATGGCCAGTGATTTTGGATATTTTGGAGAAGCTTGCCCGAGCGACAATCTGAGTTATCTTAGCTTTTAATTTTCTCAAATTATATTTTTTTCAGGTGTTCAATCAAATTTCACAAAACATCCATCATACCAGTGATGTTTGATCTAAACTCACCAGACAGAGAGATTAAGGCACTGCGTAAATCCTTGAGTGTTTGATTCAGAGAGGTAAAATGCCTGCCAATCATCACACCAGTATTGCACAGGTCTGGTTTGATGATACATACCACTTTTTGAATTAGTGCATCCATAACAGCCACGGATATGTTCATAGGAGTAGAAGCAGGAGAATGAGATAACTCTTGTTTTATTGTCTCTCTAACTTCATGGATAAACTCATCTTTAATGCTGTCAAAATATGATCATGAAACTGAAGGAACGGGTCTTTCTACTGTCACTTGAACATTCTCAGCAACTAGTCTATCCTTAACTGAAAAAATTTCCCTTTATTAGTGCACACCTTATTTTTGTTTTTCTTCTGAATAATCTAATCCAAGAACATAAAAACCGGGGTGTTCTTATCATGCAGATTTACAAGAGGTATACTGGGGAATTACAAAATCTGCTTTTCCATAATTTTCATGTGATATTTCTTCACTTACATAAATCCATGTTTGCTTTGTTCTTTCATCCTCAGGAACAATGAAATTTCAACTTGTTGTGGTTTTGGATCTTATTGGATCACATTTGGACCATCTACAGATCGAGCAACATCATCATCTTCACCATCACCATTGACATCATCATCAACACCATAATCCTTTCCATTATTATTTACTGAAATTTCATTGGTACTATATTTACTACTGGATTCATACTCCTCATAGTTTTATTCTTCAGTTTCAGCTTCATCTTCATCACCTAGAATAGGTTATGAATCTGGTAACTTGAGAGGTGTTCTAGCTATTCCAAATTCCATTCTTCTTTTCATCGGACTCACAGTATTTGGATAACTTCTGTCATCAGGAGGTTATTTTGGTTCCTTTTCAGTATCCACATCTTCATCAGCTATGGATTCCCCTGCTTTCTCTTTGCTGGACTCTCCAGTGTCCTTTGGAGCTACATTCTCTTCTTCCTCATTATAATAAACATCTTCATCAACTTTTTTTAAACTGGGATATCTCATCCCATTTGGTCACTTAGGATGATCAGTAGGATTGAAGGAGTCATACAACTTATCTTCATCAGCAACCCATGCCTTCTTCCATGTATTCCAGTTGATTTTCATTCTTTTTCAAATATCCTTGTCAATACAAAAACAACTACTGTATGAGATACACACATCTCCATCTTCAACACAACCCAAAAACTTTAACATAATAGACATTTTCATAGAGTAGAACAAGTTTGTAGCTTTCATGGATAGTTTCACCATATCAGCAATATGGA
Organism: Viscum album; assembly: GCA_963277665.1. Lineage (NCBI taxonomy): Eukaryota > Viridiplantae > Streptophyta > Magnoliopsida > Santalales > Viscaceae > Viscum > Viscum album. Next base: position 93,238,747 of record OY728132.1, on the reverse strand, counting down.
CGGTAATATATCTACACAAGTTGACTTTCTCAGCATTTAAGAAAATAACAACAGGAAATCATCCAAAATTTTCATGGTAGAAAAATAAACCTTTCTGGGAAAGATTTGGTGCTGAATAAATTTAAACAAAATTCTACTTTCACTATCTAACTTAGCAGTTATTATTCTTATGGATTCTGAATTCCCAGTCAGCATCTCTAGAGTATGTTCATACAAAAAAATTTCAGTGGTAGGAGGAATATTACCAGAATAGTCTTCATATATACCTTTGTGAGGTACTCCCAAGTAATCAGCCCATTGCTTAGAAGAAAAAGATATTGTTTTCCCTTGACTATGATGATGGTCTTGCATCTTCTGCTCCATCCAATACAATAGTTATGATCAGATAAATGTCATGCACAAGATTTGGTTAGTATACTCAGTTGTTATCATAGAACCAATTTTTCCATCCTTTCAATTCTAAAACATTTAAAAGTGTAGATTTATTGGTTAACACCCATTCAGATCTTACTTCCTTTTCAGCTGTAACCTCCCGTGTTTCCAACTCTGGGTTCACTGACCTCTGAGTTGTGCTACATTATTCTCCTCATTGGTGTTTCACAAGAGAGGAACCTTCAGATTCCCTGATCTGTCACATTTTCTTTGACATTTGGACATTTGAGAGGTTTGAAGGGTTTGAAGGATTTAAAAAGGTTCGAGAGGCTCATGAGGTTCAAATTTCAGAAAAATTAAGGTTCAGCGGGAGATGAAGAGTCACAGTTCGTGGGAAAAGAAATATCCATTGGTTATTAAATTTATCATTTAGGGTTACAATACTAAATATAATATCGATTATGTATAACAACATCATTTTGACAAACACTAAGCGTGTTAAACACTGTATGATACAAACAGTAACAAAAGATTGGTTTCCCTGATTGGTTTCACTGATCGGTTTGACAGATTGGTTTCACTGATCGATTTGACTGATCAGTTTCACTGATCGGTTTCAATGATCAGTTTGACGGATCAGTTTCACTGATCGGAATCATGGATCGGTTTGACCGATCGGTTTTACTAATCGGTTTTACTAATCAGTTTCACTGATTGGTTTCATTGATAGGTTTAACCGATCGGTTTCGCTGATCGATTTGACTTGCTGGTTTCACTGATTGGTTTCACCGATCGGTTAGACCGATCGGTTACACTTAATTATTTCACTAATCGATTAGACTGATCTATTTCAGTAATTGATCGTACCTAATTCTTTCTTAATAAAATTTAGATTTTATGAGCTCAAGGGTTTGGTGAAGATATCGGCTAATTGATGTTCAATGTCAATAAATTTCAGATAAACATTACCTTTTTTATAATGATCACTCAAGATGTGATGTTTGACATCAATGTGTTTGGTCCTAGAGTGAGACAAAGGTTTCTTAGAGAAGATAATTCCACAAGTGTTATCACAATTTATAGACACATGTCTAAATTGATATCCACAATCCAATAGTGTGTGGTTCATCCATAGAATACGTGCACAACAACTACCAGCAGTAATGTATTCTGCTTCAGTAGTAGATAATGCAACAGATTTCTATTTCATACTACAAAATGATACCAGGGTCTTTCCCAATATATTACATGTTCTAGATGTGCTCTTTCTATCTAACTTGCATCCAGAAAAGTCATCATTAGAATAACACATTAATTCAAATGATTTTCCTTTAGGAAAATTCAAACCTAAATTTGTAGTATGTTTAAGATATTTGAAAATACTTTTAACATCATGAAAAATAAATTCTTTAGGATTAGCTTGAAATATTGCACCCATGAATACACTAAACATGATATCTGGTCGACTGGAAGTAAGGTAAAGTAGACTCTAAATCAAACCTCTATAATTGGTGTGATTAACTGATTTCCAAATTTCATCATCATCCAACTTATAGGTGGTACTCATTAGTGTATCACCTCCCTTATTACAATCCAAACCAAAACGTTTTAAATGATCCTTTGTATATTTACATTGATTTTAAATAATTCCATCATTCTTTTGAAATATTTTAAAACCAAGAAAATACTTGAGTTCTCACATTAAACTCATTTCAAATTTGTTTTCCATAATTTTTGAGTAGTCAGTACATAAATAATTTTTAGAGGATCCAAATATAATATCATCAAAATATATTTGTACAATCAAAATATCTTTATAAATTCATTTAATAAAAAGAGTGGGATCTGGAATTCCTTTAGTGAAACCACTAAAAATAATAGAATTTTCAATTCTATCATACCAAGCTCATGGCGCCTGTTTGAAAACATACAAAGATTTAGAAAGCTTAAAAATATGATTTTGAAAATGGGGGATTGTGAACATAGGTGGTTTTTCAAAAAAAATCTTCAATTATAAAATCATTTAGAAAAGAACTTTTGAAATCCATTTGATATAATATGATATTCATATGAGATGCATACAGAATAGTATACTAATGGATTCTAATCAAGCTACAGGTGCAAAGGATTCTTCATAGACTATACATTCCTCTTGACTATACCCTTATGCAACTATCTTTCCTTTGTTTCTAACAATATTTCCTGATTCATCATCATTATTTCTAAAAACCCATTTAGTGCCTATGGTCAAAGTGTCCAAGGTCATTCTACTAACTCCCAGACATTGTTTCCCTCAAATTAATTTAACTCTTATTTCATAGCCATTACCCAAAATTAATCATTGATTGCATCATTGATATTTTTAGGTTCTAATTGTGAATAAAAGGCATGATGTTCAACCTGATTTAATAGATAAGATCTAGTTTGTGTCTCTCTATCGTGATTACCAAAAAAATCATCTAAAGAATTATTCTTTAGAATTCTAGTTGATCTAGTAATGGAAGGACTGGAAATCTAAGGTTCTCTTATATGTTCGGATTCATCAGAAGAAGGTTCTGAAACATTTCCAGAGCTGGTTGACTTAACAAAAGGGTCACTATTATTTCATTAAGGTTCAGAAATAACAAATCATCTTCAATATTTTCAAGCGATGGTTTATGTTCATGTGGATCAGTTTCATCAAATTTTATGTGAAAATATTCTTCCACACACTTTTTTCTCTTATTAATTACACTATAAGCTTTTCTAGTAATTGAATATCCCAAAACGATTCTGTCATCACTCGTGGATGCAAATTTGTCTAAATTATCCTTAGTATTGAGAACAATGACATTGCAACCAAAAAATATGAAATAACTAACTTTGGGTTTCCCACTATTCCACAGTTCATAAGGGGTCTTCTTGAGAACAAGTCCGGTCAAGACTCTATTGATAATATAACAAGCTATATTTATAGCTTCAGCCCAAAAATAAATAGGTATGTCATACTCATTGAGCATTGTTCTAGAAATTTTCTGAAGGGTTCTATTTCTTCTTTCTACTACACAATTCTGTTGAGGTGTCCTAGGTGCAGAAAATTTGTGATTATAGCCCTAGTGTGAGCTTTCAGATTCAAACTCATGATTTTCAAACTCACGACCATGATCAATTCTCCGGGTTTTAATCTTAAGTTCACTAAGGTTCTCTACAGACTTGGAGTATTTAACAAAATAAGAAAAATATTTACTTTTTTGTGATAAGAATTATACCCCAGTTTATCTAGAAAAGTCATATACTAAGACATAGACATAGTGATTCCCATTTAAACTAGAAACTCTAGAAGGTTTAAACAAGTCCATATGATCCAACTCGAGATGTTGAGAAGTTGAAACTTTTTTATTTGAATTGAATGAAAATTTTTGTTGCATTCCCTTTTGGCAAAGATTACAAACATTATTAGTTGGGAAATCAAGCTTAGGTAGGTCTCTAACTAAGTTCATCCAAGTCATTTTTCTAAGTGAATGAATGTTACAATGTCCTAATCTTCTCTGCCAAATTGAAGAATGTTTATGAAAAATATTTAAACAAGTAATTATTTTTTTTAGCTAAAGAATTCAAATCAATATCAGAAACATTTTGATTTCTCAAAGAAGAAAATACTAAAACATTATTGGAATTAAAAACATTACATGAATAATTTTCAAAATTAAAATTGAAACCATAATCACCCAATTGATAGATACATAACAGATTATACATAATTCCATCAACAAATATAACTTTGGAAATTAAAACTGAATCAGTGTTACCAATCTGGCATAGGTCGATGATCTTTCCTTTAGAGTTATCACCAAAGGTGACATGGCCTCCATCAACTTTGATTAAGTTTTTAAAGAATGAGTAGTATCCTTTCATTTGTCTAAAACATCCATTGTCCATGTACAATACCTTATTATGAGAAATCATCAAGTAAGTCTCCTACAAATCATGTTTAAATAGAAAATGATTTTGGTACCCATATTTTCTTGGGTCCAAGTAGGTTAGAAAGAAAAACCGTATTTACCCATATTCATCTCATGGGTCTCATATAATCTACAGAATAAATAATTTTTAAAGATATAAATTATTTGATCTATAAAAACATGAATATCTAGTTAAATCATGTGAATTTCCAGAACTACAAGTAGCATTATTCTATACAGATTTAGAAATAAATCTAGTTTTAGTGATCTTTCTCTGTCCAGGATGATCGCCTATACCAGTGGTATATTTTGGTGCCACATGTTTACCTAACATTTTTATAAGTGTGTCTCTTCCTTTTGTGAACTTTTCATTGTCCTCCCTCAGTTTATCATTATACATTTTTAGTTCAGTATTTTCCCGTAGTAATTGAGCATTCTTTTCCTTTTTTATATCAAGGGTGGTTTTAACAGATCATGTTATGGCATGCTGTTTCTTTAAGGTTTTATACTAGTCCTTAAGCTCATTGCAGGTTTCTTCTAGCATATTAAAATATTCAAAAAGTTCCTCACTAGACATGTTTTCAAATTCAGAATTAGAATCAACTCCTTAATAATATAAATTTATAACAGGAGTGTCCAGTGTTAACTCAGATGTGTTTGTCGTAAAAAAATTTTATCCTTGTGAGAGTCTTTATCCATAATAGAATCAGAATTACTTGATGTGTCTTCTGAAGCACTCCATGTTTTTTTTATATTTCTTGTACTTGTTGTCCTTGTAGTAATATTTCATCATGAACATCAATTTTGGACAGTCTTCTTTTACTTGTCCTTTACTTTTGCATTCATAGCAAACAATGTCATCACTTTTATTAGGCCTTTTCCAATCTTTCTTACAATGACCATTGTTGTCATACTTTCCCTTCTAATTTTATTTTCTGATGTATTTTTTCTTCCTATTGAACATCTTAAATCTCTTGTCTATTTGAGACATTTTAGCATCACTGTCAGATTCACTCTCAACACTACTTGATCTTTCAGTTGGTATGTGTACTTTTCCCTTATCCTTTCTCTTTAAGGAAATATTCTTAAATTCCATTGACTTCCTTTTTGGTTCATTATATTATTCCTTGTTTACTTGAAGATAATATTCATACATCATTATCTTACTAGTTAATTCCCTAATAGGTAATGCACCAATATCACATGATTCTCTAATTAAAACAGATGATACTCTCCATATTTATAGCAGACATCATAATATTTTCATGATCTTTTCTTTTGCAGGAACAAACTTTCCAAGTGAGATCATAGTGTTGACAATCTCATTGAACCTGAGATACATCTCAGAAATAGGTTCATCAGGCTTCATTTTAAAATTATCATATTTAATAATTTATGTATTCAATCTTATTTCCTTAACATTGGTTGTTCTTTCATGACAAACACCCATGGTATCCAAAATTTTATAAGCAATTTTGCAAGCAGATATGTGATTAAATTCATCATCACCTAAAGAATAGTATAGGGCATTCATAGCATTACAAGTATCATTATAATCATTTTTAGTTGGTTTATACCATGTACTCCTATCAGATTCTGGAATCTTATACTGAGTTTCTATAGGAGTACAGATGTCGAATCCCATAATCTCTACGTGAATTTTTATTTTATGTTTCCACTGATCATAATTAGTATAATTGATGAAAGGTGTCATGTTGGTAGCAGAACCTTCTAGTCTATTATCCATAATAATATTTTAGAAAATATATTTAACGAGATAAAATTTAGAACTAATAGAAATTTATGATCTTTAAGATACAACTAAAATCACATTTCAAAAACAGTGTATTTTGAAAACCATGAGAAAAAAACAAACCTTTGATACCAAATGTTGGTTGGATTGGATACTCAAGATGGGGGTGGTAAATTGAGATCTAATTAAAATTTATAAAAAAAATATCTCTTAAAATCCCACAATTTAAAACAAGTTAAACTATAGTGAATTTTTATAACTCTAAAGGTTTAATTAGATTCACAAAATATTGATTAGGTCTCAATGAAATTAATCAAAGGATTAAATTACCTTTTGATACTAATCTACTAATTTAAAAAAGTTGCAAACACTTGAAAATTTTACTATAAGAGTAACTTTAAAATATATTTATATTTGAATGTAATCAGCAGCGGAATTTAAAATATATATATATTATTCATTAAACATAACCTAAGATGAAAATCAGATGTAACCAAGGGGTTTAGTCTCAAGACGAGACATAGTCCTCTCAAACAATTTATATAAATTTAATCCACACACTGGATTAGGGAAAACAACAGTACATATAATTCTCAGGTCCTAAGACCTCCACCACAATTCTTCTTTGGAAAAACAATAGAAACAACACACAGGCTGTCCAGGTCACACTTGACCTCTTCCACATCTCACAATGGAATATAAGAAGGTATAGAATGTTTTCTGCGAGGATTTAATATCATCCAATTCAGCTTAGGAGACAATGTGTATCTAGTGTAGGCAAATGTACACACACACTTGTTAGAATGTTAAGAAAACAGATATGAATGAGGAATTAATTTAGTTTATAAAGATCTATGTAATTGTAGATATGCTCTGGGCTCATTTTTATGTTGCAAATGGAAGTCAAACTCTTTTCGGGTGAGGATGTCTCATAACAAAGTATCATTGTTCTTCTTAGCTACAGCTATTCAGACTTGTGTAAATGATTTTCAGTGAGGCACAACCTCTAGTATTTTTTTTGTTCCAGGTGAAAGATCTGATTCAAGCTATATGATTTTTCTAGGGGTTATTTTTGTTTTCCTAGTGTTCCCCTGAGACATCACACTTGTTCACCTTCTTCCGTGTATATCATTATTTTCTTTTCGTACTCCCTTTTTTACTGCAGAACTTCCTTTTCATTTCTTGAGATATGGAAAAAAATGATTACCTATTTACAGGTATGAGGTATGGTTTCCTGACATCCAACAACTATCATTAAATTAAATTTATTGCATTAAAAACATCAAATATAACAGTTGAATTAAATAATGGTTAATAGAAATTCATACATTTTTCATGAATGTCAGTGAGTCATGAGATCAGTAATCCATTTTCAATTTGCTTCAGTTTAGGTTGGCCATTTGATCAGTATCAGTTTTGGTAGATCTTGTGATCATCATCGGTATCGGTAGCTGATGTGATCAACTTCGGTAACGGTAGCTCATGTGATCAGCATCGGTATCGGTAGCTCATTTGATCAGCATCGGTAAGACCGTTTCCATCAGTGCAACCGTTCTCATTGGTGCGACCATTCTCATCAGTGCGACCATTCTCATAGGTGCGACCATTCCCATCATTGTGACTGTTCTTATCGGTACGATCGTTCTCATTGTTGCGACAAAAACATGAAATACGCACCAAGTGTCTGTTCAATCCAGAACACCTCCAGGTCAATAGCACGCCATAAATAATCATATATAAACATATTTAGACATTATTAAACATATATAAACACATTTAGAACAGAAAAAAATAGGTGACTATTTTTACGTATAAACCGAAATAACAATGATATGTGATTATTAAAAAAACAATTTCACATAGGGTTCAACAAAAACAATATTTTAATATTCTATCATAAAAAAGTATTTAAAAGGTTAAATTTAGTTTTATTTAGAAATAATAACAAATATCCATTGAATTTTTGTAATTCAATTAATCGTATTGGGATTAATATCTTACATTTTTTGTTGTAAAATCACTTTTATTTTTAAAACAGACCATTATGAAAATAAATTTTAATTAGTTGGTTGTATTTCATCCTTAACATTATGTTAATTAAATACATGAAAATATTTTTCCTCATTAATTAATTGATTCATATATTATAAAATAAATCCAGTATATACAGCTTTTACAACCACCTCACATATAAAAGGGAACCAACTCTATTGACATCTATAAAATATTTTATCCTCATTTCTCACATAAGACATACCCAAATACTATCCCACAATCCTTAACCACATTCTTGATGTAATGGTATTACCAATCATCCAATTGAATAAGGGATAAGGTGTAATAAATATGAGTTCACCAATGGAATAGGTATTTGTTCTTAAAAATCATTTTCATGTTCCATTAATCATAGACCTCGACCAAATCATCATAGAAATTTTAAAAAAATAAATACAGTATCTTAAAAAAAATTCTGTTAATGGAACAACCATTTAATATATCCATTATATTATATATTAAATTATAACATCACTCATGTGTATGTACAACCTGCAGTTTCCATATAGAGATGTGATTTGTTCGTAATCACCACATTACGATGATGATAATAATGATAGAATGGTAGAATATACATTAAATTGATGAAATAATAATGATTCTAGAAATATAATATAATATCTTACTTATTATCTTTATATTAGTTGTAAAATGATAATGTATCTTATACATGTATGTAGACATCCTATAATTACCCTAACCACATTAGCCGAGTGTCGAAGCCTTATGTTATTAAGTTGTCATAGATACAAGTGTCTAATCCCAAAGAATCTATTTGTTTAATATTCATGGAAATTAAATTACATACATTAACAATACATTACATTTATAAGCATAAAATACTACATTTATAATCCATTGAGAACACTACTATTCTCCTAGATTAACCCAGTATATCAGTCATAATATACATAAGGGCATCTTGGGAAAATAAAGTATAAGAAACATGTGATATGAGATCCTCTGTAAGGTTAATAGAACAACGTAATATATTATGAAAAAATATTTATAAACCTTATCTCAACGTGTATAATGAATAAATAACCCTTTAAACATTATCTTGATCATAATATGGAATGAAAGAATAATTTTATAAATTATAATCAGATATTCCAGAAAACATAACCATGAATATTATACTCGTCATATAATCACATTGAATATCAATAACTAATATCATAATGATTGAATAAATAATGTTTATCATTATAAACATACCTTGAAGGCATTGGGAAATACACCATACATTAATAAGTAAAAATCCAAACATGTTTGTCTCATGATACCTACAAATTCATTGAGGGGATATAGAAGACCTCTCCCGTCACATACTATGTCCAATGCATTTATCAAATGAAAATGTTGAAACATTACCAACTTAAATATCTATATTAAAACTAGCATACATAATGTTAATACGCCAACCATAAACCATGATTGGTTAAAAAATAGCATATCCAATATCACATATTTCATAAACCCTGCAATAAAATATGGTAGATTTTATTTTATGAAATATCCCTTAATTAATCCTAATATAAAAAAAATCATGATGACATTGATGAAAATAATCTATTAAAATTTATTAAAATATCATTGAAGTAATTCAGCTTTTTTCCTTGAAATAATTTTAAAAAATATAACTAAAAAAGATGAAATTTAATTGTAAAATAATATTTTATTCTTATAAGGTATGGTTCAAAATTTTAAGGTGTCATGAATATGGAAAAATACTCAAATTCCAAATAATTGAAAATGAAAATTCATTTCGTCAAAAAGTCATTTAACTAACTCATTTCAAAAATGAAAAAAGATTTAATTCATACAATTTTACAAAAATATAACTATGGGTAAATGACATTATAAATTATTATAATATCAGTAGAAAGATGTTTGAAATAATTTTTATGAAACATTGACATGGATGATAAATATTACCTAATAGATATATTTGTATAAGCTATCTATAATAAAGAAGTGATTGTGAAAATTCTCTTTACCTTAGGTATGATTACTCTTTAAGTATATGAAATTACATTATAGTGGATTAAATAATATTATTAACATATACCAGATTTATAAAAATATTTATGATGTCATATACAACTGATTTAGGATTTTATATTGTCTATTTATTAACATTTCCAATTAATGAAATGTTAAGAGTAATAACTTCTTTGTTTATTGTACATGACATGATTTATTATTCATGGTCCTATTACATAGGTCATTAATTAAAATAAATAAAATAAATAAAAAATTATTTATATATAATATATATTTTTATATAAATATATATATATATATATATATATAATAGATATAAGAAATGGAATACAACGTTCAGGGAGATGGTAAGTCGTACATAAACATGAACGTTGTTTCTGTTTTCTTACCATACTGAATAAAAAAAGTAAATGAAATATATATTAAAAAATAGAACTATTATATCATATATTCCATATTTTTAATTATATTAATTTCTATAATCATTATTGTATTATTTTTGTGGATGATGAATCTCACCCTGTTGTGGAGACGGTAGGCCATACCTATGCACGGGGGATTATATCATCCACTTAATGGAAAAAGTGAAATGACTTATATGGTATTTCAATTTTAAATACTAAATATTTTGTGATATTTATTATTTTTATATTTTATATTCATCATTATACCCATCCTAATAATGTAGAGATGAATACATATTACACCAATATGTGGAGATGGTAAAATGTACGTACACACACATGATGATATTGTTTTAGATAGGATGGATAAAAAGAGGAATATGATTTTACCATAATCATAATAACATAATAAAAAATATATTACACAATATTTATTATTTCATAATGGATGCATCTCGAGAAGAGAAAGTAGAAGAAGATATACTGTTTAAGGAGTTGGAAAAGGCGATTACCTCTTCTTTAGTTATCCTCCTTTGAATGTCTCCATATGAAAACTAGTGTTGGACTTTTGGGGAGACCAGAACCTCTAGTATTTTTATAGGGAAATTAATAAGGGTAATGGTTAGGGGTTTTCAATAAAATAGGCTCAATTTGGTTTCAGTATGTGTTGTATGAGGTACCTTTTTATAAGAGTACGGAGGGGGCCTCTTGGAATATAGTAAAACATTAAATTAATATAAATTTATTTTTTATTTCAAATAGCTCCAAAATGAGTTATTTAGAATATAATATTACAATGGGTCTAAATATTATAATAAAATTATTTATTTACCTTTATAGGTATCAATATTATTCTTAATTTTTAGTGTTAAACCTTAGTTAAACACTTAAACTCTAACTACGATAACATGAATTATTATGCATTAGGTACAATATAGTAACTATAAAATAAAAAAGGACCCCCGTGATGGATCATTGATAAATTAGTTAACCTTATTTTATTTATTTTAACACTTTTATATTTTTATGAGTTTTATATCATTAAAAAATATTATACATTTTAATGTAACATTTATGTCAATTTTCATAATAATCAATATCTGTCTTTTTAAAAATATCCAAACAACAAGACAACATTGATCCAAATCAAAAAAAACATATCATTAAAATATAGAAACATTATATTGAAATCAAGGTTTTCAATAATTTTTACTAATTATATTTTCTTTAATATTATTTTTATATTAGTTAATTGATATTTCAATTTATTAAACAACTAATTTATTATTATATGAAAGCCTTTAATATAATTATTTCATCTACAAAAATTTAATATAAATTAGCATGATGAATATAATTTTTTTTTCAAATAAATAATTCTATTTTAATTTTTGTTCAATATAAAAATTTATTAAAAATATAATACTTATTAAAAAAAGAGTATATCATTTTCAACTTATATTTAAATAAAATATTATAAATATAATATTCACACCCCAAGATGAATGAAAAGAATATAATTTCAAAATAAAATAAATATTGGTAGAAACCGACTTATGCAAGTAAATAGAGACAACTCTTAAGGTAATTATGTAATAATCTAAAATTAGTTTCAGTTTTAATTATTTGATTTACCATTAACCATGGTAAATATTAATTAACTAATGTGTCTATTTAAAATATCCCCAAAAAATTCCATCTTATTTAGTTAAAAATTTCATAATGATTAAGACATTATATATTTTTATAAATTCAATTCACAATATTTGTTAGATTATCATTAACACTATTCACCTGTACGTTGTGGGAAAACATTTTTTAAGACATGTTAAAATGTTTAATATGTTTTTATATCGAATTTTAATATGAAATTACATAAATTTACCTAAATTGGATGAAATTATTACAATATAATATAATTATATTTTAAAATAAATCATAAAAATAATTTATCTCTATAAATTAGTTTGATAAAAAAAATTCAATTAAAATTAATTATGTTTTATTAATCATTAAATCAAAAAACCTATCAGGAATAAAAATAGAAATCTAAATAAAATTATATTTAAATATTAAACATTCAAAGAATTTGTTAGTTTTGTAAAATATTATATATAAAATAACAAAAAATTTGATTTCAAATAGGATATCAATTAAATGGAAATAAATCCACATTTATAAAAATATAGTAATTTATTGAAGAATATTTTATTAATTATTATCTTATGCCTATGAAATCTTTTGGAAGAATGTAAAAACTTTTTATTAAATATTTTAATAAATAAATTTCATAATTAGGTAAATATTATTCACTCCCACCAAGTGATGATCTTGTTATAACAGTTGCATTAAATTAATGATATTTGATTATATATTATTATTCATTTAAACTAGGTGTTCTATGAAACATAAGATATCAAAGAGATTAAATTTTTAAGGATCATTCCATAAAATCATAATGTGAAGCTTTCTCATTTTCATCAATAATTTGTTTCCTCAAAAATTATAGTCATCATAAAAAAAATTGGGTTTCACTTTTAAAAATATGTTTCGTTAAAAGAAAAATTAGAAAAGGACTAATGAGACCTCCACTTTTATATAAATAAATGTTAGTACGAAGGTCCCAGTTGATAACAGATATAAGGGTTTCATGTAAAAATACATTGACATGGAAGATATATCTATCCATTATGTTATAATGGAGTGTAATATAGAAAAATATATATAAAACCATTACAATTACAAAGCTATAAATTTATGACTATATAAGGGCCCATTTGTTTCATCTAAAAAAATGGTAAGAGGTAAATATTTTTGAATCATGATATTTTCCCTAGAGGTAAGGAATATTGTTACAAATCTAATAATAACTAACTTGATATTTCTCTATGTCCTAAGAATAATATAATCCATTGGTTTTTTATATATATTTTAACTTAATCACTAACACCTAGAAATATGTGTTCAATATTATTTTTTTATTCCTAATGATCATTTATGAGTCATAACAAGTATACGTCATTTGAACATATTTTATATGTTCACGGAAAACAAAATAATTAGCAAAGGTTACCCTATATGATAAATCATACATTAACCTCAAACAATAACATCTAACGATTAACATTATTTATTTCAACCTTAAGACTAATCCAAAATACATCTATAAAAATTCATAGGGTAAAAATTTATATAGGGAATTACTATATTTTCAAAATATTAACATCCAATTTTTGCCAAAGAACATAATGAATATATAATTTTCATATAACAAAATATATGAAAACCTTCATCACATTTAAAAACATAATGAAGAGATGCATGCTTACAAATATAAAAAATAGGAATTATTATAGTAAAATCATTATATATAAAAAGATTATTATAAAAGTAATAAACTAACATAGTTCATGAATCATAAAACTAAAATACATTAAATACTCTACATTGAATATACTAACAACATAAGAATGACCTTGATCCATTTTTTTCTAAGCTCTATTTACATAATGCTTGAGAAATACCCTCTCACAGTGCCCTATCTCCTTATAGTTGAATCTTTTCATGTTGATAGATTCTTTATATCCCTTAGAATGATGAGCACGGTAACCTTTATCTCCACCCTAGTAACGAACTCCCTTTCCCATAATTAATGTACCATGGTTTTTATTCTAACAGTTATCAGTAGGGAAAAAATACTTCTTTAACTTTTACCCATTATATGTCTCTTTATATAATATTATCCTATTCTATTTCTTTTCCTTGAAATCATATGTCATATAGAATTCGTTCTCTATGTTGATAGCACATGAAAGTATATCTTCTTATGATGAGAAAGTTTGAGAGACCAATTTCTTTTATAGGAATTGATTGAACCAATAAATGAAATGATAAATCATAATCCTTGTGTTATGTATGTATTCCATAGAATTAATTTATAATCATGTAATGTTTTATTCATTCTTATTATCATTCACATCTTCCTTTTTCTACAAACAAAGATATCTTATATCCATATCTTTTCATTATTAATGTGGGAAATATTTTTTCCATAATGATTTAATTCAAATACATTTTTTCTGTGCTTTCCAATTATCTATATTATTTACTATTTTGAATCAATGAACACTAATAATCAATACCTCTAGAAATATTTCAAAATCCCTTGAAATATTTCTCATTTCCTTACTTCCCAATGTGAGAAACATCTTTTCTAAAAAACATATTAATTTATCAAGATCAAATGAATTAGTATTCCCGTGGAATGATAGATGTTGTTGTATAAATAATTTATCTAAAATTTTCCATTGGTTTGGTGGATCATGATTTTTCATAAAGATAATGTTGTTTTTCATAAATTAAGTCAGAGGTGTAGATATATTTTTAGGTTATTTGTCACCAGTTGCAGATCTTGTTCCAACAACACTTATCATGTATTGGAGGTAAATACCTACTTATATTTATTCATTTGTCACATACATGAGTTATTTTAGATGTATTATTCCTTTAATTTCCATTAATTATTGTTTTATTAGTTTCCCAATCTTTTATGGATCTATGGGTGAGTTTTCATGAATTGGACCAAACCGTGAGCACAATTCCATATTTAAAATTAAATTGTGATTATTTTATAAATGTTTTTATTTTTTAATATTTTTCACCAATTCCAATTACTAAATATCCTTATATGACCTATTAACACCACCTTTGCAATTTGGAACCATTAGTGATCCATAATAACGGTGTATAAGGTGTTTTTATTTAAGAAATTTGTCCAGACCGAAGGCCCATTTCTAGTTGTAAAATCAAAATTATATTAATAAATATGTTATTAACTTCTAATTATTTTTAGGTGATTCAAAGTCTCACTGAAGCCCATTGAACCTACCTATGCCCCTAGTCTCTTTCCCCACACATCAGAGCTCTTGTTCATCTTGAAATAGTGCAAAAAATTATTCAGTTTCTCTAATCGGTCAGAATTGAGGAGGAAATTCATTAATTATTAAAACTCTTAATTATTACTATTTTTTCTCCATTAATTTTCTAAATAACCTCATAATCCTTCATATAACTTCAATTGAGGTTTTTAATATTTTAAAATTTAGCTACTGGTGTATTTGGGACGATTCTTCATGATCCCTTAAGGAAGTGAGTCTCTATCACTCTTTTTTCATTTTTCTTATAGTTTCATCCAATTTTATTTGGGTTTCTACCATTATCCATGAGGATACTAATGTATGAAAACTATGGTTTTGAACCAAGTGTTTAATTGTATGTTTTCATTGTCAATTGTTGTTGTTTTAGGATCGATCTAGGTCTCTCTTAGTGCGGTGGTGGTGCAATTTGATTTTTACACGGAGATTCAAGGGTATTCGTTAAATTGGTAGGTTATTCCTTTAGACATTAAATCATTCATACCTATATTCTATGTTTATTTTATTTTCATGTCTATTTCATTTGATTTTTTTTGCAAAAATTTCTTTTAGAGAAAATTATAAAGAAAATGAATTTTAAGTTCCAATTTTTGGTGAAATTAGGGGTTTTTCATATTTATCATTTATCAGTTCATTAAGGGATTCCCTATAAACACTTAGATGTATTTGTTGAACATTAATACTTCTGAAAATAATATTTAGAATGTTTATCACATTTTTTTGTTGATACAAAAATGGGTTTTATGTTGTTTGAAAAGAAAGTGACATTTTGGTGCCACTTTTTTGTGAAAATGGCTGTTTGAAAGAGTTATCACTTCTTTTATAACATGGGGCTAACCTAAAATTGAATTTTATTAAAATTATTGTTGTTCCATGACTTTTTTGGTTATATAAAAGTGTACACATAGTGGACAATTGTGGTTCTTAAGGGGGTTTTATGTTTAAAACAATGCTGGATTTTGGGAAACTGTTTCCTTAAATATCGAAGTGTTTGATTTGTGTTTTAGGTGGAATAAAATATGTGTAGATACTATAATGATTTTATGTGTCCAGTAGTGTTGTTTCATATGAAAATTGATTTATTTATCATTCTGAAATTGTTTGAGTACAAAGCAGGAATCTCAGGTACCTCGGTGGGGTGGATGTGTACTAGTACGGCTAGTGGACCGGATGGGTTTAGTCCCTATTTCACATAGAATATGGATAATGACAACACTAACTCTACTAAATGGATGATTAATAGGAACCAATAGGTTATGGGTACGTTCCCTACTAGTGGATCGTGCACAGGAATATATTTTACTATGGTTACTTTACCCCGACGTACGAGGTTCATGGGGCTCGAGACTATCTAGTGCCTAGGGGTGTTCAAATTATTGATAATTATTGTATTTTTGTAATATAAATTACCTTGGGGTGTTTTTTAAGTACTTTAATGAAGCTAACATGTCTATTTAATTATGTATATGTTATGAAAATTTTATCTTGATAAATGATTTCAATTGAATGTTTCTTTTCATGGAATTTTTCACCACTTTTCATTGTGTATTAATACTATTTGTGGATTAACATTGTATTGCATGGTATTTGAAATAATTGGGTAGAATTATATTGGTAATAGGTTCAAACCCTAATTTCACCGCTTGATAGTATGCTGACTTGGTTATGTTTGACTCTGGTAAATGATGGGTTTTTGGTTGTGGCGGTTCGGAGTGTTAGTTCCAAACCTTGGAGCGGAGTTGTGGAGACGACTTGTGGGTGATGAACCCTTTTCATGTGGATTCCATGGGGATATCTTTATTCTGTATTTATTTGTATATGGCCCACTTTTATTGTCTTTAAACAAAGGTATTCAGTTTTGTATTTAACATAAGACTTGTTTGACTCGAAAATGTCAGATTTATTCTATGGATTGTTTTTAATGTTTAATGCTTTCATACTCGGGTAAATCATTCCCAAAACTAAATTAATGAAACCCCAAAACTTGTGACTGTCCATGGGGATAGGTAAATCCCTTCAGGCCTTACCATGGGATGGGTTTGGTGTCAGTATTGGTGGCGACTAGATTTGGTTTGTGAAAAAATGGTATCAGAGGAGGTTAATTTTTTGGTATTATGTTACTATTTAGGGATGTGTCATGATAGAAAAGAGAATAGAATGTCAGGGCCTAGGGATTAGTTCGCGACTAGGGTGTTTGTATCAAACCTCCCATGGTAGACCATGAGTCACCAGTAAACATTTGAATTTACAGATTAACTTCACTTTTAGGAGAGATGTGTGGGATGTAGACAACATGTGGAAAATGGGAAAAGGTGGAGTAGTTATGTATTTTATTATGGTAATGTGTATATATTATTTATATTTGATGTATTTGATTATTTTTTTAATTTTTTTATTGATTATTGTTTTGTGACTGTTGCATTTGGGGGCAACATGACTGCTCAGAAACTCCCAAACACCCACAGGAGGAAGCCAAAGAGAGTTCTCCCGCACCGATTGATTAGAAGCTTGTTGAGGCTATGGTTCCGGATATCCAATCTCATGGGAAAGGAATGATTCCATCTTATTTCCCTACTAGGGTAGAAGATATGGGTCCTAGTAATGATAAATCTCATTACTTTCTAAAAAACAAGCCTCATTCTTTCTATGGAAGCTCAGATCCCCAAGAAGAAGAAGAATGGATCAATAAGATTGAGCATATGTTTTACTTCCTAGAAACACCTAATAAGAATAGGGTGTAGTGTTCCTAATTTCTATTGGAGGTTCCTAGACATAAGATTTGGGATTCAGGGCTTCAGAATGGGAAGAATGAGTAGTTGCTCTTGGGATATTTAAATGTCATCTTCAATTAATAGTACAACCCTGAGGTGTTGGCTTCTGATACATCCATAGAGTTCATGGACCATGTTCAGGGGAATATATCTATGATAGAGTATGCTAAAAGTTTCATTGAGTAGGTTCGGTATACTCTAGAAATCATATCCATTGAGTAGGTGAATGCCCAGATGTTTGAGAAATGATTACGACCAAATATATACTCTCAGGTTTTCTTGTTTAATCAAAGGATCTTTGTTGAGGTCATTGATCGAGAATACATGGTGGGGGTTTATAGGAAAGGTATGGTAGGTTTTTATAATTTACTATCAGTAGTGGGAATTGGTATCTCCTCGGAGTTGAAAAGGAAGCGGGGGATCATGTGAAGGAAGCAAGTGGAAAATCAGGGAACTCTTCCAAGTAGTTTTTTTCGTGGTGTCTGATGTGAGATCGTTTGGGTGCCACTAGTGTGGGACTCCAATGAACATACAATCATAATTTTCCCTTCCACAGATGCCTTGATACCAGTGCAAAGGTATGGTACATTTGAAGTGCTTTTTCGGTGTGGGACATCCACTCCTAAGTGGGGAAGGGTCAGTGGCTTCAAGAGGAGTGCAAGAACAGTCTAAGCCATCGAGGACTGGGGGATCTTGATTTTGTGGATGCATGGATTGGTCTTGGTCATCTTCTGGGAAGAGCCAGTTTAGGGCAGAGCCACATACTAGCAGTCGTCCTCTGGCCGAGACCAGGCATCTCCATGCAGCGGATCAGGCACCAGCAGGACCAGAGGTGAGACCTTCGATTGTTCGAGGTACTGTTCTGATCGCATCTTCTATTGATACAACTCTTTTTGATAATGGCGCCTTTTTTTCATTAATTTCTGCCCATTTTGTGTACATGCTAATTTTTCTAATTGATTTGACGTCGTTTACGATGGAGTTGTTAGCACCGCTGGGAACGAAGTATGAGCATGGCCTTAAGTGCCCCAATTGTGTGCTTTCCGTGTCAGTGGTTGAGATGAAGTCGATTTTCTTATTCCTAGATATGGAACTTTTTGACATAATACATGGCATCGATTGGTTAGTACACTTCCAGGAACACATTTATTTCTTCAGGAGATGAGTGTGTTTCACGACACCTTATGGGAGTCGTCAGGTTTTTTGGGAAGAATGTGCTCCTCAATCGGGTCGCACTCAACCTCCACACCTAGAGTTAAGAAGTCTTACCTTTTTAATTATCATTCCTCATAATATAGGATTATGTTATTTACCATGGAGGTGCACTACCTCATGTAGTGAATGTATTTTAGAAGTTATTCCAGGATGATTTCTCATGTTTTCCCCTAGAGCAGGATGTGGAGTTTTCGATTGATCTGGCACTTGGAACACCACTAATATCTCTTCCCTGTAATTGCATGGACCCCACAGAGCTGAGTGAATTAATGATACAAGTAGATGACTTTGAATACAAAGGATCATTCTACCTGGAATCTACCATTGGGTCGAATCTGTGTTGTTTGCGAAAAATGATAACGGATCCCTCCAGTTGTTCATTGACTACGAGTAGCTATATAAGGTTACAATTAAGAAAAAATACCATTTTCCTATAATAGATAATTCTTTCAATCAGTTTAAGTGGTGAATGTGGTTTTCAAAAATATAGTTGTATTCGGGCTATCATCTACTCAAGGTCAAGGATTCATATATCTCTATGAAAGCCATCCCAAGAAGGTACGACCACTTCGAGTATATGGTCATGCCCTTCGGATTGACCAATGCTGCAGCGGTCTTAATGGAACTCATGAATAGGGTGATCCATAAGTATCTCAATTCATTCATTACGGTGTTCATGGATGACATTCTAGTATACTCTATCTCTATGGCGGAACACAAACATCACTTGAGGGTCGTCTTGGGCACTGTACAGGATCACCACCTATATGCAAAGTTGTCAAAGTGAACTTTCTATATCAGTGAAGTGAGATTTATAGGGAACATGATCTTCGAGAAGGGGGTTTCAGAGAACCCTGAGAATATTAGGGCAGTTATTTCATGGGTGAAAAAGAGGAATATGTTTGAAGTTAGTTGTTTCCATGGCATGGAAGGTTATTGCAGGTGATTCATTCTGATTTTCTCCCGGATTACATCACTAATGACTGCGCTCACCCAAAAAGGGGTGATGATTATATGGGGCCCAAAATGAGTCATAATTAGAGGAGATGAAGAGGTGGGGGAATAATTCCCTCATGTAATTTTTCCAGAGTATGGAACGAGATATGTGTCTTATTATGATGCTTAAGGTATGAGTCTTGGGCGCATGCTTATGCAGGATGATCATGTTGTGGCGTATGACTCTCGCCAACTCTGACCACATGAAAATAACTACTCAGCACACGACATGGTGTTGGAATCAGTGATGCATGATTTGACGACTTGGAATCACTAACTCATTGAGGAGAAGTATGTGGTGTACTCTGATAACAAAATCGTGGCCTATATCTTCTCTCCGAAGAACCTCAACTTGAGAAAGCGTCGTTGGATTGGGTACTTACAGGGGTTTGACATTAACATTTCATATACCCTACGAAAGGGTATTTTGTGGCCAAAGCGTTGAGAAGAAGAGTTATTGTGTAGGCTTTGAGTAAGTCCAATGGTGAGGGGACATTGATGGTACTATTTTATCAGATGCATGTGGAGATCATGGAACACAGAAGAGGTGCGTTCATGGCCAGCATCCAGATGACTACTTCTCCATTGGATTTGATTTTGCAGGAACAACACAGTCATGATCATTGTCAATAGTCAAATCATTTTCATCATGGTGGGGAGACATCCTCTGAATGGTCATCATATCCAGATGTCATATTTTGCTTCACGGGCCGTTCAGTAGTGTCGTTGTCTCTACGAATGGTGATGATGGAGGATAACCACCAATCATAGTGGTTTTTCCATTCTAATGACACCAAGATGTATTATGATGTGCAACAATAGTTATAGTGGCCATGTATGTGACTGGACATAGAAGAAATTGTTTTGATATGCTATACAAGCCATCAGGTGAAAGCAGAGCATCATAGGCCTTCTAGTTTGCTCCATCCATTACCCTTTCCTACCTGGAAGTGGTACAATGTCGCCAGGTACTTTATTGTTAGCATAACTCATAAAACTCAAGGTAAGAATGCCATTTGGGTGGTGATTAATCTACAGACCAAATCAGCACACTTCATTATGATTAGAGATAAAGCTAAAGTTGATGTGTTGGGCCATTTTTATAATAAAGAGGAGGAGAGATGCCATGGATTTTCCTTAGCAGTTATCTAAGATAGAGACCCTCATTTTACTTCTAGGTTCTAGGAAGGCCAAGAAAAGGCCTTGGGGTCTCAGATTAAAATAAGCAAGAGAAACCATTCTCAGATGGATGATCAGAGAGAGCATGAGAATCATATTTTGGAGGGAATTATTTGTGCAAGTGTCCAAGATATTGGAGGTTCATGGGATTGCCATTTGTGGCTGGTTGATTTTTCTTATAATAAAATCTCGCAATCCTCGATTAGAATGGATCATATTGTGGAGCTCTACGGTCAGCCTTGTTGGTCCCCCAATGTGTTGGGATGAGGTAGGCGAGACCTCACTAGTGGGATGAGTCTAGTGAAGGAGAATTCTGAGAATGTCAAATTGATCAGGTAATGCTTGTTGATACCTCAGAGTCGTCATAAATCTAATGCTGACAGGAGGTGTTGAGACCTACAGTTTTCTGTGGGTGACAGTGTATTCTTGAATGTAGCCCCTCATCTGTGCCATCGTTGATTGGGGATGCAATGGAAGTTGATGCCATGAATAGTTGGATATTTTGAGATCACTGAGCTTATTTGAATGGTGGAAAACAGGTTGGCCTTACCTTCTCATTTGACTTCCATCCATGAAATCTTCCTTGTTTCCCAGTAGAAGAAATACAACCTGAATCCATCCCATGTTCTAAGTTGGGAAAAACTGGAGATTGAGTCAGACATGTTAGTTTTTTAGTGTCTGGTGCTAATAGTGGTCTTCTAAGTGAAGGTTCTTCGGGGGAAGTCTACTCTGCTATTCAGAGTTCATTGGCAGAATGGTAATGATAAACCTGAGACATGGGGGTGGAATTCATTGGTTGAGGAAGAGTATTTGTTCTTATTTTTTTTATCACGCTTCATGTTGAATCCTCGGGATGGAAAGTTATCATGGTGGGGATAATTCTCACATACATGAAATCTTTTAAAGTTATTTTTCATTTATTTTTCATTTATACTTTTTTTAGGGGTTCCTATGTTTTTATGGAGGAATGGGTGAGATTTCATGAATTGAGCCAAACCGTGAGACTAATTCCAGATTTAAAAATAAATATTGTCTCTTTTCTATAATTTTCTATTTATTATAATTTTCAAATATTATAAATCATAAATTGCATCCACTTACATATTAACACCACCGTTATAAGTTAGAACCATTAGTAATCCTTAATAATGGTTTATTTGGAGTTTTTATTTATGGAATTGGGACAGCCAGAAGTCTCATTTCGTGTTTTAATAACAAAATTTGACTATTTAATAAGTTTTTCCATTTAATATTTTTTTCAGTGATTCAAAGTCTCACCCAATCCCATGTAAACCAGCGGTGTTTCCCGACTATTTCTTCCCTCTTTAGAGCTTTTTTTGATAGCGAATTAGTGCAGAACATTATAAGTTTATCCAATCATCTAGAATTGAAGAGTTAATTTCATTCCTTCTTAACTCTCTCAATTCATACTATTTTTCTTCTATTACTATTCCAAAAAAACTACCTCATCCATATTAGAACCTCCCATGATGTTTTAACGGTTTTAAAATTAAGCTACTACTGTATTTCAGGCAATTTTTCAAGATCCCCTATTTAAGTGACCCTCTTACACTATTCCTTCAATTTTCTAAGGGTTTCATTAATTTATCTTAGAGTTTCTTCCCTTATCCATCAGGTTCCTAATGTAAAAAAACTACAGTTACGAACCAAGGGTTTAGAATTTGGATTTCTTGGTCAATTATTTTGGATTTAGGTTTGATCTATGTCTCTTTTGGTCAGCGGTGGTGTGATTTGATTTTCGCATGAACATTCTAGGGTTTTCATTAAATTGGATGGTGATTCCATTATGTATGAAATCATTGTGACCTAGAGGATTTTTTAATCATATATTCATGTATATTTCATTTGAAGGTTTCTTAAATAATTTGTTTTAGTGGAAATTATAATGAAAATGAATTTGGAGTGACAATGTTTTTGTGAAATTGGTGATTTTACATATAAATCTTTAATGGGTTAATTAAGGGCTTCTCTATAAATATTTAGATTTTTTATTAAACATTAATAGGGCATTAATTACTGTTTATATGGTTTATCTTAGTTGGTTGTTGCCGAAAAAATGGGTTTTGATGGTGTGTTTAAATAAAGTGATGTTTTTGTGCCACTTTTGTGTAAAAATGGATGTTTTACAGAGTTATCACTTCTTGTTTAATAAGGGGATGACCTAAAATTGATTTTTTGAATTCATTAAAATTTATTGGACTGCCTTTACTATTTTGTTAACTCACATGTGTGCAAATAGTGTACATGTGGGGTTCATAAGGGGTTATTGTGTGAAAAACAATGAGGGATTTTGAGAAAATGTTTCATTAAAAATCAATGTGTTTGTTTTGTGTTTTAACTGTTATAAAATGTGTTCATATACTGTAAAATTTGTATGGGACCAATAGTGGTGTTTGATATGAAAATTTATTTATTTAGCATTTTTAAATTGTTTGAGCACAAAGGGGGAAGCCCATGAACCATGTTGGGGAGGATGTATACTAGTATGACAAGTGGACAAAATGGGGTTTTTCACTATTTCACTTAGCATTTGGATGACGAAAACTCTAACTGAACAATATGAAGGATGAATGGGACCACTATGTTATGTTTATGTTCCCTAATAGTATTTAGTTCATGATAATATATTTTACTATGGTTACATTACACCGAGGTACAAGGTGCATGGGGCCAGAGACAATCTAGTGCCTAGAGGTGTTCCCGATTTTGTTTCTCATTTTATTTTTGGAATTTTCCCTTTACATGGGGTGTTTTTTGTAAGTACCTTACAGTACCTAAAATTTCTATTTAAATGTGTAAATTTTATTTAAATTTTATCTTGATGACTATTTTAAATTGAAAGTTGCATTTCATGGAATTTATAACTACTTTACATTGCGTATTAAAACTTCTTATCATTTGACATTGTATTGCATGATATTTGGAATAAATGTGTTATATCCTATTGGGATTAGGATCAAATAATATTGAAACCTCTTGGTTATTAGTATATTTGGTTATGTTTGACCCAGGTAAAGGAAAGGATATTGGTGGTGCCAGTTTGGGGTGTTAGTTCCAATCCTTGGTGTCGAGTTGTGGAGATGGATTTTGGGTGATAACACCATGTCATGTGGAATCCATGGGGCTATCTTGATTTTGTATTTATTTGTATTTGGAACACTTTTATTTTCTTTTAACCAATTTATTCAGTTCTATTTTTTTCTTACGATATTATGGATCTAAAATTTCAGATTTATAGTATAGATTGATTTTAATGTTTAATGCTTTCATACTCTGGTAAATAGTTCCCTAGCCTATATTAATGATACTCGAGAACCTGGGAAATCCTATGGAAATAGGTAATGCCCTTAGGGACTTTCCATGGGCTGGGTTTGGTGTCGGTATTGGTGGCGACCAGATTCAGATCATAACATCATTGATATGGCATTAATTTCATCCACTTTGCCCCATTTAGTTACAATGACATACACTATATTAGATCATAACAATATGAAACCTAATTTATAACAACATTAATAGTGAATTGAAAATCAAAAAGTTAGAATCTAGGTATAAATAATATCTAAAACATACATATGGTTTAATTAGGGAAATATTTTACATTTGAATACTTAAAAATAGTTTATAGAAAAAATATGAATTATCATAAGCATATCCCCTGACAATGTCAATCCATGTGTGATGTAAGGATCATTGTTCTGTACCATGTCATGTCAAGTCAGTCCTGATGCACCTTTTTGTTGTTTTTACACCTACGTATAACTGTTCCAAAACCAAATCCACTAGTTGTTATTAGAAAAATATATATTTTAAAGAATACCAACATAATATATACCACTTAAAAAATCTAGTATTCTAATCTATTATCATTATCAAATTCTATCCTAGGGTTAGGTTTACAAAACTATGTTTTTTAAATAAAATTTCCATGTTTGTTTCTAGAAATTTTATGATACCAACTCTAACACCATGACCCTAGTAGCCCAGAGGTGGTTCCTTATATTATTACATTAGCATAGATACACTTTTTTAATCCCAAAGGACTGGTCACATTAGTAGTCTTTCAAAATAGATTACATATATAAGCCTTACATTAAAATTCATAACATAAAATAAAACATAGATAAACCTTTGAAAATTCCATTATTCTCCAATATTATCACTTCATATTTGTCATAATGCAAATCATAGAATCATGTTAAAATAAAACATGTGAAATGGGTGATCTTAGAATCCCATTTAGGGTAAGAATATATCTAATTCTATTATTAATAAATAATCATAAACCTTTTTTAATGGTGTATAACTGAAGTAGAATCCCTCGAAATATAATTTTTAGAATAATATAGAATGAAAAACTAATAACATATAAATTAATAATATGTGCATGAAAATATTACTATGGATATTCTAATAGTTAAATAATCACATGTAATATGAATATCTAGACACTTCATAAGGGAATTCATAATAGGGGTCACCATAATCATAGCATCTATGATTTATCAAAGACAATATACATAAAAGAGTAAAAATACAAACTAGTTTTTCTAATGAGACCAACTGATGCATTTAGTGGATATAGAGGCTCCCTCCCATCACATACAATGTCTAATGCTTTCCTTATATGAAAATGGAGATGTCTAAACCACATAATCATTCGCATTGAATCTAGAATGTGATATTTTAATATATTAAAAAAACCTGTTTTCTGTGAAAATATAACATCCATAGTAAAACATATTCTAATTCATTCAATAAATTGTGGTACATTTTATAATAAAAAATCAACCTCATTCAAGAATAAAATCCAACAATGGATGTTGAAATAGATGATAATAATCAATGAGAATCACTTAAAAATTATTGAGATAAATTCATCTTTTTTTAACATTGAATTAATTTAAAAGCCCAAATTTTTAAATGATAAAATATCCATTGAAAATAACCAAAAAATATTTTCATTTATGCTTCAAAACATTAAGTAATCTTGATGGATTCAAAATCCTCTCACACCTCATATGATAAAAATTACAATCCTTTGCTGAAAAAGACATAAAATATCATTTGGGAAATAAAAATTAATATACATTTATTCCATTTGATAAACATTAAAAAAAATTAAATGTATATAATAATTTGTAGGATAATATTAAAAATTGTTTATATTATTTTAGAAAACATGGTTATGAATGATAAATACTCTGTAGTTGATAATTACATATAAACTTCCCCAAATAAAAAGGACATTGAAAAATTAACCCTTGCCTTAGGTATGATTTCCTCAATACATGTTTGAAACACTATTATAGATTATTTAAACATATTATTAGCTTACAATAGAATAATAATAATATTTATTATATCATCTATGAGTCATTTATTAATTACCATTATCCTTCTATTAATAATTCCAATTTAAAGAAACGTTACACGTATTAACCGCATTGTTTATCGTACATGTTTTGATTTCTTTTCATGATCATATTACATAGATCATTATTTAAATACTTCTAGAATATAATAATCATTTATATATCATATATATTTAGTATATAAATATATATATATAACATATATATATGAAATGTAGGACAATATTCATGGAGATGGTATGTATCCCTGAACGTTGTCTTGGTTTTCATATCATAGTAAATAGAATAATGAAGATGAAATATAAAAATATATTATTATTTTGTAATTATTATTTCATATATTTCATATTTATTAATTTTTTATAATTTTATAATCTTTATCTTGTTGTTAACATGGATGTTGAATCTCATTGTGTCAGGGGTACACTAGGTCATACATACACATGAGCGATGATATCATTTTCTTAATGGTAAAAGGGTATGAAATTATATGTTATATTAATTATAAAAAATCAATGTCATGTCACATTTTTAATTATATATATTATAATCATCATTACACACATCAAAATTATATAGTCATGAAAAAAAATTAAACCACAACGTGGAGACAGTAAGTTGTAAATACGCACATATAATGATTTTTTCATATGATGGATAAAAGTAGTTATATGGTATTCCCATACCAATAAGAGAATGACACAATTTAGATGACAATTTAGATATTATTTTATATTAGAAACAACTTATAGATATGATGTAGAAAAAGATATAATTTAGAAGGAGTTGTTAAAGATGAGTACCTCTTCTTTAGTGACCACTTTGGGATCTCTTCTTAGAGACACTAGTTGTGGTATTTTTAGCATAACATAACCTCTAGGATACATGTAGGGAATTTTATTATGTAAATGGGTAGAGGATGGTTGATAAAAAATGCTCCAAGTGGTGTGAGTAAGTGAGGGGTAGGTTTTTTATAATTTAGGGGAGGGGACCTATAGAAATTCCATAAAATATTAAATGTATTTAAATGTATTTTATATTTAAAAAAGCTTAAATAAAGCTATTTCAAATATAAAATGATTATGGGCACAAATAAATAGAAATAAATATTTTCAGACATGTTTAGGTCATAATATTAAACCAATCATTTTGACACTACCCTTTGTTAGACCCTTTAACTCTTACCGTGACAACATTGGGTTTTTACACATTATGGTTACTATAGAAACTCTAAAATTACAAATGAACCAGAAAAATATTAATGATTAAATTTCAATCCTTATTATATTAAGTAGATAATATTAATTTTTTTAGAATTTTATATATGTTAATAAAATATTATTTATTTTAATGTTCATTTGAATTGATTTTGATACTATTTTATATTTTACATTTTTAGAATATCATAACAACAAGAATAAATTGAAAAAAACATACAATATATTAGTGAAAAATTTAAATTATCTAATTTTTTTGGATTTCATTAATTATGTCAAATTATAATTATTTTAATAATTTTTTATATCGTTTATTTCAAATTTAAAATAATTAAACAATTACTAATCATTATTGACATAGAATTTAAATAAATTATATGTTCTCCAAAAATTATAAATAAATTGTCATGATGAATATTATTTTATTATATTTAAAATTACTTTTAATATTTGGATTTATCTTCTAAAGAACCATGTTTTTAAAATTTAATACTAGGTTGATTACATCCTCCCCCACATACCACAATGTAAGGAAGTAAACAATAGTAAATCACGGACATGAGGAAAAGTCCCAATGACCTAACCCTCACAAAACACATAACCTTTTAAAAATTAAATTATTCTTAAAAATCATGTCTATGAAATTTTTTACTTTTATTTAAATAAAATATTTTAAATTTCACATTCAGAACCATGTTCCATAAAAATATGATTTTGGATAAATGTTTATTTTGGGAAAACTCCACATATCCAATGAACTTAGAACACATGTTAAGGTAATTTTATAATATTATACTATTATTTTTACCTTTAAGTACTCGATTTACCCTTAATAATAGTAAAAAAAATATACTAATGCTCCTAATAATAATATCCTATTTATTAATTTGATCTTATTAGAATATAAATATCGAACTGATTACAATAATGTATATCCATTTTTAAATTAAATATATATAAGTGACTAAATTATGTTTAACACTAATCCCGCAGACATTGCGAGAAATCAATTTTTAAAGAAACATTAAAACATTCAATTTTTTTGTCCAATTTTCGTGTAACCATTATTAAAATGAACAATATTGTATTTAATTATAAAAAATAGTATAATTATACATTAATGATAATGAAACATACAATTTAACACAAAAATTTGTTTTATGAAAAACGTGGTTTTAAATAACAAATTTTTACTTTTCACTTTTCATCAAAACATGAAAAACATCATAAAAATATAAAAATTAAATAAAAGTAACTTTTTTTTATTGAAAGTTAAAATCAGAATTATATATTTTCAAATAAAATACATATAGTTTAAAAAATATATTTAAAACAGTTTATTCATTAAATTGGGGTAAAAATGGATTTATAAAAATATATACTTTTAAAGTGAATAATATAATAAAATCTTATCTTATGACTATAAAATAATTTGAATGATTCTAAATAGATTTAAATAAATATATAATATATGAATTTTAAAATTTGGTTAATTTTAATCATTCCAGATGATGTAACAATTACATTATAACATCAATGTTAAAATAATAATATTTAGTTGTGTGCCATTTTTTGTTTAAACATGGAATTTTGTGATACGTAATCTATCAAGTAGACTGAATTTAAAAGATTAATTCCATAAAATCATGGGGTGTTACACTAAAACATCCTTGAGTCAAATTGATTATTTTTTATCAAACCATCAACATTGGGTGATTCATTAAATTTATATAATCAATAAGAATTATATTAATTAAATCATTAATATTATTGAGACAGTGTAACCATTTCATAACTCTTTTAACTAAAAATAGTAAAATGATGTAATTTCATTGAAATTGACCAAACAAAGGTAAGCAGTCGAAGTGAGAATGAAATATTAAATGAATTGTTTTTAAAATATTATAATTCGAAAATAATATATTTAATATAGATTGAAAATGTTCGTAAGAATTTATTTAATAAATTTTAATTCATTGTAAAAAAATATCATAAATTTAAAACTAATTGGATGCCCATGGTTAGTGATTTATGATAAAATCATTACCAATATCAGGATTATTTATGTTCATATTTCTATTAGTAAAGCTAAATGTTCTGAATATATTAAATTGAATAATGTATATTCTCATATGGTTATGTATGAGGATTAAATTTATATTTTTCATTCCCTCTCTTTTTTGATCTATAATAATCAATTTTGATTGGTGGATGATATATATACCTTATTTATTATATTCATTCATGAATATCATTTATATATATCCCTGTTTTTATGGATTCTATTAACAATTCATTAAATTATTTAAAAATTATTTTTAGCTAACATAGACTTTATTTTAAATTTATTGAAATGGATTTTGTATAAAAAATTTCCTAATCTGTAAATTTTTAATTTTAAAAATAGAAATAATATAATGTTTTATTTTGATATATTTGGCATGAACGAGTTTTTTGATGTAATGATTTTTGTTTCCATTCATTATTTATTTACACATTCAAAATTTATTATCCAATTAAATTATTATTCTCAACAGTATAGGATATTACATTTAAATTCGCATCAAAATGGGTTATTAAATTTAAAGAGGAATGAGAAGTATTTTGAACATTATTTCTAATATTCTTCATATATAGTGTTTCTAGGAATTTATTTATAATTTATTTGTTAGATTTTCATTTCAATTTTCATCCTGCATTCTTTTACTATAAAATTATCATTTCAATTGAATTTATGTCCAATTTTTATCCTCAAATGATTCCTATATTTTTTGACATTAACTCTCAATTGATCAGATTCCCTATCACTCTCCATTATTTAATTGGCCTAAATTCTTATCAACAATGAATATATTTTACATATCATTGATCTAGATGTTATTATTTCCTCTAATAATATATTGTCTTATACATATAATATTTTTATATGGAGTATTAATTGAAATAAGCTTATTAAATATTTTATTTATTTGAATAGGATCATATTTTATATTTTTTATTCAATCTTGGATTACTATTGATATATATTTCACTCAGAAAATAAATTTTACTGATCCTAAAATATATGGCGAATTCATTGGGAATGAATGTAATATTTTTCACATCGTTATATATTGTACTTTGATGTATCGACAAGCCAAATCAGAAAAAATATGTCGCCACATTACATGGGACATTATTATAAACTTACCCACTCATTTAATGTGCCTAGATGATGGATTTGATAGTAGGATTCATGATATCATTGACGACACCATGTTGGAAAGATCATGAATTCCCAGATTTAAGGATTTACATTATTAAAAATATAGTTTTTAATATCCATTAAATTTTTATATTGATATCAATACTAGATGTACATTAAAATAATTTTATTTATTAAATGGAATGTGTTTTGATTATTCACTCTTCCCATTATGTGTTGTTTTCTCATGATAGAATCTACTGTCAAAAAACCTTACATAGAATTTGATCTGACATATTATTCGATTTCCTTTCACTTGGATATGATGATTGATATTTTGAATGATTTCACGGAATAAAAAATATTTCTTATTATATGTTTATATATTTCCAATGTGATAAGGGAATCATGTATAGTTTAATATGTCAAGGTCTACTAAACTTATCATTCATGTGTGGTTTATACCGTGCTTCTTGTACTAATTTAATAACAACGTAAACAATGGATCTATGTTACTGGTGTAAGGGTTTCAATAGTAGCATGGTGTCTGAATAAATATGAGAAGAGATACCTAAATATTTATTTTTAATGGGGACCTATAAAATGGAGTTTATGTATTTGAAACATTATAAAAATTAATTTCTAGGTTCTTCTACTTATTTGAAAATAATCTAATGAAACATGGTATTTTATGAGAAGATGAAACTCCAACACAAATATAGGGTGAAAATTGAATAATAATTCATCTCATAGTTTACTCAATAACTAAAATATGATAAGATACCTAAATAAATTTAAGATATAATTCATTGATCATTTCTTTTGATGAAAACCCCCATTTTAGGAGAATATCAATAATGCACTAAAAAATAAAATTCTCACCTATATGAAATGAGCAGATTAGATGATTTAAACATGTTTTTATCAAAAGGGTAATATTTAATATGTTTCATATAAAAAATATAAGATTAAAATTTTGTAGGTATAATTTAAAATGAGAATATGCATTTCAAAAATTCTTATCGAAATAATTAGTATAATTATGTTTTTGGATTTTTAGAGCATCAAAGTGTTGTTCAAGTAGATTTGATTATTATATTTTCTATCAAATCACATTCCTTATAATAAAACTATTATGAGAAACCTTATTTTTAGGATAATCTATAATGAGAATAAATAAAACATACAATTTTATCCCTGTAATAATGTTCTAGAAATACTTTTATAAAATTCATGACATTCTAAATGTTTTTTTTTGAAATTTGAATTTAAACCCTCATAGATAACCATAACGTCCCATTAAAATAATAATGATTTAATCAATAGTTCAAGATCCTTTGAATAAGTGTTATTATATATATATGTATATAATATATATTAACTCCATTAAAACCATTTCGTAAGTCTCGTAAAATATTTAGAGTTCAAATTTCATTGGCAGATACGTCGAATATAATAATTTCTCTTAGTATGAAATATTCAAAAGTATAGTTGGAAATAGATAGTGTATTATAAATGATGGTTAACATACCTTATGTTGTGTCCTCAAATATAGGGTTATATAAAAAAATGGTTCTGAATATTAACATTCAGTCAAAATTTAATTTAGACATTGTTGCATTCCATATTGAATGCTAGGTTTCCAATATTTAATGATCACCATAAATTTTGTTATATAAACATTAACTCCATATTTCAATTAGACATACAAAATTTGTTCAAAAAATTCCGATAAATTACTTCTATAATTTTATAGAAAATAGCCTAATATTTCAAAAATTTTAATCTAGAAATTAACTTAATATTACTTTTCAATTAAATAAAATGAGTGTCTATTGGGAATAAAAATCAATTAATAGTAAAATTAAATTTTTGTATAAAATATTTTTTATTACCATTAATATAAAACTATTTTATGTTCACTAAAACTATATATATTTAAACATAAAATTATAATTTTCCAAAAAATAAAATAACAAATATAAACTCATTACATTAAATATTAAAATATATTTCATCCAAATTTATGCCAATATTTTTAAATAAAAATGTATATATATAAATAGATTAAAAATATTCAATCTATCAAAAAAATGTGATCGTAATTTAATTAGTAAAAATTAAGTATATTATTCAAAAGTCATTGTAATTTGATACAAAATACAACAAATAATAAAATTAGAATGAAAATAACAAACATTATATAATAATAAATGAATTTGTTTTATTAATCATATTATATGGAAAAGAAATTTTATAATTTGTTTAAAATGGAAAAGCTTTATATTGGGTTGAATGATTTCATTCATAATAAGAAGAATATGTTGTTAGGGAATCCCAAATTTATTGAGGAACCAAATGCATTTATTCGATAAATAACTATATATTCCTATTTATTGACTATACCCATTCCTTTATCAACAACATTAAAACATGACATAAAATTAGAACCACCCCATGTTATCATCTAGAGAATTATGAATAGTATATTAAGAGTGAACATATTAATAAATACTTTCACAAATCTAATCATAAAAAAACTGAACACTAGGTTGTGTTGAATATAACATTCAATGTGATCATTTTAAGTTTTTTTTCCATGTTTACGAGGGAACAATATCAATAAAAGAAATAATTCTTTTAATCCATAATAGATAAATTTGAAGAAATAAGTTATACCCTTCTCATAAATCTATATGACACAAACAAATAGAATTATAATCTCATTTTCAATTTGAACTAGTTTTTATAGATTCAATCATAGTTTAAATAATCATTTCCAAATATGAAAAATTCTGATTTTGTATCACATTCACTTCTGGTATTTCTATATAATAATACATCTATACATTAAAATCACAGAAATATCTACTTGATATTGAACATTCATTCAGTCATTTATACGACACTAGGATCAATTGAAAATTTAATTTATAAAAATAATAATTAATTAACTCATAAATAGGTTTTATAGAACATTATTTTCCTATTTATAAATAAACATCTTCATCCATAAACTAAAAAATATTCGAAAAAATTTTCAAAGAAAAGGAATGTGTTTGGTCATAAAAATTCTAGTAGTATTTATTATTTTATGAATCATTCTCTCAACTTAATTCTCTGTAACCACAAAAAAAATAATGTAATTGAACATCAATTTATTCAACATAACTTTCACGAAGAGCATTTTTTCAATCCATATCATCATAAAATATTTTCTCCATGGACATAAAATACAATAAACTAAATGATTATAGATTTCTTTAGTTGATATAAAAAATTTCATATGTACTCACATGCACTTTAGAGTGAGTTTCCTCAAATTGGATATCTTCATCATGAGAAACATGTTCGTATATTTCAATTGAATGCACATAAAACATTTCTATAGCATAGGAATCAAGTTGATCCACTTATAAAAAATTATAATCATTATTTAGAAATATAGGATCCTATTTGAATTTACATCGTAGAACTAACATGAATCCACTTTCTTATTCATAAGACTCACAAAAAAATTATAATGTATTGTAAAACTCCCTCTATCCATGCAGATATATTCACTTCGACCACCTCCAATATCTAATTACTAATTCGAATATTGGACTAACAAATATAAATTTTTTTAACCCCATCCAAAAGTAGTGCTCGATCTTCTTCAAAAATGAGATTTACCATCTTCCTTTAAACCCACACTCATATAACAAGTTATCTCCATGCTCCTTTGATTCAACCGAAGCATGATCTCCATATTTTTCTCTATCATCATCACCAATGTAAAATTAACATTACCTATCGCCATTATCATGGAAAATATAAATTTTCTAAGTTACACAATTGATAGAATATTACTATGATGACATATAAATATATTATGAATGTCACTAATTATTAATATATTTTATAAAATAAGTAGAAAAATGACCCCAAATAAATAAGAGGACATTCATTTATACTACTAGAAACAATGATTTGTATACCTTACCATATAACTAATGAAAATTAATATTATATTTATCAACATAAAAAATTTAACTAAGTATATGGGAAGAATATTTTAATTAATTCTACCATTCCCTACAATACAATAGTACGAAATAAAAACACCGGGGCTTCATGTAATACCTCAATATCCATTACAGACATCTTCTTATTGTGTGAATTTCCAAATAGAAAAGAGATAATGACTTCTAAATTTTGAAAATTATCCCCAATCATTCCTATGATGATGTGAAACCATCCTTCATGTGTAAATTTGAAAATTTGTTAAATATAAATAATAGAATAAGAAATGTATTTATCATTAAATTTGATCATATGTAATCTTATTTAAGTCTGAAGCTATGCAATGAATGATCAAAAAATTATTCTACATCATATTTTTAAAAATAAAAGTTATATTCTCCACTGAACATATATGATATACCATGAAATATCATATCCTTATTTATAATAAAATTCATCTGTAACAACATTTTCAAGTCTCCTAAGTTCCCTAGAATCACTTTTATTTTAGAACCAAATGACCTCTGTATCTTCAAGATACACATTATGGATTAATCCCTTCACTTTTTAATTAATATGAAATAATATAAAGGTATGAGGGTCCAAAATATAGAGTTGGAGGGAGATATAGATATTAAAATTTAAACAGTTTTCAAGATAAGGATTATGGGAGAGAATATTTTTCACTCTAGTGGTATAAATATATATTTTATTTTCTTAAAAAATTACATTGTAATAATTTCTGAATTTCAATTATGAAATAAAATATTGAAAAATAAAATGGATAATATAA
Organism: Viscum album; assembly: GCA_963277665.1. NCBI lineage: Eukaryota > Viridiplantae > Streptophyta > Magnoliopsida > Santalales > Viscaceae > Viscum > Viscum album. The sequence goes on along the minus strand of OY728132.1, from coordinate 93,202,525 downwards.
ATTTAAACTAAAAAATGATAAAAAAATATAATTAAAATATATTAATAAGACCTAAAAAAACTCAGTAAAGAAAATTACTAAAATCAGTAGAAATTACAAACGAAAATGAAATACTTCAGTTGAAAATAAATAATATTAATGCCTCCTTAAGAAAATCAAAACATGTTGTTTGAAGAGGTCTATTGAAAATATCTACAATTTTATCAATATTATTTACAAATTCTCATGATATATAACTTTTTTAGATACTATAACATTGTAAATTATTTTAAATATGAATATTCTTAGTCTTACAATGGCTCGTATTATTTCTAATCATATTAATAGAAGTATTATTATCACATAGTGTAATAATGTGATTGATTTTGTGTAAAAGTTATATAAGTTTGTGTTTCATCCACATCATTAGGGAATATAAACTGAAAAAAATATATATTAGTTGAGATTTTGATAATAAAATTGAATATCAATTTTAATAGACCATAAATATATGTTGATTTATAAAAAACATAGAAGTACATGGTAATTTTTATTAATAAATATGCACCCTCAAAATTTTTTATTTGAAAATTAATTTAAATCAATATAAATTGATTTTGGGTAATTTAATTATAGAAATATATATCGACATTAATAACTAAAAATTAATTTTATAGAATTAACATGGGATTACATTTGGTCTAAGAGAAATTATTCACAATGAAAAAATAGTAGTGTGTAGTCTAAAATTAATTAGATATATAAGAAAACGAATCATACATCCATATAACATACTGGCGACTATTTTTTTAGCTTCCTCAAAGCCATGTTTTTTTAGAAAAAAATTAATTAAGAAATTGATTCATTTTTCATTATCAGCGTTTTATAATAAATAAATAATATATTATACTAGATACTAAAAATATATAGAATCATATTCATTAATTTTTAAACCATGAATTAAATTCATTATTCCAATAATAATTATTTCAAATTTCTACTTTAATTATTTTTCAGATTCACTTTAAAATATTTTTCAATGATAACCCTAAAATAACATCATCTCCATTGATACACAATAAAAAGGCATTAGAATATTTGTTTTTATTTAAAAATGTATAAATATTCCAACCCCATTAAAACCCCATTTTTTTAAATCAAATTCCCTAGTCTATAATAACAAGCTCTTGTACTTTGTTTAATTCCATAAAGTAATGTAGTAATATTAAAAAATAATTGTAGATACATGTTTTCAAAAAATAGAGGCTTCCATAAATAAATTCCATTTTTAAATAAAAATTTTAAAATGATGATTTGACATCTATCTCGTATAATTTAATATTCATATTAGATGTATAGGTCAATTGGATTCTAATGGGTTTGTGCACTAAAATGTGTTAATATTTTTCTTTATAATCTATTATTTTTTAGCATTTTATCCATTGAATAATATCCATTAATTATTAATTGGTATTATAACTTTACCATCATTATTATTTATAAAAAAACATTTCATTTCTATTAATGGATGGATTGAGATTCAATCATCTATTTCAAAAATACCATATCTATTAAAATAATTTATATATTCCTATATAATAATCATATATCTTTCATATTCTAATGATTTTTACCAATTAAGAGGTTCAAAATAGGACATAATGGATGATAGCTCAACTAGGTTTCTTATACTTATTCTTTTTTTAACACCTTCAAATAGTTTTGTTATAATAGTCTCTAAATGATGGCCACTAATGTTTCTTTGCTCTCTATTTAAGCTAGATCTTTGTTCCTCAGATTCATGTTCTTCTTGACATGATTGATATTGATAATATTCTAATTTTAATTAAAAAGTTCCTTTAGAAGAGTCAAAAATTTATTTATTTATGGTATCTATGACAATATCAATTTTAATCTTTTTTTATAAAATGCTTGTCACTAATAAAACTTCCCACGAATATATTCTTCAACTATACTTCATTTTTAATAAAACACAATACAAGGATTAGTTGTAGTAAAATATCGAATTAAGATTAGTTAATCATCCATTACAATAAACACACTATGGTTTTCTATAGAGTTACTATAAAAAGACAGACTATAAAAACATTAATGTATCAAACATTAGATTACTATTATTATAAAACTCATAGTGTGTCTTTTATGAGAACATGCCTTATTAAAACTTTATTAATTATATAGAAATAAATATTTATTAAATTTTCACATAAATAGGTATTAGAAATATATTCATTTAGTATATTCCATTCTATTTGTTAAATAGTATTATTTGTTCATTATATTTCCATTTTTAAGTTTTCATATAGAATAGAAAGTATTCTTAAAAAAATATAAAATATAATTAATGAGAATCAAATTTATCATACTCTCCACTATAACCCTTTTTTAATTATGTTATTTTAAAACAATTTTAATTTTGAATATTTTTATAAAATCTCACAAAAATAAAAAAAATCGATACTTTATGTGTCACGAAAAAACCTAATAAATCTGTAAAAAATCATTAACAAAACTAAATCAATGAATCCATTTGACAATATTTATAATCTATTTTGTTCAAATAAATCTTAGTGTATGAGTTCTAGAAGTTATGATGTTGAAACATTATTAATATATGTATTACATGACATATATTTCAATCTTATTTAGAATGATCACAAATTCCATTTTTTCATACTTAAGATTATGAATATATGAAATTAACATTCTAATATATAAAATAGATAGGGAAAACATATTACAATTTCCAAGCCTCATATTCCATATCCATGATTAATATATTTTAGTTTAAACAAATTACTATTTATTTACTGTAGATCATAAGAACAAATGTGTAACAATTTTTGGTAATGTGTTTTATAAATAGCATAAATATAACATAAAAAGTAGAAAAAAAAATTTTATAAAAAAAAATTTAATCATAAAAAGGTTGATTACTGATTTCTAAATTTTACTTTATCACATGAACATAAAAATAATTATTGATCAGTAATTTTTTCAACATCCCTATAGTTCAATGAAAATCATATTTCTTTTTGAAGTATATACAAAGGTAAAGAATCATGTATCTACATTTGAATGTGAATTTAAATTTGAAATGTAAGAAATTAGGTGTCTTGAGAAGCCACTATACATGTTATATATTATACTTTTCACCTAGTAGATTTTAACCGATAGATAATAAAAATAATTCTTATTTTGGTACCCAAATTCTATTTAGTCCTACTATATTAGAAAAAAATGATATTGGAAATTAAATATTCCTAGTTTTTTAAGAGATTAAAAAATTAACATGAGATAAATTTATCTTCATTGGACTGTTCTTTACACTAATAATCAGATGATTCCTCAGAAATAAGTTTTATCCTTAATGATTATTAATTTTATATAAGAAAAAATAATCCCTACGAATTATTTTGTTCATTGATTTATGGCCTAAATTGTTTGTATATATTATATCTTTTTTACAATAAAATGGAATTCAATATCATTCTGTTTGAAGATAATTTTTCGAATGATATGGTTTTATGATTATTCTACCTTGGTAAATTTTCTTGATATACTATTAATGTATTTCATTTCATCCTACAAATTTTTAATTCGATTTTAATTCATTTTGAATATATAAGTAGATATAAATAATTTTTCTTTCAAATGAATCTTCATTTTTTTCTATGAATCTTTTTTTCAAAAAATAAACAATTATGAATATTCATTAATGATTTATTGTTTCTAAATAAGATTATAATTTTAATTTATACAATGAATAGTATTCAACTAATTTTTCACTTATGAAAAATTAATAATCCAAAAAATATGTGTATAATGATTTTACATCATGTTCTTTTGAAATAAGTCTCATGATTGAATTTATATTTTGTTTTTTATTTAAAAATACAAACATGAAGTGATTATGGGGTAATAAATGAAACTCCACACATAAAACATTTTAATATTTCATATTTTTATATTAATAAAATTTCATTTGGTAATTCATTTCATTCTATTCCTTTTTTCATTTTTCCTATTTCACATGTGGGTTCTCTGGTATTCTACTCCATATTTTAAAATTAACAGAGTTAAACATATTCCACAATAAAATCATTCATGAATGAATAATTATAGGACCTATTAAGTCTCTTTTATATTTATTGATCTTATTAAATATTCTTTCTTGGTGAACCATTTTATCTCAACAGTATGCAAATTTTGAATCATTTATGGATTTAACATAATATTTATTTATAATTTCCATTTTGTTGTAATAAAATTTAGATAATTAATATACCACTTGATCATTAAATGATCTTCTTCATCAACATGAATTTCAGCTCCATAAATCATTACTGTAACAATGAATAATTGTGTTTGTTAAATATTTAATAGGTTTGTATTTTTTATAGTTGTTGATATTCCATTCTATTTTTAGGGTAAAACTCTAACAAAATAAAACTTGTGATCTGGTACTAGAAGTAGATTTCTCTTATAATAAATAGAATTTACTATTTTAACTAATAATACCTTAATTTTTATAATTTTTATCCATATAATATCATAAAACTATCAATATTTATCACAATTTTTTTTATCTATGTTGATTTACTTTTTAAGTCACTTCATAAGAAACATGATGGGTCTTCCTCAATTTTATGGAGGTTCAGCATGGGGAAGAATGATTCAAATAATTATTAACATGTCCCTAGTCTGTAGAATACATATCTTTTGGAAAAAGATCATATTTATATTAACTAATAGCATCTCACTTTTCTATTTCATTATTAATTTTAAAAAAAATTATTATATTCATATAATAATTTATCCTATTATTACTCAAATACATAATCCTTAATTAATTCAATCATCTGTAGATTACTTCACAAAAATTTGGGATCTCTTTACATTTAAATTCCATCATTTATTTCACCCATTAACAAAAACTAGGTATAGAAACCTTAAATTAAATAATAATAGAGTGTAACAAAATTCATCATAGAGGACTCTCATGATACAAATTGTTTTTCAAAATAAAATTGAAGATGCCAAGGGGGTGGGGTTAATATTATCCTTCAAAAAACTAGGATAATTTAAAAATACACACCCCATATGATTTCAACTGGGTTGGAATAATATTTTCATAGAATTGATTTAGAGGGGGAAATATAGAATAATAACAAAATAATTGAAATAGTGGTGTATGTTAAAATGACCACCTTTTCAACTCCAATGACAATATCTCTATGTTTGTGATGACTTTATACACATAATCCATTATAATGGGGACATATAATTCTATGTTTATTCAAATTAAATATTAAATTAAGAATATTAAAGGCCATCATGGTTTTTTTACTAATAAACACAGAAAAGTAGATTATTATAAGAAATAAACTACCCAATAGAAATCTTAGTTGAATTTTGAATAAAAATTTTAGCTCATATATTCCTACAAAACTGATGGATAAATTAACCATTAATGAAATATTCGATTGACCTTACTAATAAGTCCTATTGAATAATAAATGGGTTGATATTTAAAATATCAAGAAATCATAATAGTAAATAAATAAGATTATATGTGGCAGGAAACAAACACAATAGTAGATTTAAATATTCATTTCTTAAATGTTTTTTTATGAGAAAGTATTTGACAATTATATTTTATTAACGAAATATAGTTTTATATGTATAATATAATAATCTTTTAAAAAATTCTCTTTTAAATACGTAAATAATTCTTATTTTAGAGCATTAAAAAATTGTTATTTTTTCAAGAAGATATAATTATGAAATTTTTTATCGATTAACATTATATAAATATGAATCTTTTATAAACACATCTCTTTGGATGATAAAATTCACTAAGAATAAATATGAAATTCCATTATATTCTATAAATGAGTATATGAACATTGTTCTAGATAAATCATAGTATCCAGAATTTTTAGTGCATTTGAAATATAAATTTAAATAGCCGTAAAAAATTGGAACATTCCCAGGAAATTTGACTTATTCAATATGAAATTTCTAATCCTATGAATCGGTATAAAAATAACTTCAATATATAAATTAATTCTAGAACTACCATTGTGGAAATAAATAAAAATACCGAGAATTCAAATTCAGTAGATGGCTACTTCATTTTAGAGATTGATCTATATATTTAATAATAAAAATTATGCGTAATATTATACTATTTATTCAAAACATTTGGTTGACAAACCATATATAATGTCATCTAAAATAGGTTTATAAAAATGTTAACATCCAATTCATAACATTTAGTCAAAATCAAAAGTATAAAATTAGTGTTCCTTAATGAATAATAAATTCTTGAACATATTGTTCACCAAAAAATTAGGACTAAAATATATATTCTACAATATATAACATCATCTATAATACTTATAAAAAAATTAGCTTAATTTCATCTATAATCATAGAGAATGCTATAAAATATTACAATAAATATAATCCTAAAATTCTCTTAAAGTGAATTTATTAATAATAAAAATGAGGATATTTTTAATCATAAAAATCAGTGAGAAATTAAATGGAACTATTGGATGAACATTCATATTCCCCAAAATTTTCTCTTGGGTCATCCCTTATAAATCAAATGAATAAATAATGGTAATAATTTTCATCCCATATAGATATGACCCCTACTATATTTAGACTCCTTTAAACATAATAAAAAATATATCACAACTTAATCATCTACTTAAAATTTCCATTCATTAATGTAGGATGTATTTCGCATTATTTTAAAATATTACCACTAAAAATAATGTCATCCATGAAAAAAATAACTGTTAATAAGTTCTAGTCATATTCCATGACATATAATAAAGAAATCACATCTTAAAACACTACCTAAGCTGTAAATGGCAATTTTTTTGTGTTATAAATCCTAATGAAAACCACGGAAAACATATATACAATATCTATAAAAGTATTATTAAAATTTATATAGTTTTCTCTATCTGAATAGTATCTATGAATAATTTATCCATCATTATTTTATAAAAAATTCTAAATTTATAATTTTTTATGATGTAATATGTAAATTTAACAAAATAATCCCTTACATATTAGTATTTATTATAAAACAAATATTATATTGTATATTTGATGAATTTATTCAAATAAAGTAAAAATTGTATATTAAAATTTCTTTTAATATAGATTCCCTCAAATTATTATATAATATTGCATTAAAAATCAGCATTCCGCCCATATCGACATGAAATTATCATTTTTATTTTCCCATTCCTTTTTATGATTGTTTGGACAACTATATTCATATCGAAAACCATAATTTTGATGATATTGCATGAATATCTATTTCAATATTCTCATACATTATTTGATTGAATCCTTTTAAGAGAACTTACATAGTTATATTTTACATTCCACATGAATTCCATAACCATTTCTTGTGATTTTATTTTTATAGTCATAATGGTAACTAATGTAAAATGAGAAAAATCGTTAATATTAATAATTAATTAATTTTCCCAATTTTTTATAATTTTGAGTCATAGAATTAATACATGTTCATTCTCATGACCAATTAGTGTCTTTTATTTAAAATACAATGTCTTGTGATATTTTTAAATAATTTTTACTTTATAAAACATTGTACATGGGTTCTTTTTTTCATGAAAATTATTTTGATGTTCATTTCTGACAGATAACTGAAATACTTTTCAATATTTATTTATATTAATAACCATTTATAAGGATTAAATTCATTATCATCCATAATTATTAAATAAATAATGTTTATATGTTTAAAAATTTTAAAAATATTATTATTGGATAAAAGTATTTTATTAAAATAATAAAATATTTATTCATTTAATAAAACATATATAATTTCAAAATATAACATCATTCCCATTTTTAAAATGTTTAAATAATTTTTTGGAATTTTTATCTAGCCCAAATTCAATGTATAAATAATTGGATTCAACTACCATTCCACTAGTGTAATCAATTCTTCCCCCATTACAATTTAGTGGTCCATAATTTCAAAATGTAATAAAGCCACTTTTGGACCATCAAATTTCATTACATAATTTCTTAGTTTTGGTCATATGAGATGAGGTAACATTGTGAAATATATATATTTATTACGTTTTCATGATTTTAAGAAATATTAACCACATTGATTTTTTGTTATTTAATCCAATTATCCATTTATTTACTTATAATTTTTAATTACTTTATTGAAACAATGGAAATAAATTTATTATTAGTGTGTCAATATTTAAAACACAATCCACAAGTCTCTTCAAAGATATAAAACCAATTTTAATGCATTTAGGTTTTTTAAATATGATCCCTTTAATAAAATTTTATTTCATTAGTAGGCCTCCCCATAATTTATTGACCTCTATTGTTTAGTAGCAATAATAAATTATAAAAAAATAAATTTATTTTTTGATGTACACTCCACAACAACAAAACACAGCATAAAAAATAATCTTATTTTTAAAAAAAAATTTATTAAATAATATTTGTGAAACAATTCTATGATATTTAATTATTTAATTGGGAAAAAATAAAATGTTCTTCAAAATATAACCCATTATTTGGTAATTTCCCATTTTCATTGCCTTATCTAGCCTCATATAGTTCCAAAACGCATTGTATTATGAATTTTTAGCTGCATATTATGGAATAAAAATGGGTTTATAAATATTATATGTTGTAGTTGTTACCTAAATTCATTAATTTTCATTTCTTCCACTACTTTAATTTAATTATAATTTGAAGAAAACAACGGTAAAATGGATGAATATTCTAATAAACATATTTGTTGACATGGGGAATAACATTCCTATCCTTTTTAGAGTAATGTCTAATCTCCATGATTAAATTTTGAACAACAACTTAAGATATTTCAATAGATACATCTATATAAAAAAGAATCACATCAATTGTGTCGACATCATTATTTTTATGAAAGGTGTTTTTCATTATAATCTTTACTTTTCTGTTATGGGAATTAATACGTTCATTTATATCACTAGGAATCATAAAAAAAATAATGTAAAATCAACCTAATATATGATTCATCATTGTATATTTTTTAAGAGATAATTATTATTCTTAAATAATTACTTATTCAATTCTTGTTTCTAATAATCCTTCAACAATATATTTTTTACTTCATAATTAGAATTACTTTAGTGTTTATTATTAAGATTTATCACATACACCAAATTCATATTTCACTATATGAATGGTTGTTCTGTTTGAATTTTAGCATTATGTGATTATGATATTCAACCATTGTATACTCACCATAAAAATAATCTTGTAATAAATGGATGAGTCATTATTTTTACTAAAAATTAATCTCTTAATTGTGATTTTTTCTTTAGAAATTTTAACTACAAAATCCCTTCACGAAATGATATTTTCCCATTATTCTTCCATGTTGATCAATTTGTTTTATCATCATCCTTAGTATAATCACTATAACAAGGGAAATTATCAAAAAATATAATTGAACCAATAATTGAAGCACCTATATGGTACATTTAATTTTTACATACCTCTACCTCGTTTAATACATTTTGATATGAATATGATATATTTATTTAAATATATAATTTTTTAATAGTTTTCCAATTGATTCTAAATAGGATTCTTGAAACATGTGTTCTTATACCTCATAGAATAATTAGAAATATATCCTTGTCAACATTTTCATTGTTTTTTAGTGATTTTCGATTCCATATATCATATTATAATTTTTTTGATGAGTTTACAGAGTTTTAAATTATCCAGTTCATGGATAATTAATGATGAGACTTTTGAATAAAAATCATCTTTATATATTCCAATTAGTTCTCAATCATCAAATATACATGTTCCATCCAAAAAATTAAAAAGTACTGCAAAAGTTTGTTAAATAAAAAAAATATGTTATCTATTGTCTCATCTTCTACCATTTTTTTATCAATAAATTTTGTATGACTACATAAATGTTGTGAATAATTCACTTCATTATCTAATTTATGAATATTATGAAACTCATTCATAATTTTGATATTTTTTCATCAATTAGTTAATATTAGATAATTATTTTATAGAGATGACTGTATATATTTAAGTTCCTTCCCATCAATTATTACTTTATTATAATCACGTAGTCTTACAATATTATAAGATTAGTGAAAAAATTTATTTTGTCATTTTGAATGTTGGATCCTCTAATATGTGTAAAATTGTAAATTTACCCCAAATTTTTACCTTTGAACAAATTATTTTAACATTTTTTAATATAAAATATTTTATATTGTAACACCCCGATATTTTATGAAAATATTCTTTTAATTTCATTAATGTCTTGTATTGTATACTACACCAAGATTATTTCGCGCTATACGCAACACTATATTAGCTTGTGGTATACGCAACACTATTCTTGGATCGTGTTACACACAATTTTGATAATAGTTATTCTACAAAAAATTGAGTATATATATATATATTGAATGTATAAATGAAACATGGTTGGAGACTGTTATACGAAACAACGAAGGATTCTTACACAACACGCAACCCTGACTTAGCTTGCATTACACGCAATCATGACCTTCCTCGATAGCGTGTGTTGTACGCAATACCAGATGTTACTAAACAATGATATATTATTATAATATTATTATTAACTAGCCTTTATGAATATTATTAACTAAATTTTTAATTTTATAACATTATTATCTTATATGAACAAAATAAATTTTTTGGGTAAAATAAGTATTTTTCAAAAAAATACAGTTTTGCCGCCTTTTGATGGCGCACCCACATTAAATATAGATTTTGAAATTTTTATAAGTTACATTTGACAAAATAAAATTATTCTTTGAAATAAAGAAATAACAATTTAATTTGGATAAATTTTTCATTTTATTCTGATGAATTTCATATTTTAATGAATAGTAAAAACACGCTATATTTTAATTAAAAAAGAACTTTTTTCATCATAATATCTTATGTGGTGAAATTATTATATTGAATGGTTTTAAAGTATAAATAGAATATATTTTTAAAATTTAATATAATTTATGTCATTAGAATTGATTTTACATTGAATTTGTAGGTTAAATCAATTCAATCTTTTGCAATGTTTTCAAGAAAAACCCATTTTCTTCCGACAAGGGGATTAAATTTAATTTAATTTCTGCAACTTTTGTGTATTTAATTTGGAAAAATGGATTTCATATTTGGAATCAGTGGGTCCAAATTATGTTAATAAGCTACTTTTTATTTTTGGGCATTGTAAATAGTAACTACGGAAAATTTTATTTACTATAGTTAAAAGTAAATCGGGTAATTAAGGGTAAATATAAGATTATAAAATTACCCTAACACATTGAAAAATCCTATTGTATGACTAAAAGTCGACCCATATCACCTAAGGGTCGGATTAGATTCATTTAATGGACTTTTTTCATGAAAATAATTTAATTATTCTTAAAACCAAAGAAAGTGACAACATGTCACTCTCTTAAATACTATAAGTATAATAATTTTAAGTTAGTGATAAACTTCATGAAACTTAGAAAATTAATAGTCTACAGAAATCTAACAAAATTATATACATCATAAGAATTTATTTAGAATTTTTTGGGATTAAATAAATATCATTAATTCTGACACAATAGTGATGCATAAATTATTTATCTAGTGAAAAATCAAGAATATAGTTTTTATTAAACTAATAGTGACCATAAAAGGCACAAAAACCTGACCAAAACTTATTTTTCATGTAACTATAATCTATAATCATTCAATGGTCGAATATTTGACCATTTGGAGTCTTATACAAGAAATTATGACACTTAGATTATTTTATTTTAAATGAAGCCAAAGTTGTCACCTTCATAATTTAATAAATATAACAATTTAACCATTGTGATTTTAAGATGATAAATTAGAGTAAAACTATTATTGTGAAATTTAATAGATTTATCTTCATAATAGTATTTTATTTTTAATTTTTATGCAACATATAAGTATATTAAATAATTATACAAAAATTTTATAGTAATTATTTTATTAAGAGATAAACCAAATAAATGGTTTTAAAAATAATAAAATAAATATTATATGAAATATTTAATGTTCTCCACTAATTTTATAGATACATATGACCTTTTATTAATCTATTAATGATTTTATTTCGAACATATCATCTCTGTATATTTTACTTAAATTCAAATAAATGAATAGTGTCAAAATTGACACTATTGTTATTTTATAAAAATAACAATTTATAAAATTGTTTAAAAATCACAAAAATATTTAAAAATTATAAATTTATATTTATATTGTCTATAATTTTATAAAGTAAAAAATTATATAAAATTCACAACAAATAAGTAATTATTTGTTATAAATTAAAATTTAAAATTTTATTACCACAAATAAACCTAAATAGATTAAATAAGGATAAATCAAAATGATAAGGTTTAAAATAAGATCAAAAAATGTCTAAATTTAATTGGTTTATGAGATGAAAACCCTATCTCATATAATATTTGAATATGAGTCATTTTTAGTGGTTTTTATGTGGGGTTAGATTTATTATAAATTAATATTTTTAAGAATTCCAAAGGTGCCCCTCTCATCTCTTATAAAAGGGCACCTCTTCCCTCTCTTCCACACACCACCTTGAGCCTTCGATATCAACCAAAAGCTGACAAATTCTCTTCTCCACTTCCCTATAAATATCTTAGAGGTAGTGGTATTTTTCAAAAATCAATTTTAGTTCCCTAAGAGGAGGTCTCAAAGAGGCGCTTCAAAGAAGAGGTAATTTCCGTTACCGATTCTTTCACCTTTATTTCCTCTTCCACTTCTTCTTCTTAGGTTGTTTCATTATGAAGTAATAACATCAGTATCACTCATATAATGATATTTTATTATAAGTCTGAAACAACCCTATTTCACCATCTATACATCCTACAGAAAACAAAATCACCGCGCGTGCGTACGTACGGAATACCGTCTCCACGCCATGGTGTAATCTATTTTCCACCACCACCTTACTTGGATGGGTATAATGGTGTAAATAATAAATATAAATGATTATTGTAAGGTGATAATGAATCTGTAATAGTATACATACACTCCAATAAAATTCCACGATCATTGGAACGATATCATCGCTCGTGCGTACGTACGGAATACCGTCTCCACGACGCGATGAGATTCATTCTCAATGATTAACCATTCAAAAATTATTATAAAATATATATAATAATTAATCATGAAATATATGACATAATAATGATACTGGATTTATGTATATATATATATTTATTTCATCTAATTAATTCCATTCAATTCAATGAGAAAACGAAAACAACGTTCATGCGTACGTACGACCTACCGTCTCCATGAACAATGTATTTCATTCCATTTATCGATCTATTACATATATGTATATTCTTAATATATATTATATATATATCATGTTTTACATTATGGATGTATGTAATCAAGATCTATGTAATCATATGAATAATTACAAGTCAAAACACGGACGACAAATGAAATGATTTTACCCAAAACGCTCTTTAACATTGAATTTACAAAAGAACGGGTAATATAAAATCATAAGTGAGCCATATATGATATCATAACAATTAATATGATTATTTAATAAGTCAATAACATTTTTTAAATCATTATACAGGAGTTTCGGATACGTACGAAGCATATCGGACCTAAGGTAAGGGATAATTTTGCAAATCTCATTTTTATCTGAGATTGCATATTTGTAAGTATTTACTGGGGTTATTTCTATCGTCCATGTCTATGTTTTATAAAAGTGTTTTCATGTATGTTTAAAGTCCTTTTTACCCACTTTTTACTTTTACTACATGGTATGTAAAGAATATTTCTTTTGTTTACGTTACGAGGTACGTTTTTGACTTTTCCGACAAAAGTACGATAAGAATGTTTTTCTAAAGTATACGGCATGAAAGGATTTTTATGGTTTTATAAAGCCTTATTTTCATGATGCTTCGTTCAAAATATTTCATCACTATTTTCAACAAAAACCTTTTCTTCTAAAATTGAATGACATTTTGTGAAAACAAAATGATTTTGAATAAAAAATGATATTTTCCTCAAGAATTCATTTAAAGTGTTTTATCAAAACCATTTTCATATAAGATGACCTTATTTCACATGTGTATGTTTCAAGGGTAATGTATCTATGATATAAATGGTTTCAATTTTCTTACTATGAAATGATATCCATTTCTTTTATATGGATTATGTGATGATGGGATGATGTTTATGAAACCCATTTTATTTATTGGGTTATTATGAATGATGTATGTTTATTTTGTGGCACAAGTAAGAATGATTTCATTATGAGATGGGTGGGACCTATATCTCCCTGCAATGCATTGGGTAGAGATTTATATCTCATGATATAGAAATGGCTGGAACGGCAGGTTAAACCGGTTCAGTAAAACAGGACTAAAATGAGGAGTGAACTCGATTCAGAAAGGGAATTTGTCCACTAAGATGGTCTTGGCAGCAATGCCTTGGCTACTATGGAAATAATTACATGTGCTTAATGGATTCCACAATTACATGTTTTATTCCCATGCTATTTTTTCATTCTTATGGTTTCTTTATGATCTCTGCCTTACGTACTTCCATGTTTTATGTCATTTCCCAAGATTTTGATGTTTAAACATTATGTTCTTGTTTTTATGTTCAAATGTATATGGTATGTTTAATTTTATCCATACTTACCCTTACTGAGAATTTTATCTCACCCTTTTTATGTTTTCTTTTCACCAGGATATAAAGAAAGGTTTTAGGTTTGAAAAAAAGGGAAAGATCTTTATGGGAGATGTTGAAGATCTGTCACCACGATTAGAAGATTACGCTCCAAGTTTCCAAAGACACTAATCTATTACGGTCCTTGTGTGTCTGTTTTTGTTATGTATTAAGTATTCCAATAAAGAAATGTAATGTCCATGTACGTCAGGCTTTGGGTCTCTACAGTTGGTATCAGAGGAATGGTTTAGTCAACCTTTGGAAACTAGGATGCGAGATCTTTAGTAAGATCCCTAGAGATATTTCTAAGGTATGTCTAGGGATGTCTCTAAGGTTAAGTATAGGTTACAGTACTAGAATTATGGTAACCCAAGATGTTAGATATTGATGGTACTCCCCCTTTATTATGTTGTTTTCCCTAGGGTGATTTTTGCTTCTCACACTATTCTTTTTGGGTTTTGGACGATGGCTAGAACCCGAAGGAACTGTGTTGATCAATGTAATGGATAATGCAATGATTGTCCTCCTGAACAAACAAATGTTATGGGAGATGGAGTTCAAAATCATATTGCCATACTTACACAAGCTATGAATCATTTTTTACTTCCAAATGAGTAGAGAAGGAAATAATATTCTATTGAGTCCTTCATGAGGCAACATCCACCTTCTTTCAGTGTGTCTTCTGATCCACTTGTTGCTGAACAATGGATCAGTACTACTGAAAAGATATTTTCAGTTTTTCAATGTTATGAACATGATAAAGACATCTTAGCAGTATATCGTTTGGATGGTGAAGCTGATCAATGGTGGAATCTTATCAAGAATACAAGTCCAAGAGATGAAATTGAGTCCATGGAATGGGACGAGTTCAAGAAATTATTTTTCAATAAGCACTTCCCTCGTATTCTTCGAACAAATATGGAGATGGAGTTTCTTGAACTAAAGAAAAAGGATGATGAATCTGTTGGTATATACGAAGCGAATTTTACAAGGCTTTCCAGGTATGCATCTGGATTTTTCATCCAACCTGAAAGTAAAGTTGATCGATTCTTCAGTGGCTTAAAACCAAATCTTCGACGGGAATTAGCTATAAGAGACTTCAGTAGCTATGAAGAAATTGTGTGTTGTGCTATCAAGGTAGAAATGGAAGATGTTGTTACTTATTGATCTCATAGTTTTGACAAGAAACGAAAGATGGAGTTCAAGGAGAATTCTCAGAATAATTGTGAAAAGAAGATGAATTTTTCCTTATGCTCAATGTGTGGAAAGAAGCGTGGTGGATATTTTCTTAAAGGGACTAGAAATTTTTTTTAAGTGTGGAAAAGAAGTTCATCGAGCAGCTGAGTGTCGAAGTAATGGAAAAAGGGTTTCTAATGATGTGAATAAAGAAAAGACTGCAGAGAACACACCACCAAAACTTCAATGCTTCAAGTGAAAGGAAATGGGGCATTATGCAAATAAATTCACTAATCCAAGGGTTAGTGATGATCGATATGAGCAACCACTTAAGGCAAAGGACAAAGGGATGTCACATGCGATCACTATTGGCGATGTTGAATATGACAACGATGTGGTGGAATGATTAAGTGTTTATGTAATGGGATTCCAAAATAATGTTGTATATAGTATCGTGGAATTCTGGAATATTTATGTATTTGTATATTGTGGTTTTCAATGGTACCAGTAACCGTAGAATGTGATTGAGATACTTTTGGAAAAAAAGATGATATGCGCATAATGAAAGGAAAACAAAAAAATGAAATGTTTGACCATATTCATGAGCTCATGACTGATATAATGAGAAGGTTATATCATGGATTGAGTATATAGAATTTATGGATTTTGGTATGTGGAAAGAGTTAACTTTTGACTGCATTCATGTTTTCACTATGGTTCAATTAATGTGTATTCATTCTTCAAGAGAATACATGATTAAGGTATTAACATGTTTGTAATTTGACCAACAAGATATATCTTATGATATATGGGGGATAAATGATGGCATTCACTTGATTGTTATGTGACATTTCAAGTAATCATTTTCTTTATACTATGAGCATGGACCGAAGTATTTTAGGTAGGCCTAAAGATTGGAATGGATTATGTTGGACATAAGTTAGGATATAACTTTTTCGATATTTTTGATGGGCTGTTATAGTAATATTGTTTTAGAAAAAGGACAACATGTAGGACGGGTGATAACCCATCGCGTTGGACAAGGCTGTGGGAATCGAACCCACAACCGAAGTGCAACTGGCCTTTATCGCCTACCACTGGCCTAGAGAAAGTCCCTGGTCAGTAGAAACTAGTTTTATTTTATTACGCGATATGATATATGAAGTATAAGTTCATTTTTGAAATTGTATACGATTAACCTCACCATATATGGAATTATGTATATTTGATAACTTTTCCTAACCATTTGTTTGAAACAGATGGAATGACCCATCATTCAATCACATGATCTATTAACACTTCATGAATAACAAATTCAACTTCATTTCTTTAAGAGATGAAGTGGAAATTGTTCAAAGCACGAACAACAGTGAAATTTTACCAAAATCATGTAAGTATTTCTTTTAATTAATCAACTTTAGGGAAATGATCTTAAAACCCAAAATGTTGTCCTAGTTCCCTTATATCCGATTAATCAGATGGTACCTTAGATCATCACAAATCAATAGCTTTGTGATTGTTGGGTTTTTCATAGCCATGTTCTCTACCACTCTCCATCAAAACTTAATGTTTCGATTTTTCTTCCATATCCATATTTTCACCTATGTTCTCCTACGTGGAAACCCCGTGATGAGTTAATTTGGGTAACCGTTACATTTCATACTTTAGTTTTCAAAAGCCATGTTTTGGTATTCCTTTTTACGATGTGGGTTTCTATTAAACAAACATTCGAGTAGTAAACCATTTATAACCCCGACGATTTTTGAGGGCGAAATTCATTTTAAGGGGGGTATAATGTAACACCCCGATATTTTATGAAAAATATTCTTTTCATTTCATTAATGTATTGTGTTTTATGCTACACCAGGATTACATTACGCTATACGCAACACCGTATTAGCTTGCAGTATACGCAACACTATTCTTGGATCGTGTTACACACAATTTTGATAATAGTTATTCTACGAAAAATTGAGTATATATATATATATATATTCAATGTATAAATGAAATATGGTTGGATTCTGTTATACGAAACAACGAAGGATTCTTTCACAACACCCAACCCTGACTTGGCTTACATTACACGCAATCACGACCTTCCTCGATAGTGTGTGTTGTACGCAATACCGGGTGTTAGTAAACAACAATATATTATTATAATATTATTATGAACTAGCCATTATGAATAGTATTAACTAAATTTTGAATTTTATAACATTATTATCTTATAAGAACAAAATAAATTTTTCAGGTAAAATAAGTATTTGTCAAAAAAATACAGTTTTTCCGCCTTTTGATGGCGCACCCACATTAAATCTAGTTTTTGAAATGTTTATAAGTTCCATTTAACAAAATAAAATTATTCTTTGAAATCAAGAAATAAAAATTTACTTTGGGAAATTTTTCATTTTATTCTGATGACTTTAATATTTTAATGAATAGTAAAAACACGCTATATTTTAATTTAAAACAACTTTTTTCATCGTAATATCTTAAGTAATTAAATTATAATATTGAATGATTTTAAAGTATAAATAGAATATATTTTTACCATTTAATATAATGTATGTCATTAGCATTGATTTTACCTTGAATTCGTAGGATAAATCAATGCATTGGGTAAAGATTTATATCTCATGAGATAGAGATGGCTGGAACGGCAGGTTAAACCAGTTCAGTAAAACAGGACTGAAACGAGGAGTGAACTCGATTCAGAAAGGGACTTTGTCCACTAAGATGGTCTTGGAAGAAATTGCTTGGAATCTATGGAAATCATTACATGTTCTTAATGAATTCCACAATTACATGTTTTATTCCAATGATATTTTGTCATTCTTAATGTTTCTTTATGATCTATGCCTTACATACTTCCATGTTTTATGTCATTTCTCAAGCTTTTGATGTTTAAACATTATGTTCATGTTTTTAAGTTCAAATGTATATGGTATGTTTTATTTTATCCATGCTTACCCATACTGAGCATTTTATCTCACCCTTTTTATGTTTTCTTTTCCCCAAGATATAAAGAAAGGTTTTAGGTAAGAAAAAAAGGGAAAGATCTTTATGGGAGATGTTGAAGATCTTTCACCACGATTAGAAGATTACATTCCATGTTTCCAGAGCCACTAAACTTTTATGGTCCTTGTGTGTCTGTTTTTGAAATGTATTAAGTATTCCACTAAAGTAATGTAATGTCCATGTACGTCAAGTTTTGGGTCTTTACATATATACCCATGGGTGAAATTTTAGTGAAATTTTGTGCAAATTTAAATTTCTATTATATATTACAATTATTAAATAAATAAATATTTTTCCCAAATGTGTGAATTTTAATATCATATAAACATTAGACTAAATGAATATTACTATATTGTGGTTGTTTTTTTAATGTGATGTTTTTCCTCATTATGGTAATAAAATTTTTCTGGGGTTCTGATCTGTGGAATAATCTTTTTTAATTAATTTAAAATATACTGATGAATCCTCCAATATATTTTTTAAAGTAATAATTATTTACGCTATTGAAACCCCCTATAGATATACAATCATATAACCATTTGTTGTATAAGAAATCACATGTAGTATATCATTATATAGTCCTTGAGGTAGATACCCTACTTCATCTTTAACATATCATAATCATCAATGGAATAATATTCTACCTCAGATTTATTATTATGTTACCATTATTTGGATAAGGGCCCACCCTATATATATTATTCTATAATATTAGGGAGAAATTGTTACCCTATAATATCCCATATAATAGGTAGGGGAAACATCAATCCAATACTATCTCATATCACATTGTTTGGGAATTCACCTGAACTGGATGAAAAAAATCTAGGTCACATCTCAAGGACAAAGCCTTTTCCCATCCCAAAGATTTCACTTTATGAAAAACATGTTATCCCTAATGTACAAGTACCAATAAAAGTTATTATTTTTCACCCACCAAGGTCACTTGGTTCAAATCAATGTTATTACAAGTAACATAGTTTCCATTATCTCAATATTATTATAGGGATGAACAACATTCCTCATAGGAAATAGCATCCCTCCAAAGATCCATTATTTAATTATTACAAAATCACCCCAAATAATAATATAATATCGAAATCACACATTTTAGGATGTATAAAACCCATCTAAAATATCTTTTCATCATAGTATTTTCCTCCCCAAACCATCATATGCCAAATCCCACCAATAGTATAACAACCTGGGTTCTCTCATACTAGTGGCGGTGGTAAAATATTACAAATAATTAGATAATTATCCCAATATGGACCTATAATATACATAAATATATATAAAATCATAAAATTTGGATTTTAATTGAATAAAAAACTATAAATCCCAATATGCTAATGTTCTGGTTACATAGTAGACATGGATACATAAAATAGGAATGTAAATAAACTATGAAATCACCCACTATGTTCATCATTACTAGAATACATCATAGAAATATCAATCATAAAACTTTAACAAAAAAGGGCAAGAAAAAAATTAAAATGGGTGATATAAAAAGATGAAAAATGTAAATAAATGAGATAACAAGGATCACATAAGTATAAAATTGGATTAAGGGTATAATAACATGGGAATTTAATATCAAAACCATATATTGTGTATCATATATCATTATTTTTATTTATGGAATAAATTGTTGAATTTAATAGGTAGTGAATCATATATAAATAATGTTATAGTATCTATGATATCCTAACATTGAAATAAAAAATATATTTGTGGTATACACATAATCATTGAGAGTCTTATATCAAGAATACTCATAAAGACATTCAAATCAAGTTAGGACTCAACTAACAACCCGTGTACCTACATATATATTGGGATAAAATACAATGTACCCAATATTTGGTATAGATAACCTCTCATTTACCATCATCTAGCCTAGGGAAAACCTCTCATTTACCATATTTGGTACTAGGAATAACCACTCATTTTCCATTTGATCTTAGATGAAATTAATCATTTATGAAAGAATAAGAGAGATATATATAATTCCAATCCCACCAATTAAATAATTAAAATAATATGTTGTTTCTCAAAAATGAATTCGTTATATCATAACCCATGATAAGAAAAATGAGTCTCATAAATAATATATCATTGCATAACCCTTGGGAAATAAATTGATTTCCAAAAAAATAATCTCCACAATCATAAACCATCCAAATAAAGATTCAGGATGGTATCATTAGATAATATACCTATTAATTAATAATCACAACTAAATGCATTTAAGATAATCAATATAAATAAACTAAAAATAACATTAACACATTCTTGAGTAATATTTTCTTTCCATTTTAAATTGAATTCATCAAAATATAATAAATATGTAACTATTTTAAAAAATATCATTCAAAAATAAAATTAGAAATATATAATGAATAATTAAAATCATTGAAAATACAATATGTAATTTATTTATAAATTATATATAAGTTAAAAGAAACCATTACATTCACACTTATTTAATGGAAAAATAGTATCCCATTTGGAAAAATCTACGAATATTAATTTTAATCTATTTTTAAAAACATAATACATGATTAAACATTATTTTAAAAAAAATATTGTAAAAAATATTATTGATTTTTTTAGAATACATGAAAATATAAGTAAATATATATTTTATCGAAGAATGAAATATGGTTAGTTTTTCTACAAAATAACTCTTTTGAATATTGGGTACATAAATCAAGTAAAATTAATTGATAACATGTATCATAATAATATAAACCTAGGAGAAGAAAATTAATCTATTTCTTGATATTTATATCATTATATTTCTTCATTGGATATATATTCAAAATTAATCTAGATAAATAATGACATTTTTACCAAAAAATTATTCCCACATTCGAAACATTAAAATCATATGCCACAGAAGAATGAACCCAAGATAGATATATATATGTATATACTCTTGTTTTTATAACTAAAATAATAATTTATATTCTTGTCAATTAAATAACATAAAAAAGTAACAAGTGAAAAAGGTTGCATGTTTCCCACAGAAATTAATGTGAGACGAAAATCCCTTACCTAGGGTCTTCGAATTATTAATACATTTCAAATCCTACTATATATTAAATATTTATTTATTAAATATTATTTAAAGAACTATAGTCAGGTAATTAATATCATATATTATTTATTGATAAAATTTTACCACTCATTATTTCACAATTTTTTATTATAATTACTATTTCAGGTGATAACTACACTATTTTTTTGTTTGTTCGGATTTAGTAGTTTTGGTCCTTATACATTGGATTTTGTTTCATAATCTCATGAATTTAAATAATTATATAAATATCACATTTATTAATTATATACATACTTATATTTATTCATAAATGTGAGGGATAGACAAGTGAAATATTTTGTTCATAGAGATATTTGGCTTAGTGTACAGATGAATGCTAAATCAATATTATTCAAAGGGTGATATGAATGAAAGATATATAATAATTAAAACTTGAATAATAATTTTTATTATATATAATATATGTTGTTAAAACCATTCCACATTAATATCTATGTAAATATTTAATGGAAAATGAATCACATCACTTCTTGGAGGTGGTAGTCCACTCGAAAGAGTAAGTGCCATTATCATATTCCACTAAATTGGATTGTAAGTAGTTATATTTTTTTCATAATTACAGAAAGTTATTTATGTTATTAAAATCATATATATAATTTAAATCTATAAATATCTCCATCAATATGGGTCAGGGATGAAAAACAAATTACATCAGTTTATGAGGTTGCAGTCTTTCGAACATATGACCAATAGTTTCGTTCCACATATATTGGAAGACTAAATGCAAAAATATCATTACATTTACATAAGAAAATAATATTATATCTAAAAAATGGTTTTATTATTTATATATAATTTAAAAAATATGTTGATGAAGGGGAATAAGATGTTAAACAAAAAATTTGGGCTAATAACGATACATATTTTGTGAACCACATCTTTAGGTTTGCAATAGTATTATTCATAAGAGGGTTTTATAATAAAACCAAATAATTTATGTAGTTCGGAGGTATATAATAAAGTTAATTGGATATCTAATTTCAAATAAAAAATGATTTTTAACTTTTACTAGAAGAGGATAGGTCGAGCTCATTTATATGTGAGAAGGAGTTTCATTTTTTGTAAGTACCCAAAACTATTCATGAATTTGAAGACACCCTCAATACATGTGCCTAAAATGTTGATAAATAATTGAATTTTATGGAAGATATGGTAAATAAAAATAATTAAACATATAAATCAAATACTTGTAAACATTTTATTCCCTTTATCATTTAAGGTTACAGTGATTTACCATTATGTTTTAACCACAATAAATTGTCTTTCTTATCTAGGTAAAATATATACTAAAAATAAAAATAAAATGATTCGTGATAGATATTTTTGGAGATATAGATTAAAATTATGAACTGAAATTTAAACAATAATAAACTTATGTGTCCAGACACGTAATTGTAACTAAATTTCAAGTAATATTCAATAAATCATTTTTTACATAACAACATTAATTAATTTTTACTATTTTTATATTCATTAGGTAACAAAAATATTGTGTATTTTTAAAATAATTTAAATTATTTTCATTTATAATATATAATACATTTTATCAAATTCAATTAATATAATCACAATATCATAATTTAAAATGATACCTAAAAATGCGATAAAAGAATTAATTCCGAACGAAAGAGTTTACTAACATATACATATTTTTTATGACAACAATCAACACAAAAAAGATGAAAATGACCAAAATTAGAATAAAAATATAATTATATATATATTTTTAAATTTGAATCCTTTTTTAAACAAAATGTTTTTTTTTCTATAAATGAAAATGCATTTTTTAATCAAAATAAATATTGTTTCATTTTTACTTAAATAAATAATATACTCCCATAATTATGAAAAATTAACTGTAAGAAAATTTTGAAGTTATTTTTTTAATATTAATTTCATTATTTCAGAGAAATATTATATTAGAACAAATATTAAGATTTAAATAATTTCAAAAAATATGATGAAACTACATCTTATAAAAATAATGTTTTAAGTATAAAACTGTATTATTCTTATGCTAGGCCAAGGAAAAAATATTATATAGAAGATAAGAAAAATGAACAAATATATTATATATAAATTTCATTAAAATTATATATAAATATTTAATAATTTAATTTATTTATGTAAAAATAAATAATGTGCATTGAAATTTTTTTCCAAAAAAACATTTCTTTTTAAGTTTCAAAAAAAGTATTTTTTATTTATAATCATTTAATATCCAATTAATTTATTTTATAAATTTTTATACAATATAATTATCATAATA
Organism: Viscum album; assembly: GCA_963277665.1. Classification (NCBI taxonomy): domain Eukaryota; kingdom Viridiplantae; phylum Streptophyta; class Magnoliopsida; order Santalales; family Viscaceae; genus Viscum; species Viscum album. The sequence goes on along the minus strand of OY728132.1, from coordinate 93,178,112 downwards.
TAATTATTCAGATTCACAACAATGACTTTAATGGCTTTTTTCCAGTTTAAAAATATATTAATGTTAATTAAAACATGATCTTTCTTCTATCGTAACATATCAATGAAATTAATTATTTTGAAAAAATTATTTCAATAAATCTCAGGTTTTATATTGTTCCCCACATAAATATAATTTTAACCGTAATATTATTTTACTCTTATATAAACTACCATGTATACATTTTCATCATCAAAATATATGGTTACCATGTTTATTCCTCAAATTGGTGGATTAGAACCAAAACCTTGACAAAGTGAGTGGTTTTCTATCATATAACATTATCACTATGGTATTAAATCATCAAAAAGTATTTTAATTAATAACTAACTTCCACCTATGGTATATCTTCTATTTTTATTAAATTTTTATGGGCATGAATGTACATCATTAGAAGGAATACATGGAATATGGCATGGACTTGACAGATGTTTGATGAAAAAATACTGAATTAATACACCATAATTAATATTTGAAAAACATCAAAAGGGACTATATAGAGATATATTAGCTTTACATTATCCACAAATATCGTAATCATCATCCCGAAAATAATCCATAGTAAGATCCTTTCACTAGAATCCAATTCTATAGCACAATTACGATTGTCAACATTCATTTTCTATGAAATCTACACTTCCTTGTTTTTATATTGAATTTCTATAATGTTCTGTTCCATTTAATCTTCAATATTAATTCCAATGATATTTATTTTTCTAACATCAACCCAACATTATTGAGTTTTAAAATTCAATAAATTGTGTAATTTGTAATGAAAAATATGAATTATGGAGTGAAATATATTACTGTATGAAAATGTGGCCAGAAGAAGGTGTTGATCCCAACCCCTTTTAATTTCAAATATGAAGTTATCAAGAAATCCTCTATGGGTTGAATTTTTACCATATACTATCCATATATATAAGGATACTATGTTTTTCTAATCCTCAAATTTATATCAAGAGCATTCTGAAACCTCACAATAACATTGAGTTAAACCATAGAACATTGTCTTATACAATAGAATATGGAACACCATGAATCCATTCATCTTAAACAATATTTATTCTCCAAATTTGATCGATAGAGAAATATTCCCTAAAAAATGATGTGTTCTAACATTATAAGGTATTTGACATCAAAAAAATATCATTTGGTCCAATAGATGTTTTTGGTTGTCCAAAGACAAAATCCATAGTGATTCGTTCTGATTTATATTCTTGTTTGGACAATGGAATTTAAATGCCTTAAAAAATTTATCAAAATACAATAATTTGATGGGACACCATGCACTGTGATACACTATCATATATATATCTCTTCATGTTCACCTGTAGGAAATATTCCTTCTAATATTTATACATTATAATACTTCATGGTTGAATATTGGACAAGAAACTATGAGCCTCATCAAACAACTCCATTAAATATTTTATTTAATTAACCAATTAATGGTCCTATAACATTTTATTTAAATTTAAATCATGGTTAAACATAGAAACAGTTCTCACCTTCTTCTCTAACACTACATATTCATTCCCTTCTTCTTTAATCATCACATATATTGATGGTTGGACAATAAATTGGGAATGAAAATATTTCTCATCATCATAAAATATTTCTAGATGCATATTTTTTAAATCCATAAATATTATATCTATATTGATGCTCATCATAAATAGTAATGAATGATCCGTTCGACTCAATGCATCAGTCACCTTGTTAACATTATCACGGTGATAATATATTGAGAAGTCACTATATTTAATAAAATCTAATCATATTCTATGGTGAAAATTTAGCTCTTTCTATATGAAAATGTACATTAAAAATTTCTTTTTAGTATATATATCACAAATTTATCTATAAATATAATTTCTCTATTTATTTATTGAAAATATTACCATATTTGAATTTAAACCATTAGTTGAATAATTTTTCTCTAGATTCATCAAATATCTTATTATTTATCTATATCAAAACACATATTCATAATAACTAATCATCTTCTGTTTATAAATGAATTACTATAGATTACTATAATTACTCCATTTTAGGAAAATGTAATCACATACTTGTTGATTGACCTTATATTATTTTCACTAAAATTTAGTCTCATTCACCGATCCAAAGGGATTGGTCTCCCATCCATGTTATCATGGTTAGTGGATTAGATAGTCATGATAAATTCTCTAAAACATGTTGATAAAATCCATTATTCCATAAAAAACTACATATATTATTATCAATGGTTAGTCTAGGAAAAATTTAAAAAACCCAACCAATGATAGACTTTGAGATATACCATCTATTCAGATTATATTACCAAAAAATAAAACATTTTGTCTCTAAAATTTATTCTTGTTAAATTTTTCATCTTAATTATCCTTCAATAGGGACTTCATCATACATTTCACATGATATTAATATAATTCATTTATTTATGAATATTTGGCGATATATTCTATAGAGACTACAACAAATTGATGAAGTTTGTCTCTAAATACATTATTCAAAATATCACTAAAGGTATTATGGAAGTTATTAATAAAAAATGATATCACTATATATTAACATTGTACATACCATGTTTGTAAATAGGTATTTGGTGTATCATCCCTTATGATCCTCAATTGATTATATCTTTTAGAAAGGTGATTCATGGAATTTATTGAGCTCCAAAGAATTGATCAAACAAGTCATCAATATAGAATAGAGGATACTAGTTCACGATTTTAATCTAGGTCAACTAACGATAAGAAATTTAGGTTCTTATAGATCCGTAATTATTTATAAAAAAGAATAATTGAACCCCAATATGACACACATTGATGAATAATACCTCACTAAGATTCGAATTGATTCGTTTCTTCATTTATTTAAAACTAACTATAGTTTTCCTATAGTTATTATTATAAATACATGTACCACTAGTGATGTGTTCTGTAGAGATCCCAACATTACATTTATTTTAAAGAGAAGGAAACAATTTTGAAAATAAATAAATAAAAACCTACAATAAATACATATGACAGACATTTAGTTTTTTCCCAACCATATGAGATAAGTAATCCTTTTATATATGAATCCAGACCTATAAAATGGATACAATTTATATTAGATTTTCATAGTTATCATCACACTATCTAATGATCCTGGGTTGGTTAACTATTTCAAACATTACTTCCCTTCCTATGAAATTGTTGTGGGATCAATTTATAGAATATAAATCCATGGATAAGATATCAAATTATACAACTAGATATAAAATAACCAAAATATTTGGAAGACAATTCCCATAAATCTCAAATGGAGAAGACTAATTAAACTAACATGACAGAATCATAATATTAGAGATTTTCTCTCCTAATTTAATATTTAATTATAGGGGAGATGAATTAAAATTAATATATAATATAATAGAATTTATTTAAAAAATATCAAATAAGAAACCAAAAAATTTGATCATATCTATAACAACTACAACCTTATTATTCGATCTCCAATCCCATACTAAAACCAAAATATTTTTCATACCCATAATTGATCATAAAATAGAGTTATTATTCATGAAAAATAATTAAGGGTTTCTAATAAATGAAATATTATTTTCAATCTATATATCCTTTTTATCCTAGGTAATTCATGATCAGTATCTATTCATATTGTTCATGGTGTTTTATAATGAAAATGTTATTTTTCCTACGAATATAGCTCAGGAGGGTCAAAACATGTACATTATTAGGGAACACTCACCATGCCCCAAAATTATGGAAGAGGTATACTCAAATAAATCTTTCTCAGTTTATTACCCCAATATTCATCTTTGTCAGAACCCCCTTCAAATAATAAATAGAAAGGTTTGTTTTCCATGAAAAACCACACCCATTTATTTACCCTGACATAGGAAATTATCTTATAATTATTATTATATTAAAGTTTATTTACAATGTTTCCCTGTCCTAGATTCCATAGGTATACTAATACATTCATTAATACAAACTATCATGATCTAAACATATTACAAGTGGAATTTAATTGGTATGTATTTGAGAACTCCATGGGTTGGAAAACCACCTATAAGGAACTCTAACCACCATACCTAGTGGAAATTCATTTATTATGCATACATTTGGTGGAGATCCATTATTCTTGAAATACTAATATTAGTGAGTTCTGAAGGATAAGATTACTTCCTTTTCTATGATTCCAACTATAGTGAATCATTCTTTACGAACATAGATATCATATAAGGATAGATAAATGTTCATTACATAAGATAATGATGAATGCAAGAATATTATAGATCAAGAACCTTTTAAAAATGGATACATAAAAAATTGGTTCATAGGTGAGCTATATCATCTCCCACATAAATATTCATTAAAATAACCCTTATTTAATATATGAAAATTTACACAAATATTTGTAAACCGGGTAAAGGAAACATAACAATGGGTTTACATAGATTCGTTGTAATGGTAATCAAGGGGGATTTCTATGATCATATAATCTTAATATGAACATAAGAATTTGAGAACATGATAATAAATTTTTTAATATATACAATTTATATCGTAGATAAAAAGTTTGAGTCATTTATATTATATTAGTATATAGTAAAATATGAATCATATTTTAATCAACATAAATAATCCATGAAGGAATATCATTGGTATATGACATAGATTTATGTAAGAAACATAATCCTAATAAATCCTATGAAAATTATATCAACTAATACATTAATACAATGTTAGCAATTGGGTATCCACCCTATTTTGGGATAGGGTAACCTCTCATATACTTTTTTTTGGATTAGGGTAACATCCTCTATATCCTTTGAGCTCACAGAAAATCAATATCAACCAAATAATTTAATTGATATATAAATACAGGACCACCCATCAAATAATAAAAATAATACATATTTTTATGACAAAATCATTCAACTTATCATGTCATATGAAAAAGAAGATTGGATTCATAAACATTTCATCACAAAATAACGTATGGGAATGAAATGGGTTTCATAATATTTTATCATTAATAACATAACCATCAAAAGAAATTATAATGACTATATCCTTAAATTATATGCCTACGAAATCATAGGAATCAAACTGGATTATTACTGTTAATGAATAAAAATACCATAAAATGATTTGTAGAATATTCGGGAAGACAATATATTTTCGATTTTAAAATAAAATCCTTAAAAAAATTTAATTTACAAAATATTAAATAAAAAATTTTATTTGAAAATATTGTCAAAAATATTTAATGGAATATTCAAATTGTAAATCAATCATGATTGAAGGAAATTATTTACATTCCTTACAACATAAATTAAAAAATATCTCACTTTTCTAAAAAAATTAAACATTTCATCATATATAAAATTACATCAAGATTTAATTAAAATTAAATTAAAAGTTAAAAAATGTGTAAAAAATTAGAAAAGTTTTTTTAATAGAAATAACATTCTAGAAAACAAATCTATAAAACATGCACCTGAATGAGAAAAGGGTTTTCGATCGAAGAGATAAAAAATAAGTGTTCCCTTAAAATTAAAAATTTAGATTCATAAGTATATAAATAGGATAAAAATAAAGGAATCGTTTATTAAAAATAAATATAGTTATTTTGGTAAAATATAATGTGTTTCTTGATTTATATATCATAATATTTCTTTAATTTAATAATAAAAAACATTCTTGATAATTAGTGAGATTGTAACATAAAAACTACTAAAACATTACTATCTTTTGAATCATAAGCCCCAAAAAAAATTCCCTTATATGGATATATAAATAAAATAATTTCATTAAAAACAAATATAATTAATGACATTCATAGTTCATATAAACACAATACAATAGAAACAAGTTGTAAATTTGGTATGTGTTCCAAGGAAATAATAGTTACAGAAAAATGTCTTACTTAATGTACCAATTTTTTTCATACATGTTTTAGAAGAATGTTTTATAAATAAATATTTATTTTAAATATTTTACCAGACCCAAATAATATATATCATACTGTATAGAATTTAATTATCACTTTTTACCACATATTCAAGAACAATTATTTGTTAAAATCATTATTCTGGGTCATTACTACTTCTTTTTTCATATATGTTTTGGTTCGGGCTTTTTCATCATAGTAAATTTATTATTATTAAATAATAAACATAATATTAATGATGATATATATATATAATACATTGATAAAAAATTTATTTATATTCATTCATACATTTAGTGATGAAAAAATAAATTACACCATTCATGGAGAGGGTAGGTTATACGTATTCATGAATGTTGTTCCATATTTTGTTTTATTAATCAAATAAATGATATATAATAACTAAAAAATCCAGAATAATTATTATATCATATATATTACATTTAATTTTCAAATGTATCTTTATTTCCAACCGTGTAAAATGGATATGAAAAATGAATCACAACACATCATGGAAGTGATAGTGCATATGTACGCTTGAGGGAAGTTCTATTTTTTAAAATGTATTATATATTAAGTAGGTATATGTTGTATGATAATTACATAATTATATTTATTTAATAATATATATATATATATATTAAACATATTATTATATCTATTTGTGATAGGAGGATATAGAAAATGAATAACATCTGTTCATGAGGCAGTAGTCCTTTGTACAGACGATCAATATGTTCATTGCACTTCTGATGAAAGAAGAGATGGATAAATTTTATTCCATTAAAAAAATAAAATATTATTATATGTAATATGATTGTTTTATTATTTAATCATACATGATGATTATTTTATGGAGTTGGAAAAAGAAAAAAAAATGGATTCTCAAGAACGATATGTCTTCTTTGGATATGCTAGGTAGATTTTCACACCAAAGATTAATATTCAATATTTAATGCCATTAAAAGTAGATTAGGTCATTTAGATTGATTTAAGGAATTTATTTGGGCATGTATTGACTAATAAAAATTCTTTTAAACTGTGAATAAATGATGAGTGTGGGGTCTCTTTTATAGTTGATAAGGAGTAGAATTTTTTTAAATACCGAAAACTATTCTATTATTGGAAGTCACTATCAAATCAGGTGCTTAATTGATATTTTAAATAATTTATTGGTGTATGATAAGTTGAATTAATAGATACAATACATAAAAATACAAATGATTTGAATATTTTATTTACGTAACATATAAGGTTACTTACTTTTAAAATTTTTGTTATCACTATAGTAAGTATTATTTTTAACAATGTAATTTATACTATATGCCTAAAAATTAAATGATATTTTTAGATAATGTTGACCCAATTATTTCCTATATTAAATATAAAATATCATATAAAAATATGTTGTGTGGGGATTATTAATTTTAAAACAAGATTTTTTAATGTGAAAAATAACATTTTAACCTTATCAACATTAATTAATGTTTACTTTTTTTACTATTAATTATGAAAAAATCATTTGGAATAATTAATAATATAAATTATGAATAATAAAAATACTTATTCAACTATATTGAATTAAATTCAAAATATTGGATGAATTTTATTTAAAATTAAATCTGAAATTATTGTGAAAGAACAATATTTCTAAATAATATTTTTTAATAAAGTATATATACATTTTAAATCAAATTACAACAATAAATTTATTCCAATTAACATAAATGTATTAATTAAATTATCATTTACATTTTTCAAACAATTTTGAAATAAAATTTCCCTTTTAAATTCATTAAACCAAAAGTGATTTTTTAAAAGTACACATCGTTCACAATTAATCGAAAAAAATAAAATTTTTAGAATAATATAAAAAACTAACTATAATATTAATTTTACATATCGATTTCAAAAGTTCTGTTAATACTTTCAAAATAAAATTTTTAAATGTGGAAACAATATATTTTAAAAAAGTGTTTACAAATTGAAACGAAATATCCATTTAGAAAAAGACATAATTTAGGAATAAAACTGGTTATTTTTTATTTAATTCCTATAAAAAATATTAAATAAAAGAAAACAATTTGAATAAATATATAAAATAAAAATTTTATAAAAATAATTCACCAAAAATTATTAATCAAATCTATAACATAAAAACATTCCTTGAATATAAATAGATTTTCTAAAAATAATTTTTTTTGTAACAAAATAATATTTATTTTTTTCCTTAAATTTATATTATATGAATTTATTTTATAAAATCATAATAAATATATTTATAATCATTTTTAATGTCTAATTCATGCCACAAATTTAATAACTATCTTATAAGGGTGGCTTATAATATGATTCATTGAAATAATGTTTCATGTAAGACAATATATCCAAAATTTAAAATATTTTGAAAAAAAAATCACAAGATATAATGGACTTATAATTAATAAGGTTATAAGAGAAATAAAATTCAAATTTTTTCATTACAAAGGATAATATTTTTTTTTCTATAACTCATTAATTTTGTTGTGTAATTAATTTGTTTTTTCTATGTAATAATCTGGAATATTTCAATGAATATTTATGGAGTTGGGCATAAAATGTAGGGCATAAAGAGCTTTGGGAATGAGATATTAAAAATAATATATATGTTACATCATGTACACACATATTTTATCAAAAAATGATATAATAACTCATTAATAGTGTCATAGATCTGCAATATGAAACCACCATCAAATATAGAATTTTGGTTTTACCTTAGACTAGACATAATATTGGTTGTGTCAAGGGGTTTTCTAGGAGGTGATGGTGGGAATGATAAATAATTAATTTAATTAAATAATAAATTAAATTAATAAGAAACAATCTACCCATTTAATTCCTAAACATTGTTGAGAAGACAGATATTTTCTCCTCCCACTAGAGATGGATGAACTGTGGAGAGTAGTTGTTCTAACAGATTTCATCATTTACTACAATTAAGATAGGATCCTATTGTGGTAGCTTCAGGGTGGTGATCAAGACAAAAATCATCAACCATTCACCATAAGGATTGATGACATAGGATACTTCCACCTTCATGTCTAAAAATTAATTTTTAAGGGTTTTATCCCTTTTATGACATCTATAGACCCTTTAGTATTCGATTTAGGGTTAATCGGGAAAAACTGTTCTCTTGAGTTGTTCATTGTTAATTCCCATTTAAAAATCCCAATCAACTTATGATTGTTCCTCCCATTGGGGGAAAATTAATTTTGAGGGCTACATGTTATCTATTTTGAGTACATGATGATTAATGGTTCTTTTTAATGTGGTTGGTTACATGGGTAGACACACCGTGTTAAGAAGAAATGGTTTTGATGTTGTTTACAACTATAAACACATACATGGGGTTATGTACACAAGCATGGGGTGATTTAAATGGTAACAAGCTTGAAGACAAACCCATATGCCCGGTATGATAGGACACATGGAGCACTACATGAACACACTATGAATTTTGACTTGGATAGTGATGTCGTGTGAATGAAAGGACATTCCAAGTTTTCTAGACGATGTTACATTCCTTGTCACCATGGTCAAATTTCATGATCCTTTTTACACACCAAGTATAATATAGAGTAATTTTTATGGTAAATACTATTGATACATTCTATGTAAACTGGGAGTACATTTCATGTACATTACATAAGGAACCTTTCCTCATGCATCACATTCTTATGGACTCAGATTTGGTCATTAAAGTTGCATATCCTATGTGTTTTTCTATATATAAAATAATTGCTCCAATAATTTTGACATTATAGATGTGACATGAGGTGATGCTCTTGGGACACTTATTTCTGTTACATGTAGATTGATGAAATTTTCTATGATCCCTTGGTCCATCCCAATGATGGTATATTGTCCCATTACATTTTTATATTAGGATTACAATCCTCTATTTGAGATTATTTCAGATTTAGATTTTACAAATCCATATAAGAGGCCTAAGGTGGTATTTTCCCACATTTAATCCTCTGTAGGTGGGGTTTTAGGAATTTTCATATGAAAAATACATAGGAAAAGAATCCCCTAGATAGCGTATTTATCTAGATAGGGGTTTCAGTTTCCTTCTGTTGTCTTGAGTGTGATCTCTTATATATGTATAAGGAAATTTTGAGTTTTAATGTTTTATTCTATGAAATTTTCATAGTTAACACATGACTCTGTGAGTGATCCCCTATCTGTGAATCAATAACATTAGAATTACAACAAGTACTTCTTTTTGGAATTCCTAAGGAGACTGTATCATTGTTTGAGCTTCATTAGTGGTATCATGCTCATAGAGGGTCATATCTCAGAAGAGTGTTACCTAGATCTTAGGGTAGAATCCTGTGACTGAATGTATTTTTGATACCAATTTGATACATGGTGGCTATCATTAGTATATTGGGGGGGGGGGGTTTCTATAATAAATTCCTCATAACTATATTATCATAACTTCATGAAGGTAATCCAAATCATCATTCTTAATTATGATGTGGAGGTGAGTATTCTGTCTCATTCAATGGGGTTTATATACTATAATTCTAATGGTTTGATTATGATTATATTGGTAACTTTTGGGGGTTTTTGTGAGCCTAAGGGTTATTTATATACACATCCCAGCACGGGATATGCCTAATTTCTAATGTCTTATGAAGATAAAATGTCATTTCACATAGTCCATGGAGGACTTTGAGCAGGCAGAGCATAGTTTAGCTGGATAGACCGGGGATCATACTAGCTGATTAATTTTATAGTACTCCCAAACATCATTGATGTTTAAATTCATTATCATTTTTGATTCCCTTCTATTTATACATTTAAAAATTCTAGTACAATTTCACACACTCATGTGGGATATATATGTTTGAAAAAAATTATTAGTTTCATAATAACATTATAATTGTAATCCATATTTGGACATATTTTCTTCTTTAATATTTCCATAGGCTATGGCCATACATATGTGTGACTGGACTACTAGATGCTAGTATCCCACCAGTAACATATTAACATTTTTTTTTGGGTTTCACATTCTATGTATTCAACCTATGAGGTCACCAATGCGTAGGTTTATGATATATTTGAATCAGAGAATTCATTTTTGGATAAACGTTTAGGGTATTTTCTATATATGAGATTGGATTAAAAATTTTGACAATAGTGTTACATTGTAACGAGTTCATCTCTCAGGTTATTAAATCCAATATTGTTGTGGATGATTACGTATCCATTCACTATGAAATTGAATACCACCAAATTGACTTAGTATTTGTTAGAACTAGTCAATGGGAAAACATTATGTCATGTAACATGGATGATTTTTTGTGGTTTTTTGAACATCATAAGTCTTCTCCCTAGATATAATCCTTGACTATTATATATCAAGATAATTTTTGGTTTCCATAATAATGATATTAGAAAAAGATTACATAGTAGGATCGTGATAAAGATCTACTATGTCACTGTCACGACCCGTCCTCTGGTGCCCGTGAAGTGAATACCCTAAGCCCGCCTTCCATAGGCGAGGGGCTAGGGACTAGCCCCAAAGGCATATTTCCCTAAAACTAGTATGGAATTTCCTTTATAACCTGTAAACACACTCAACAGATATGATCATGAGTAAACTGAATAACCGATAGTTTTCTATAGTATATAAAAAGGGTCCAGTATACAAGCCCAACTGGAATGTACCAGAAACTGAAAGTACAAATAAAAATGAGGAAATATGAAAAATAGCCATTAGGTTGTCCTTCGAGGTTCCTACACTACTACAAAAATAGATTATATCAGCACTAAAAAAGGGAATTAACAACGCTAAAAAGCGCTCTAATTCTCAACTCATATATAGTGGTCTCTCTTTTATCAGCGCTCCAAAAAGAACTCATAAATCCCATTTTATCAGCGCTAAAAAAATGCGCTGATAAAAGGGGCCTTTATCAATGCTTTTTTTAGTAATCATAATGGTTAAAAAATTAAAAAAATACAACAAAAATAACAATAATTGGAAGAGTGCTTTTATCAATTCATCACACCCCCTTTATCAGTGCTAGGAGGTCCCCCTCACAACCTCATACACGCGCACCCCCTTCGCTTCCACCCGAACTCGAACCCGAGACCTCCCCCCTTTTGCGGCTGCCCCTTTACCACTAATTCATTTCGTTTTGTTCTCTATTTAACGATATATCTATATAAATAGTTATATTTATTCATATATTGATATTTATTCATATCAATATAAATATATTTATTCATATATTAGTATATTTATATTAATTCATATATTAATATATTTATATATATATTTTTAGTTATAATTTTTTATACGTATATTTTTGTGTATATTAAAATATACATATAAGATTATTTCTTAATACATTTATGAAATAATATGTTTTTTATGTGTGTTTATAAATAAATAAACAAATACATACATACATAGATATATACAACACACAGACACTCACAGAGACACACACACACACAAACACATATATATTTACGAATAAATACATATATATGTGTATTTGAAAAGACATAGAATGTACTTATAATATTAGTTTTAAATAAATTTATGAAAAAATATGTTTTTTATGTGTGTTTCTAAGTAAATAAATAAATAAATACATACATACATATATAAAACACATAGACACATACATAGACACTCACACAAACACAAACACATATATATTTACGAATAAATACATATATATGTGTATTTGAAAAGACATGGAATGTTAAAACGACCATAACATATAATCTACAATTCAATTTCAATGCCACAACTAGTCAAATCGAAGAAAATGAAGAAATCTTCGATATCATACGGGGTACAGGACTAACAGACATTCGGATTAGATGTTATACTTTGTTTGAATGTTAACAAATCAGGGTATCCCGACTAAACACTATGTTTTGGAGGCCTTATGGGCCTTTTTTGGCTCGAAAAATGTGACAAAGGTTTTTTCCCAATCATTGGCCCATAGATCTTGTCACAAGCATCGATTTGAAATGTTGTAGAGCTCAAATGGACACCCGGATCAAATGATATGGCTGTTTGAAGTTTGAGTAACATTTTCAACATAATTTTGATCTTTTATTAATTGTTTTGATTTTTTGTGCCCTCAAAATGTTATTAAAAGATTTTTAATCAATAATAATAAAAAAATTATTAATTAATTATATTTTTTTAAAATATTTTGATGCCATTTTCACTAATTTTTTTAAATATTAAATGTAAATGTCCTTTTATACGTATCAATAACATATTTTAAAAATATATATTGTATTTATATCAATATAAATATACTTATATAACAAAATATTATATTTTCATGAAAAAATATTTTTTTTGAATAATAACATTTATCATCTCTCAGGAAAATCACAGATAAATACCCCTTTATCAGTGCTAATAAAAGAAGCGATGATATGGGGGCCTTTATAAGCGCCAAAAAAATACCTATTAAGGGGGGCCTTTATCAGCAATTTTTTTTAGTGCTGATAAAAACAACCCTTTATCAGTTGTTTTTTAGCGCTGATAAAGGTCTCCTATATCAGTGAATTTTTTAGTGCTTATAAAAGTGGATCACATCCCTTACCTGGTTTTGTAATAGTGGTACCTGATGGGTAGGTACAGATCGCCTCCTCAGCACTCCAGGTCAATCTGTTTCCTCCGTGTACTGACACGCCATAAAGTCCAACTCCTGGTACCGTCCAGTCCTGGTACTCTTAGCCCTGGTCAGTGTTGTATGTCATCTGTATCCAATAAAACGAGGTGATGACATATCCCATACATGGGTGAGTATAATGATACTCAGTAGGGACCTCGATACCCTCAAGGTCTCATAAAATCCAACAAGGTTAAACCAAAAAGTAAGAAATCAATATATAACCCCACATAAGTATATTCCTACACATATACATAAGTTATCAAGAAATCCATCTCAATCGTGACGAAAACACAACAATTACTAACTCAGCTCAACCAGGATTTCATTCACATTATTGAAACCTCTACTATGGGAAAACTACTCCTATATTGAGTACAGTGGGCCTGTCATGACCCCAAGGTGCCTCCCACAAAACATGGACTGCTTTGGTACTCCTCCGGACGAGGACCGTGGGTCTACAATTCCACTAAGGCTCTCCACATCGTGGGTTTGCCACCACTACCATGAAATCCCCCTAATAGCCTGCAGAGGTACATCTCCTGTCATGTACCATAGGTATTCCACCACTACTAGGTGCTTCTCCGCCATGGGTCTTCCATGACACCAAGGATCTCCCAACTGGGCATGTTGAGTCACTCTGAGTCAATCGGTCAGTAGTTTTCAAGTCTCAGGTAGCTACAAGGTCACCACAATTTGCTCGCTCATTACCAGAAGGATCCGCTCCACAAGATATTTCTCAATAATTCAACAAGCAAAGAGCCCCACGAAGATGTATCTCAATGGTCTTCCACGTCATAGAGGTCTCAACACAATAGATGGCGCATCAATCAGACGCCTGATCTGTGAGTAACCGGTTTTTAAGTCCCGGGGGCCCAGTTGCATTCGTGCGCGATCAAACCTACCTGTATCTCAACTATACCACAAACTCAAGTGGGGAATATTCAAAAAGACAACCATGCTACATGATTACCAGCACCACTGATGGTACATCATACGAACGTCTGGTGAAAAAGATATGGCCAAAATAAAGTAAAGGGTCGTAGTGGGCCTAGCTTCGGTCCCACCCAGTCAGACCGACCCTACCCTACCCAGACAGAGCTGACCCGGTCTAGGTCACCCAGCCGCGACCTGTTGGGTCTGGTTGGGCCCTTTAGGTGGTCAATACCATTGGCTTCAGCCTAGCCTAGCTAGACGTGATGGTGGGTCAGCCCGGAGGCGCCCCAAGAGAAATTTCTATCAGGGCATCACGAGGAAGTTGGAGGACAGGTTGGCCATGTACCACGAGGGCATGGGAGGCCGACATGGTCGGGCACAGCAAGGGGTGCGACTCGGGTGGCTCAGCCCAGGAGGTCGGGTCATGTTCGGTCAGTGGCAGTGCGGGGCGCGCGGATGACGGAGCCGCAGGGGTGCGTGGGGCACACAGATGGTGGAGCCGTGGGGGTGCGTGGAGTTTGTGGCGGCCCGACCAGCGGTAGTACGCAGCTGGCGAGGATTTTTGGCCGGGGGGCTCGTGATTGACGCGTGGGGCATGGTTCGGCTAGTGGTCGGAAATCTGTGGGGGCAGCATGGGTTGTAGAGGTTGTGGGGAGGGCGTTCGTTACCTTCGTCGCCTTCATCGTCTCATCGCCTCATCACCTTTTCGAATAACATCACAAATAAAAATGGTAGAGGGGTCGGGCCATGTTGGTTTTTCCCACATCCTCCATTTTTAGGGTGGTAACAACCGGTTCAATATTTCTGGAATTCCAAATAATTAACAAGAAGATCATAGAAGATGAAAAGTCTATTAACACCACTCATCTTCTAGAAAAAAAACAATTCCTACCCCGCAAGGAAAATCATCCACAATGATTGTTTTTTTATAAGGGAAGAATTAAAGGAATAAAATCATATTAAAATAAAACCCCTACCTTTGTTCATTGATCATCGACATTGGTGCGAGATGGAGGACGTCGATTCTTTGTATACAAACATGTCCCACGTCGATGTAGGTTCTGAGGAAGGAAGTCAAAGTCATGGTCGAGGTCGACGTTCTTCGTCAGTTGGAATGTTCTTTGCCGGTGGAATGCGTTCCTCATTGGGTGCATTCTCCCAAGTTCTCTCTTCTCTGAAGTTCCACTAAAATGAAACTGATCCAATACTAAATAATAGATATAAGATATCCTATTAAATCATTGGAATAATATTTAAATGGGATAAATAATTAATTGAAAGCATTGGCTCAATTAATTAATGAGGAGGATTTGGAATAATTAATTTTGGGTAGTTAACACACTTAATAAGGGACGTGGTGGCACCATTAAATTGGTAGAGGAGCTCAAGAGGCTCTCCATCGTTTAATTGGGGGGTTTAGTCCTAGGTATTCCCCACATTGTAACCTCTCGCGGGATTTTATGTCTGGTAGGCCCCACCACCATAACCTCTCATGGGAGCTTATGATCGGGTGGTCACCAGACTTCAACACCCATGATGAGGTTTAATCCTGGTGGACCCTACCTCCAACATCCATAAGGTGGAACTAAAATAAAATAAATTTATGTTCATTTTATTTTATTATTATCCAAAAATACTAAAAAACTATCTTCCACCATCAACCAACTGTCGTCGAGTTGAAGGTCTTCTTAAGAGATTACCAACATTGTGAGTTCAACTGTTCCATCAGATTAAATTTCAAGTCTTGTTTCAAAAGTTATAAAAACATGTTCGTACATTTAGTAAACATAAATGAAATAAACATTAAAAATGTATTTAGGGAACACCAGGCCTCTGAATCACACGTTGCCAATTTTTAAAGACTAGTAATATTCATATTTATTTTTAAAAAAATACATGGAAATTCTGGGTCATTGCATTCTCCTCAACTCAGGATTTACATCCCCGTAATCCACAACTCAAACTATGGGACCATGTGGGGGTACTGAGCATGCATCTGAGCCTTCCACTCCCATGTTCTCTTTGGGATGTTCTCGTGTTTCAAGAGAATTCACACCAGATGTATTGACTGTCCATGAAGTCCTAGCTTCTGTTGATCCTGAATATCTACTAGAGCCTCTGTAAAAGCCACCCCATTGTCGACGTCTAGCTCTCCATGGTCGATGATATGGGAATTCTCATGCACGTATCTCCTCATCTAGGATAAGTTGAAGACATCATGTACCCGGTGCAACTGAGGTAGAATAGCTAAGAGGTATCCCATCTCGCCAACTCTGCCGAGGACCTGAAATGGTCTAATGAATCAGTGATATAACTTTTCGCCTCGGACAAATCTCCCTAAACCTCGGCGAGGTGAGACCCATAGAATGATGTGGTCGCCATCCCCAAACTCCAGAGGTCTCCATCTCCTATCAGCATATGACATCTAGCTACTCTGTGTAGTCTTCATCTTCTCCTGGATGATTTGAAACTTCTCTGTGGTATCTCGTACCATCTTTGGTCCCACTAGGTCTAACCTCCCTGGTCAGTCCAGTACAATGATTATCTACATGGTCACCCATTATACTTCTTAAAATGTTTCCATCCTAATGGAAGTGTGATAGCAATTGTTGTATGAAAACTCCACCAAAGGTAAGTGATCCTCCTATCTGTGACCGAAGTCGAGGACACAATCATGAAGCTTGTCCTTGAGGGTCTGAATGGTTTGCTCAGTCTGACCATCCGTCTGAGGATGGAAGGTGGTGCTCAGACGAAGCTGCATCCCATAAGCCTCCTACAACCCCTTCCATAGAAGGGAAGTAAAACATGTGTCCCGATCAGAGATAATCATCGAAGGTACTCCATGTAGTCGCACAATATCCTGAACATAGAGGCATCCCAAGATCTTTAGTGAACCCTATTCTCTCATCGATAGGATGTGGGCCGACATGGTGAGTCGGTTGATGATCACCTATATCGATTCCTGACCTCTGGATGTATGTGGAAGTATTTTCATGAAATCCATGAATATACCTTTCCACTTCCACTCCAGGACCTCTAAAAGTTGAACCAAGCCTCCTAGTTCCTGTTTCTCCTCCTTCACTTGCTGCCAAGTGAGGCATTGAGAGACAAACTCTACAACTGCCTTCATCATTCTCGGCCACCAGTGCTGTCATCGGAGATCCCGGTACATATTCGCCACTCATGGATGTACTTCTAGAGGGGATGTGTTGAACTCCTTCAACACTTCATCCTAAAGTGACTCGGGTACCATAGTATGTCCTCTGAAGAGGATGACTTCACCCCCCCCCCCTTCATAAAATGCACCAGTTTCCTACCCTGTGGATATCTCAGCATGTCGTGTCATGTAGTCATTGTCCCCATGTTGTGACTCCCGGAATCGCTGAAGAAGTGGGGGAGAGACAATAAGAGATTGGAGGAGGTCTGCTCCATCACTATCCACAATGTATATCTACAAAGCAGCCATATGATCCATTGCCTTGCATAATATTGATATACCAGACATCCTACTGAGTGCATCTACAACAACGTTCCCCATCCTAGTAGTATTGACTATCTCGATGTCATAGTCCTAGAAGAACTCGAGTGAATATCGATGTCTCGGGATTAGGTCCGTCTGAGAGAAGATATACCTCAATCTCTTGTGATCATAGTAAACTATAATAAGTTTGCCAATAAGATAGTGTCGCGACATATTCAAGGAGAAGACCACTGCTGCTAACTTCAGGTCATGGGTAGTGTAGTTCTGCTCATGTTTTCTCAGCTGTCGAGAACTATATGTTATCACTAGTCGCTCCTGCATCAAGAAACATCTTAGTCTGGTCTCTAATGTGTCACATAACACTATGTACCCTATGCCTTCCTCTGCAAGACTCAAGATGGGGGCACTTATAATTCTCACCGTCAGCTACTGAAAGATCTATTGGTATCTCACCGAACATACAATGGTTTGACCCTTCATCATAAAGACCGGTAGTTGTTCTATAAATCGATAGAATTATGGTACAAACCTCCAGTAATAACCAGCCAAACCTAGGAAACTTTATACTTCTGTCACACTCATGGGTGGCTCCCAAGCATGTACCGCCTCAATCTTCACTGGATCAACTGTAACTCCAGTCTCAGATATGGCATGTCCTAGAAATTGAACCTCTCAAATCCAGAACTAGAACTTTGAGATCTTAACATAATGTCGGTGCTCTCGGAGTGTGTCCATTAATACCTGCAAATGGTAGGTATGCTCCTCCTCAGTAGTCGAGTAGATCAGAATGTCGTTAATGAAGACTACGACCAAGCAATCGAGCTATGGATGAATGATCTTTTTCATGATTCCCATGAGCACTGTTAGAGTGTTGGTTACTCCGAATGGCATAACCAAGAACACTTAGTGGCCGTATTGACTTCTGAAGGTCGTCTTTTTCACATCCTCGTCTTGAAATCTTAGATGGTGATAACCTGATCTGAGGTCTATCTTTTAGAACCACTATGCTACCTTCAACTAATCAATGAAGTCATCAATCCATTGGAGTGGGTACTTGTTCTTCATGGTCACCACTTTTTAGCACCTGTAGTCAAAAAAAAGTCTCAAGCTCACATTCACCTTCTTGAAAAATAGAATTTTGGATGCCTAGGGAGAAACACTGGGCCAGATGAATCCCATCTCCTGCAAGTCCTCTAGTTGTTCCCGCAGTTCTCAAAGCACATTGAGAGCCATATGATATGCTAGAGAAGTTATCAGTGTCGTCCTGGGGTACATGTCCATGTAAATTTATATCTCGCTGCGAGGGGGTAGACCAAGGACATCATCAAGGAGAACAAAAGTGTACTGGTCCTCCTATATAGGATTTCCCGGACTCTCCACATCTATTGCTCTGAGGGTAAGGCATGACAACTAATGAGTGATCAGTTGCACCCTCCTAAGAGTAATACTGTCCTATGCTGGAAAGGCTCCCTTCTTGCCAATGAAGGAAAACCTAGTTCTATTCATGCAGACACTCCACATTTTTCACCTAATAAAATCAATCTGAGCATGGAAGGTAGAAACCATCCATACCCAAGATGATGTTTTAAGTCCTCGATGCCGCTACTAGTATATTCTAGCTGAAGCTCTCTCCTCCTAGAGTGAGATCACACTTCCAGAACCAGTGCGTAATCATCGAGTCTGCTCATGTTGGTGTCTCTAGGTGTAACGATCGATCCAATGGCTCTATAGAAATCTCCGAGATATGAACAAGGGATTTGGAAATGAAAGAGTGTCTGGCAATTGTTTCTATAAGAACTAGATCTAAGTTGGAATAGACACAGATTGTACCTCGTATCATCTTCGAAGAACCGTGATCGTAAGCCTCAGTTTCCTGGAGCAGAGATCTCCCATGTCCACCTGCTCCCTACGGTCGGGGTGAACCTTTTGGTGGTGGTGGTGGTAACACTGCGACATGTCACCCACCACCAGTTGCATGACCATCTCCTCTACCACATCCACCTACTCCCTGCAGACCACCTTGATCAAATATCAGACTCTTCCTAGGCAGTCCTTCAACCGTCTACTGATCATTTGAATAGTAGGTTAGATAGTCACGTACCGTCTGACCCAACATGCTGAATGAGAAACACTTCCAGATCATGGCATGTATTTATCTACTCCGGGTGCCCCGAAAAACCGATCCTCAGTCATGCAGTCGTCCACCTATAGGTCTGGTCCTCTTTGACCACTGCAACATCTGTCTGATTCCATCTGCAAGAAAACTTCGCTATGTGTTGATTGGTGGTGGATCTCACTGCTGGAGACTACTCAGAAAGGAAACTCTCCACTATGAGGGATCTCTCTAACACCCCTTCCTGCTTCAGGATACTGACTGAGATCATCGATGATCTGATCTCTCCCCTGATTCCCTGCTCGAAGGTCTGAACCTTGAAGAATGGGTCTTGCACCATATTAGTTGAGTAGCGTGAGAGGACTGTGAACCTCACTGATTACTGATCTACAGTCATGCTCCACTAATGCAGATAATGTAACTCTTGAATACGCAGTACGAAGAGAGTTGCTGAGACAATCTCTTCCTGAAACAGGATCTCAAAGTCTACCAAGAAATGCGTCATCTGGTCATGGACCTGGAGCATCATGCTCCACCATTCTCCCGCTTCTTCCTATAGAAGGGTGGAAAATTGTTTCACTATGAGGTTTGTTGGTGTCCCTACCAGTCAGAAGAATCTCACCACAGCCTCCAACCAGTCCTCAGATACCTGTGGGACTATCTCTCCCCTGATCCTGGGTGGCCTCTGGCATTGGAACTAGTGCAACGTGCTCAAGAGGCTTTCATAATCTACTATTAGGGCTGGTGGCATCGATGGCCCAACAGGGAGTGGTACTACTGGTGCCTCCCCGGGAAAAGGGCCCTGCACCGAGGCCTCATCGGTCGGTGTGCTATTTGTGTGTACAACTCTCAGGACACTAGCTGGTCATCAGTGGGGAAGCATCTTGAAATAAATAGACGAGACATGGTCAAAATATTATACCTGGTGATCAGACCTGGTTGATTCGACATAATGAAAAACTTTTGAAAACACAGACGCAATCAGTGTTTTCATGCACTGAATTGGAAATCAAAAGTCAGGGTCCTGGTGTATGGATACGTCGGCGTCCGTACCAACCCTATACTCTGTTAACTGACAAACACACTCAATACCATTAATACTATTACTTCATAGAAAATAAAGATTAGTGTCCAATTTTTTTGGTATAACCGACTGATTTTATACTAATTTTCCACGACTCATCCCCCAGGGACCTTTCGTGACTACCCCAATACCTCCTTCCATCGGCCAGGGGATGTCGACTAGCACCAAAGGCGTAATTCCCTAAAACTATGAAGGAAATAACTTTATAACCTATCAACACACATAGTAGATATGATCATGAGTATTCTAAATAACTGACAAGTGAGTAAAGTAAGTAAAAAGGGGCCAGTATACAAGCCCAACTGTAAAGTAAAAGAAAATGAATGTACAAGTACAAATGAGGAAATAATAAAAACAACCACATGGTCGTCCTTCGAGGTTTTTACCCGAAGGGTAGTTAAAGATCGCCTCCACATCAATCCATGTATGTCTATCTCCTCTTTGTAATGACACGCCGTAAAGTCTACCTCTAGGTACCATCCATTCTTGGTACTCTCAGCCTCAGTCAGTGCTGTCCTTCTTCTGAATCCAACAAAATGTGGTGTAGGCACAACTTGTGTAGGGGTGAGTATAACGATACCCATTAGGGACCACGAGTCCCTCATGCTCTCAAAAAATCCAACAAGGACAAACTACAAATTATAAAAACAATTGATATCCCCACATAGGTATATGCCCATACATATACCTACGTTATAAATCAATCAATCTCAATCATGAGGAAAACACAAAAGTTACTGACTCTACTCAATCAAGACTTTATCACATTATTGAAAAATCATCCACTAGAGAACTCCTCCTCTATGGAGTACAATGGGTCTTATATGACATGAAGTGGCTTCCCACTAACCTTGGACTGCTGAGGTACTTCAAATGTCGAGTACCATGGGTCTGCTACGTCACCAAGGTGGTCCACACCGTGGGTCTGCCACCACAACCAGGAAATCCCCCTAATAGCATGTATAGGTACCTCTCATGTCGAGTACCGTGGGGTTTCCACCAAAACTAGGCACTCCTATGCCATGGTTTTTCTGTGACACCAAGGCAGTCCCCACTGGGCTAGTCATGTCACTCCGAGTCAACCAGTCCGAAGTGGTCAAGTCTCAGCCGACTATCAGGTCTCTGCACTCTGCTCGCACATCACCAGAAGGATCCGCTCCACAAGCTAATGGTCAACACTCTAAATGTCACAATGTCTCATGAAGAAGTGTCTCAATGGCCATCCATGTCATTGAGGCCTCAATGCAACATATGGTGTGTCAATCGGATGCCCAGTCTGGGAGTTATTAGCCTTTTAGTCCCAGGGGCCCAATTTGTTACATTCACGATCCAACAGGACTTTATGTTAAATATACCCCAAAACTAGTGGGGTATACTGAAACGGACCTCAAATCTCCAAGAATACCAGCGCTGTTGACGGCTTTTCAAATGGACGTCTTGTGCCAAAGATATGTCCAAAAGATAGTAAAGGGTCGTTCTGGGCCCAGGTTCGGTCCGACCCCATCGGACTGACCTGGCCCAACCCCGTCTGAGGAGACTCAGTCTGTGAAAACCTAACCCAACCCATTATGTCTTGCCTAATCCATTATACAAGCCAACCCTTTAGGTAGGCCAGCCCGTTGGTTTGGACCTGGCCTACTAGGCCCAGCCGAGCAGACCACTAGGGTTGTTCGGCCCGGAGGCACCGTGAAAGCCGTTTCGGCTGGGGCGCCATGAGGGCACGAGAGGATGGCATGGAAAGGAACCATGATGGTGCAAGATGCTTTCTCGGCTGGGTACTATAAGGGGTGTGTCTCCGGTGGCTCGGTTTGGGAGGTCGGGTCCGGTTCGGCCAACGGCGGTGCAAGGTGCGTGGACAGCGAAGCCACGGTGGTGCACGGGGCGTGGGGACGGCAGAGCCGCGAGGGTGCGTGGTGAATGTGGAGGCTAGTGCGGTATGGCTAGGGATCCCCAGGTAGGGGAACAGGGCATAGTTCATCCAGCTGTTGGGTCACTGCGGGGGCGGTGCAGGCACGAAGGTCGTGGGTAACACGACTGTTACCTTCGTCACCTTCATCATCTCATCACCTCATCGCCTTTCCAAAGAACTTCACAAACCAGAACGGTGAAGGGTTATGGACAAGTTGGTTTCGCTTGAACCCTCCATGTTTAGGATTGTAACAAGAAATTCAATCTTTCTTTAATTTCTACGAATTAACAAGAAGATGATAGAAGAAAAAAATTCTATCAACACCTCACATCTTCCAACAAAAAAACAATTCCCATCCCTCATGGAAAATCATCCACAATGATTATTTGTTTTAGAAGAGAATAATTAAAGGAATAAAATCATATTCAAATAAAACCGCTACCGTTGTTCATTGATCATCAACGTTGGTGCAAAAAGGTGGACTCCGATTCATTGTAGATGAACACATCCTACTCTGAAGGACGTTTCGACGAAGGAAGTCAAAGTCGAGGTCGAGGCCAATTTTCTTCGTCAGTTTCAACGTTCTTCATCAGTGGAATACATTCTTCATTGGTGGATTTCTACCAAGTTCTCTCTTCTCCCATGTTCCACCAAAATGAATGTGAGCCCAGACAAAATAATAGAGTTAATATATCCTATTAAATAATTGGCATAATATTCAAATGTGATAAACAGTTAATTGAAATCAGTGGCTCAATTAATTAATGAGGGGGATTAGGCATAATCAATTTGGGTGAGTTGAAACACCTAATAAGGGATGTGGTGGCACCATTAAATTAGTAGATAAGTTCAAGAGGATCTCCCTAATTTAATTGGGGGTTTTCATCCCAGGTGGTCCCCACACTATAACCTCTCGCGGGAGGATAGGTTCAGGTAAGCCACAACACCATAACCTCTCATGGAAGGTCATGGTCATTTGGTCCCCATAGTTCAACTCCACAAATAGGATTAATCCTAGTAGACCCCACATCCAACTTCAACATGGCGGCACAACAATAAAATAAATTGATGTTCATTTTATTTTATTATTATCCACAAAAAACACAAAAACTATCTTCCACCCTCGACCAACTGATGTTGAGGTGATGGTCCTATAAAGAGAATACCTGCATTGTGAGTTCAACGGTGCTCTCAGATTTAAATTTTGAGAAATTGTCCCAAAGTTATAAAAACCCACACATATGTTCACTGAATGTACCCGAATGAATCTTTTGAAATTGGTTGCGGTCACACTGGGTCTCAGAATCATGCGTCGTCAATTTTTGAGGACTCATAAAATTTTCATTTATTTTTTAAAAAAATTTACATGGAAATTATAGATCTTTACAATGACTATGATTTAACACATGTGTTTGTAAAGGATGTGGTGCCTCTAGATGGGTTTCCAAACATGTCACCACTAATTGAATAGTTGGATACATAGATAGTTCAAGATTAATATTTTTGATGTAAAAGAAGACATCCTGATTTTTATAGGAATATAAATACTATGTTATAGATGGATTTATACCATGAATATATTAAGAACTATTATGGGGATATTACCCACTATTTTCACCTTGTGTGGACAACTACAGATCAGAATCTTTTTTTGATAGAGACACTTATTCTAGGATCCATAAGTTTATTTTAGATTATCCTAACTAAAAAATGATGATATGGAACTCTCCTGGTTCTTGTAGTATTCTTATCCATCCAGGTCTTGAGTGGTGTTTATCCATGAGGTTTTATTGCTTTAACAAGGAAAGATGACCATGGTATATTAACATTCAAGGTTTACCATCTTCTGACAATACTCTCTATGGTTTGGGATTTAATCTACTAAGTATATACAATTGAGTAGATCTATAAGGGAGATATTAGGTTTTTAGTTATATCTAATTGAATCCCCACCCATGTCGAATTTATATGATGGTCATTAGTGTAATATAGATTTCAATATTAGAACACACTGACACACTGACAGTTATTGTCAGTTTTAAGAATATAAAATCTGGGGAAAGAGATCATGGTATCGATGGTATATATATGTTTATAGAAATGAAATATGATTTATGATTTATCTCTATATATGGGGTCTATAATTTTGCTGTCACATGATAGATCTTGTCAGCCGAGAGAGAGGTGGTGTTTCTCTTATGACATTTGGTGAAATATCACATGGGAATGTATAGTCCATCTTGCCGCTAATTGGGTGACAGTAATTAGGTGAACTAGGTAGAGAAGATAGAAAGTGTATGATGTTTATATAGGTGGAGTATGTGGTATTGGATCAAGGATTGTATCAATACATGATAAATTTTATAACATATTTCCACCAACCCCACCTTAGTGGTTGGTACCAGGATCATAGAGCTGGTTGATAGGGATGAGAACAACTACAGTCCATGGTGTCATGTGGACCCGAGGCTCTATGTAATGATTATATTTTTTATATATAACTCATATAAATTATATATAGTATTAATAGAAACATTTTTGGGAATATTTTTATCTTTTTAACTTCTCTAGTTAGAGATATATAGATTCTGGTTGATCCTTTAGCTCAACCATTAGTATTTTAGAATCCTACTGGAGGAGATTTATTAATAACATAATATGGTTGCCCATGTGAAATATGTATTGGTCGAGAGACCTTGTTATGGTATCTCGTTATAGTATCTTTTATTCCTTATGAAGCCATCATATGTATGGACTAAATATTAGAAAATCACGCACAAGTTTCTTCGTCATGTAGAGGATGCAGTGATTTGGTGGGCATGGGATGATGGTTCACATAGATCATGAGAATGAAAACTAATTTGATCATGTGGATCTCATTCATAGGAGGAAATAGTTGATTACACATAATTATTCGTTTATTAACCTTGGGGTGGTGTATTTTATGAGCAGTCACCATCTTATAATGGTTGTGGTGTTTGAGGATGTCATTTTTATAGATGTGTCAGTTTAACTCTTAACCAAGAGTTGAACATTACCATAGAAATTCACCATGGTACTATCATATCATCTATTACAACATATCCAAAATATCATGAAAGTCTTCATGAGTAGTTGGTTTTGTAGCATTATTTTGAGATATATGTTTAATGTTGGATCCAGTGTGCCACATCAGAAGCCCCTTATTGTGGGACTCGTTGGAAGATGAGGCCTTGAGGATTTTGAAGGATTTAAATTAGAAAATGTTGGTTCCTATAATTTATGATTATCCACCCCAAGAATATATTTTTTTTCCAATGGATTAGTGTGAATTGGTTCATAGTGTTCGACTTCAGTATACATTATCAGTAGATTAATATTTGAGAGGTGTTTTCACGGATGGTGGCTTTATAAATACAATATCGTTGATTTTTGTTTCTGTTCATTCCCATCATCATGTTAGACACTCCATCATGTTGTGAGACTTATGAATGGGGGACTCTGAAATACCTTTGTATTGATTCATGGAAGTCTCTTTCAATGGATTATTATGTATTCAAAATTTGAGTTGGAGAATGAGAGACACATATGAATCATACAAGGCATACACTGAGAGTACCATTTTTAAACCCCATGATTTTATGAAATATATATTATTATATTAATTTAATCTTGTCCATATTTTTCTTTATACATAATACTATGTTAAAATTAAACCCGAAATATAATTTAAGTAATATTTTTTATAACAATGTTGTAACCTAGCCATTGGAATTTTAGATAAAACTAATATCAAATAAACTATGAAAATATACATTAAAAATATTTATAGACATAAATATTTAATTAAAAATTAATTATAGATGAAAATAAAATCAATTTAAAAATAAAATGATATCATTCCCTAAAAACTATATTTTTTGCAGACATGTTTTTATATATAAATTAAATATCATATATTAATTCTAGTCAATGAATTTTATTAAATATATAAATAATATATATTAAATTACATGTTAAACATTGATCTTATTTTTTCTTGAAAATAATAATAATAAATTTATTTTAATGTTAAGAACTATATTATTTATGAAGTTGTATTACTGGATTTTTCAAAATTATAGAAAAATTAGTTTTGAAACATATAGAAAATTAATTTATTAAATTAAAAATTTCATTCATGAAATCTTGATTTCAAAATTATATATTGGTTATTTTATGAAATTTTGGGAAGGTTTCATTTTTATTAATATTAAATAATATAAAATTTTAATTGCCAACCACCTTTTCATTTAATGTATTTATTATGTGAAATAGTATTTCAAAATTTTGTTGAATTAAATTTAGGGAAATAATATATAAATTGATCCAATTTTAAAAAATTAGTAAATTTAATATTTAATTTATATAGAAAAACATTTCAAACATTGGAATTTTTTCTCATTAAATCCCTATTATCCGTTTAAATTTGTTGGATTATTTTGAAATTACATTTTTTCACTTAGGTAAATAGAATTTTTAAAAATAATATGAATAGTATAAATAATAGTAATTTCATTTATATAATATATAAAGTATTGATTTTTACCATAATGAATAGTCAATAAAACAATAATTAATTACCATTGTAATGGTAAAATTGGTTTTATTAGGGGTTAAACAAAAATGTTCATGTTAAAAATATAATATAAAGTTGAAAAAAATAAATTAAAATTTTAGTTTTAGCTGTAACGCCCCGACCCCATTTACCCAGAGTCGGTGCATTATTGCATAACATTGGAATGATTAAAAAAGATCATTTCTTGAAAGACCGATTAGTTTAGTAGCCTTGGAAACACTAGATACATTCATAAATTTTAAATTACATTATAAAGTAAAAAAATACAATAAAATAGGCTCCATTTTCCACACTCAAATCCCCTTCAGACTATCCCTACAGGTCATTCTTAAAATACTTCCCCATATCCTGGAAAAATTAAAACATTGAAATAGGTGAGCTCAGATGCTCAGTAAGGATAAAAATATAGCGGAAGATTTCATATATAAATATAAACATATAAGGAAATGTATAACTAAAACAAAATCCCTTTAGACATGAACTTCAACATAATATGGAAAAAGAAAAATGAGATAATGTGATTTACTTATTCACATGGATATTCTATTGGTCGAATAATCACATGCAATATCAAAAACCACTTTCATAATGATGGAATGCATAATGACAGACTATCATAACCACGTAGCCAAGGCCTCATTCCAATACTACAAATAGATTTTTTTCAAGGCCTCGTGCCAAGACACTAGTTTGTCTCATGAGACCTGCCGATTCATCGAGGAGCTATAGCGGGCTCCACCCGTCACTTATTATGTCCAATTCATTCCTCATATGAACAAGTTTAAACATATCATAAACCATATAATAATCATATCTCATAAAACATGCATAAAGGAAACATAACATTCCCACATTTCAATCACAAGATATCAATACAAAATTGATATAATAAAACAATTTTCAATTCCAAAATAAAAGAAAATTAAAACATGGTATTATGTTTAATTTAAAAAAAAAGTAATGGCTTGTAGAGGAAGCTGAAACTCAAATCATGGTCATGGCGACAGAGAAGTCGTTGTCGCCGCATACGTAAAAAAAATGCCTTTTGTCATTTTGTAAAATGCATCGTATAAAATGATTTCTTTTGAATAAACGTAAAAGTCAAAGGAGTTTATACAACGTATAAAATAAAGTTGCGTATAAAACAAAATATGCCTCAATGAAAGGAGATTGAGACGAAGTCCTTAAAAAGATCATTTTTTAAATAAAATAGATCTATTATGTGTATTCACTATATTTACAAATAAAGGAAGTAAAAAATAAATTATAGGAAATAATAATATCATGACATAATTTGAAAGTAGGAGATTAACCGAAAGAATAGAAATTGTGTTAAGAATTTCTCATACCTCATGTCCGACTTGAATCGATCATTCTTTAACCTCTCTAATAATAAACAAGAGTTAATTTAATTTTGATTAAGAACCTTTTACATGTTCAATATTCCTTTTATATCACTTATTACCATTTTATGAACATTATGTAATTATTTAAGTTAATAATGGTCATTTTGTCGATCTTTGGTACTTGAGTCAAAAATAACCTTCTTATAAATACAAGTTGTTCATGTGGTGAAATATCCATTATATCTAGAATTATATTCCTAATGTATAAATCATATATATCATAAATATCCACTATATACATGCATTTATAATATTATATAACATTTAGAGGTAAGAAATGAAATGCACCATTCACGGAGACGGTAAGCCGTATGTACGCATTAACGCTACATTCATTTCTATTTCGTATTTAATTTGATGAAATTATAACTATATAAAGTTATAATATAATTCCAGTATAATATAATGTATAATACCAATTACTCCATCTTTTATACATCCCACATATTTCATTAATTATTCAAATCACATTGAGGGGGCGGTAGTCCGCACTTCCTAAAATGAAATTATCATGTTTTCCCTATAATGGAAATCGTAAAGGTGTGCCATAAATGAAAAATACAGAATAATAAGTAAAACAAAAACCTAATATATATCATATATAAAAATAGTGTCATCATAATGTCCACCATGAGAGGTGTTATATGAGTGTTGAACAATTATGGTTTCTTGAGCCAGAAATTCGCAATCCATAGAAACAGTATGTTCTCTAAACATTAGATGTATGTGTGTGTAAGTGTAGCACTAATACTTCTTATAAAAACAAACTAGTGTATTTAGGATACTGGTGTTATTATAAAATAAATGAATAAAAAGATTTTAGGTGGTTGTAGAAGAAAAATAAAACATAAGAACACAAGAGAAAACACTGCCTTTAAAACGGGTGACTCTTTTTGATTTGAGACAAAGGCTTCCTTGGGATGAATTCTTCCCAATGTGAGGATTCTAGGAGTAAGAGGGGGAATTTTAGAGACTCTTTGGGCAGAGGTTGGCCGAGCCAAAAGGATTTGATGGTGTGAGTAAGGTGGTAGTGGTGGGGGCCTTTTATAAGAGAAGAAGAGGGGAACTTTTGGAAAGTCATGAAATGTTACTTTATTAGATAATGCGTTTCAGATTTTAAAGCTCCCACACATATATATTTCTAGGCTAAGGTGAAAAGGGTTCAAAATATACTCATCCAATAGGATTTGGACAAGTGTAATTATTATATTTTACATTATCCTTCCATTTTATTAAAATCCTTATTTAATGAGGCAATCACTACATCATCATGGTGTCATAAATAATATAATATATTTAATGTCTAAAAATTATAAAAAAATATCATGATGTATGAAATCGTTTTAGATTTCTACTGAATATTCATAGTCAAAAATATGACTTGTATAACCTTATTTAGAAATTGTTTTAGTAAAACAACACATGTTTGTGACATTTTTATTTTAACATTAAATAAAACGTTTTTATGTCATTTTCCTACCAAGGTGGCTCCATGGGGTCCCCAAGTTGACCCATGGATTGTCTTGGTCGTCCATGACTCATCAAATCGGTTTAGGACAAGTGTAATGGTATTTTCATATTTTTATAATATCATTTTTACCTTAAATTTCTCTAATTACCTTTAATTGCGATTAATTAAACTTAAAAGATACTATTCACCAAAAAATAATTTTAATCTCATTGAACCAAATTTTAAATCTTAATTAAAAACATGTATGTTGGATTTTTTAAAATAAAATCATAGAAGTGGTAAAGTTTCATTTAAATGAAAAATCAGTTTTTTAACTACCACTTAGTGGTTTTAGTATTCATCAAAAATTGAAGTTTTTCAGAACAATGCCAAAATTTCTCCCTAAGCTATAATTGATATTCCGAATTAAAAAATGATTTCTATTTTAAAAAATTTCAAACAAATAAGTTTCATTAATTAAATTTATAATTAATTCCCGCTGTCACAATAAATAGGGTGTTTTTAAGAAACAATATATATCAATAGATTTATAATTGTTTATGTCCAATTTCAAAGTAAAATTAATTTTAATGACCACCATTGGACAAAATGGTATAAATATATTATAATTACACATTAAATCCAATAAATAGTATATCACTATAAATTATATTGATTAAAAAAATTTGTTTTTAAGTATTTTTTACTATTCATAAAAAATTGGAAGTTCTCAGAAAAATTCAAAAAATTCAACATTGGATAATTTCGATATTCCGAATCCAAAAATGAAGTCTCTTTTGAAATATAAAATATATATAATTTCAAAAAGTGGGTATTACTATTCATATTGGCTATTTTGATGAGTCGCGGTGTGTTAGAATCTCGAACTTGCATACAATGCATGCTATTGCATTATTGAAAGAGAAGCATATCGTGGAAGCTCAGGGTGTTACATTATCCCCTCCTTCAATAAATTGCATCCTCGCAATTTGGAATTTTTCTATGAAAATGAAAGGTTGAAAATAGAAAATACCTTTGTTGATAACCCACAGTGGAAATAAGGTTAATAAAAATATAACATTAGAAGAAAGAAAGATAAGTACAAAGGTCACCTAAGATATCCCATACTAGGATTCTATGAAAATATAGATATAGAAGAAAAAAACCATCACGGTCTATTGGATAGTTGAATAAAACTTGATTAGTAGAAAGTTAACCACAAGAAAATCACAAACTTGTGATTTGTTAAACGGTCATTGAATCCATAGTTAGAAAAGTTAACCGACAACATTTTTTTTATGTTACCATTCATAAAGTTGATAAATTTATTTAAGAGATTTACTAAGAACGTAAGGAAATATACTTTATTGTCATTTAGATTTTCATTCTTTAAAATATTTTTTACCACAAACCCATCATTCACTCAAAATGGTAACATAACTCAAAAATCTTCTATTTATCCTAATTGTATAAGGTTCCAAATATTAACACATACCATTTAGATTAGTAAAACTATTTTGTAAAAACCAGGGACTTACATTATGCTAGTGGTAGGTAATAAAGACCTATCACACTATGTTTGTGGGTTCGATTCCTGCAGCTTTTTCTAACGCAACGGTTTTTCCCCCGTTCTGTAGGTTGTCCTTTTCCAAAAACTATAGTATTATAATATTCCAAAAAATAATCTTCAGAAATGTTTTATCTTTAAACAATACTATCCAAAGTTCAACTTAACCCATTCCAACCTTTATAGTTATCCAAAATACCTCTGTCCAGACTTTCTCTAAAAGGTCCATAATTTCCAAAAACAATTGTAACATTAGATTCCCTAAACAAAGTAAAGATTCTATTATTGTCACATACTAAAAATATGATTACCTTAATCATATTATACCCTTAATGAAAACAACATGTACTGTAGTACAATCCTTATATATATCACATTATTCTTATAACTAGAATATAATCCTTGAGTCCAAAATCACCAATACATTAATTATTCCACTGGAACTGTAGTAACAGCATAAGATTGTCCTTGATCCCTTGGATTTTTCTGAGGTAAGTTTCCCTGACACTTAGGACATTCATTTTCATAATGCCCCATTTTCGTACAATTGTAGAATTCAACATGGATAGCCTCTTTCTTTCCCTTACAATCAAGAGCCTGGTGACCTTTTTCTCTACATTTCTAAAAATACCATTTCCTTTAGGAAAGTACCAGGGTGA
This sequence comes from Viscum album, assembly GCA_963277665.1. Lineage (NCBI taxonomy): Eukaryota > Viridiplantae > Streptophyta > Magnoliopsida > Santalales > Viscaceae > Viscum > Viscum album. The sequence goes on along the minus strand of OY728132.1, from coordinate 93,145,204 downwards.
TTCTTCCCACAATTATCGCATATTGGAAAATCCATATTTCCATTTTTTCCTTTATCTGTCTCTTGTACCACCATTCTCTTCTTCTCTTGCTTTACTTTTTTGTCATAAGACATAGAGAATTGCTTTTCTTTCTTGATAGCACACAAGAATATATCTTCGTATGTTGAGAAATATTGTGATACTAATTCTCAACGGATAAATGGTTTTAACCCATCAAAGAAACGATCAATATTACTTCTTGGGTTAGGTATATAATATTGCAGCATGCCTCACTAACCTTGTAAAGTTAGCCTCATACTTTGCGACATTCTCATCCTCCTTCTGCCTCAGACTCAAAAATTGCCTTTCCATATCTGCTCAATGGTCATGTTAGAAGAATTTTTCTAAGAAAATTTTCATAAACTCCCTCCATTCCATACGTGATACTTCTTCGTCTTCCATTGTGTTTTGAATCAGCAACCACCATTGATCAGCATCTCCAGTAAGGCGGTAAACTGCCATGAAAACTTTCTCTGTTTCCCTACACCCCAAGGCATGGAATATTATCTCTAAGGAGTTTATCCAATCCTCAGATACTAATGTATTTGTAACCCCATTAAATGTTTGCCGTTGTTTCCTTATGAAGCTATCCAACATTGATCCTCCATGTTGGGGATCAGGGTGCTCCATACGAGTAAGGTTACTATTCATAACCTGAGTGAGTTGTCCCAGTATTTGGATAATTTAATCAGCAACAGTTGTATCTCCAACTCCACAATAATTATCTTGAGCAGGAGAGAAATCCCAACATGGAGTACGTGCATTGATACGGTTTCCATTCCTCCCACTAGACGCCATTTCAAAACAATGGCATAAACTAGATTAGTTTATGAATTAAAATACATAATTCCATACTTTTAAAACACATAACATAAATCGAACTATTTATGGATATAATCCATAATCATAAAAATGTTTTCATTGAGGAGGTATGTACTCATAATCCCTTCATAATGGTTTGTAAAGAAAATGATAATTATCCTAAGCATATCCCCCGGGAGTTTCGTAACCAAGAGTGTAGCAAGGTCCATTGTTGTGCACCAGTTCCAATTCGAGTCTAGCTCAAAGCGGTGTTTTTGGGTTTTAACCCTAGGTACATCTGTGCCAGAGCCTCCTCTACCTGCTCGTATCCAGACAGGGATGTATTGCTCGGAAAACTCACAAAATCTCTATAATACCAAAATTCAATGAAGTTATTCTATACTAATCCTCAAATTTTATCTTAGGTCTATGTGCTCTAATCAGAATTTTTCTAAATCTAGCTTCCAAGGTTAGTACTATACTGCCTCTGATACCAACTGAAACGCCCTGACCGAAGTTACCCAGAGTCGGTGTATTATTGCGTAACATTGGCATGATCACAAAAGATCATGTCTCGAAAGATCGATTAGTTTAGTAGCCTTGGAAACACTATATACATTCATAAATGTCACATTACATCATAAAGTAAAAAAATACAATAAAATAGGCTCCATTTTCCACACTCAAATCCCCTTCAGACTATCCCTACAAGTCATTCCTAAAATACTTCTTCATATCCTGACAAAATTAAAACATTGAAAGGGGTGAGCTCAGATGCTCAGTAAGGATAATAATATAGTGAAAGATTTCATAAATAAACATAAACATTTATGGAAATGTATAACTAAAACAAAAGCCTTTTAAACATTAACTTCAACATAATATGAGAAGTGAAAAAATGAGATAATGCCATTACTTATTCATATGGATATTCTATTGGTCAAATAATCACATGCAATATCAAAAACCACTTTCATAATGATGGAATGTGTAATGCCAGACTATCATAACCACGTATCCAAGGCCTCGTGCCAATACTACAAATAGATTTTGTCAAGGCATAGTGCCAAGAAAATAGTTTGTCTCATGAGACCTGCCAATGCATCGAGGAGCTATAGCGGGCTCCACCGTCACTTATTACATCCAATGCATTCCTTATATGAACAGGTTTAAACATATCATAAACCATAACATAAGCATATCTCATAAAACATGAATAAAGGAAACATAAGATTCAAACATTTAAATCACAAGATTTCAATACAAAAATTTATATAATAAAACCATTTTCAATACCAAAATCAAAGAAAATTTAAACATGGTATTTATTTTTCATTTTTAAAAAAAGTTATGGCTTGTAGAGGAAGCCGAAACTCAAATAATGGTCACGGCGGTGGAGAAGTTGTTGTCACCACATACGTACAAAAAACATTCCTTTTGTCATTTAGTAAAACACTTCGTATAAAAAGATTCCTTTTGAATAAACGTAATACTCAAAAGAGTTTATACGCCGTATAAAAGCAGTTGCGTATAAAACAAAATATGCCTCAATGAAATGAGATTGAGAAGAAGTCCTTAAAAAGATAATTTTTATATAAAATAGATCTATTATGTGTATTCACTATAAGTACTCATAATTAAAGTACAAATACAAGATAGGAAATAATAATACCTGACATAATTTTAAACTAGGAGATTAACCCAAAGAATATAAATTGGGTTAAAAAGTTCCCTTACCTCATGTCCGACTTGACTCGATCGTTATTTAACCTCCTGAATAATAAACTAGAGTTAATTTATTTTTTTTGTAAGAACCTTTTAAATGTTCATTATTCCTTTTATATCACTTATTACCATTTTATTAACATTATGTAATTATTTAAGTTAATAACGGTCATTTTGTCGATCTTTGGTACTTGAGTCAAAAATAACCTTCTTGTAATTACAAGTTGTTCGTGTGGTGAAATATCCATTATATCCAGAATTATATTTCTAATGTAGATATCATATATATCATATATATCCAGTATATACATGCATTTATAATATTACATAACATTTAGAGGTAAGAAATGAAATGCACCGTTCATGGAGACGGTAAGCTGTACGTACGCATGAACGCTACTTTCATTTCTATTTCATATTTAATGGAATAAAATTATAATTATATAAAGATATACTATAATTACAGTAGAATATAGTGTATAATTCCATTTAATCCATCCTTTATACATCCCACATATGGCATTAACGATTCAAATCACTTTGAGGGGGCGGTACTCCACACTTCCTAAAATGAAATTATCGTGTTTACCCATAATTAAAATCACAAAGGAATGCCATAACTGAAAAATAAAGAATAATAAGGAAAATAAAAACATAATATATATTATATATAAAAATAGTGTCATCATAATGGCCACCATGATAGGTGTTATATGAGTGATGAACAATCATCATTTTGTGAGGCAGAAATTCTCCATCCACAGAAACAGTATGTTCTTTAACCATTAGATATAGGTGTGTGTAAGTGTAACTCTAATAATTATTATAAAAACATACTAGTATATTTAGGATACTGGTGTTGTTACAAAATAAATGAACTAAAATATTTTAGGGGGTTGTAGAATCAAAATAAAACATAAGAACACAAGAGAAAAAACTACCTTTATAATGGGTAACTCTTTTTGATTTAAGACAAAGGCTTCCTTGAGAAGAATTCCGCCAAAAGTGAGGATTTTAGGAGTAATATAGGGAATTTTAGAGATTATTTGCGGAGAGTTTGGCCTATCCAAAATGCTTTTAAGGTGTGAGTAAGGTGGTAGTTTTGGGGGGCTTTTATAAGAGGAGAGGAGGGGCACTCTTGGAAAGTCATGAAATGTTACTTTATTCTATAATGAGTTTCGGATTTTAAAGGTCCCAAACATATATATTTCTAGTATAAGGTGATAAGGGTTTGAAATATACTCATCCAATAGGCTTTGGACAAGTTTAATTCTTAGATTTTACATTATCCTTCAATTTTATTAAAATCGTTAATTAACGTGGTTATCGCTGAATCATCATGGTGTCATAAATAATATAATATATTTAATGTCTAAAAATTATAAAAAAAATTATCATGATGTAGGAAATCTTTTTAGCTTTCTCATGAATATTAATAGTCAAAAATATGACTTGTATCACCTCATTTAATTTTTTTAGTAAAACAACTCATGTTTGTGACATTTTTATTTTAACATTAAATAAAACGTTTTTAATGTCATTTTCCTACCAAAGTGGCCCCATGGGGTCCCCAAGTTGACCCATGGGTTGTCTTGGTCTTCCATGACTCATCCAATAGGTGTAGGAAATGTTTAAATGTATTTTCATATTTTTATAATATCATTTTTACCTTAAATTTCACTAATTACCTTCAATCGTGATTAATTAAACTTAAAAGTAACTATTCACCAAAATATTATTTTAATCCCATTCAACCACATTTTACTTCTTAATGACAACCATGTATGTCGGATTTTGAAAAATCAAATCACAAAAGAGGTAAAGTTTCATTTAAACGAAAAATCAGTTTTTTAACTACCACTTAGTGGTTTCACTATTCATCCAAAATTGAAGTTTTTCAGAACAATGTCAAATTTTCACCCTAAGCTATAGTTGATATTAAGAATTCATAAATGATGTCTATTTTAAAAAATTTTAAACATATAATTTTCATTAATTAATTTTATAATTAATTCCCGCTGTCACAACAAATAGCATGTTTTTAAGAAACAATATATATCAAAACATTGACAATTGTTTATGTCCAATTTCAAAGTGAAATTAATTATAATGACCACCATTGGATAAAATGGTAAAAATATATTCTAATTACACTTTAAAACCACTAAATAGTATAATTTATCACTATAAATTATTTTGATTAAAGAAGTTGTTTTTAAGTATTTTTCACTATTCATAAACAATTAGAAGTTATCAGAAAAATACCAAAAATTCAACATAGGCTAATTTCGATATTCCGAATCCATAAATGAAGTCTATTTTGAAATATAAAATATATATAATTTCAAAAAGTGGGTATTACTATTCATAATGGATATTTTGATTGGTCGCGGTGTGTTAGAATCTCGAACTTGCATACAATGCAAGCTATTAAATTATTGAATGAGAAGCGTATCGTGGAAGTTCGGGGTGTTACATTACCATTACAGCTATAATGTCCTATAATGGTATATAGTTTACCATTTTATCTTTTGAAAATCATTGGATCAATCAATTGTTTTTAAAATTACAATGTTTCCTACTTCTCCACTCATTAAATGGCTCCCACTCTCCTTTATAATTCAGACCATCAATACCAATTAGATCAGAAAATACCTACCAAAATAAATTCAAAAAAACATTCTTATCATGTAAAACTACTTATTTTTGTGTAATAAAATCCTGTGAATACTTTTTGTGGAATCCTATGGAGGATACCCAAAGAATATATAACTTTCATCAATGAGCGTTTTTGATTTATTTATTCATCCACAAAATTGAATTATTATTATGTAATAATAATATAATATAATAATTATATTATATATAATACGATTATTTAATTTCATTTTAATTAAATACATCCATATCCAAATCTATCAAATTGGTTTTGAAATCATCATTTGTGTGTACAGCAGACTATCACATTGCAAACTCATGTAGCTCATATTTTCATTACAACCATTCAAGGTTTCAAATAATTATGTATTTATTTTTATATATGATATTTATGATATTTTTATTTTTATTTATCTATTATATCTAACATTATTATTATTATTTCCATTTTGATAGATTATGATAATGAGTCTCGTGAATACGGTGGACTGTCACCTTCCAAGGTGACGTGATTCATTATTAATTTATGTGGAAGGTATTGAGGATTAGTTTAATGAAAATATGTTATATATATGACAAGAATATTATTAATAAATTTAAATATATACTTTATTTTTATTTCTTTTTATCCCTCAATAAAATGGAAATATAGTTTATATATATTTATGTCTTATAGTGTTTCCGAACGTTGTATTTTAGTTTCCATCAGAAAATAAAATTGATTAGTATGAAAATATATATAAAAAATTAAAATTAAAATTTATCATCTCTTCAATTTTTCATATTATGTAAACATGATGAACTTAAGGAAGCCAAAAATATAATAGATCAAAAACTACAAGAAAAAGAAAGTTGTTATATCTTGAAATACACCTTCAACATGGAATTGTTAATAAATAGGTATTAAAAATAATAAATGATAATTTTTGGTATTATATCTAGGAATACAGTTCTATAAAATATATATTACAATATTATATTTATAATATATAAATATTTAGTTTGTATGATTCAATTCAGTACTTAAGATTAGGTATTTACCTCTCATATTTATTTTCATGTGGGACACATTACATGTTCAATATATGTTTCATTTATGTGGTGAATATAATGTAAATCAATGTATTTTGTTATGATTATAAATAAAATTATTTTAAATTATATACCTTTTTAGTAACTCTACTTGATAGGGTTTTTAGATCAAAAGTTACCAAATTGACACAGGATTTTATTCACAATTTTTCTTCATTGTGATAAATGATTATGAGATACACATACCATATTGTATAAGGTTTATATAGAAACCAATTTAATGTTATATCATGGATAAATTTATGTTCATGATATTTTATTATTCATTTAATGGTATTCCTTCATGGGTCATACAATTCAATGTTACTAATGAGGTAAATATTTTATGTTTCAATCCCTTAGTTTATTAGGATATTTTATTTTCATTTTTTAAATGATAGAATATTATGAATAATCTCTCATTATATAAATGAATTTTCATCTACTGTGCTTTATTCCCAAGAATACATGTTTTCCCTAAAATTTACTCAATTTATGTACACAAGAGTGCATAATAATATTTTTGAGTGAAAACATTTGTGTTTCTCTTTTCGATCGGAAACCATTTTTTATTAAAACACTATTCATTGAGAAAATGTTTTCAAATTTACATTTAGAATTAATAAAATGATTTATTAAAACCATTACCATTTTATTCAATTTATTTTATTATATGGGAATCATTATGTCATTTTCCAATACAGTGCATCTTTGTATTATATTGAAATTTTAAAAGGTACCATTTTTAATAAAATGAACAACATGAAATGTATTAATTATTTTCATGATTACACAATGATTTGAAGCATAATTTTCTGTATTAAATGTTATTTTATAAAATTATTTTCTTAGTAATTCTGAAATTTTTAGATTTTAAAAAATTTATTTCAATGTGACAAGTATTTTGAAATTGTTTTATATTACAAACATGATTTTCAAATAAGAAGTAATATTTTTCTTGAAAAATGTTATAAATTATTTTTACATACTTACATTATAATTTTCATGTTAATTTTCAAATAATAGTATATATATAAATTTTTATGTGTTGAAAAATTAATTTCAATGGAAATGAATTTTCCTATAGAAATGTATGATGTAGTTATTCGAAATTATTGTCCACCTATGATGAATTTCAAAGAGGTAAATTATGATTTACTATAGATATAATATAATGATAACATTTTTATCAACTCATTTAATGGTTTATGCTTATGATGAAAATATGTTTTTGAAATTCATTTTCTTCAATGCGTTATAAAATTATCAAATTCATATGAGACCATATTAATTTTTCTATGGGTTATATTCTAAAGAAATTATGAAAATAGTTTAAATCTCCTTTTATTCATAGGTTTAGTTATCGATAAATTTTTATGAAAACCATTTTATTTCATGAATTTTGATATAATGGCTACTTTATGATCTTATATCATGCATATGTATGATTTCATTATGTGAAAATAGTTATGATATAACAAATTATTTTTTTACATTACAACCAATGATGGTTGGGACACATATCTCCCCACTACGAATTGGCTAAATTTTTATATGTCATGAGATAGATAGGAATTGAATCGGTGGTGATCCCAAATCAAGGAAAATAGGGAAAGCATGTAGAGTGAACTGTGTTCAGTAAGGCACATTTTCCCAATGATGGTACATTGAGTAAAGCTTTACTACAATGATGGTATAGAGAGTGAAACCATTACAATATTATAACAATGTAAATTATCCACCACTAAAATAGATATTATTTGATTTTCTTATATCTAGGAAAATAATCCTCATTGTATTAAAATTTTATCTAGTTATAGCTCATGTTCATTGATTTCCTTATGATTCTTTTCCTATGAAATACTATATTTTTCTATTATTTTTGTTAATGATCAAGGACGGGTTGGGTAAAAGCCTCATAAGTTATGGTAGCTATCACATATTCATATTCTTATCTTATCCATTTATATGATAATATATTGATATCACTTATGTTTACTCTTACAGAGCATATGATCACACTCAAACATATTATTATTTTACATACATTAAAAATAATGGTTTAATGATGGGTATGCATATGAGGAGTAAAAAATGAGAATATCTTTATTGGAATCATTGACGATCATCCACCAGATTGGATGATTGTGTTCTTCAATTCCAAAGGCAATGGACTATTTTATTTCTCAAGAGTTTGTTTGTGTAATATAATTACTATTTATCTAATGATATTTTGTATCCTTTTTTGAGAATCTGTCATCACTAAAATTTTAATTAAAGTAATGGGTTTTTCATCCATTATAAATTATGACGAGAAAACATTAGTTTGATCCCTAGTGATATTTCTAAGGATGTGTCTTTGAATGTCACTAAGGATGAGTATGAGGTTGAGTTAATGTATTGGAAAATTTCATGAAGTATTGGTAATGGATTTAATGAATGCTTTCTATTAATTTAAATCCCTATTTGGATACCATAATAGGATGTTTCTCCATAAAAGAAATACCTAGTGGTAACAACCCCAAAACATTGTATAGATCTACAATTAATGTAGAACATGGGCATGAAAACAGACCATGATGCACACCATGATTAAGACTTCTTAGGAAAATTCATTATAAATTTACAAAAAAATTATTTACCATCATGAATGATTTAAAAAAAATTATTCCTATGAATAAACTCGGTTTAACCAAAATGTCACAGATAAAAAATATGATCTTTCATTTAAACATAATAAATTATTTTTCAAACTCTAAGATTATCAATTAAGATTAGTATTGCACAGACTATGCATTATAGTGTTAGAAAATATTGTTGAATTAAAAATAAATTGACTAAAATTGAATGTGATTGATGTTTATATAATGAGAACACAAATTTGATGGTAATTAGAGTAACACATGATATTATTATCCATAAATAGTTTTTAAAATACATGAATAATAATGTGTACATTCACCAAATCTCAGATTCAACAAATATGACATGGAAATTTCTCCTAGAGTTTGGGAGATGGTAACCATAGATTAAATACGATTATGTTTTCAAAATGTTGGGAAGGTGTAAATAAAAATCTATGATATTGTCTTATAGAAATGAGATTTTTTTTTCTATGTGGAAAAGAATGACATAATGAATGTAACTAGAATGAGTAAATGATAAGAATAGTGAAATAAATGTGTTAGAATATTAGTCTCCCAATGATAACATAAATTGTTGAATGATTTAAATATTTCAATGATTGGAATTATGATATATATTTCCTACAGGGAAATCTTCTGAATAAAATCAGTACGGTTTTACGTGTAATGATAATATTATTTATGGTAAAGGGATAAAAAATAACATGTTATAGAAAATAGGAATTGGGTTATAATATGAAGAATCCAAGTTAATAGTTTAATGTTGATGTTATATGGTTGATTTAATTTTGTATTTGGATTCATTAATAAGAAATATATAAGGATTTTCAGTATACTTTATTCATTAAGCAATTGATAGATTATGTTGAATAATGCTAATGTCCATAAAATATATCAAATAGAATAGTTATATTTTGTATAAAACACATGAATAAGTGATGGTAACCATTAATATGTTCCTCATGAAGAGAAAATTTTGTTTACTTTGGATAAAGTGGTGATAGAAAAGAAAAAACTAAATTGCATATTAATGATTAGTTTGGAGAAGATTAACGATTTATTTATTCTATGGTTTATCCTATCATGGATGGAATTTACAAAATTTTAAATATAAAGGATATATATAATAATATATGTACTATCTAATGAATATAAAATCCTATATGTTTGAAATACAGTTTTATGGTAACTCATGTTAATATCATGTTTCATGAGAATATATGATTATTGTATTCATATTACAGGTATATGAAATTCAAAATATACATAATGAAATAACAGGGGTTAATGTTAGTAGAATTTTTAAAAATGTAGTCACCTTTATTATATTTTTTTATTCCAATCATTCAATAGGGTCATATGGTCAACCATTAATCAAATTTTTTATGATGAACATTGAATAAGGTTATAAATATTGTTTTATTATTTCTTCATATAATGATTCATTCATATTGGATAACTTATTCTATCCATTGGGTTTATTTATGAATAGAGATAGAATGAATTAATTTTCATTATTTATGGATCTTATTATATATTGGTTCTTATGGAAATAAAAATTAACCTTCAATTGTTAGATAATGATTTGATGCAAAAATTGATTAAGGAAAAACTAGATGGTGAGATAGTTCTAATGAAATAGAATGAATTCAGGTAATTATATATTATCAAACAAATTATCCAACATTATGAAAATAATCAGGAAATTTAATTTTGAATTATTATTATACTTTTTTATGATATCAATGACCATTTTTATTCCTAAATGGTTTATGGATTTAATGTCATTAACCATCTCTGAATCGCCCACTTTTTTATTATCATTATTCTCTATCAGTTTCCATCATAATTTAGGTGATAGTTTATTTAAATTCATGTATATCCTATGTTTACATAGGTTATATTTTCTTGAAACCTATTAGGTGATATATTGGATGAATTACATTGTTAACCACCCATTCATAAGAGGGTGTATTATTAACCCTGCTTACAATTTTGGTTTCCATAGAATAACTATTAAAATGTTAAACCTTTGCTGAACGAGGATAATTTGGAGGGAAAAATTAATTTCCTTAGGGGTATAATGAAAGAACCCATGATTTTTTAAATTTTTATCAAATTAATAATATTTTTTATATATTTTTCATTATAAGCATCACTGAGTTTAAATTAAATATAACATATTATTAAAAAAAATTATTAAATATTGTAATTTTAACATATATGAAGGAATGAATGTTTGAATAATATTAATAAAATTATGAAAATATGGTTTTCACATGTATATAAAAAGATTTCATTGATAACCAATTAATTAGAATTGAAGATAATATCCTTCTGACAATAAAAGGAGATATTTTGATGAATTTGTTTTATTCGTACAAGTATGTGTTATATCAATAAATTTACCAAATTAATTTTAGATTATTATTTTAATTAAATATATATTATTTATATTTAATTAAAATTTTCACATTCATATTATGGGTTTTATTGTCAATAAATATGAATAAATCCAATTTTACACTTAAGAAATGGACATTTCTTAAAAGCAATTTTAACACCACTTGTGTACATATAATAAAATAACTTTTGGATTATAGAAAAATTATATTGATAAAATAAAATTAATTTTTAGAATCAATATTTGAAACATATCATATGGATTTCTAGTATTTTTCAATAATGTTTCATTTTATTTAATGGATAGTTAGAAATACTATGTTTTAATAGAAAACATTATTCTGTTTAAATTTTTTTTAATATTAAATTATATTTATAATTGGTTTTAATGTTGAAATAATTGAATTTTATATAAATTATTCTTATTAAGGGAATTTTGATCAATTTTACATTGAATTTTATTCAAAAACAAATAGTATTTTGATATTTTTCCTTTCAATACATTGATTTCTCCTAACTAATGGATGATTAATTTTAAATTTAAATTTAACTCTTATGAAAATAAAATTAAAAAAATGGATTCAAAATTGTTAATCATAAAATTTTATATTATCTAATAAGTCTAACATAACTGTTTACCTAAATGAATAGTGAATAGAAACAAAATTAATTATTAGGGTTGTAGTAATAATTTGTTTATCTCTAGTTAAACTAAACATATAAGTGTAAAAAAGAAATATAAACATGTATTAAAACTTCTATATTGTCATATTTAAACCTCTATCCTTATAAGGTTAAAATATGATCCATTTGGAACCCTTCATACATTTGAAAAATGTGGGAGCACTCAATTACTTTCAATACTAATAATTGTGTCCTCTCCCTCACTTATAAAAGGCCACAACCTTATTCTCTTATTTACACCACCTTACCAATTTTTCCATGAATAACTACACAAATAAAATGAAAATTTTTATACCCTCATTATATAATCATTATTTTTGGAATAAATCAATCATATAATGGATTTTAGTGAAAACTTAATGAGGATAACCAATGATGATGTCACATTCATCAGTGAGCATTTTTTATTTCTTCATGACCCAAATAATATATTATTTTATAAATCATATATAATAACCACACTATCATACATATATTAATATTTTATTTATTTTATGGTTATTTGCTATATATATCTCTAGTTCGATGAAATGGGTTACAAAATCACGATTCATGTGTACGAAGGACTACTACTTCATGAACAGATGTTGTTATCTATTCCATTATAACCACTCACGGTTGGATATAATGATGGATTTATTATTCATATAATATATTTATGATATTATTATTCTTATTTAATTATTACAAAACAAATTTCATCATTCATTCCTTTTTGTGAGAATAGGACAACATCACTCATGTGTATTGTGGATTACTACATCAAGAAGTGTTGTGACTCATTCAAAATTTACATGTAATGTATTAAGGATGATATTAATATAAATATTTGATAAATATCACATAAAATATTAATTAATGAAATTATATCATTCAAAATTTTTTTTTTCTGAAAAATGACATTGAAATAGATTTCATATATATTTATGGAATATCGTTTCCATTAATAGTTTATTTAATTTTTTATCACTAAAAAATATGTATTACTATATATTCATATATAATGAATATATATAATTTTTTAGTTTCTTCTTATCATTATTGAGATTATGAAACTATTATTTTTTTAATATTACTGAATATAAATAAACAAAGCATATACAAAAAAACATAGTTATTATTATTTAAAACGTAACATTTACATGGATTTTTAAATAAAATATTAAAAATTTTAATATGAATGTAAAATAAGTTATTATATATAATAATATGTTTATTTTATAGATGTTTACTATTCTTATATAGTATTTCATAATGAGTACTACAAAATTCATGACTTAAGGTAACCAATTTTTATCTCACTTTTTTTTCAATGATACACATGTCAACTTCACCGCATATTTATTTTATGTGGTGTATATAATTTCCATGAATTTATTTTATGTGTAATATAATTAATATTAATGATATTTATATTTCCTTTTTATGATATATCTTTCATGGGTTTAGGGTTCAATAGTATCAAAATCAGTATGGGTTTTTTTTCTTCATTCTACTTGGAGACATTTGAGTGTAATATACACATATCTTTTTATATAATATGTATATGTGAGTCCATTTACACAAAATTTCATGATTTCATTAATCATCATTATATTTGGAGTTACATTGATTCAAAATTTTTATTTGGTAATATATTTCAGGGTTACAAAAATTATAATGATTTTATGTTATAACCCTTTAATTTATTTTGATTTCATGTGATCATGATTTACGATGATAGAATATTATGATCCATTTTTCAAGATACACTTTAATTTTAATATCCTATAATTATTTTTGGAAGGTACATTTTTTCCTTTATATTCCCTTATTTATGTAATAAATAATTCAAATTTTTTTTATAGAAAAACATATTTTTCACACTTTTTGGTCGAAAACCCTATTTTCATCAAAAATGATGTTTTCTAGAAATGTATAATATTTATTTTTACATTATTAAAAATATTTTCATTGTAATTTTTCAGCATGTATTAATTTTTAAAGTCATTAAATATAATTTAATCTTGATTCTGTCTTCCAAATAAATTTTTATATGGATTTTACAAAAATATTAAAAAATAATCATTATTTTAAAACAATTTGGCTTGAAAACTATTTTATCTTTTTTTATTTTTATATTTTAAATAAATTATTTTTATTTGAAACATATTTTTAAATTATTTTATATCGTATAGAGAGTTTTAAAAAGAAAAAAAACATATTTTCAAAATGAAAATTTTAAGTATAATTTATAATATTCCATTGCTTGTTTTCAAGGATATATTAAAAAAAGGGTTTCCAAAAATCGTTGTGTTAAAAGAATTGATTTTCTATGAAAATATATTTTCCCCAACAAATGTTACAGTTAGTTTTTACAAAAAAAATACCCATCTAAGATGATATTATTAGTGGTTAATTATGCTTTATTGGGAATAATATCCAATGATACTATAATGATTTTTTCTTGGAATGGTTAAGGTATATTATTACAAGTTATCTATGAAAACCATTTATTTTACGAGGGTTATAATATGATAAATATCTTATAAAATCCCCTTATTTTTCCATGGGATATATTTTATGAAAATATTAAATTACTATGAATTTTTTTATTTTATATTGGTTATATTATGATGAAATTTTTATGGAAGACATTTCATTTCATGGGTATTGATATGAAATTTGTTTTAGAATATTATAGAGATCAAATTTATGACATTCATTATGTTATGGGGTTATGTTATAAATAAGGATGGTGGTTATGTTACAAAAAATATGGTTGGGATATATATCACCCTATAATATATAGGGTAAAGATTTATATCTTAAGATATATTGGACTAAAATGGGATTTTAGCCTAGTTCAATAATATAGGGAAGGAATTGTGAGCGAAACCAGTTTACTCAGGATATTTATCCACTACAATGGTATTAGGAATAAACATTAAGGTATATGATGGTTTGGGGAGTGAACCCAGCCAAATATGACGGCCTTGGAAATTAGACATGAATAATATAAAATTGATTTTCTATGCTTATGTTCATTCCTAATATGTATTATTCCAATGTTATGCTATCATGGACCAGGTTCATTTATTCCCTTGTGATTTAGGTTTTGTGCAATTCCAATAGTTATGTCATGACTCATATTATTGATCTATGATAGATTTTAAATGAAAATAATATGTTATCAATATTATCAGTTAACCTATAATTTTATGTTATTCTTTCATATAATCATATATTTATATCTCTTATGTTTACCATTAAAGAGAATCTAATATCACCATTTCTTATGTTTCTTTTTCGATGGTTATTATGAATGATTTTATGGATGGTATGATTATAATGAGCACTATATGGGATTATCATTATAGGAAAAATTAAATATAATTCCCCAAACTAAAATATTTTTTTCCAAGATTCCAAAGGGAAAAAACTATCATGGTCCTCAGGCATGTGTTTCTTTAATTTAATGAATATATATCTAAATATTTGGAATACCAATTAATGATATGTATGAATCTCTGTACAATAAATATTAGAAAATATCATAGAGTTAGTCTATAATTATTATTAATGCTATTGGGATATGTCTTCTTAGATAGTGGATGACTATGGACTTAGAAAACAATATGATATTTCATGTTCTAACTCCACACAAGGGTGTGGATAGAGAAGTAGATTCTAACAATGAGTTTTTCCATTCAATATATTATGTGACTTAATAGAGAAGTTTACCTTTTTTTCTTAAAGAAGAAGATGATATATCATATATCTAATCAATGTTGTGTACCCTATCATTTTTAGTGTGTTGAGGCGGAACCACCTGGTTTTATTGATTCTGATGTATTACATGAAAATTTATACAAAGGATATGTTCTTAATGGAATTTTAGAATGTGGGGAGTATTCCATCCATATGAAGAAGGATGATAAAAACCATCATGCTATGAGATGAGGTGTTGATGAAGTTCCAATCTCATAAAAGGATTCGACATAGTGGTTTTGAGGTACCAATATCCATTAGAGACATGATTAGTGGAAAATAAGGTCATATTTTATTATAGATTTTAACTCATTATATATCACAAATAAACAGGTAAAGACGGAGGTTCCCATATAAAATTAGAAATGGGTTGTGGTGACTTTGTAAATTTCATGATGGGTCTTCCATAGTAAATGAGAGGAAAATATTATATCTGTCACGACCCCCTCCCCACGAAGTGTACCCCTCCTGGGCCGGCAATGTGAAAAGGGAGATAATGACCCCCGAGTCCCGCCTCCAGTAGGCCCCTGGTTGGCGACTAGCACCGAGGGTATAATACACACACAAATGGGAGGCATTACCCTCTAAGAGAACACATGCAGAAGAGAGAGATAGAATAGACTCCAACCAACTCCAACTCATAACTGAAATGTAAAATAAACCCAAGTACATATATGAAATGTCATGAAAAATTACTACAACTGAAAGGGAAAACTAAAAGTACCCAAAAGAAAGTAAAACGACAGCGACCACAAGCCCGAACAGCTCCTCCTCTAACCGCAAGCTAGTAGCAACCAGCTTGATCTCCAACCTGCTCCAAGTGACCTGAAAAACAGTTTATACGTACATAGGGTGAGTATAACAGTATACTCAGTAGGATCCTCCCCAAGACTCTTGTGCAAAAGTAAAGAAAGCATGCTAAATCCCAGTGAACAACAATTGAAACTAACTCGTCACCTAAACAGGTATACTATGTTCCCAACCTCACCATAGCTACTCTCACCAAGTAACGCATACAAGAATATATAATGTAGTAAAGAATATCAAGGGTACCCCGCTACCACTTCCCCACTGGTTTTCCGCTTTGCCCCAACGACATACGTCCTCTGCATCTCTCTCCAAAGGCTTGCCCGCAGACACCTGGGCTAAGCTCCACAATATACACCTCGTGCTCCACAAAGGCTTGCCCGCAGACACCTGGGAGAAGCACCACACTGTCCTCACAACAAAAGTAACCAGGTAGTTTTCGGGAGCCACCACAGCTCGCGTAACGTGTATCATACGTCGGGTATAATACCTCAAGCCATTACAGCCCATACACCGAGTAAGGATCCTCAAGCCATCACAGCCTATACACGTTACACCTATAGTAGTCCATAGGATACTATATCCAAAATATATGTGTGCGAATAACCACAAGCCATTACAGCCCTCTACACACATATATGGGGTAACTAACCACGGTGCCTCATGGCACAAGTATCTACCAAGAGAAGAGAGCGGGGCCAAAGGGGGTAGTCAGCCATTCAACCTCCCATCAGAATGTTGGGGAAAACACCCCCCCCCCCAGGGCTCAGAATCCCCGGGGTGTCAGTTGCCCTTACCGACAGGGTGGAGTAGCGTATAGAAACACAAAAAGTACAGAATATATAAGTAACTCACATCCACACTATGGGCATTACCTAGTCTTAGATACAACTGCAGCTAACGTCTCTCAGACTCCAGGCTGCTACTTCTAAGACTAGGTATCCTATAAGCACACAACCAATTGAAGAGCTTTATTAGATTACTCCATTCTCATTTATCAGTTCCACTGTACATTAATTAATTCTTTAAAAATTAATTAGGATTGAAAAATTCCACATTTAACTGAAATGGCATCACTTTCAAAAACAACTGCTCCTTTTAAGATTCACATCACCTTTAAATTCCAGCATCTCCATCCCCGTGGATTTTCACCATTTAATCAAACATTCATTACAGAAATACTTTTACACATTCCCAGGAATTCTAGAAAAACATCCTATGCTTCTAAACACAAAGGAGGCTCAACACGGTGAGTAGATATACTACCCGTCGAGTCTTTGCCGCCTATAGAAAGAGAATAGACACATCCTCCATCGAGAGGCTAAACACGGAAAGCACGTGGCATACCCCGCGTGTCTTCGCCTCCATCAGAAAGAGGGTTAGCAAGACCAGCTGCCTTGAGCAGTGGGGAAAAGTAATGCAGATAAACAACCAGACCAAACCACCAACATCAAACCATCACATTCATCTCATACCATCACCCTTGGTGTCCTCCCCGACACCCATATGCATAAACCGATGCATCTCACCACACTAGGCTTCATCCGCTGCCACAACCACAAGTCTCCATGCCTCCACATATCACAACATCCATCCAGGCTCACATCACAGCACAAGCAGCAGGAAAACAAACATCACAAAATGAGCTCTCGGCCCATTAACAAACAAGAGGGTAACTCAGAACCCTTTTTGAAATTCCCACATAATCTGTTCTCTAATCCATATTGAATTAACAGATTTGTTATTCGTAGGCTCCAATCATGGATACCTAATCAGTAAGCTATCACAATTAAATAACCAAGATTACTTCCCTAATTTGATTATCCTCAAATTAGAACAACTACAACAACGACAATAACCAGATTAATTTACATGCCTCTTTATCTTTAGCCAATTAATCAACAATTAATTCCGACTTTACGTTCATTATCAATTTCAATCATGAACGAACAATAAATCAAAGAAAACATAGATATCACTATATCTAGGAAAACATGAGGCAAACCGTTATCACGGTATAAAGCAAGAGCATGCGATCAACCAATTCTTTTAATCCGGTTCAAGTATTTAATTAGGTCAATTTCATTGTGATCCAAAGGTATAAATCATGCTAATTCTACGATTGCACATATATAATTAGAGAAGCCATGAATCCCCTACCTCGAAGAGTTCTTGACGTCCTTTATCCACACAGCGGGTCACGATCCTCCCCTCGCGACAACCTATGTGGAAGAATGATCGACACAGCTTGGTTGCATCCAACAGAGTGGGACTGATCCTAGGAGTAAGGGTTGTTTGTGCAACTCCTACGGAAATGATTGAAAGGTTCTAGCGCCTCTTAGTTAAGAACAAAGGGAAGGAACAAGGGAGAATCATATCTCGTCCCTTTTTAAGATTTAACGAGGTGACGGTTTAAGATCCAGTTAATTCTCCAGTAAAAACGGATCGCATTAACCCACGCGGATTGACCAAGTAAAACATTCCAAGCCTTAGGAATAATTAATATAGGATTTATGGCATTTGAATCGGCCTTAAGAGCCCTTAAAATAAGGCTTTAAATGTATTTTATGTCAAAGGAAACGTCAAAAGGGGAAAAACTGTAGGAGTCTAGAAACACTGTTCACCCACCATTACTACACATGAAACTGATCTGTCACACCGATCTGTGAAACTGATCTGTGAAACTGATCTGTCACACCGATCTGTGGAACTGATCTGTGAAACTGATCTGTCACACCGATCTGTGAAACTGATCTGTGAAACTGATCTGTCACACCGATCTATGAAACTGATCTGTCAAACCGATCTGTGAAACTGATCTGTCTCACCGATCTGTGAAACGGATCTGTCTCACCGATCTGTGAAACCGATCTGTCTCACCGATCTGTGAAACTGATCTGTGAAACCGATCTGTCTCACCGATCTGTGAAACCGATCTGTCTCACCGATCTGTGAAACCGATCTGTCTCACCGATCTGTGAAACCGATATGTGAAACCGATCTGTCTCACCGATCTGTGACACTGATCTGTGAAACCGGTTTGTCTCACCGATCTGTGAAACCGATCTGTCTCACCGATCTGTGAAACTGATCTGTCTCACCGATCTCTGAAACTGATCTGTCTCACCGATCTGTGAAACCGATCTGTCTCACCGATCTGTGACACCGATCTGTCTCACCGATCTGTGAAACTGATCTGTCTCACCGATCTGTTACTGTTCATAAAACTGGAAACACTGTTCAGAGAACCGGAAAATTGGCAAAGTTTTGGGGATAAGTTCCCTTGACCTCCCGGAACACCTCTAATACCAACATTTCACAAAGTAATGGACCAGAGAGGTCCGGGCCATTACATTAGATACCTCTCAAAACATTCTCGTCCTCGAGAATTAAAAACCAACCCAGAAGAAAAGAGGGGTCCGAACAACCACCCCATAAGATACCTCTCAGGGGAAAACCACCATGAGTTGTTCAAAAACTGGAACAAAACGACGACATCCGAGAGTATGGGAACAAACAATCCATACCCAAACAATTCAAACATATCATCACATCAAAGGTACATAAATAAAACATGAAAGATCTAACCAGAGAGGAAACATCATTACATGAAAGGAGTTAAACATTGAACAACTCTGGGTACTGAGCACATATCTGCGACTCACGCTCCCAGGTACTCTCCTCCATGCCGCCGTGTCACCACAAGACACGAACTAAAGGAAAAGAACGCCCACGCAACACCTTCTCCTTGTGGTCTTGGATCTCCACAGGTTGCTCCTCGAAGGTTGCATCATCATCAATATCGATCTCTCCCCAATTGATAACATGAGATTCATCATGAAGATAACGACGGAGCTGTGATACATGGAAAACATCATGTATCCGACTCATCTGAGGGGGAAGTGCAACTCGATATGCCACAGCTCCAACACGAGCTAACACCTCGAAAGGCCCAACAAAACGGGGAGAAAGCTTACTTCTGCAACCAAACCATCGCTGCCCACGACGGGGAGTCACCTTCAGAAACACATGATCCCCAACATTAAACTCTAACGGTCTCCTTCTTTGATCAGCATAAGATTTCTGACGATCTTGTGCTGTCTTCATCCTCTCACGAATCACTTGAACCATCTCTGTCGTATTCTGCACTAGTTCTGGTCCGAGAATTGCTGACTCTCCGACCCCAGTCCAGCACAACGGAGAACAGCATGGCCGGCCATACAAGGCTTCAAACGGAGCCATGCCGATGGTAGAGTGAAAACTATTATTGTAAGCGAACTCTACCAAAGGTAAGTGCTTCACCCATGAACCTCCAAAATCAAGAACACAAGAGCGCAACATGTCTTCAAGAGTTTGGATGGTTCACTCTGTCTGACCATCCGTTTGAGGATGAAAAGCAGTGCTAAGGCATAGTTGAGAGCCAAAAGCATGCTAGAGACCTCTCCACACCCTAGAGGTAAAACGAGGGTCTCGATCAGAAATGATCGTCTTAGGAACTCCGTGAAGCCTCACCACCTCCTCCAGATACTGCCTCGACAAAACCACCACTTAGCTCGACTCCTTGATTGCTATGAAGTGGGCCGATTTAGTTAAACGATCCACTACCGCCCATATAGCATCATGTCCTCCCGGAGCTCGAGGTAAACCTGTAACAAAGTCCATTGAGATGTCCTCCCACTTCCACTGAGGAATCTCTAAGTGCTGGAGAAGACCACCCGGAACACGGTGTTCGGCCTTCACCTTCTGGCAGACTAAACATCGAGACACACATTCTGCAACTGAACGCTTCAGTACAGGCCACCAAAACTGACTCCTCAAGGATCGATACATCTTCGTCACACCAGGATGTACAGCTAAGGGCGAGCTATGGAACTCTCGGAGAACCGTCTCGCACATCGCCAAGGGAACAAAAAGCCTGCCATGATACAACACCCAGTGTTGTTCATCCTCCGACCAACCATCAGGGGCCTCTCCACAAACGACTCTGTCTATCAAAACTTCCACCTCTAGATCACCCAACTGAGACTCTTCCAACTTTTGCATCAGGGATGACTGTACTGTCATCTGGAAAAGACAACCTCTTCCCCCAACTTCTCCCATATCAAGATGCAAAGCTGCTAGCTCTTCCATCCCTCTCCAGGAATCACCAGATTCACGCACAACATCATTACGTGACTTTCGGCTCAGTGCATCAGCGACAACATTTCCCTTCCCAGGTGTATACAATATTTCGAAGTCGTATTCCTGCAAGAATTCCATCCACCGACGCTGCCCCAAGTTCAAGTCGCGTTGGGAGAAAACATACCTCAAACTCTTATGATCGGTGAAAACCACAAAGCGCTCGCCAATGAGTTAATGTCTCCACAACTTCAGCGCAAACACCACGGCTGCCAACTCAAGATCATGGGTAGCAGAGTTGCGTTCATGGGGACGCAACTGTCGAGACCCATAAGAAACAACTGACCTCTGCTGCATGAGAACACAGCCTAGCCCCAGATGTGAAGCATCACAGAAAACATCAAACTGGACTCCCTCCACTGGAAGACAAAGGACTGGAGCAGTTACCAACTTCTCCTTTAGATACTCGAAAGCTGTCTGACACTGATCAGTCCATATGAATGCTTGATCCTTCCTGGTCAAAGCTGTCAGAGGAGTCGCAACTCGGGAGAAATTAGCCACAAACCTCTTGTAATAGCCTGCGAGACCAAGGAAACTTCGCACCTCTGACACGGTCTTGGGGGCTGGCCAAGACACCACTGCTTCTATCTTCGATGGATCCACAGCTACTCCCTGTTGGGACACAACATGTCCCAAGAAACGAACTTCTCGATCACAGAACTCACACTTGGACAACTTCCCAAACAATTGATGTTGGCGAAGAACTCCCAAAACGGCTCGTAGATGCTCTGCATGCTCTTCTTCAGATGTGGAGTACACAAGGATGTCGTCAATGAAAACCACAACAAACTTGTCCAGGAATTCACGGAACACAGCATTCATCAACCCCATGAAAACAGCTGGAGCATTTGTCACGCCGAATGGCATTACAACCTACTCATAATGTCCATGAAGACAGCGGAAAGCAGTCTTTGGGATATCCTCATCCCTTACACGCATCTGATGATATCCTGACCGCAAGTCGATCTTTGAGAACCAACATGCACCCTTCAGTTGATCGAATAGGTCATCAATCCATGGAAGTGGATAGCGGTTCTTTATTGTCACTTTGTTTAAGCGACGATAATCGATGCACAACCGCAAACTGCCATCAGCCTTTTTCACGAACAAGACTGGTGCACCCCACGGTGACACACTTGGCGGAACAAAACCACACTGCAACAGACCATCGAGCTGAATACGCAGCTCTCGTAACTCAGAAGGGGCCATCCTATATGGAGACATAGAGATAGGAGACGCTCCGGGCTGTAGCTCAATCCCAAACTCGATCTTCCGTCGAGGGGGTAAGGATACAACCTCTTCTGGAAAGACATCAGGGTACTCTTCTACGACCCTAGGAAACGCCGGCTGTTGAACCTCTGATGAACTCAGCATCATCCCATCCATCATGGATGATAAGGATGAAACTCGTCTATGACTCATCCGAGGATCGCTCTCACCAACAAACACTACTTCCTCTCCATCTTCATCAAAGAAATCGACCTTCTTCCTATAGCAATCCACAATAGCCTGCACCGAATACAACCAATACATGCCGAGGATGACATCATATGGTTGTATTCGTAAACATAGGAAATCTCCCCAAGAGCGGTGCTGCCCCAACACTAGCTCACAGTCTCTACATACTTCAAACAAGCTAGCTCGACCTCCAACTGGCGTAGTCAACGCCAAGGGCACTGGAAGCCTCTCTACCTCAAGTCCCAAAGCGTGGACAAGGGTAGGGGATATAAAGGAGTGTGTCGCTCCTGAATCAAACAAGGCATACACCAAGGTAGAAAACAAGCAAAGGGTAACTTGGACGACGTCTGGCTCGCCTGGAGCTGGCAACGCTAGAGCATGAAGCTGACCACGACCACCTCCACGGCCTCTCTGACCCTGATGACGACCACCACCACGGCCGCGCTCTGCTCTCTGAGGACGGGGAGCATCATGGGGATGTCCTTTGCCTGCTCCATCTACCCTCTGGTGATCTAAATCTAGTGCAACCTACTGCTGCTGCCTCGGCTAGAACTGCCTCAACGGAGGAACCTGGAGTGGAGCGCCTGGTGCACGATGACTGCTCTGAAAAGTTGGGCACTCCCGCTGCTGATGACCACATCCACCACAAGAAAAACAAGCGCCTGATCCCTTTGCATAGTCCTGAGAGTTGCTGCCTCTGGAGAAACGAGATGGGAAGGGCTGGGACCTACCCCCAGGTGAACGGAAAATCTTCTGTCCTGAAAACTGGGAACCCCGGACCACAGCTCTGCTTCGTGAGGAATCATGACGATTCCCCCCTCGTGACGATCCGGTCCTGGCCATAATCCTCTCAACAACCTCTGCCCTCACCAGTACCTCTAGATATGTCTTCAGCATAAATGGGGTGACCTGGCGCTGGATCTCTGGACGCAAAGCCTCCTCGAAATGCCTCTCCTTGGCCTCATCATCTGCTAACAGGTCTGAAGCATATCGTAGAAGGTTCCTGAAACGGATTCCAAACTCTCGAACACTGGAGCTCCCCTGTCGAAGGGTAAGAAGCTCTTGGCGACCGGATTCCTTCGCAGTCGAAGAAAGAAACTCGACTCTAAACCTGTTTCAAAACTCCTCCCATGAGATCGCTGACTCCTCACGATCCCCGAGGAACAAGAACCACCAATGTCTCGCTGCTCCACGCAACATCGTCACAACCAAGGAAACCCAGTGTTCCTTCCGAGCACGAATCGAACTAAAGCCTATCTCGACCCTCTCCAACCAGCTTTCTGTGACTGCATCTGAAACGGAGCCCTTGTACTTCTGTAGACTCTGGCGCTGAAAATCTCGGAGTGTCTTCCTCCAAGTGTCATCGTCGTTAACCTCTACCCGGCGGCGATCTGCTGGAACAGCCTGCTGGGCACCTTCTGCGCAAACCTGACGAGGAAGTCGACCGGGAGCCATACTTGTAAAATAACAACTGTTAGAGCTCCTAAGCCTGGAATATGGAAGACTCAACATTAATTAATTATTTATTTTGTTTTATTAATTTTAGGTTACCTATCCCAAGGTCTACCCATTCAAACACAGGCGCAAGGAATAATGATGCATGATCCTTTCCTAGGTCTCTACCCTGCAACCAGTATCACTTTGTTTAGTAGCCATCGTAAACTTAAAGGTCCGTGCAAAAGATCATAGGGGGCCCTGAACGCCTATGTCTCTGCCGGTCTCCAGTGTTTACCCCACTTGCTAAACATGAATGACACCGTTGCCCTACCATCCCATGCATCCTCACCTGTGCCTAACTCCAAACTCCATCCTATCCCTCGACCAGAACTTTGATACCACTCTGTCACGACCCCCTCCCCACAAAGTGTACCCTCCTGGGCCGGCAATGTGAAAAGGGAGATAATGACCCCCCGAGTCCTGCCTCCAGTAGGCCCCGGGTTGGTGACTAGCACCGAGGGTATAATACACACACAAATGGGAGGCATTACCCTCTAAGAGAACACATGCAGAAGAGAGAGATAGAATAGACTCCAACCAACTCCAACTCATAACTGAAATGTAAAAGAAACCCAAGTACATATATGAAATGTCATGAAAAATTACTACAACTGAAAGGGAAAACTAAAAGTACCCAAAAGAAAGTAAAACGACAGCGACCACAAGCACGAAAAGCTCATCCTCCAACCGCAAGCTCGTAGCAACCAGCTTGATCTCCAACCTGCTCCAAGTGACCTGAAAACAGTTTATACGTACATAGGGTGAGTATAACAGTATACTCAGTAGGATCCTCCCCAAGACTCTCATGCAAAAGTAAATAAAGCATGCTAAAGCCCAGTGAACAACAAGTGAAACAAACTCGTCACCTAAACAGGTATACTATGTTCCCAACCTCACCATGGCTACTCTCACCAAGTAACGCATACAAGAATATAGCATGTAGTAAAGAATATCAAGGGTACCCCACTACCACTTCCCCACTGGTTTTCCTCTTTGCCCCAACGACATACGTCCTGTGCATCTCTCTCCAAAGGCTTGCCCGCAGACACCTGGGCTAAGCTCCACAATCTGCACCTCGTGCTCCACAAAGGCTTGACCGCAGACACCTGGGCGAAGCACCACACTGTCCTCACAACCAAAGTAACCAGGTAGTTTCCAGGAGCCACCACAGCTCGCATAACATGTATCATACGTCGGGTATTATACCTCAAGCCATTACAGCCCATACACCGAGTAAGGATCCTCAAGCCATCACAGCCTATACACGTTACACCTATAGTAGTCCATAGGATACTATGTCCAAAATATATGTGTGCGAATAACCACAAGCCATTACAGCCCTATACACACATATATGGGGTAACTAACCACGGCTCCTCATGGCACAAGTATCTACCAAGAGAAGAGAGCGGGGCCAAAGGGGGTAGTCAGCCATTCAACCTCCCATCAGAATGTTGGGGAAAACACCCCCCCCAGGGCTCAGAATCCACGGGGTGTCAGTTGCCCTTACCGACAGGGTGGAGTAGCGTATAGAAACACAAAAAGTACAGAATATATAAGTAACTCACATCCACACTATGGGCATTACCTAGTCTTAGATACAACTGTAGCTAACGTCTCTCAGACTCCAGGATGCTACTTCGAAGACTAGGTATCCTATAAGCACACAACCAATTGAAGAGCTTTATTAGATTACTCCATTCTCATTTATCAGTTCCACTGTACATTAATTAATTATTTAAACATTAATTAAGATTGAACAATTCCACATTTAACTGAAATGGCATCACTTTCAAAAACAACTGCTCCTTTTAAGATTCACATCACCTTTAAATTCCAGCATCTCCATCCCCGTGGATTTTCACCATTTAATCAAACATTCATTACAGAAATACTTTTCCACATTCCCAGGCATTCTAGAAAAACATCTTATGCTTCTAAACACAAAGGAGGCTCAACACGGTGAGTAGATATACTACCCGTCGAGTCTTTTCCGCATATAGAAAGAGCATAGACCCATCCTCCATCGAGAGGCTAAACACGGAAAGCAAGTGGCATACCCCGCGTGTCTTCGCCTCCTTCAGAAAGAGGGTAAGCAAGACCAGCTGCCTTGAGCAGTGGGGAAAAGTAATGAAGATAAACAACCAGACCAAACCACCAACATCAAACCATCACATTCATCTCATACCATCACCCTTGGTGTCCTCCCCGACACCCATATGCATAAACCGATGCATCTCGCCACACTAGGCATCATCCGCTGCCACAACCAAAAGTCTCCATGCCTCCACATATCACAACAGCCATCCATGCTCACATCACAGCACAAGCAGCAGGAAAACAAACATCACAAAATGGGCTCTCGGCCTGTTAACAAACAAGAGGGTAACTCATAACCCTTTTTGAAATTCCCACATAATCTGTTCTCTAATCCCTATTGAATTAACAGATTTGTTATTCGTAGGCTCCAATCATGGATACCTAATCAGTAAGCTATCACAATTAAATAACCATGCTTACTTCCCTAATTTGATTATCCTCAAATAAGAACAACTAAAACAACGACAATAACCAGATTAATTTACATGCCTCTTTATCTTTAGCCAATTAATCAACAATTAATTCCGGCTTTACGTTCATTATCAATTTCAATCATGAACGAACAATAAATCAAAGAAAACATAGATATCACTATATCTAGGAAAACATGAGGCAAACCGTTATCACGGTATAAAGAAACAGCATGCGATCAACCAATTCTTTTAATCCGGTTCAAGTATTTAATTAGGTCAATTTCATTGTGATCCAAAGGAATAAATCATGCTAATTCTACGATTGCACATATATAATTAGAGAAGCCATGAATCCCCTACCTCGAAGAGTTCTTGACGTCCTTTATCCACACAGCGGGTCACGATCCTCCCCTCGTGACAACCTATGTGGAAGAATGATCGACACAGCTTGGTTGCATCCAACAGAGCGGGACTGATCCTAGGAGTAAGGGTTGTTTGTGCAACTCCTACAGAAATGATTGAAAGGTTCTAGCGCCTCTTAGTTAAGAACAAAGGGAAGGAACAAGGGAGAATGATATCTCGTCCCTTTTTAAGATTTAACGAGGTGACGGTTTAAGATCCGGTTAATTCTCCATTAAAAACGGATCGCATTAACCCATGCGGAATGACCAAGTAAAACATTCCAAGCCTTAGGAATAATTAATATAGGATTTATGGCATTTGAATCGACCTTAAGAGCCCTTAAAATAAGGCTTTAAATGTATTTTACGTCAAAGGAAACATCAAAAGGGACAAAACTGTAGGAGTCTGGAAACATTGTTCACCCACCGTTACTGCACATGAAACTGATCTGTCACACCGATCTGTGAAACTGATCTGTGAAACTGATCTGTCACACCGATCTGTGAAACTGATCTGTGAAACTGATCTATCACATCGATATGTGAAACTGATCTGTGAAACTGATCTGTCACACCGATCTGTGAAACTGATCTGTCAAACCGATCTGTGAAACTGATCTCTCTCACCGATCTGTGAAACCAATCTGTCTCACTGATCTGTGAAACCGATCTGTCTCACCGATCTGTGACACTGATCTGTGAAACCGATCTGTCTCACCGATCTGTGAAACCGATCTGTCTCACCGATCTCTGAAACCGATCTGTCTCACCGATCTGTGAAACCGATCTGTCTCACCGATCTGTGAAACCGATCTGTGAAACCGATCTGTCTCACCGATCTGTGACACTGATCTGTGAAACCGATCTGTCGCACCGATCTGTGAAACCAATCTGTCCCACCGATCTGTGAAACTGATCTGTCTCACCGATCTGTGAAACTGATCTGTCTCACCGATCTGTGAAACCGATCTGTCTCACCAATCTGTGAAACTGATCTGTCTCACCGATCTGTTACTGTTCATAAAACTGGAAACACTGTTCACAGAACCGGAAAATTGGCAAAGTGTTGGGGATAAGTCCCCTTGACCTCCCGGAACACCTCCAATACCAACATTTCACAAAGTAATGGACCGGAGAGGTCCGAGCCATTATAATATCTATATCATTATTTTCAAACTCAATGAGTTAGAAAAATTATGAACCATCTAAAAAGAAATTTTATTGGAATGATTGGGTTGTTTGTGCATTCTAGATGTAGTCTGGCTTCATGCAATTTTCATGGTGGTCAATTTATACTTGGATTATTACATTTCATCAGGATTATATAAAGGATATATGAGGATTTGAGACTTACATTTTTATCCCATTTTTAATACATTTGAAAAATGGAAATGTAATACAGAACATTTATGTTCTATAGAACATTATTTTGTATTTCAAGTTATCTTTTTGAAATAACATGGATGATCTCATAACCTTCGTGTATTTTTCATATCAGATTTGTTTCCAATCCACCAAATTTGAAGAACCATTTGTGTCCTTATAGAGGACACCATACATGAAACCACTATAGTGGTCAGTTCTTGTGGTTAAAAGTGTATGGGGTATAGATTTGGATCTAGTGATTGTTATGGAGTGTTTAGTCCATCAAAATGAAAAGGAGGACTAATAGAATATGTGGTGAGTTCATTTTGGAACAATGAAAATGGATTTTGGAAATTGAAAATGAGATTATGTGTTCCAATGGATCTTATTTAATCATGGGTTATACAGATCATTCAACGATGGTCGGATATATCGTAGGTTTTTAAGCCCTTTTCAATTTACTATGTTGGATTAACATGGTGGGGTACTACTAGACATTGTTATTATAGTTTTTCTAGGGTCATGATGTTTCACACATGGACCACCTGAAAAGAAATTTGTAAAACTATTAGCACGTAATAATACATTATGTGTTGGGTTTTACAGGTGGAGTTTCATTTTCATGGTGTTTGGTCGTGTTTGAAAACTGCCTAGAGATGTCTATCGCAAGGTAATTATTTCCATTTTATTTGATTTTATGGACTCCATGGGAACCATTAACAGATCTCGTGATTGTATAAACTGAACTGAGAGGATGGTTTCCTCACATGTTGTATTGATTTTTCATTTAGGATTGAAACTGTGTAATGGTGGGGTGAATGTGATGAAATTTTCCCCCGTGCAATTGTATTTATTATTTCTAGTAATATTTCTTGAGATGTGTGTGGTGTCGTCGAGGAATTCTAGCGAACATAGAGTGGTGGTGCATATATATTAAAATATTAACAATATTAATTAATGTTAATGTACTTTGTTGGGAACTGATGTAATAACACTTGAACTTAGTCTCATATCATAAATATAATACATATATAAAATCCATAATGTTTGTTTTACCTTAGGAACAATTAAATGGTGATCAATTTCGGGGGTTTTATGGGAGGTATTAACGTGTGAAATTAATAATTAATTTATTGAAATATGTAATTAATTAAATAATTAAGTTACCACCCATATGTATAATATGAATAGGTAAAAAGGTAGATAATATTTCGTCTAACATGTGATGGACGAACTCTAGGAGGGAGGAGGTTCTGCCAAATAGTGTACATGTCAACAATCAAATATAGATTGTGTTTTAGTTCCTTCATGGATTGAGTTAGACAGAGTGCTTTTGGGATTCACCAATTGGAAATAATTCTTCTTGGTGTTGATACTAGATCCATTTATGCTAATTTTTAAGAGTTTTAAATCCATTTTATGAATTCTACAAACACATTGAGTTTCTGTAATTTAGTATTACTGGGAAACTATTCTTTCAAGGGATTCATGGGAATTCACCATTACAATTTTTTGCGTACATGTAATTTATTTCAATCAAATTTCCTTGTGTTCTTCCCATTTGGGATAATATATATTTGAGGACTAAGAATCATTTAAGGGGAGTACACTCCATTTAGTGGAGCTCAGCTCACTGGAAGGGCACATGGGAGACATGTCATTATAAGAGGACATAGTTGTGAAATAGTATATTTTTATCTACATGTGCATGAAGAGATATGAATGGTCATGGGATGATATACCTGATCATGGTACAAATGAAATGGATATATTAATAAGCTTAAATAACATTCCATTATCTATATGTATATTTCTTTTATTTGCAAATGGAAAGAGAAGTAGTGTGTATGGAAGTTCACACACAGGTGTCCAAATAAGGATAGAGTCCAGGTAATAATTGTTAAACACCGTTTACAATCTTTTTATGCACTTAGTACTATAACGGTACAAGTATTGGTCCTATACCTATGATACATTCCACAAATTCACTGATTAATCTCTATGCAGTATCCTCATAGACTTCTTTACCGCACATCTACTTATATAGGACACATAAAGGAGTTTGTAAATAAGCTATACATATTTATCTTCCAAATAGATTGCAATGGTGGAATTAAATTAAGAATTTTATATGGGTAATTGTGAGATTCTATTATGATGATTCTTTTAAAGTTTTGTTGTCTATTATTATTCATGTGTGATCCATAGTTTCATCAATGTGAGGGTATAATATTGAATTACCACTTGACCATTGTATATTGATCCCTTATGTCTTATTTGATTAGATAATGCATTACAAATCTATCTAGGGGGGGTGGGGTGGGGTGGGATCCCCTTTAATACCATATTCCCTAGGTAGGGTTTGATAAATAATTATGATCATCCAATGTGGGAAAATGTTACCCTAATTATAGTTTTATTCAATATTGGTTTTGTAGTGTCCCCCAGTGGTACTATTCATGATCACCTATCGGTGTGTGGATATATATTGAGATTTAGATGGTTATTCTAGATGGGATATGTTAGGTTTCCCATTACTCTAGGTACAATCCCCTAAATACGTGTTTAGAGCTGATGAGTTATTGAATATACTTACACATGTAAATACTGACATATATGACTCCTTGGATGAGTCTCTAGAGTGTTATCAGGAACATCGAGTGTTATATCTTGGATGACTATTACCATTAAAATGAAGTAGAATAATATGGTTGGTAGTATGAATGAGTTATTTTTGATTCTTTTACTTTATATTTAATATATATGGGTGTATTTATAGTTTAAATGGTTCATATTGTGATTTATATACCTTGATGAGGATGAGATGACTCAACATTCTTAATTTACCAATATAGATGAAGATTCCCTCTCTCTCGCATGCATTTTCTATACCCAATAACATATTTGTTGAGATGTGATTATATAGATCCCGTATTTGGGTTTTCGGATTTCTTATAGGTATGTATATACTCACACCATGTTGTAATATTGCAATAAGTGTTGTGACTTATGTAGTAAATAATCCTTTTGATAGAGTCCTAGGATGACTAGGGTAAGGTATACCATAGTTGAGCTATGAAAAATTGGGGTTGTTACTAGATGTTTCATTTGATTGTGATCCCCTCCATTTTATATGGTTGGATTCCTTATTAGTTATTTTTGAATTTTCATTGGGTTGTTATACATTCCAGTACACATATCATACACTGTGGTTAGGTATTGATGTATGCATTAATTTTTCATCAGTTTAACATCATCTTTTATCATTTTATGCATATTTAAATATATTTGTGTGAATAAACGTAACATATGGTAAGGGGTCACAAGTGTTAGATATGCTTACTCAGCGATGGTCACCTTCAAGAGGTCGATTGGTGGTAGGATTTTAGTTTTTCATTTAGATTTT
Source organism: Viscum album (assembly GCA_963277665.1). Lineage (NCBI taxonomy): Eukaryota > Viridiplantae > Streptophyta > Magnoliopsida > Santalales > Viscaceae > Viscum > Viscum album. Next base: position 93,112,803 of record OY728132.1, on the reverse strand, counting down.
CTTCATCAAGACAGTCCAATATTGGATGGGTCATATAATAGTGTATTCAAACGATACATATTCCTAGTGTTACTATATTCTTCTACCAAATTCAAACTCATTTTATGGTTCATATTTATATGGGAAAAATAGTAAATCATGTTCGAAACCATTAGTTTCTAAGTCATCATGCTGGTGTTCACGGGTTAAGTGCATCCCTTAATACTTGGTTCATTTGGATATAATTTGAGAAAACAAATTAATCTAATTTTCAGAAATATTTCATGTATGTGGTTATATTATATTTAAAATTCACTATAAAAATATAATAACTTTATGGGAAAATCATAGGGATATACTTCAACATATAGAGATATTCCTTTAATATATCTAAACTTGAATCACATATGCTCATCTAATACCAATTGGCCATAAACTATCAACACTAGGCTCCATCAATATCAAATGTTACTTAATATTTTGATAAAAAAGGGGTATTAATTTTCAATATTTATTCCATATATAATTTCACTACTAATATCTTATAAATAATCATGAAATTAATCGAAAAAATATTCCATCAACCTAATTTTTAATTTAAGGGTCTTACAACACATCATGTATCCATTAGTATCATTAATAATGAAAAATTAAAATCTACTCTTTAATTTATTCCAATATATTTTTATGAAGAATATAAATCACAAATTGAAGTTAAAAAACCTCTTTCATCCCAAAAGAAAACCTATTATGATCATTATATAACAATATCATTCTACTATGCCAAAGGAAATCCCTTGTTTTCATGAATATTCTACCATTATATGGTTTAATCACCACCTAATCCAACCACCCAACATAAAACATAATCATAGAGGATAAAGGTGATTATTTCAAGAAATAATCAATTTGCTGTTTTTTAATACCTCAAGTTATCTCTCTTATTAAATGACATTCAAACCCATTGAGGAACATTGGGGAAATATTTATTGAATATGTGACATCATTGGAGGAAATATGGTGAAGATACACTTATATACAGAAGAATGAATCAAATTTTAATTTTATGTCCCATATTTTTTTTAAAATTAGCATATTTATCTAAAAATTCACCACCATACGTATAGTTTCTAAAACAATTCATTCTGTTTTTATCTTTTCATAATATCCATATGTGTGTTCCTTCTGATATGTATAGTTATTTAATTTTTACATAATATATATGTATTATAAATACTATATAAATAGATATGTAAGGATTTACCCATTTGGAAGAACACACTATGTAATATATATTGTCCAAGTATATGATTTTAAAGCTAGAGTACAGGTTTTCATGGCATAATATTAATTATTAATATAAATAAAACTGCACAAGGTTCTGTCACTTTGGAAAATAATCATATGAAACATTATAATATGATAAATAATATTTTTAATTTCTCGGTATTTTTTTATGACATAAAACAATCATACATAAATTTTACACATAATACATATGATATTTTCTCAGCCAAAGCACATATTTAACATTTTTCCTCACAAAAATATTCTTCTACATTAGAAATTTTTATACATAATATTTTAAATTGTACATAAAATATTATTCTTATGAAAACCAAGTATAAAACATATTCCCATATATGTCTAGTTTTCTTATTATGGAAAAATATATACATAATATTTTCCACATATAGGTAATATATTCTAAATTGGTAGAGTTCTATATATGACATTCTTAAATAATAAGTACTAAAAATTCAATAAATAAAGTACATACATCATAAAAATTTCATTGGTTAGTATATATTATCACATGAGTAAAAGATTACTCATAAATAATATACAATAAATTGGCAATACACAATAGGTAAATATTTTATTCTATGATTTATATTTTTATTCAGACATATGGTTGATCCCTTTTGTAAAAAACAAATGAATCATAATTTTTCTGAACATTTTTTAAATTTATCATAATCATAATATGTTTAATAATACTATTAAATATCCATATCATTAAATACATAAAATAAAAATTAGGAATTATGTTTTTCAGATGGAAATTTCATTAAAAATATACTTAATCTAAAAAACACGCATAATACATAAAAAATAACCAATTCATGTGAATCACACATAAAGCATATTTAAAACCATTAGATATTAAAATGAATAATTATAAAATTTCATGTGTCCTTTATATCACTAGGGATTATTTTTCTCTAGTTTTCACACTTCCACACCCATATGGGAAAAAAATTTCATTTTCACAAACTTGGTCCATTTAACCTACAATTCCAAGAAATTATCCCAAGAACTGGGGAACCTATCATCATTTGAGAGTATAGAAAAATATAGTCTAAATATGTTCTAACTCAAATAATTTAAATTTTGAATCCCTATTAAAGAAATATTACACTCTTTTGGTCACAAAATTAAAATTTACCATGAATGTCACGAAATTTAATATCCCAGGCCATTACAATATCTCTAAAAAACACATATATTTTAAGATATGTATCCTGATGAATCTTTAGAAATCTATTTGTGTCCCAGAGACACAATAGATGATCGAAATATCATATATACATCTAGTTAGGTTAATCCCAATACACAAACATGATGACTCCAATACAAAAAATCCCCTGAGCACACATAATGAGGAACCATTTTGTTCCACCAATCCATCAACCATTCACCACTCCTGGATCTATGTGTGAATTTGAAATTCTCTAAATTCACCCATATAAGGTGACATCATTGTATTACATAAGTGCATCACCCACTATGTTCTATAAAATATCGTTACCCATCCTTTCTCTTTAGACATTTTGTTAATATTAGAAGACACCGACACATTATATTAGTAAATTTTCTAACCAAACTATTTGAAATTTATTTTTATAAAATATCTCAACTATTCTTCTCCCAAAGAAACCAACCATGTAAAACTAATATATTTTCATCATGCATCCATCCTTTTCCACTTACCATACACACTAAAGCAATTCAACATAAATTGACTAATAACCCCATTTTCATATTTCATATTTTATGTAAATAACTAATCTACGTTAAACCAATAATTATCTATAAAATTACCATGTTTTTTAAGTAATTTCTATTTCAAAAGATTTTATAAAAACTACATTAAATAAAAACTATTTTTTTAAAGGCCAATGGTATTCTTCCCGCCATAGAACAACACATTATATTCTCTTCAAGTGCATTGTGGAATATTTAGAATATTTCAAAAATGTCATCATCCTACGACTATATTAACTATATTGTTAACATGTATCAACAAGTAGGTTTATATTTACTATAAATAAATTCAACAATTAATCTTTATAATATGTACTCACAATAGGATAAAACATATATCATTCTTATCAAAAACATATGCATCCATTACTATTCTAGTCATCTCAAAACACTATCTTCATGACTAATTTCAAGTGAAACCACATTATGAATCCATTTTATATACACCTCATTCTGTACTATAGGAGATAATTTGTATGATTTATCAAAAACTCCTTGTATACAAAACAAAACACAACTGATCTAGATTTGAACCCATATATAATCATCTGTATAATCTGATCGAGGCTATATCGGGCCATATCAAGTAAATTCAAGACATGAATATCTAAATTACTAATCATTCCCACAAAAAATCAATCTCGTCTTTCCTTAATCGTTAGACAAGATTATTTTAATTCATCAATCTCAATGAATACCACTCATGCCGTGAGAAACAATAGGATCACTGCTTATAGGATATTTATTACAAAAAAAATCAAATAATAAATACAATCTCTATCCTTCCTACGTCTGAAAATCGTGGATCTAGATAAAAAAGTTCATCTGACCAATTTATGCATTACTCATTATATTTTTTCCAAAATTAATAACACATTGTAATTTTTATCAAAATATCCTAGGGAAGAAAACATATATTTCTTGAGCACAAGCATGGGTATAGAAATCCACGATGTATTACTCCAATCCCTACCCACAAAACATATATGATACAAATTACCATGAATCAATATCTAACATATTAATCTTACTATGATATATGTCTCTATGAGAGCTCCCTAGTACAGAACAACAAAAATCATAGGTTTCCATAATATATCACAATAACAAATATTAAAAAATTAAATGACGTATAAAATTTTGTATTAATGATGAACTCCCAAATATAAAGAGTTCCATTTCAATGGAAATGGGATCTTAAAATGTTAATTAACAATGTAAATCCAAGGTCCCCTTATATTCCCATAAAAATGGGGAACCCCAAGAGTGGTGGGAAACCACAGTGCTAATCATATAAAATCTATTACTATTCAAATCACATTTATGAACTAATTGTATTTAATAAAATCATATGTTTATTTTATCATTACCCATGAGTGAAATAAATACTTATAGGATAATGAACACATAATTTTTAAAATTTTCTGCCACACTATGGGTACATAATCCTTACAAGGATCAGCGTGTCTGATAAAATTATTCTCCATTAATTAATGAATTACTAAATAAATTTTTTTGGAAGTATCATCATCTACGTAGATGTATTCCCAAAAACAACATTTCATTCTACATGATAAAAAACACCATATTTGTTGCTATATAAATAAAATATGTTTATTAGTATCATAATAAAATCTAGGTTTCTTCAAAAAATGTTTTAATCATCCTCATTAAGCCTTCTTGAATTTGATAAATGAATGTTATCATATATTCATTATATTTGATAGATGATATTTTATTTTAAACTCATATTGGTCATGATATCTCAAATCAAGTAATCTATGATTGGTGATTTTCTTCTTTATATTGACTCACTAAATACTCAGGATCATGAAGTTTTTTTCACTCACTTGAACTCTTAGAAATATTCTAATTTTTTTAAATAGTTATCATCAACATTTCTCATTATATTCTAGAAAAAATAATCTTCTAATTCAAGAAGCCATAATATTCTTAAATTAATTATAATATAGAAATAAATTGAAACCTATATTATATCTAATTTATATAATCAATTAGTATAATGAGCTCCTATATGATTTTCTCCAATCAACATTCCATGATGGTATTCTCCCACAATCACATAGTATTCTCATTCTCATTAAACCACTATATATAGTTACATCCTCATTTATTCTAACACATAAAATTATAGTGTGTTTCCTTAGAAATGATAACAATCTCATAGAAATAAAAAATATATGAAGTTGATAATTCTATAATGTTTCTATTCTGAAAAAATCCCTTTATTATAGGTAACCACTTTAATTTGTCTTTTCAACATTTTTTCCCATGATGCACCTCATCATGGTTCAACATTCAAACAACTCATCGTGAAAAAAATCATAATTGTTTTCATACTATTTAGGAAATAAATACTAGAATATAATCATCCAATATAGATTTAAATGTATTTATATAGAATTGGACAATAATTCTATTTTCTTAATTAATTTATATGAAAAAGTAAAAACTTTTTAAAGAAGTGATCACCGTTTAAATATATCAAAAAATTATCATGAATAACAATTTTATTTTCATTGTAACATCCAAAAATTTTAATTATGGTAATCATAAGACATAATATACATCGAATTTTGTATCTCTCTCTAATTTCTAAAACCATTATTACAGTTTCAATCTCAAAATTTTAATAATTATATGAACCATATGTAGCTTTTCATTTATATTTTCTATAGTTATGTTTCCATTAATAAAAAATAAATGATAATTATATCACTATGAAAACCTTTTGTAGTTGAAGAAAAATAATAAAATTATAAAAATATCCATAAAATGTCTTAAGTTAATAATATTAATTATCATATCAATCATACAATGTATTGGAAATGATATTATGAATTTCTTTCCATATTTATCTTCTAGTACCTCCAGAAATAAATAACCAATCAAAGAACAAATGACCCAAATGATGTATAAAAATAACTAGATTCCTATTTCTTCATCAAAATTTTAACATACCATGATATTATGATAACAATTTATTTGATACCGTATACGACATGCAACTCTGATGTCAAGTGAGCCATGAAATAATTTTATTTATATATAACCATTATAAAATATCCATTTAATAAGTTATAGTTAATAGGAATAAAAAATTAAAGAAATGTTAATGAGTTTTAAAATAAATCAAAATTTCTAATTAAAATTTTATGGAATAAGCAAACAATTTTTTTGTAAATTCATTTTATTATTCAAAAAAAATTCTTAAAAAATGATTTTATATTTTTTTATGAAATATAATAAATAATTTTGTACAAATTAATAATATATAATTGATTAAATGAAATTTATATTTTAATTACCCATATAAAAATTAACATTATGATGAATTATTGGAATTTTCCAGAAAAATTTTATTTTCCAGTTAATAGTATAAAATAATTCTTTTTATAGAAAATATTATTCCTTTCCATAATTTAAAAGGATAAATATTATTTTAGAATAAATTAAAAGAAAATGCACATCCATTATTTTATTAATAATCGAATTATAGTCTTTTGGGAGAATTATATAATTTAATTTATTATCATAATATTTTTATATTTAAAAATGAATTTTTTTTAAAACAATTCTCCACGTTTAACAGTATTTATTTTTAATTACATTTTTGAACATCTAAAATTTAATATTTAAAAATTTATTACATATTTGAAATTACTAAGTTTATATTTTTTGAATGGATCAATTTTATTTTGGGATATTATGAATAATAACCTTAGTATTGTTAGATATGATAGTTGAGGGAAAATCAAGCAATTAATGTTAATGATAAAACAACAAGTACAAAAAATCAACTATATTCCTTACCTGATTGTTATTTTATGAATTAATTTCTTTCATTTTCATCAATGATTTAATTATATTACTTTATTCTATTTTTATTTGATTATTCTCATTGTAAAAAATCAGGTAATGAAATGTAAAAATTGGCACACATTTATACTTAATAACTATAATATTTTTATCTTTTTGATAACAACATGATCTGTTTTTTTATAAATATTAATTTGAAATTTATTTGATTTAAATTAATCATGGTATATTATTTATATGTTTTAGTGAATAAATAATTACTTTAAATTCATGTAGAGCACAAATGGTGTAATTATTCAATTAATAGTAAAATAAAATAAATGTTTTGAATATATGAAGAGATATTAATTTTGAAACAGTTAATTTCACCCAAGAATTATATATATATATTTGAAATTTTATTTTAGTCTGAATGGATTATAATTTATTTAACAATTGCTTGATGCATTTAAAGCCAAAAAAATGAATTGTTTTAAAGTGACATTAATAATATTTTATATTAAATAATATTTTATAAAATGTATTAAAATTTGATTAAAATATAAGATTCGTGAAAATAAATCATGTGTGGTTTAAGACACTTGAAATGATCCGTTTATGGGTCTTTTGGAAATTTATATAACCATTATTAACTCTTATATTATAGAATACATTAATATTATTGTAATTGTAGCTGAGTCAACTGGGGGGGTTAAAACTAATAGATAAGGGATGAAATGTAAAAAAAACTATAAATTTTATTACATTACATGAGTTATAAAAATTATACTCATCTTCAAATCCAATTATATATATTTGGATCCATGTTTTAATTGAATATAATTTATATTGATTTAATAATTAATGAAATTCTAAGAATTTTTATACCATAAATTATTATAGGTCGCAATTTTCTCAATTCTTCACCGCACATTGTGCTATCAAGGTAGACCAGACCTGACTAATTTTTATTCTAAAAACCATAGGAAATGTTTAAGTGCATTCTATTCCTTCCAAAAGTCATACACTATGTTCCTTATGAATACATACACTATAATTTCACTGAAAAAGATGTCATAATATTTACATATTCATTAAAATATATTTATTATAATACACCCTCTTAAAATTATTACTCATCCTAAAATAATAACTATGTTATAAAAAATAAAATAATATTATATTATAATTAATGTCCAAACATACTCCATATCATCTCCATCTGTTTAAATGAAAAATCATCTCTCATGTGTATGTTTGACTTACCATCTCCACATAACACTATTGTCTATTTTAATCACAATTCCATTTGGATGGTTATAAATATGGATCAAATGAGTACCCATGATATATATGGAATTATTATGATCATTTAACTATAAAATCTTATGTAATTTTTTACCTTGTAATACATTGAAAACTGATAATGTCACTCATGTGTCCACCACCTATAAAAAGAAATTTTATCAATTTTTTATTTATGAATCATATGTATGTTAATTAAGATTGATTACATTACTATATATATGATTATTATAATGTAATTATGTTTCATATAGAATTTATTATTTTTCATCATTATTTTTTTATAATCATTGAAATGTTAAAATAACATGCTTGAATACTTACATCCTACCTTCTCCATTAATGCGGTAACTTATCTACATTATCTATCATTTGTGGATGATTATAAATATCTACATGTTTAATATATACAAAATTATTACCTTCTATAAAATTATTGAGATGATTGAACCATGAGAATGATTCATGGATCGAGACTAATGGACCAATACATAGTTAAAAAATTAATGTAGTTAAAATCTAATGTAATAATATTAAATTATTGTTAAAAATAGGCGATAAAATATTTTAAATTTATCAATTATGAAATTAATGATTTAAATATGATCTTGTTTGTAATTTATAATAATTTTATATATTATTATATAGTATTTTAGATCTCCTTTTATAAAAATCAAACATGAGGTAAGGGATTTTCATCGTAATTTCCACTCAATATGGGATTATTTGGTACTGTACACTTATTTACATTATCTCTTATATATAATTTACTATTGAGTTATATAACATGGATATATATTTTGATGATGATAAAGGATTCAATTCATGTTACTAATTCAATATTAAGGGTAAAATTAAAAAAAAAATCGTATTTATATTCCTGGTCATATAAGGTCCCGACCTTAAAAAATTACATAATATTGAATTAAATGAATAATTCAAATTGAGGATCTGTTCAGGTTTAGAGTTTTAGAGAATTAGGACATAACTGTTTCATCTCAAAAAAATTACAAAGTAGACACATCAACTCAGTTTCCATTTTTTCCATAAACTAAAAACTCATAAAGAGATACAATTCTGGTTGCATGTTTTAGATATCATGTCCTTCCATGATCCCTTCCATGATCCCATCATTGACCCTATTCATCGTTAAGTCATGTGGAAAAAAATTCAAAAACATGGGATGAGCATAAAAGGATCAGTAATGGATATAAAAATACAGAAAGAAAACATTAGTCCATGTATACATAAGAATCAATGAAATCATACATTACTCATAAAACATAAGCACTTTAACATTACTCAATAAATCATAAGATTTATGAATAACTCATAGAAATCATAAGACATAAATGTAACTTGAGGAATTCATAACATTCTTACGTATGGAGAGACCCTCATGGTTACATTTGGAATACCCATCACAGTATATTCCCTAAATCTCTTCAGAGAAACCTCAGCGTTTAACTACTTCGTGTTACCCAATGCATTGGAGAGCTATCTCGGGCTCACCTGCACTTAGATCATCATGGAACCACCCAATTTCATAAACATTTCCCAAGAACCATGACATAATCATAACACATAACTTAAGCATAAAAGAAAGATACCATTCCCACAATCCAATAAAAATATATCATTTTACGATACTTAAATAAAAAATCCATTCTAAAAACCATTTCAATAGAAAAATAAGTAAAAAGAGAATATGGTGTTTATTTTCCTTCTAAAAACATTACGTCTTGTTAAAGAATCCAAAGGTCAAAAGTGTTTTATACACCGTATAAAATAAAGGCAGGTATAAATCAAAGTATACCTTAATAAAGGAGATTAAGATTATGTCCCTTACAAAGAAGGTATCTTTAGATTAAGGATAAATAAATAATGAAATTATGTGTGACAAATAAAATTACACCCAATATATGTGGAAATTATGTTTAAAACAATCAGAGGTAATTCACACATATTTATAGCATGATAAATCAATAAGTATAGGTGCACTCCAAATAATTGAAATTTGGTAATGAAGTTCCCGTACTGAAATTCGACAGCCTAATGATGTCACTTTAAAATTTAGAAACTGGGATGATGAGAGATACAAAGGGTATATAATCACATTGACATAAAATTCATAGAAATAATGATATATAAGTACATATCCCTACATAAAAAGATGTAAATTAAAATACATAACAAAAAGAAGTCTTTTAAAAAGAGGAGGGTGAATGGTTCCCTTACCGATTTGGGTAACATTCGAAACGTACACCCCATGAAAGAAGGGTCATAAAATTAAGATGTAAATACACATTAATAAAATAATATTACACAAATAATACAATCACAGTCAGCACATACACCACAAAAAAAGAAAAAGTGGAAAATGTAGCATGAATCTCACAGGAACACAAAGTGAGATAAAAACACTTTACCTCGTGGTAATAAATTGTGGCCTATAACCAAAAGATAATAAGAAACAAATGAATCAAAGAATACCATGAATATAATGATAATATATATATCAAAATTCAGTAATAAATACACCACATGAAATAAATAAGTGGAGAACAATAGAAACCTCATGGAATTAAAAGTGAGATCATAAATCTCGTACGAAAATTCGGCAGCCTAACGATGCCACTTAAATCTTCCAAAAAATGATTGATGAGATAAAATAGGATATCTCATTAAATGAAAATAATTGTATATTAGAATTAACATAAAAGAAAATCCCTAACATAAGAAAATGGATCTTCAAATAAATGACATAAAATATAATTCATGAAAAGAAAGAGAGAGGTAGGATCCAATACCTCAAGTCCAGCTTGTCTTGTTTGTTTATTTATATTCATGAATAATAAACATTGGTAAATTTATAATTTCTTAAGTAACTCCTTCAAATTTTATTATTCTATTCATATCGCATATTATAATTCTATAATAATATGTTAATTATGTGAGTTCATATCAGACGTTTTTGTCGATGGTTGGTACATGAGCCAAAAATGAACATGTTTAAAATTAATTCTCCTTGTAGTTATATGAAAATCATCTACAAAATAGTATTAATGATTTAAATATCATATATATCCAGTATATATTCATTTTATACTATTCCATAACTTTTGGAGACAAAAAATGAAATTCACCGTTCGTGGAGACGGTACGTCGTACATACGCATGAACACTACTTTCATTTCTTTGGCATGTTAATGGAATTAAAAATAATTGAGATATATATATAAATTATAATTCCCTAATTATATTAATCATATATATGTAATATATTTCATATATATCTATTATATATATGTAATTATAATATTACATAACATTTGGAGATAAGAAATGAACTGCACCGTTCATGGAGACGGTATGTCGTACGTACGCATGAACGCTACTTTCATTTATATTTCATAATTTTATGGAATGAAAACATAGTGATAAATAGTAATATAATAATTAAAATATAATATCATATATAATATCATTAACTCCATCCTTTATATATCCCACATATGGCATTACGATACAAATCACTATTAGGGGGCGGTAGTCCGCACTTCCAAAAATTAAATTATCGCGTTTACCCATTATGGAAAACATAAAGGTATGGAATAAATAAAAAATACAGAAGAATATGTAAAACATAAACATAATATATATCATATATAAATATAGTTACATCATAATGTCTACCATGAGAGGTGCTAAAAAAAGATTGAGCAATCATCATTTCGTGAGGCAGTAATTTTCCACCCACAGAAACAATTTGTACTTTAACCATTAGATGAAGGTTTGTGTATCTATAGATATAATAATTCTCATAAAAAAATCATATTATATTTATTATAATGGTTTTTTTACAAAATAAAGTAATAAAAATAGTTTAAGGGGTTGGAAAAGTAAAATAAAACAAAAGAACATAAGAGAAGACATTACCATTAAATCGGGTAACTTCATTTGGTTTGAACCAAAAGGGTTTCTTGAATAGATTTATACCTATAGTAAGGCTTATAGGACTAATATAGGGATCTTGGGATCTTATTTTAGTAGAGTTTGGATGAGAAAAAGGGCTTGAGAACTGTGATATTTTGGTCAGAAGTGGGGTTTTTTTAAGGGAGAGGAGGGGCTCTTTTGGAAATCATGAAACTATTATTTTTTTATAAAATGAAATTTGGATTCTAAATCTCCAAAAATAATTAAAGTCGATGATAAAGTGGCCCATGTTATATTTAAAATAATCCAATAGGTATTGGGCAAGTTTTGGATATTTGTTTTAAAATTTATCTTCTTATTTATTTAATTTATTCATTAATGACATGAACACAGCATCATCACGGTGTCATAAATAAAATTATCTATTTGATGTATAAAAATTATAAAACAATTACCATGTTCTAGGAAATCTTTTTATATTTCTAATTAATATTTATAGTCAAAATTATAACTTGTATAACCCCTTTTAAGAATTGTTTTACTAAAACAATACATGTTTGTGACATTTTTATTTTTACTTTAAATAAAAGGTATTAATGTCATTATCTTACCCATGTGGCTCCATGGGGTCCCAAAAATTGACCCATGGATTTTATTGGTCATAAATTATTCTTCCAAAAAGTGTATAGAATGTGTAAAGATATTTTATATTTTTATAATATCATTTTTACCTTAAATTACCCTAATTACCTTTAATCACAGTTAACAAAACTAAATGTTACAATTCACCAAAAAATTATTTTCATCCCATTGAACAATATTGAACATACTAATGACAAAAATGTATGTATGATTTTTGAAATTCAATCCACATAAGCGGTAATGATTCATTTAACAAAAAATTCAGTTTTTTTATCTACCACTTAGTGGTTTCACTATTCATAAAAAAATGAAGTTTTTCAAAAAAAATACCAAAATTTCACCGTAAGATATATTTGGTATTCCAAATTAAAAAATAATGTATATTTTACCATATTCATAAGATCTATGTTTCATTAATTAATTTTATAATTAATTCCTGCTGACAAAACAAATAGCATGTTTTTAAGAAACAATATCTATCAAAATATTGACATTTATTTATGTCTAATTTCAAAGTGAAATTAATTTAAACGAACACCATTGGATTAAATGATAAAAATAAATTTTAATTTCATTTAAAAAAAATTATAAAGATAATATAACCATATAAATAAATTATATTAAAGAACAGTTTGAATTAAAATACAACATTTTTCACTATTCACTAAAAAATGAACTTTATCGAAAGAATACCAAAAACATACACAAAGTAAATTTTGATGTCCCAATTGAAAATCAGACATTTATTTGGTCCAATAAAAAGTATAAGAGTGACCAAATCTATATTTAGAGATGGTTCTCCATCAAAAGGAAATAAATTGACTTTTAAGTGAATATATGAGTATTTACACTTAAATTTGGATTCAATCGCATTTTAAGCCTCTAAAATTTATTGGGTAAATGTAAAAATATTTAACAAACATATATAATAATTTTTTAGTAAGTTCTGTTCATTCCCTCTATTACAACGTGTAACGCCCCGGCCCCAGTTACCCAGAGTCGGTGCATTATTACATTACATTGGCATGATCACAAGAAAGATCAAATCTCGAAAGACCGATTGGTTTAGTAGCCTTGGAAACACTAGATATATTCATAAGTTTTACATTACATCATAAAATGAAAAACTACTACAACAACATAATGTCTCCATAATCCACACTCATATCCCCACATAATGTCCCTGCAGGTCATTCATAACTTACTTCTTCAATTCCTGGGAAAAATAAAACATAGAAAAGGGGTGAGCTCAAATGCCCAGTAAGGATAACAATATAGCGGAAACTTTCATAAATAAAAATAAACATTTAAGGCAATGTATAACTAAAACAAAAGCCTTTTAAATATGAACTTTCAACATGGTATGGCATAAATAAAATGAAATAATGCCATTTACTTATTCACATGGATATTATACTAATCGAATAATCACATGCAAAAATCAATAACCACTTTCATAATGTTTGATTGCATAATGCCAGACTATCATAACCACATAGCCAAGGCCTCGTGCCAAGACTACAAATAAGATTTTGTCAAGGCCTTGTGCCAAGACACTAGTTTGTCTCATGAGACCTACCGATGCATCGAGGAGCTATAGCGGGCTCCACCCGTCACATATTAAGTCCAATGCATTCCCATATGAAAAGGTTTAAACATAACATAAACATTCATATTAAAACTAGCATATGAAATGTCAATACTTCCACCATAAACTATGAATGGTATAAAAATAGCACATCCACAGTCAAACATATCACAAAACCTTCAAAACAATATAGAAGTTTTGTATCATAATAAGTAATCTTAAAATCCATCAAAGGATGTTGACAAAGATGAAATCAAAAATCTTTTTAAAGAAATATCTCATTTTATTTTGAAATCATTTAAGATCCATATAAAATAAAACATTTTCTTTGAAAATATTCTTATAAGCTTGTAAGGGAAGCTTTGAAGATTTTATAACGGCGGAAAATAGCCGCACCTGCCGTATAAGTTAAAAAAAACATTCTTACCTTAATTCTGTCTAAAAGGTTAAAAAGGACCTTGTTTTGAAAACGACCGAACGATTCCTTTATAAACCACTTATAAAAGTCAAAAAGGGTATAAATGACTTTAACTCATATTCTAGTAAATAGTAAAAATGTTTTGAAATGCATTTTTAAGAAACATTGATGTGGATGATAAAGAGATCCAAGTAGATTATTACGTATAAACAACCTTGGATAATGAAGAGGTTGTAAAGTAAACCCTTACCTTGTAATTTTCCTTGGTTGGGGTAGGTTAACCTCCTGTATAATGGTGAAATAGTTGTTATTAAATTATACAAGAATCATATATATTAATATGATATCATATATGATCTTTTAACATTGATTTGTTAATAATATCTTAGAATTATCGTCGTTTCGGGAGTTAACTTACTCATTTTCTTTTATATGTTTTGTTACATAAGACATGGTTGTTGTATCTTATTCATATCCAGAATGATATCCAGTCCTTAAACATCATTTTTAAATCATCAAATGATAATTATACTTGAATGGATACGATGGAGAATGAATCTCATCGCGTTCGTGGAGACGGTAGTCCGTACGTACGCACGAGCGACAACATCATTCTTTTGATATTAAAATAATATATAAATGGATGGTATATCATATATACAGAATCATTAACATGTTATATTTATTATTTACATGAGTTACACATCATTATTATACCCATACAAATAATATTATATTGAATAACAATTACACCACGACGTGGAGACGGTAGTCCGTACGTACGCACGTATGGTGACATGTTATTCAAAGGGTGGATAGAATACTGAATATGGTTGTATCATATTTATAATAACATCACAGTATATGTGAGATACTGGAGTTATTATTTTAGAATGGTAAGAACAAAGGAAGAAGAAGTGGAAGAAGAAATGAACTTGGAGAAGGGTGGTGAAATCATTACCTCTTCTTCGGGTTCTTCCTTTTGATTTGATCAAAAGGGCTCCTTAGGTTGGCTTTCTGATCAAACTAAGGCCTCTAAGTTGTAGTGAGGGATGTTGGGAGAGTATTTGTGCAGAGTTTGGCCGAACCAAAAGGCTTTGAAGGTGTGAAGAAATGAGAAGGAGGAGTGCCCTTTTATAAGATGGGTGAGGGGCACCTTTGGAAAAGCTAGAAATATTAATTTATAATAAATTCATATTCGGTTTCTAATGGCTCCAAAGCTTATTATTCAAAGGTTAAGGTGGGGATAGGTCGAAAACCACTCAACCAATAGAATTTATACAGGTTTGGGTACTTATATTAACCTTATCTTTAAGTATTAACTCTAAGTTAATTAGTTTCACTTTTACAATGTCTCTTTGTATTTTTATATAATATGGTTAATAAACTTACTATATACATCCAATCGACCCCCAAGTGGTACATTAATGATGAACCTATCATGATATAAGTCTCTTGGCCGAACCTTAGATTTTTAGGAATTTAATATCAATTAATAATATAATATTTGTTTTAAGAACTCTTTTATGTCAATTTTGACACTATTCAATAGTTGATTTTTGTGAAACTCATAACAGATTGATTACTTCGAAAAAAGTCAATTAAATAAATCCTAATATATCATATTATCCTAGAAAATTAGTTTAATTCATTAAAAGTTTCATATTATATTTTTTTGGGTATTTATAATATTAATTATTTTAATTTTTCACTATTATAGTAATTACTGCATCATCATTGTGTCATAAATAAAATAAATTATTTAATGTCTAAAAATTATAAATAAAATGTCATTATGTAGGAAATATTGTTATCTTTCTAATGAATATTTATAATCTAAAATACAACATATATAAACCTATGTAACAATTGTTTTTCTAAAAGATATATGCTTGTGTCATTTTTGTATTCATTTTAACTTAATTAAAATAAAGTGTCATTATCACTTACAAGTGGATCCATGGGGTCCCAAAATAGACCCAAAGATTCCCATGGTCGACCATGTATCAACCAATATGGTTAAGACACGTTTTAGGGTAATTTAGTATTATTATAATATTATTTTTTAACCCTTATTTACCGGATTTACCCTTAACCATGGTAAATAAAATATTTACCGCAGTAATTATTCAAAATGTCTAAAAATATAATTTAACTATTTACACGATTTGAACATCCTGATTACAAATATGGAATCCATTTTTCTAAATTCAAAACACAGAAGTGGCAGAAATTAATTTAAAATTAATTCCCGCTGTCAAAACAAAAAGCGTGTTTTTAAGAGATAATAACTATCAAAAGATTGACACTTGTTTATGTTTGGTTTAATTGTAAAATTATGTCTAATGAACAAAATTATATTAAATTGTAAAAATATATTCTAAATATACTTTAAAACCACTCAAATTCATAATTTATCACTATTAATTATTTTGATTAAAAAAGTTGTTTTTAATTAAAATTTAGTAATTTTCACTATTCATCAAAATATGAAAGTTATCCGAAAAGTACCAAAATTTCACCTTAGGCTAAATTCGATATTCCGAATCCAAAAATGAAGTCCATTTCAAAATATAAAAAATATATAATTTCAAAATTTAGGTATTACAATTCATAACGGCTAGTTTGATCGGTTGTGGTGTGTGTTAAAACTCGACGTTGCGTACAACACACGCTACTGTTTTATTCAAAGGAAAGCGTACCGTGGAAGCTTGGGATTTTTCATTTTAAATTTTTTGATGTCTCCATTTAGTCAAAAAGTTTAAAATGTTGTATTTAAAAAGGTTTTACTATCAAAAGTTGATAAAAGTGCAATACTGAAAATGAATCTGTTCTTGCATTATGACTAAGAAACTCATAATATGGATTCTAAAATTATAAGGATTATATAAAGTTAAAAATGTAGTTAATGCTATTCATGACCTCTTTTAATGGCTTTTTTTGGTAAGTCATGGTGCAATTGAACTCGGTGTTGCGTGTAGTGCAAGTTATTGAATTATTTTGAAGAAATAACACACTATGAAATCTTGGGGTGTTACATTCTCCCCTCCTTCAATAAATTGCGTCCTCGCAATTTGAAATTGTTCTTCGAAAATAAAAGGTTGAAAGTAGAAAATATATTTGTGGGAAAACCCACATCGGAAATTGGGTTACTAAAATTTAGTCTTAATATGAGGAAAAGAGAAATCAAAGGGTCACCACCAAATTATGATATCGATTAGGAGAACATTGGTGGAAATTGGAGACATATAATCGGAGGAAAAACGTAAATATTTATAGGTAGTGATTGAGGTCATCAATCACAAAAAAGTATAAAATTGAGTTCCTTAAATTCATCAATCTACGATGAATTGAAATACCATCGGTTCAACAAAACATAGGGTATTAGGATAACACATTTTTGACGTCTCAAAATATCCTAGTTGAAATCCCACATCGAAAAATGAATTAACGAGGCCTCTATTTAAAATAAAGAGTCGAAAGTATGAAGATTACCGAAAATAACACATACTAGGGTTCCATGTAGGAAAATATGGATATGGAAGAAAAATCTAACCATCAATTATCTGATGGAGAGTGGTAGAGAACATGGCTATGAAAAGGCCAACAATCCCAAAGCCATAAATTAGTGATGATTTAAGGTACCATCTAGGAAAACATTTTTGTTCTAAGTTGCTTTTCTTAATATTGAGGAATTTATTTATGAGATTGGCTAAGATCATAAGGAGATATACTTACTTTATAATTAGAGTTTTATCCATTAATAAATTTCTACCACAAACTCATCTTTCACTCTAAAAGATAATAGAATGTAAAAAAAATTCTATTTACACTATTCGTATAGGGTTCCAAAATAAATGAATTTATAATTCATCAACAAGATCTTTTAATAAAAACTACATTATTTAATCCAGGACATCTCGTGGGCCAGTGGTAGGTGATACACCCTTGTCACCCTTCGGTTGCGGGTTCAAGTCTTGCAGCCTTGCCGGACGCGACGGGTTGCCGCCCGACCTCCGGGTTGTCCTTTTATGGAAATCCAAAATAATCCAAACTAGAAATATCCAAAATACATCTATCCAAACTCACAGTCCAACATTTATAAGGAAGTTAAACATAATATAGATCCTTTTTACCCCGTAATAGCATATGAATACCTTCATCATGTATTACCATATTCCTTATTGATTACATTCATGTTCCCTTATTCCATATAGAATGCTGGATATACTTCATTAATCCAAAAATGTTTTAAAACCCACCAATGATGGAATATAAAAATCATTAATCAGCTTCAAGGTAGTCAATAATAACCAATATAATTTATCCAAATCAATCATGTATTATTCTAAAATCACCACCTCGGTATCTGAACCATATTATGGTTTATCTTTCTCTCAACCATATATTTTCCAAACATTTAACCTGCTACTGAGTCACTTTTCTTTGTTCCACACCATCTCAAGTCCTTAATGAAATAGTACTGCAATACAATCTTTATATACTCCATAATTATTATAACAAGTACATTGTTGATACAACACTCAATTGATATAATCAACATAATAACTCTAATCATTCCTCTTAATCTGTGGTAGTATCATAACTTGATTATTATCCAATAGCATCATTTGCGGCATAGTCTGATGACTGGGACATAGGTTTGCGTAGTGTCCACACTCCTTGCAAATGAAGCATTGTACATTTGAAACCATTTTCTTACCCTTGCAGTCATGTACTTTGTTCCCTTTTCCTCCACACTTATAACAAACTACCATTCCTTTCAGGCAAGTTCCAGAGTGTTTCTTTCCACAGTTACCACATATGGGAAAATTCTTCTTTTCCCTCTTCCCTTTATCCATCTTTCTCTCTTCTATCCTTTTCTTCTCTTGCTTCCCTTCAAAGCCATAGGACTCAGTAAACTCTTTACTTATCTTATCAACACATGATATTATTTCTTCATATGATGATAATACATGGGAGACTATTTCTCTTATAAATTCTAGCTTAAGACCATGAAAGATATGATCCTTCCTTCTCTTTGGATCATGTGCATTTCTAGAGTTCTCATTCCTTCTACTGGGCGCCATTTCTAAACAATGGCATACACTAGATCAGTTTATGAATCAAAATACATAATCCCATACTTATAAAACACTTAACATAAATTGAACTATTTATGGATAAAATCCATAATAATAAAAATGTCTCCTTTGAGGATGTATATACTCATAAACCCTTCATAATGGTTTGTAAAGAAAATGAGAACTATCCTAAGCATATCCCCCGGGAGTGTCGTAACCAAGAGTGCAGCAGGGACCGTTGTCGTGCACCAGTTCCCGTTCGAGTCTAGCTCAAAGCGGTGTTTTCGGGTTTTACCCCTAGGTACATCTGTGCCAGAGCCGCCTCTACCTGCTCGTATCCAGACAGGGATGTATTGCTCGGAAAACTCACAAAATCTCTACAATACCAAAATTCTAGGATGTTCTTCTATACTAATCCTCAAAGTTCATCTTAGGTCTACGTGCTCTAATCAGAGTTTATCTAAATCTAGCTGCCAAGGTTTGTACTAAACTTCCTCTGATACCAACTGTAATGCCCCGACCCCAGTTACCCAGAGTCGGTGCATTATTACATTACATTGGCATGATCACAAGAAAGATCAAATCTCGAAAGACCGATTGGTTTAGTAGCCTTGGAAACACTAGATATATTCATAAGTTTTACATTACATCATAAAATGAAAAACGACTACAAAAACATAATGTCTCCATAATCCACACTCATATCCCCACATAATATCCCTACAGGTCATTCATAACTTACTTCTTCACTTCCTGGGAAAAATAAAACATAGAAAAGGGGTGAGCTCAAATGCACAGTAATGATAACAATATAGCGGAAACTTTCATAAATAAAAATAAACATTTAAGGAAATGTATAACTAAAACAAAAGCCTTTTAAATATGAACTTTCAACATGGTATGGCATAAATAAAATGAAATAATGCCATTTACTTATTCACATGGATATTCTACTAATCGAATAATCACATGCAAAAATCGATAACCACTTTCATAATGTTGGAATGCATAATGCCAGACTATCATAACCACATAGCCAAGGCCTCGTGCCAAGACTACAAATAAGATTTTGTTAAGGCCTTGTGCCAAGACACTAGTTTGTCTCATGAGACCTACCGATGCATCGAGGAGCTATAGCGGGCTCCACCCGTCACATATTAAGTCCAATGCATTCCCATATGAAAAGGATTAAACATAACATAAACATTCATATTAAAACTAGCATATGAAATGTCAATACTTCCACCATAAACTATGAATGGTATAAAAATAGCACATCCACAGTCAAACATATCACAAAACCTTCAAAACAATATAGAAGTTTTGTATCATAATAAATAATCTTAAAATCCATCAAAGGATGTTGACATAGATGAAATCAAAATTCTTTTTAAAGAAATATCTCCTTTTATTTTGAAATCATTTAAGATCCATATAAAATAAAACATTTTCTTTGAAAATAATCTTATAAGCTTGTAAGGGAAGCTTTGAAGATTTTATAACGGCGGAAAATAGCCGCACCCGCCGTATAAGTTAAAAAACAACATTCATACCTTAATTCTGTCGAAAAGGTTAAAAAGGACCTTGTTTTGAAAACGACCGAAAGATTCCTTTATAAACCACTTATAAAAGTCAAAAAGGGTATAAATGACTTTAACTCATATTCTAGTAAATATTAAAAATGTTTTGAAATGAATTTTTAAGAAACATGGATGTGGATGATAAAGAGATCCCAGTAGATTATTACGTATAAACAACCTTGGATAATGAAGAGGTTGTAAAGTAAACCCTTACCTTGTACTTTCCCTTGGTTGGGGTAGGTTAACCTCCTGTATAATGGTGAAATAGATGTTATTAAATTATACAAGAATCATATATATTAATATGATATCATATATGATCTTTTAACATTGATTTGTTAATAATATCTTAGAATTATCGTCGTTTCGGGAGTTAACTTACTCATTTTCTTTTATATGTTTTGTTACATAAGCCATGGTTGTTGTATCTTATTCATATCCAGAATGATATCCAGTCCTTAAACATCATTTTTAAATCATCAAATGATAATTATACTTGAATGGATACGATGGAGAATGAATCTCATCGCGTTCGTGGAGACGGTAGTCCGTACGTACGCACGAGCAACAACATCATTCCTTTGATATTAAAATAATATATAAATGGATGGTATATCATATATAAAGAATCATTAACATGTTATATTTATTATTTACATGAGTTACACATCATTATTATACCCATCCAAATAATATTATATTGAATAACAATTACACCACGACGTGGAGACGGTAGTCCGTACGTACGCACGTATGATGACATGTTATTCAAAGGGTGGATAGAATACTGAATATGGTTGTACCATATTTATAATAACATCACAGTATATGTGAGATACTGGAGTTATTATTTTAGAATGGTAAGAACAAAGGAAGAAGAAGTGGAAGAAGAAATGAACTTGGAGAAGGGTGGTGAAATCATTACCTCTTCTTCGGGTTCTTCCTTTTGATTTGATCAAAAGGGCTCCTTAGGTTGGCTTTCTGATCAAAATAAGGCCTCTAGGTTGTAGTGAGGGATGTTGGGAGAGTATTTGTGCAGAGTTTGGCCGAAAAAAAATGCTTTGAAGGTGTGAAGAAATGAGAAGGAGGAGTGCCCTTTTATAAGAGGGGTGAGGGGCACCTTTGGAAAAGCTAGAAATATTAATTTATAATAAATTTATATTCGGTTTCTAATGGCTCCAAAGCTTATTATTCAAAGTTTAAGGTGGGGATAGGTCGAAAACCACTCAACCAATAGAATTTAGACAGTTTTGGGTACTTATATTAACCTTATCTTTAAGTATTAACTCTAAGTTAATTAGTTTCACTTTTACAATGTCTCTTTGTATTTTTATATAATATGGTTAATAAACTTACTATATACATCCAAGCGACCCCCAAGTGGTACATTAATGATGAACCTATCATTATATAAGTCTCTTGGCCGAACCTTAGATTTTTAGGAATTTAATATCAATTAATAATATAATATTTGTTTTAAGAACTCTTTTATGTCAATTTTGACACTATTCAATAGTTGATTTTTGTGAAACTCATAACAGATTGATTACTTCGAAAAAAGTCAATTAAATCAATACTAATATATCATATTATCCTAGAAAATTAGTTTAATTCATTAAAAGTTTCATATTATATTTATTTGGGTATTTATAATATCAATTATTTTAATTTTTCACTATTATAGTAATTACTGCATCATCATTGTGTCATAAATAAAATAAATTATTTAATGTCTAAAAATTATAAATAAAATGTCATTATGTAGGAAATCTTTTTAGATTTCTAATTAATATTTATAATCTAAAATCCAACATATATAACCCTATGTAACAATTGTTTCTCTAAAAGATATATGCTTGTGTCATTTTTGTATTCATTTTAACTTAATTAAAATAAAGTGTCATTATCACTTACATGTGGATCCATGGGGTCCCAAAATAGACCCAAAGATTCCCATGGTCGACCATGTATCAACAAATATGGTTAAGACACGTTTTAGGGTAATTTAGTATTATTATAATATTATTTTTTAACCCTTATTTACCGGATTTACCCTTAACCATGGTAAATAAAATATTTACCGCAGTAATTATTCAAAATGTCTAAAAATAAAAGTTAACTATTTACACAATTTGAACATCCTGATTCCAAATATGGAATACATTTTTCTAAATTCAAAACACAGAAGTGGCAGAAATTAATTTAAAATTAATTCCCGCTGTCAAAACAAAAAGCGTGTTTTTAAGAGATAATAACTATCAAAAGATTGACACTTGTTTATGTTTGGTTTAATTGTAAAATTATGTCTAATGACCAAAATTATATTAAATTGTAAAAATATATTCTAAATATACTTTAAAACCACTCAAATTAATAATTTATCACTATTAATTATTTTGATTAAAAAAGTTGTTTTTAATTAAAATTTAGTAATTTTCACTATTCATCAAAATATGAAAGTTATCCGAAAAGTACCAAAATTTCACCTTAGGCTAAATTCGATATTCCGAATCCAAAAATGAAGTCCATTTCAAAATATAAAATATATATAATTTCAAAATTTAGGTATTACTATTCATAACGGCTAGTTTGATCGGTTGTGGTGTGTGTTAAAACTCGACGTTGCGTACAACACACGCTACTGTTTTATTCAAAGGAAAGCGTACCGTGGAAGATTGGGATGTTTCATTTTAAATTTTTTGATGTCTCCATTTAGTCAAAAAGTTTAAAATATTGTATTTACAAAGGTTTCACTATCAAAAGTTGATAAAAGTGCAATACTGAAAATGAATCTGTTCTTGCATTATGACTAAGAAACTCATAATATGGATTCTAAAATTATAAGGATTATATAAAGTTAAAAATGTAGTTAATGCTATTCATGACCTCTTTTAATGGATTTTTTTTTTGGTAAGTCATGGTGCAATTGAACTCGGTGTTGCGTGTAGTGCAAGTTATTGAATTATTTTGAAGAAATAACACACTATGAAATATTGGGGTGTTACACAACGCCTAGGTGTTAAATACTATTTAGAAAATATTAATTTTATATTATTATCGTGCAACGTAAGATTTCAAAGAAACTCGTTGTTGTGTATTGGATACGCCATCAAACATAGCATACCATTTAAATTAATATTAAAATTTTATTTAAAAATATTAATAAATATGAAAAATTAATATTATTTATTTACATAGTATGTTACATCCTTCACCACTATTGGGAATTTCGTCCTCGCAATTCTAAAATTGTTCTTGGAAACTTCATTAAAATCCCCACATATGAAAAGGAGTAAATTAAACTATCACTTTAAAAGAATGAAATAAAATTACAATGGTCACCTGAGATAACCCACGCTTGGATTCCATGATAACATGCATATGGAGAAAAAACAATCAATATCTGATGGAGAGTGATTGAAAACATGATTAGGAGAACGTTAACCACTAGGAAATCACAACCTTGTGATGGGTTAAATGGTATTTAATTATCCAGTATGAAAAGTTAACAGGAATCATTTTTGTTTTAAGTTACTTTTTATTGAGGAGTTTATTTATGAGCTTAACTAAAATATAAGTAAACCTACTAACTTTTCATATATACATTAATCTCTTACAAGATTTATAACACAAACTCATTATTTCTCCAAAATATTAGTATTTAGGAAGACATTTTCACATTAAGAGTGCTATAGTCAACTTCTTGAGAATCAACTAATCCACAAAAGATAAACTATATATTTTCCATGTCTTTAGACCTTAACCAAAACCGAAATGGATAGTACAAGATCAGATAATACCAAAAAAGGATAATATTTAACAAAAAGAAAAACTCCTTTTAATCTAAAAAAAATTCAACAAAACCCAAAGTTCGTCCATGACCATATAATAAATAGTTATCCATAAAATTACTCAATGTAATCAAAACTAAGATTGAATCACAAATCTATGGAGAATTTAATCACATAGTCTTTCAAGGTAAATATTAATTTTTATCTCTAAATAACATCAGTTACTCTTAGAGGCCCAAACTGAAAAGTAATTAACTTAATCACATATCATCCATGATAGGATATTCATTTCCATAGATAACCCAAAATCAAATTATTCCTGATTCATAAGATCATCTAACTAAAAATAATTAGTTATACTAACCAGGGACTTCACGTAGCCTAGTGGTAGGAGATAAATACCAGTCGCACTTTGGTTGTGGTTTTGATTCCCAGAGCTTTGTCTGATGCGAAGGGTTGTCACACGGTCTGTGTGTTTTTATTTTTATAATACTGTATAATTCTTAAAAGATTCCGCAAAAAGAGATAAAATCTTCAAAAATAACCATAACATAATTTATCCTCAATTTTATCTCATGCCATTCAATTTAAATCATATAGTAAGCCATAATTACCACACATGTAAGGATCATATAAACCCTAATGGTTACCATTATAATTTTTAGATGAACTTCCACATCGAGTTGGTTATATCGTACATTATGCATTAGAGAACTCACCAAGGTTCAAGTGGTTAATATAAATCCTGATATATGGTAGACAAAAACCACAATATTTTTCATTGTATCTCCCATATCATTCAGTTGCTCATTCAGAAAACTATCATAGTTTCTTTCACATCCACTGTTACTTTGGTGCCAGCTAGATGTAGCCATTTACTAAAACAAAAAAGGTTAGTCTAAGTATATCAGCAAAATCATTATATACTAATGAGGAAGATAAAAAAAGATATAAATATCCATGTTAAATCAATATCATTCTAACTTTCAAAAATATCGATGAACTCATCTAATATATTGACAATTGTGGTTATATACATCTTGTCACTTATGCTTAAACAACACTCTAACCTAAAGTTATCTAAACCTCCATTTGATACCAACTATAATTACTAGGGCATAAAACTTACATAATATTGAATTAAATGAATAATTCAGATTAAGGATCTTTTCATATTTAGAGTTTTAGAGAATTAGGACAGAACTATTACATCTCAAAAAATTACAAAATAGACACATCTAATCAGTTTCGATTTTTTTCATTAAATAAAAACTCTTAGAAAGAAACTTTTCTCATTCCATGTTTTAGATATCATGTATTTCCTTGATACCATCCTTGACCCTATTCATCTTTAAGTCCTGTGGAAAACATTTAAAAAACATCGAATGAGCATAAAAAGATCAGCATGGGATATAAAAACATGGAATGAAAACATTTGTCCATGTATACATAAGAATAAATTAAAACATAATTTACTCATAAAAAATAAGCATTTTAACATAACTCATGAAAATCATAAGATTTATGAATAACTCATAGAAATCATAAGTTATGTATGTATCTTGATGAATTCATAGCATTCTTAGATAGGGAGCAACCCTCATGGTTACGTTTGGAATACCCATCACAGTATATTCCCTAAATCTCTTCGGAGAATCCTTAGCGTTTAACTTCTTCACTTTACCCAATGCATTAGAGAGCTATATTAGGATCACCTTCCATTAGTTCATCACATAACCACCCGACTTAATAAAAATTTATGAAGAACAATGACATAATCATAAAACATAACATAAGAATAAAAGAAAGATAACATTCCCACATTGCAATAACAATATAACATTTTAAGATACTGAAATAATAAATCCATTCTAAAAAACATTTCAATACCAAAATACATAAAAACAGTATATGGTATTTATTTTCATTTTATATAATTATGGCTTGTTAAGGAAGCCAATGGTAAAAAGGGTTTTATACACTGTATAAAATAATGTTTTGTATAAATCAAAGGATGCCTCAATAAAAGGAGATTGAGATGAAGTCACAAACATAGACAGTATCCTTATATTTGGGATAAATAATTTCTGAAATGATGTGTAAAAAATAAATATACACCCAATATAAGTAAACATTATGTGTACAAAAATCATAGGTCATTCGCACAAAATCATAGAACTACATAATCAATAAGTAGAGGTTTAACCCAAAGAATTGAAATTGGCTAAACAACTTCCCGTGCTGAAATTCGACAGCCTAACGACATCACATTAAAATTCAGAAAAGGAGATGATGAGAGATAAAAAGGGTATCTCATCACATGGAAATAACATTTAAATCAATAAGGATATATAAGAACATATACCAACATAAGAATATGTAAATTAAAAGACATAACAAAAATAAGTCTTTAAAAAAGATGAGGGTGAAAGGTTCCCTTACCGATTTGGGTAGCTTTCGAAACGTACACCCCATGAAATAAGGGTCATACAATGAAGATGTAAATAAAAATAAATTAATGTATATTACACATATAATACAATAATGGGCAGTACATACACCACACAAAATGAAATAGTGGAAAATGTAGCACAAATCTCACGGGAACACAAAGTTAGATAAAAACTCCTTACCTCGTGGTAATAAATTGAGTCGTATTACCAAAAGTTAATAAGAAACAAATGAATCATAGTATTAAATGAATAGGATAATAATATATATATAAAAATATAGTACAAAATACACCACATGAAATAAATAAGATGCAGTCAAAAGAAATCCACGGAATTAAATGTGAGATAAAAATCCCTTACGAAAATTCGACAGCCTAATGACGCCACTTAAAACATCCAAAAATGGATTGATGAGATAAAATAGGGTATCTAATCCTATGAAAATAAAAGGGCCATATTATGAATATAAAATAACATCCCCAACATAGGAACATGGAACATAAAATAAATGACATAAAGGAGAATACATGACAAGAACAAGAGTGGTTAGATCCCTTACCTCAAGTCAGACTTGTCTTGTTCGTTTCATTATATTCATGAATAATAAACTTTGGTCAATTTATAATTTATTAAGTACCTAATTTAAATTTTATTATTCAATTCATATCACATATTATAATTTCATAACAATTATTTAATTATGTGAGTTCATATCAGACATTTTTGTCGATGTTCGGTACATGAGTCAAAAATGAACATGTTTGAAAATAATTGTCCATGTAGTTATAAGTAAATCATCTAAAAAATATTATTAATTATTTAAATATCATATATATCTATTATATATTCATTTAATAATATTACATAACATTTTGAGATAAAAAATGAAATGCACTATTCATGGAGACGGTAGGCCATACGTACAAATGAACGTTACTTTCCTTTCTTTGTCATATTTATGGAATTAAAAATAAATGAGTGATATATATATTATAATTCCAGAATTATATTCATAATTTAGATATAATATATCTCATATAAATCCATTATATATACGTACATATAATAGTACATAACATTTGGAGATATGAAATGAAATGCACTGTTCATGGTGATGGTAAGTCATACGTACGCATGACCACTACTTTCATTTCTATTTCATACTTTAATGGAATGAAAACATAATTAAACATAGTTATATCATAATTAAAGTATAATATAATATATAATATCATTTAATCCATCCTTTATATATCCCACATATGGCATTAATGATTCAAATCACTTTGAGGGGGCGGTAGTCCGCACTTCCTAAAATGAAATTATCGCGTATAGCCATTATGGAAACCATAAAGGTATGGAATAAATTATAAATACAGAATAATAAGGTAAAAATATACATAATATATATCATTTATAAATACATTTATATCTTAATGGACACCATGAGAGGTGTTAAAAGAAGATTGAGAAATCATCATTTTTTGAGGGAGTAATTTACCCCCCACAGAAACAGTATGTTATTTAACCATTAGATGGAGGTATGTGTAAATGTAGCTCGAATAATTCTAATAAGAACATCCTAATATATTTTTTATACTGGATTTGTTACAAAAGAAAGGAATAAAAAGAGTTTAAGGGGTTGGAGAAGTTAAATAAAACAAGAGAATATAAGAGAATACATTACCTTTAAATCGGGAAACTCCCTTTGGTTTGAATGAAAATGGTTACATGAAGAGATTTCTAAAAAAGTTAAGGCATATAGGATGAGGATAGGTATCTTGGTAGATTAATTTATTAGAGGTTGGACGAGCCAAAGGGCTTGAGAAGTTTGAAAGATTGATAGTAAGTGAGGACTTTTTATAAGGGAGAGGAGCGGCTCTTTTGGAAATCATGAAACTATTATTTTATTTTAAAATGAAAATAGGTTTCTAAAGATCCAAAAATCATTAATGTAAATGATAAAGCGTCACATGTTTTAAATAAAATAATCCAATAGGTATTGGACAAGTTTTGGATATTGTTTTAAATTTTATCTTCTTATTTATTTAATTTATTCATTAATGACGTTAAAATTGCATCATCATTGTGTCATAAATATATTTTTTTATTTGATGTCTAAAAATTTTAAAAAAATTACCATGTTGTATTAAAGCTTTTTAGAATTATAAATATTATTCATAGTCAAAATTATAACTTGTATAACCCCTTCTAAAAATTGTTTTAGTAAAATAATACATGTTTGTGACCTTTTTATCTTTATTTTAAATAAAATTTATTAATATCATTATCTTACCCAAGTGGCTCAAGGGGGTCCAAAAAATTTAACCATGGATTGTATTGGTCTTCCATGACTCATAAAATAAGGGTAGGACATGTGTCAGGATATTTTTATATTTTTATAATATAATTTTTACCTTAAATTACCCCAATTACCTTTAATAGCGGTTAACAAAACAAAAAAGTCACTATTCACCAAAAAGGTTTCATCCCATTAAACCACATTTTAATTACTAATGACAACCATCTATGTCGTATTTTTTGAAATTCAATTCACATAAGCAGTAAAGTATTTTGTAAAGAAAAATTCAATTTTTTTATCTACCACTTAGTGGTTTCAATATTCATAAAAAATGATGTTTTTTAGAAAAATACCAAAAATTCACCCTATGATATATTTGATATTTGGAATTCAAAAATGATTTCCATGTTACCAAATTCATAACATAAATGTTGAACTAAATAATTTTAAAATTAATTCCTGTCGTCAAAACAAATAGCATGTTTTTATGAAACAATATCTATCAAAATATTGGCATTTGTCTATGTCAATTTTCGAAGTGAAATTAATTTCAATGATCACCATTATATTAAAATGGTAAAAATATATTTTAATTAAAATTTAAACCCAATTAAAAATATAATGTAATCATATAAACAAATTAGATTATAAGGGGGTTTTGAGTTAAAAAAAACATTTTTCACTATTCATTAAAAATGAACTTTATCGGAAAAATACAAAAAAACAGACAGAAAGTAAATTTTGATGTCTCAATTCTAAAAAGTAATTTTATTTGGTCCAATATTAATTATAATAGTGACAAAAACTATATTTAGAGAGGGATCACCATCAAAAGGTGATAAGTCGACTTTTTAGTGAATATATGAGTATTTACGCTTAAATTTGGATTCATTCGCATTTTAAGCCTCTAACATTTATTCGGTAAATGTAAAAATATTTAACAAGTATATATAATCATTTTTTACTTAGTTCTATTCATTACGTCTATTACAATATCTTGGTGTTAACCACCATTTAAAACATAATATTCTTATATTATTAGTGTGCAACATAATATTTCAATGAAACTCGTTGTTCCATCTTGGGTACGCCATCAAACATAGAATCTCTTTTAAAGTAATATTAATATTTTATTCTAAAATATTATTAAATATGAAAATGTAATATTCTTTATTTACCTAGGATGTTACAAGGAAGTTATATTTTTTATAACAACATTTTTAATATATTTTTTAACAAATGTACTGTATTATAATCAAACTATTTTTTTAGGAAATTTTAAATTATCATTTATTTCTAATAAATATTTATATTTTTTCACAAAGGGATCATTTTCAACTTTAATTATGAATATATTAAACGAATTTTTTTAAATTATATTTAATTAATGGATCTTCCAACTGCCATGACTGTTTTACATAATTTTGATTCTTTTACAATATTTATACTGTATTATTAAAACCCATTGGAAATGTTTCTTTCATTTTACTCTCCAAAATTCATGAAATTATTTCAAAACATGTAATTATTATGAATTGAAGTCCTTCTTTTTAATTCATTGGTTGATAAAATTAAATTAAATCATTCAGTTTCATGTGATCATTTAAAATTAACTATCCCTTTGTTATAAATATTCTTTATACCAAGAATATGATTATTTCTTAAACTATATACCGTTGTCAAATACGTTTTTTGGAATTGAATGTTTTTTGAGATACTATGGAATTATTGATATTTTTTATTCTATACTTGATAAGGAAAATTATTTATAAAGCAATTTCTTTATGAATTATATAGTTCATTCGAAATATGAAGAATGAATTGATATACATTGAATAGTGAGGAATAAAAATTATATACCCCCATGATCCATAGATAAGTATCATGATAACTATAAATAATATATGACTATATAGGTCATTTCCCAATGTTTTAAACTATCTTAACATATAGTTTTGATGATAGACCTATCAAGATGTCTGAGATCATTTCATTAAAAAGTATTTATTTTTAATATTGAGTATTAAATTATAATTATGGTCCCTGATATTACTATAATGATATTATCATTGGAATAATTTTTTGATCATGTTATTGATTAACGACCATATGTTTCCAATAATTTACCCAGCACAAATGATTATGTATTACATACTCATGATAGATTCTATAGTACGTAAGCCTACATGAGAATTTTTGATCACCCTTATTTTTTTGGTTTTTTATGATATAAAGAATAAATATTTTAATGAGTTTCCAATAGTAATGAATGATATAAGTTTTAAATTTATATTTCATTTCCAATTTAATATGTGTTTCAGGACTAAATCATGCTCTAAAAGAATGCTAAATTTAATGATCCATTAGGATTAAACCCTTGTATCGTTGAAATATTAAAATAATTCACTACGGTGTAGGGTTAATAGTGTTTTGGTATTTATAGTTGGTAACAAGGGAACAATTCCTAGAAACCATGAGAATTTTTTTTTAGATAATCATATGTAACCTGGGAATTTGGATAATTTCTAATATTATTTGAGAAAATTTTCCCAATAATGTATTTATATTTTATGGTATAATATTCATGAAAATTATGACAAAAAAGTTGTGTTCCATTATTCATGGTTGGATCAAAATATATGAAATTCAATCAAAAAAATTTAATAATATATTGGTATTTTCATGTTGATAAAACCAATATACCATGTTTACTAATTTATTAGATCATTTAAATATTATGTCAATTTTTTGAATTGTACAAAAAAATATTTCTTCTCTAGAAAAAACTATTGTTCCATAGTGTGATTCCCCAATGATGGATCACATTATGTAATAAATAACATTATATTTTAGTGGAAATAGAAATTTATTTTTTATTTTGAAATGTATTTTATAAATAAAAAATATATTCCTAGAATGTCGATGTAATGAAAGTGAAAATTTTATTCTGATATTTTTTAATATATAAAGGTTATGTTGATCGATTGAAGTCATTAATCTAGAAAACAGGGGAAAAAGAAGAAATGTAAATCATATAGTGAAAAACATATAATGGGGTTTTTATTGAAAATAACTTACACATGAGAAATGAGCCAATATTGAATGAAAATACCAAAATCTAAGATAGAGTAAAGTGGAATGAATTACGAAATATGTGCAAAACATTACAATTTTTGAAAATCATACTATGAACTATATGGATTACACATAATTTAATATTGACTGTATCTTTATTATACTATCATATGAATCTAAATTGAATTAGTTTCTTAGACAATGTCATCATAAGATGATATGTTATCTAGATTCATCAAGTTTGAGAAATAATTAAAAGTTATATATTTTCCAATTAAATAATGATGATAATATAATGATTGAGAAAAAAAGGAAAATGAAATGATGTGAAGTAAATGAATGGAATGAAGTATCATAAAAAATGATATAATTGTATATATAATCACCTTATTACTTACATGAAGTGAATTATAGATTCCTTCAATTATATATTGAAATGAAATTAGGTATGTGAATGTTTGGGTTGGAATAAAACCTAAAATGTTGTGTGATTCAACTATAATCATACGGGGAAATGTCTAGACCAATGTCCCATGAACGAATGGAACATATCCCATAATAATCATAGAAGATAATTATATTCTTTATTTATGGATCCAATTGATTTTGATTGATTAAATTCATCCATTATTATATACTATAATTACATAGAAGTATTTTATCAATGTATATTTGTTAATATGTATCCAGAATCATATAAAGATTGTGCGGAATTATTTTCATTTCAGAATTTTAATCCATTTGTTTAATTGAATCGACAACCAAGAATCATGATTTAGTGATATAGTAATGTCTTTTTACAATAAACGTTAAAGTAAATTATTACCCTTAATATTTTTTGAGTGGTAAATTTATATTTTTATCAATAAGGAGAAGATATATAGTGATTAAGTAAATATAATAGTATAAGAAACCATTGAAATGGTTATTAATTTGACAAAAATAATAATTTATTTAATTTTTTAATGAATTTTGGATTGGATAAATATATTTAATAAGGTATTTAATTTAATGAATAAAGATAATGTTCATTTCTAGAAGAAGATATTTTTTCATCGAGGTTTTATGGTTATTCTTGTTACTAGTTTGTCTTATCATGATATATGGTCAAGGTTTTCACATATTTTGTATGTGAGATTATAGGAAATATTTTTTCATATGATGAAATTTTTTTTATAAAATTCTTTATATTTTTTGTTTTTAAATATCATTGGAATTATTTTTGAAGTGTCTTAAGGATAAATATTTGGGAAATTGATTAAACTGATCTTTGGAGGTTATTGTTAAATGTATGAATATATGAAATTTTCAAACAATATTTAGTTTTTAAAATATATAGAAATGTGGATAGACTTGTTATTATTTCATTGATCATATGATACATTAAATATTAATTTTATTGCTTTAGGTATAATAAAATTACGATGATTATTTTTTTAGTGTAAGAGATAAAGTGGATATTGATCAACGAAAATCAAAATGAAGGTTTTTTAGGAAACATATAGATATCATATTTTTGTATTTACAAAACTTCAAATCCAATAAATAAAATCATTACCTCAACTCTAGTAAAATGGATCTAGAAAAAAATATTTTTCCAACTAAAATCATTGTCGATGAATAGATTAACTTATATCCCATAATAGATTTATAGTTCCATGATTATTAACATTCTAAAAATCATATTATCTATAAATATTTATTAGTACTTGGGAATTACATTTCTCTTCTACATCCCTGTTTTTATTTCATACTAATTTGGTCTTATTTTTTTTTCTTGTTTCATGGTGACCTTCATATATCCTTATAATATTTTTAATAGGATGTTCTGGGAAATTTTTTTATGATTTTTTATTTCTATTAATGAATTTTCCATCCTGAAACACTTGTTTAGTGAAAAAAATTATAATTGTAAAGATACAGTTTATTTATCGATGGGAAAATATAACACCAAATGATTTAAAATATAAAACAATGTTTGATATCATATACAACAGGCAACACAATTTTTCTAAAAACCATGAAATATTTTTCTTACTTACATATTATAGTTATAAATTTGACATTGAATTGAAATGTATGAATAGGAATAACCAGATTATGAAATATTTATAAAAAATCGATTTTTAATTTATTATATCACAATTACCTTATGCTTAATATTTTGTTTTATTCTGAAAAAAATACATTTTCCAATTTGTAGTGAAAATATAACTTTTAATGGAATAATGAATATTTATTTCAACAATTAAAAATGATTCATTGAAATTTATATTTTCCTAAAAGTAATTTAATGTTACTATTTAATTAATAATAAAATTATATTATTTTTTAATTCATATTTTACATTAAATTAATATCAACATATTTTGGTACATAAAAAGAAATTTTTTGGAAGTCTATTTTCATCACATTTTGTTGCATAAATTTTAAATTAATTTTTCCTCTTATTTAAATTTATTAGTGAATAATTTATTCCATATTTTTAATCATTGGTTCTTATGTTTTGGATCTAGTTACTTTTATTTGTATAAAATATGATTTGTATCCTTAGTAATTTTTGTTACCACAATAAAGTGTAAATTAATTAAATAAGTTTAAAATTAAATGATAAAAATTTAAAATAACACAATTACATTCAATAACATTATAATATTAGTATATGTAATCCATGTTCATTCTATATTAATTTATATGTTTTTTATTTCCATTTTGGAGTAATTATTATGTTTATAATATTTTACCTAATGAAAAGTGAAAATGTTATCACATGTTATTAATATGTATAATATATTTTAAAAATAGTATAAAAAGAGTTTTTTCATATTATAAATTTTAATATTAAACAAAAATGATTTTATTTCCTCATTTTAATTTATATATTATATTTTTATGAAGATATAAGGACAATAATTTCATGCACAATAATTATGAAACAATCATTCAATTAACTAGAAAATAAAATAAATGATTTCAATAATATTTAATTTCATATAATTTAAATAGTTCAATGTTTACATTAAGTTATATTGATATATATCAAATTTTATGGTGCCCTAAAAGGATTTTATCATATTTCCATTATTTATTAATTCATGTAGAGTAATATTAAATGAAAAATTTCAAAATGACATTAGTAATATTTGGTAATAAATAAATATTTATTAAAATATTAAAAATTAATAAAAAAAATTATGTATGGAAACAGGATCTGGATATTGTTTTAATCGTCTTCTACAGTCTAGTCATTGGTTTTTGTCATTTTATTGTAACATTATTGTCCCTTATTGTGTAGAATACATTAATATTGTGTTAATTGTCAAAAGTGTTGGGGGGGGGGGGGTCAGACTAAAACATAATGGTGGAAAAATAAAAAAAATATTTCAATATTTTATTTATTAATAATTTATACTTATAATCATCTAATATTTAATTATATCATTTTAGATCTATTTTTTTGAGAAATAAATTATATTAATTTAATACATTATGAAATTTTAAGAATGACCAACTTAGTAATTATTATAGTACTATGTTATAAAAATTATTCACAACACATTAAGATATATACCTCAACAAACCCATATAAATTTATATTATAAATAAAAATTTTCATGTTCAAGAGGTTATAGGCCTTCCAAATGAACAACTAAATATATATTTAGAATATATCAAAAAAAATTATAAGGAATAAGAGGTAATCGTCATTAAAACACATCCAATTTTAATTCTTATTCAACATCCACATAATTAGTCGTAACCATCCTACAATAATAAATTCAGTATTAATGAAACAATTCAATTTTATTAGTACAATGTCTAAACTAAATTGCACATTTTCTCCATCCTAATAAAAGTGAAAACATCATTCATGCGTACATATGTATTACTGTATGCATGTAGTGTTGTACTTAGTTTTTAATCACCATTACAAATGGATGGTAATAACGAAGTAAATAATGTTTATATAAGATATTAATGAAATAAATATGATTCTGGAACTATTATATCATAGATTCTTATTTATATTCCAACATATTAGACAATGATAATGTCGATCATACGTATATGTGGAATACCACCTCTATGAAGAAATGGGATTTTTTTCAGTTACACCTCATATTGATGTAATAAGGATATATTTAATAACAATATATGTTATTTATTATATATTAATTTTCCAAAAAATATAAATTATTATTTTCATTCCATTTTTTGGAATGTGAAAAAAATTCATGCATGCATACGTCCTACAATCTCGATGATTAGTTTAATTAATTTTCTATATCTATATTTTATAAGAAAATATATATATATATATTGCAGATACATGAAATTTATTACGCAAAAAATTATATGACTCATCCATGAGATATATTATTGGATTTAGACTATTGAATCAAAACCCATTAGGTGAACATTGTTATTAATAACCAAACTAATTATAATTGTAAAATATTTTTAAAATGTGTGTGATTTTTTATAAATGGATAGAATATTATATGAAATATATAAATATTTTCTTCATATTAATGTATAATAAATTTTAAATAATTATATAGGATTTTAGATCACATGTGAGGAAAATAAAACTGGGTTAATCGATTTTCACCTCAATTTCCTATACATTGGGACTTATATGATAGTATGCACTAATTAAGTTTATGTAATGTTTATGATACCCTTTGAGGTATTTGTCATTAATATATATTATTTAATTATGATTAATTATTCAACTCAATTTACATTTTCTATGTTAATATTTAAAATAAAAAATGTATCTTATTTCATGTCTAGATCAAGTATAATTATCTTCCATATTCATAGTTTTAAAAAATTGTGCTACAAAATTCATTATTAATGAAATTATTTATAAAGAACATTAATTTTTATCATTGATTTTATAATAAAAAGTTTATATTTTTTTCTTAAAGGGTTCATTTTCACGATTTTTCAAAAAAATTCAAAAGGGGTGTTTTTTATTTTTTACGGCATTAACATGTCGTCCCACAACCATAATAATTTTACACTCTTTTTCTTCTAGAATATTTCAATGTAATTTCAATGAAAAACATTTTGAGAATGTTTTTCTCTTATTCTAGAATAAAAATTAATATATTTTAAAATATGTATTTTGGTAGAATTTGATGTCATGTTTTTAAATCATTAGTTATTATAATTATCTATAATCATTCAAATTTATGTTATCTATGAAAATAAAAATTCAAAAAAATATAAATATATTTTTTATCCAGTATATGTTTATTTCATAAACTGTAATTTAATTTTACATATGGTTTTCTAATTTGGATGTTATTTGATAGACTGTGGAATTTTCTATAATCTATATTCTTTTATCAGTATTAAAATTTTCTGATAAGGAAAATCATTCGTGAATTAAATCGATAATTTAATTTAAGAGGAATTTCTAGGTAACAAAATTATAGGTAGTCCCTTGATTTATATATCGCCAATATACATCAATGGGTCTTAGAGACAATCCATCAAGATATATTTAAATTGGTATTTACCAATATATATATATGTTTTATGCGTCTAGTCTTAAATACAGAGTTATCCAGATTTATGAGATCATGATGTACAATAGTATGTATCTAATTCATTGAGTATTTTTTTATAATTGTTTTCCAGGGGTTTACTGTATTGATATTATATACAGATGCGCTTGAATATCATGTTATTATTTCAATGTAATGGGTTTTTAGTTATCTGTATTACCTTGTTGATTATACATTATATACTCCTCATAGATTAGGTGTAATGCCCCGAACCCAGTTACCCAGACTCAGTGCATTATTACATAACATTGTCATGATCAAAAGAAAGATCAAATCTCAAAATACCGATTAGTTTAGTAGCCTTGGAATAACTAGATATATTCATAATGTTTTAGATTACATCATAAAAATGAAAACTACAACAATATAGTCTCAATAGTCCACACTCTTATCCCCTTATACTATCCCTTCAGGTCATTCATAATTTACTTCTTCACATCCAGGAAAAATAATCCATATAAAAGGGGTGAGCTCAAATGCCCAGTAAGGATAACAATATAGCAGAAATATTCATAAAAAGAATAAACATTTAAGGAAATGTATAACTAAAACCAAAGCCTTTTAAACTTGAACTTCAACATAGTACGACAAAAATAGAATGAAATAATTCCATTTACTTATTCAAATGGATATTCTACTAATCGAATTTTCACATGCAATATCAATAACCACTTTCATAATGATGGAATGCATAATGCCAGACTATCATAACCACATATTCATGGCCTCATGCCAAGACTAAAAATAAGATTTTTTTGAAGGCCTTAAGCCAAGACACTAGTTTGTCTCTTGAGACATACCGATGCATTGGGGAGCTATAGCGGGCTCCACCCATCACATATTAAGTCCAATGCATTCTCATATGAAATGGTTTAAGCATAACATAAGCATTCGTATTAAAACTAGCATATGAAATGTAAATACTTCATCCCTAAACCATGAATGTTATAAAAATAACACATCAACAATAAAACATATCACAAAACCTTCAATACAATATAGATGTTTTGTATCATAATAAATCAAGTTCAAATAAGTGTAAAATCCATCAAAGGATGTTGACATAGATGAAATCAATACTCTTTTTAGAGAAATATATCTTTTTATTTTGAAATAATTTAAGAGTCATATATTTATAAACTAAAACATTTTCTTTGAAAATATTCTTATAATATTTTAAGGAAAGCTTCGACGATTTTACAACGGCAGAAAATAGCTGCACCCACTGTATAAGTTAAAAAAATATTCTTACCTTAATTCTATCAAAAAGGTTAAAAAGGACCTTGTTTGGAAAACGATGGAATGATTCCTTTATAAACCACTTATAAAGGTCATCAAGGGTATAAATGACTTTAACCCATATTCTAGTAAATAGTAAAAATGTTTTGAAACACATTTTTATGAAACATGAATGTGGATGATAAATAAGTCCCAGTAGATTATTATGTATAAACAACCTCGGATAATGAAGAGATTGCGAAATAAACCCTTGCCTTGTACTATTCCTTAGTTGGGGGTAGGTTATCCTCTTGTATAATCGTGAAATAGTTGTTATTAAATTATAAAAGAATCTTATATATTAATATGATATCATATATGATCTTTTAACATTGATTTGTTAATAATATCTTAGTATTATCATTGTTTCGGGTGTTAACTTACTCGTTTTCTTTTATATATTTGGTTACGTAAGACATGTTTGTCATGGATAGGTTTTATATTAATCATATCCAGAATGATATCATGTCCTTAGATACTATTATTAATCATAAAATGAGAATTAGACTTTAATGGATATGATGGAGAATTAATCTCATCGCATTCGTGGAGACGGTAGTCCGTATGTACGCACGAGGGACAATATCATTGTTTTGATATTAAAATAATATATTATTGGATGGTATATCATATATAAATAATCATTATCATGTTATATTTATTATTTAAATGAATTAAAAATCATTATTATACCCATACAAATAATAATATATTGAATAACAATTACACCACGACGTGGAGACGGTTAGTCGTACGTACGCACATATGGTGACATGTCATTTAAAGGATGGATAGAATAATGAATATGGTTGTACGATATTTATAATAATAATAAAGTATATAGGAGATATTGGATTCATTATTTTAGAATGGGAATAACAATGAATGAAGAAGTGGAAGAAGAAAGGAACTTGAAAAGGGGTGGTGAAATCGTTACCTCTTCTTCGGGTTCTTCCTTTTGATTTGATCAAACTAGATCCATAAGATTGGTTTATGACTAAAGTAATTCCTCTAGGATGAATTGACGGAAGTTGAGAGAGTATTGGGACAGTGTTTGGTCAAGAAAAATGGCTTTGATGGTGTGAATTAATGAGAATGGGTATTGCCCTTTTATAAGAGGGGTGAGGGGCACCTTTGGAAAAGCTAGAAATATTATTTTATAATAAATGCATATTCGGTTTCAAATGGCTCCAAAGTGGATTTTTTAAAGTTTATGGTGGTTATGGCTAGAAAAAAACTGAAAAAATATTATTTAGATAGGTTTCGGTTATATATTATCCTTATCTTTTAGTTTTAACTCTTAGTTAATTAGTTTGACACTTACCATGCCACTTTGTATTTTTATATTATATAGTTAATAAACATACTATATACCACCAAGAGACCACCAAATGGTTCATTAATGATACAAATATCATTATATAAGTCTCTTGGCCTAACCTTATATATTTAGGAATTGAATATCAATTTATAACATAATATTTGTTTTAAAAACTCTTTTATGTCAGTTTTGACACTATTTGGAAAATTTATTTATGTGAAAATCATAACAGAATGATTAATTTGAAAAAAGTTAATTAAATCAATCCTAACATGTCATATTAACCTATAAAATTAGTTTAATTCATAAAAGTCTAAAATTATATTTATTTGGGTATTTATAATATCAAGTATTTTAATTTTTCCCTATTATGGTAATTACTACATCATCATTGTGTCATACATAAATCAAATTATTTAATGTCTAAAAATTATAAATAAAATATAATTATCTAGGAAATCTATTTATAGTTATAATGAATATTTATAATTGAATTTATCTTATGTCTAACCCTATATTAAATTTTTTTAGTAAATAAACCTTGATATTAACTCTTTTAACTCTTCTTTGAATTAAACAATAATAAATGTCCTAATCTAACACAAGTGGACCTAAATGGTAATATTTTATTCCTATGGTTTATTTTGGTCGAGATAAACTTTTCCAAAATAATTAGGACATGTCTTAGGGTAATATTAGTATCATTTTTACCCTAAATTTCCCTATTTACTTTTAACCGTGGTAAATAAATGTAAAAGTTACTAATCACCAAAAAAATCATCTCATTGAACCACATTTTACTCCTTGATGTTAACTGTGTCTCTCAGATTTTCAAAATCCCATTTACAGAAGCAGTAAAATTAAGTTTTATGAAAAATTCAGTTTTTTA
This sequence comes from Viscum album, assembly GCA_963277665.1. Classification (NCBI taxonomy): domain Eukaryota; kingdom Viridiplantae; phylum Streptophyta; class Magnoliopsida; order Santalales; family Viscaceae; genus Viscum; species Viscum album. Next base: position 93,070,716 of record OY728132.1, on the reverse strand, counting down.
ACTACCACTTATTGGTTTCACTATTCATTAAAAAATGAAGTTTTTTCAGAAAAATACCAAAAATTCACCCTAGGCTAATTTCGATATTCCAAATCCAAAAATCAAGTCCATTTTTAAAAATAAAATTCATAAAATTTAAAAAAGTAGGTATTACTATTCATAACAGCTAGTTTGATTGGTTGTGGTGTGTTAGAACTCGATGTTGCGTACAACACACGCTATTGCATTATTCAAAGAGAAGCGTACCGTAGATGCTTGGGGTGTTACATTCTCCCCTCCATAAAATAATTTCATCCTCAAAATTTCTAGAATAATACCGCATGAAAAGACTCGGGTGGTTCTTCAACATAAGTTCCTTGGGTTCCCACGATGCCTCTTCCATATTATGGTTTCTCCATAAGACTTTTACCAGATGAGTCGTCCAGTTTCTCACTACTTGTTCTCTTGTATCAAGAATCTTTATGGGCTCTTCGCAATAAGACAGAATGAGTTTCAGTTCTAATTCCTCATAGGTGAGTTCATGCTTTGGGTCAGGCATGTATTTCCTCAACACAGATTCATGGAACACATCGTGATCTTTGGAGAGACTTGGCGGCATTGCCAATCGGTATGCTACATCCCCAATTCGTTTTAGAATTTCGAATGGTACGATGTACCTGAGACTCGACTTACCAATCTTACCAAAAGATATGACTCCCTTCCATGGAGATACCTTCAGGAAAACATGATCACCGACTTGAAATTCCAAATCCTTCCTTCGATTATCGGTATAGCTCTTCTATATACTTTTTAGCTGCTTTGATATGGTTTTGAATTACCTTCACATTTTCCATCATTTCCTCCACCAGTTCTGGGCCTAAAAGTTTTCTTTCACCAACGTCATCCCAACAGGTTTTTGTGCGACATCTCTTTACATATAACGCTTCATATAGTGACATCTAAATACTCTATTGGAAGATATTGTTACAGGAATATTATACCAGAGGTAAATATTGATCCCACATACCCTAAAAGTCAAGTGATAAGTATCTCAACATGTATTCTACGGTTTGAATAGTTCGTTCTGATTGTCCATCTGTTAGTGGGTGATATGCAGTGCTCAAATGATGTTCAGTATCTAAGGAATTCTGAAGACTTTTCCATAATCGTGAAGTAAAACGAGGATCATGATCAGAAACAATCAATAGGGGTAATCCATGAAGTCTCACCACTTCATTTATATATTGTTTTTCTAGACGTTCCAGTGGTAGATCTTCTCTTGTAGCAAGAAAATGTCCTGACCTGGTAAGACGATCAATAATAATCTATATTGCATCATTCCTTTTTTGGAGTCTTTGGTAGTCCCATGACAATGTCCATCGTGATATTATCCCATTTCCACTCAGGTATGGGAAGAGGTTGCAATACTCCACCAGGCTGTTTCCTTCCATCTTTAACTTGTTGACAAACTATACATCTTAACACAAAATCAGAAATCTCCCTCTTCATGTTGTCCCACCAAAAATGTTCCTTCAAGTCTCTATACATTTTGGTGCTCCCAGGGTGTATATAGAAATTGGAACTATGAGCATCATCAAGTAATTCCCTTTTTATATGAGTTATATCAAGAACACAATGCCTCTTCCCAAATTTCAAAATTCCCTCTTCATACACAAATTCTCTAAATCTCCCATTATTCACAACTTTAATCTTCTTTTGAAATTTTTCAACATCAGTATGAGAACTCTTAATCCCTTCAAGTAAATATGGTTTGTAAACCATTTGAAAAAGAATTGATGTTTCACCTTTCCTGGTAGTTCCTATGTCCATATTCACTATATCCATTAAAATTGGATCCCTTTTAATTCTCATATTGTTCAAAACACCATAATCTTTTCTACTCAAAGCATCTGCCACCTTTTTTGCCTTCCCCGTGTAACACCCCAGGTAAATAAAGAATATGAAATTTTCATATTTATCCACACTTGTGAATAAAATATTAATATGACTTTAAAGGGGGACGTTATGCTCGATGGTGTTCCCAACACGCAAAAACGAGTTTCTTGGGAATCTTACGTTGCACTCTAATAATAAAATAATATTATTTTAAATGGTAGTTAACATGTAGCCGTTGTATTGGTGGGAATGGATATAAATAACTAAAATATGATTAAATATGTTTTTAAATGTTTTTAAATTTATCCAATAAATGATAAAGGCTTAAAATATGGAAAGAATTCAATTTTAGGCGTATATGCCCTAGTTTTCACTAAAGGTTCACATATCACCTTTTGATGGCGAACCGTCATTAAATATAGTTTTGTTCACTCTTATACATTCTATTGGACCAAATAAAACTCTTCTTAAGAATTGGGACATCAAAATTTACTTTGTGTAAATTCTTGGTATCTTTCCGATAAAGTTCAATTTTTAATGAATAGTGTAAAATGTTGTATTTTAATTCAAAACCTCTTTTTAATCTAATTTATTTATATGATTAGATTATATTTTGAGTTGGTTTTAAAGTGAAATTAGAATATATTTTTACCATTAAATCCAATAGTGGTCGTTGGAATTAATTTCACTTTGAAATCAGACTTAAACTAGTGTCAATCTTTTGATACTTATTGTTTCATAAAAACACGCAATTTTCTATGACTACGAGAATTAATTATTAAATTAATTAATGTGACTTATATTTTTTGAATTTTTTAAAATAGACTTAATTTTTGAATTCGGATTATCAAATATAGCTTAGTGTGAATTTTTGGGATTTTTCTGAAAAACTTCAATTTTTGATAAATAGTGAAACCACTAAGTGGTACTTATAAAAACTGATTTTTCCGTATAATAAAATATTTCCATCTTTGTGTTTTTAATTTCAAAAATCCGACATACATGGTTTTCAATAAGAAGTAAAATGTGGTTCAATGGGATAAAATATTTTTTTGTTGAATAGTAACTTATTAAGTTTTTAATCGCGATTAGAGGTAATTAGTGTAGTTTATGGTAAAAATAATGTTTTAATAAAATGAAACGACCTAGAAACATGTCCTAACCTCATTGGATGTGTCATGGCCGACTATAAAAATCCATGGGTCAACTTGGGGACCCCATGGAGCCACATTGGTTGGGAAATGACATAAATATCTTTTTAATTAATGTTACAGTAAAAATGACACAAACATGAGATGTTTTACTAAAACAATTTTTACATGGAGTTATACAAGTCATATGTTTGACTATAAATAGTCATTGGAAATATAAGAAGATTTCCTATATCATAGTATTTTTTTTATAATTTTTAGACATTATATAAATTAAACTATTTATGACGTCATGATGATGCAACGATGACCTCATTATTTAATGATTTAAATAAAATGCAATGATAATGTAATATCTAAGACCTACACATGTCCAAAACCTATTGTATGAGTGTATTTAGAACCCTTATCTCCTTATCCTTGAAATACATCAATGTGGGACCTTTAAAATCCGAAACTCTTTGGAAAATAATGTAACATTTTGTAACATTACAAGAGTGCCCCTACTCTCCTCTTATAAAAGGCCCCCAACTCTACCTCCTTACCCACACACCCAAAGCCTTTTTCTCGTCCAAACTCTGACCATTTTGTCTCTACACTTCCCTCTCTTACTCCTTGAAGCCTCACTTTGGGCATATGTATTCCCAAGGAAGCCCTTGAGCTCAAACCAAAGGGAGTTACACGATTTTAAGGTAATGTCTTCACTTGTGTCCTTTTGTTTTATTTTGCTTCTCCAACCCCCTAAACACTTTTTATTTATTTATTTTGTAACAAATACAGTATCTTAAATATAATAGGATGTTTCTATAAGAATTATTCAAGCTACAATTACACACACATACATATAATGGTTAAAGAACATACTGTTTCCGTGGATGGCGAATTTCTGCCTCCAGAAACGATGATTGTTCAACATTCTTCTAACACCATAAAAGGTGGCCATTATGATGACACTATATTTATATATGATATATAATATGTTTATGTTTTCCTTAAGCTTCTGTATTTTTCATTTATGGCATACCTTCATGGCTTCCATTATGGGTATACGTGATATCTTCATTTTAGGAAGTGCGCACTACCGCCCCCACAAAGTGATTTGATTCGTTAAAACCATATGTGGTACGTATAAAGGATATATTTATTTATATTATATATGATACCATAAAAGAATTAAAATACTATTATGTATCATTATGTTTTAATTCCATTAAATATGAAATAGAAATGGAAGTAGCGTTCATGCGTACGTACGGCTTACCATCTCAATGAACGGTACATTTCATTTCTTATCTCAAAATGTTATGTAATATTATAAGAATATATATATAATGGATATATATGTAATATATTACATCTAAATTATGGATATCATTCTGGAATTATAACATATATATATATATATCTCATTTTGTTATAATTCCATTAATATGACAAAAAATGAAAGTTGCGTTCATGCGTACGTACGGCCTACCGTCTCCATGAACGGTGCTTTTCATTTTTTTATCTCCAAATGATATGGAATATTATAAAATGAATATTTAATGGATATATATGGTATTGTAATCACTAATACTATTCTGGAAATTATTTACCTATAACTACATGGGCAATCTTTTTTTCAAACATGTTCATTTTTGACTCATGTAACAAACATCGGCAAAAACGTCTGATATGAACTAACATTATTAATCAATTATTATAACATTATAATATGTGATATGAACTGATTAATAATCTCTAAAAGAGATACTTAGGAAATTATTAATTGACCAAAGTTTATTATTCAGGAATATAAAGAAACGAACAAGACAAGTTGGACTTGAGGTAAGGGATCCTACTCCTCTCTTTCTTTTTAAGTACACTCTTTTATGTCATTCCTTTTAAAGCTCATCTTTCTTGTTATTGGGATGTTCTTTTATATTAATAGTACTGTAATTTTTATGTTCATGTGATGAGATACCCTATTCTCTCTCATCAATCCATTTTGGAAGTTTTGAGTGGCGCCGTTAGGCTGCCGAATTTTCATAAGAGACTTATCCTCTCTCTTTCTTTTTAAGTACTCTCCTTTATGTCACTTCTTTTAAGCTCCTCATTGTTATGATGGGGGGATGTTCTTCTGTATTCCTCTTTCTATAAATTTTATGTTAATATGATTCGATACCCTATTTTATCTCATCAATACATTTTTGTAAGTTTTATGTGGCGCCGTTAGACTGTCATGTTTTCGTAAGGGATTTTTCATCTCACTTTTATTCCCGTGAGATTTTTGCTACATTTGCCACAATTTCCTTTGAGTGGTGTATGTACTGCCCATTATTTTACTCATTGTTTAATATACTTTCTTTTATGAGTATTTACATCAATGTTGTATTGTACTTCTTTCACATGGAGTATGTTTCGAAAGATACCCATGTCAGTAAGGGAACCTTTCACCCTCCTCTTTTTAAAAGATTTATTTTATTGGGTCTTTTAATTTACATGTTGTTATGTTGGGATATGTTCTCGTATATCCTTATTGATTTAAATTTTATTTCCAAGTGATGAGATACTATTTTTTTATCTCTCATCAACTCATTTTGATGTGACGCCGTTAGGCTGTCAGGGGAATTTCTTAACCCAATTTCGATTTCTTTGGGTTCAACATGTAGTTATTGAATGTGTCATCACTTGAATATGTTTGAATTAACTTTGATTATTTTACACATAATATCCACTTATATTCGGTGTATTCTTTTGTCACATATAATTATGTAATTGATTTATCCTTAAACCAAGGATATCGTCTTTGTAAGGGAATTCGTCTCAATGTCTATTCAATGAGGGATATTTTTTTTATACACAACCTTCTTTTATACGGTGTATAAACACCTTTGACTTTTATGTTTATCCAAAACGTAATATTTTTATATGAAATGTTTTACTAAACGACAGAATGGAATGTTTTTTTCATACGTATGTGGCAACAACGACTTCTCCACCTCTAGGACCATTATTTGAATTTCAGATTCCTCTAAAAGCCATACATTTTTTTAAAATAAAAATGAAAACCATGTTGTACTTTTCTTTTATTTTGGTATTGAAAATGGTTTTCATAATGTTTTTATATCAATGTGTTGTATTGATATATTGTGATTGAAAGGTGGAAATGTTATGTTTCCTTTATGCATGTTTTATGTGATACGATTATGTTGAGGATCTTGGGCATTGTTATGAAAACGGGTGGTTCCGTGATAATCTAAGGGTGGGTGAGCCTGATATAGCTCTCCAATGCATTGGATAACACGAAGGAGTGAAACGTTAAGGTTTCTCCGAAGAGATTTAGGAAATATACTGTGGTGGGTATTCCAAACGTAACCAAGAGGGTTACTCCCTATGTAAGAATGTTATGAATACCTCAAGTTACCTTTTATGTCTTATGATTTCGATGATTTATTCATTATTTGATGAGGTATGTTAAAGGGTCGATGTTTTATGGGTAAAGTATGATTTCATTATTATGTATATATGAAGTTAGGTTCCCTTTCCATATTTTTATAACCCTTACTGGGCTTTTTATGCTCATCCCATGTTTTTTAAATGTTTTTCACAGGTCAAGGGAAAGGTACATGATGGGATGATAGTGTCAAGGATGTTTCAATAAAGAATCAATGTTTTATTTTAAATATGAATCCGTTGATGGGAATAATGAAAACTATCTTTTTTGTAACCACTTTGTTTAAATGTGGAATGTAATGCAAGTTTCATGATATAATTCTCTAAAACTCTAAACCTGAAAAGATCCTCAATGTGTAATCTTGTAATAACTCTTGATTAAGTATGGTTTTAAGGCTAGGGCCTTATAGTTGGTATGAGAGGTCGGTTTAGATAACTTTAGTGGTTACGGTATTCTTTAGGCATAAGTGGCATTACCATAATGGTTAGGATTTCAGAAAGAGTCCTAATTTTAGATAAAGTGAATGAGTAAGTATATCATAGTGTTTATCTTCATCATTAGTACATGATGGTTTTTTGATATACTCACACTGACCTTTTTGGTTTTAGTAAATGGCTGGATCTAGCTGGCACCAAAGTAACAGTGGATGTGAAGGAAACTGTGACAGTTTTTTGAGCAAACAACTGAATGATATCGGAGCTGAAATGAGAACTCTTGTGATTATCCTCAACCAAATATCTGGAGTCATGATTGACCACCTAAACCTTGGTGATTTATCTAAGGGATCATATATGCGAGAAACAAATCCCTACGGAAGTACAGGTAATAATCATAAAGGTAAGTGTGTTCAAAAACCTATGTGTCAAAGATGTGGAAAGAAACACCTAGGAAAATGTTTCAAATGGACAGAAATATTTTATAGATGTGGAAATAAAGGTCATAAAGCAATAACCTGCCATGGAAAAAGGAAGAATCCAGTTGACTCGAGGAAAGGGAAAGATGTTCTTTATGAGGGATCAATTGAATGTTTTAAATGTGGTCTACATGGTCATTATGAAAACAAATTTCCTATGAAGATGTTTTGTGAATGGGATCACCAAGATCATACAAATGTTCATTTACCAATAAATAATTCCATTACGATTGAGGATGAAGAAACAGACAATGACCAATCAAAGGTATGTATTATTTCATGACTATTGTTTTCCTATTTTGGAATCTTAGGATATGATTCATGATTTTGTTTTTAGGAAAGAGGTATTTCAGAATAAGTTGGAAATGAATTGTTAATGGATCATAAAAAATGTTGAATGAGTAAGATGTCAACATATAAGGGCTTTAAGAGTTATGGAGAAATTATTAAGAGTATTAAGTCTCTTTTCATGATGGGGTTACATTAGAAGACTTTTTATAGTATGCGTAACCCTGATGTTTAATATATGAAAATTTTATTCAAGGAATAGTTATCAGCTATTTTGTGGACATTGTTATAAAGAACCATTTGGGTTTATATGATCCTTACTTTTGAGGTAATTATGGGTTATTATATGATATGATGGAAAATGAAAGTGACGAGATAAACTTGAGGATAAAATATGTTATGATCATTTTTGATGATTTTATCTCGTTTTGGGAATTTTTTTGATAATTATATAGTTTTGGAAAAAGGACAACACTCAGACCGTGTGACTACCCGTTACGTCGGACAAAGCAGCGCAAATCGAACCCACAACCAAAGTGCGACTGGTATTTATCACCTACCACTAGACTACGTGAAGTCGCTAGATAGTTTGACTGATTCTTTTTAGTTATATGATTTTATGAATTAAGAGTAAGTTTATTTTGGGTAATTTATGAAAATGATTAACCAATAATGGAGGATATGTTATTAGGTTAATTACTTTTCAATATGAGACTTTAGGATCAACTGATGTTGTTTGGAGATAAATGTTACGATTTAACTTGGAAGTCTATGTGACTAAATCTTTCAAATATTTAGGTTTAAATATTAGATTGGTTTACTATGAATAATTTTATGGAAAATTTGTTTATCAGATGGTCCTCGTTGAACATTTGGTTTTGTTGGACAAATTTTGGAGATTAAGCATAGATTTTCTTTTTAAAGGGTTATCATTTTCTGGATTATCTGACCTTGTACTAAGCTTTTCGGTTTTGGTTTTGGTTAAAGCCTAAAGACATGGGAAGTATATAGTTCTCTTTGGTGGATTAGGTGATTCTTTAGAAGTTGATTATAGTACTGTTAATGTGAACAAGTCTTCCTAAATACTCGTCTTTTGGAGAAAATATGAGTTTGTGTAAGGAATCTAAAAAAAATGTGAAAGTCAACATGATAAGTGATTATGTTTTCTTATGAATAAATTCTTCAATAAAAAGTAACTTAAAACAAAAATGTTGCCTATTAACTTTTCCTACTGGGGAATCGAATACCGTTTAACCCATAACAGGTTTTTGATTTTCTTGTGGTTAAATTTCTCCTAAACATGTTTTCTATCACTCTACATCATAACATGACCCTATGTTTTCTCCTCCATGTCCATGTTTTCCTAAACGCAATCCTAGTATGGGTTAAATCGGGTAACCTCTGTACTTATCTTTCTTTATTTTAAAGTGATTTTTTTACCGACTCTGGTTCCGATGTGGGACTTTCAAGGATGTTTCCTAGCTCAATTTTAAAAATTGCGAGGATGCAATTTCCAAAAGGGGGGAAGGATGTAGCACCCCAGGTAAATAAAGAATATGAAATTTTCATATTTATCAATATTTTTGAATAAAATATTAATATGAATTTAAAGGGGGATTCTATGCTCGATGGCGTACCCAACATGCAACAATGAGTTTCTTGGGAATCTTACGTTGCAGTCTAATAATAAAATAATATTATTTTAAATGGTAGTTAACATGTAGCCGTTGTATTGGCGGGAATGGATATAAATAACTAAAATATTATTATATATTTTTTTAAATGTTTTTACATTTATCCAATAAAAGATAAAGGCTTAAAATACGGAAAGAATTCAATTTTAGGCGCATATGCCCTAGTTTTCACTAAAGGTTCACTTATCGCCTTTTGATGGCGGAACTTCATTAAATATAGTTTTGTTCAACCTTATACATTCTATTGGACCAAATAAAACTCTTCTTAATAATTGGGACATCAAAATTTACTTTCTGTAAAATTTTGGTATCTTTCCGATAAAGTTCATTTTTTAATGAATAGTGTAAAATGTTGTATTTTAATTCAAAACCTCTTTTTAATCAATTTTATTTATATTATTATATTATCTTTTGAATTGGTTTTAAAGTGAAATTATATTATATTTTTACCATTAAATCCAATAGTGGTCGTTGGAATTAATTTCACTTTGAAATCAGACTTAAAATAGTGTCAATCTTTTGATACTTATTGTTTCATAAAAACACGCTATTTGCTCTAACAGCGGGAATTAATTATTAAATTAATTAATGTGACTTAAATGTTTTTAATTTTGTAAAATAGACTTCATTTTTGAATTTGGAATATCAAATATTGCTTAGGGTGAATTTTTGGGATTTTTCTGAAAAACTTCAATTTTTGATGAATAGTGAAACCACTAAGTGGTACTTATAAAAAATGATTTTTCCGTTTAAACGAAATTTTTCCATCTTTGTGTTTTGAATTTTAAAAGTACATCATACATGGTTGTCATTAAGAAGTAAAATGTGGTTCAATGGAATAAAAATAATTTTTTTGTTGAATAGTAACTTATTATGTTTTTAATCGCGATTAGAGGTAATTAGTGTAGTTTATGGTAAGAATAATGTTTTAATAAAATTAAATTACCTAGACACATGTCCTACCCTCATTGGATATGTCATGGCAGACCAATACAATCCATGGGTCAACTTGGGGACCCCATGGAGCCACTTTGGTTGGGAAATGACATAAATATTTTTTTATTTAATGTTAAAGTAAAAATGACACAAACATGAGATGTTTTACTAAAACAACTTTTACATGGTGTTATACAAGTCCTCGTTTTGAATATAAGTAGTCATTGGAAAGATAGAACGATTTCCTACATAATAGTAATTTTTTATAATTTTTAGACATTAAATAAATTATAGTATTTATGACATCATGATGATGCAGTGATGAAATCATTATTTATCGATTTAAATAAAATGGAAAGATAATGTAATATCTAAGACCTAAACATGTCGAAAACCAATTTTATGAGTTTATTTCGAACCCTTATCACCTTATACTAGATATACATCAATTTGGGACCTTTAAAATCAGAAACTCTTTTGAAAATAATGTAACATTTTTTAACATTACAAGAGTGCCCCTCCTCTCCTCTTATAAAAGGCCCCAAACTCTACCTCTTTACCCACACTCCCAAAGCCTTTGGCTCGGCCAACCCCTGCCCTTTTTGTCTCTCCACTTCACTATCATACTCTTTGAAGCCTCACTTTGGGCAGAAGTCTTCCCAAGGAATCCTTTGAGCTCAAACCAAAGGTAGTTACCTGATTTTAAGGTAATGTCTTCACTTGTGTCCTTTTGTATTATTTTGCTTCTCCAACCCCCTATACTTTTTTTATTCATTTATTTTGTAAAAAATATAGTATATTCAATATACTAGGATTTTGTTATAAGAATTATTCAAGCTACACTTACACACACCTACATTTAATGGTTAATGGTCATACTGTTTCTGTGGATGGCGAATTTCTGCATCCCGAAACGATGATTGTTCAACATTCTTCTAACACCTTCAAAGGTGGCCATTAAGATGACACTATACTTATATATTATATAAAATATGATTATTTTTTCCTTAAGCTTCTGTATTTTTCATTTTTGGAATACCTTTATGGCTTCCATTATGGGTATACGCGATATCTTCACTTTAGGAAGTGCAGACTACCGCCCCCTCAAAGTGATTTGACTCGTTAATACAATATGTGGTACGTATAAAGAATATATTTAATGATATTATATATGATATCACACCAGAATTAAAATAATATTATGTATAATTATGTTTTAATTCCATTAAATATGAAATAGAAAGGGAAGTAGCGTTCATGCGTACGTACGGCTTACCGTCTCCATGAACGGTACATTTCATTTCTTATCTCAAAATGTTATGTAATATTATAAGTATATATATATAATTTATATATATGTAATATATTAAATTTAATTTATGGATATCATTCTGGAATTATAACATATATATATCTCTCTCATTTTGTTTTAATTTCATTAATTTGACAAAAAATGAAAGTAGTGTTCATGCGTACGTACGGCCTACCGTCTACATGAACGGTGCTTTTCATTTTTTTATCTCCAAATGATATGGAATAGTATAAAATGAATATTTACAGGATATATATGATATTTTAATCATTAATACTATTCTGGAAATTATTTAATTATGACGACATGGGCAATCATTTTTCAAACAAGTTCAATCTTGACTCATGTACCAAACATCGACAAAAACGTCTGATATGAACTAAAATTTTTAAACAATTATTATAACATTATAACATGTGATATGAAATGAATAATAATATCTAACGGAATTACTTAGAAAATTATTAATTGACCAAGGTTTATTATTCAGGAATATAAATAAACAAACAATACAAGTTGGACTTGATGTAAGGGATCCTACAACTCTCTTTCTTTTTAAGTACACTCTTTTATGTAATTCATTTTAAAACACATATTTCATGTTATTGGAATGTTATTTTATATTAATAATACTCTAATTTTTATGTTCATGTGATGATAGACCCTATTCTATCTCATCAATCCATTTTGGATGTTTGGAGTGGCGCCGTTAGGATGCCGAATTTTCGTAAGAGATCTAACCTCTCTCTTTCTTTTTAAGTACTCTCCGTTATTAAACTTCTTTTAAGATCCTCTTTGTTATGATGGGGTATGTTATTTTATATTCCTATTTCTATAAAATTTATGTTAATATGATGAGATACCCTATTTTATCTCATCAATCCATTTTTGTAAGTTTTATGTGGCGCCGTTAGGCTGCCGAGTTTTTGTAAGGGATTTTTCATCTCACTTTTATTCCCATGAGATTTTTGCTAAATTTGCCACAATTTCCTTTGAGTGGTGTATGTACTACCAATTATTTTACTCATTGTGTAATATACATTTTTTATGAGTATTTACATCAATGTTGTATTGTCCTTCTTTCACAAGGTTTATGTTTCGAAAGATACCCATGTCGGTAAGGGAACCTTTAACCCTCCTCTTTTTAAAAGACTTCTTTTGTTGGGTCTTTTAATTTACATATTGTTATGTTGGGATATGTTCTCATATATCCTTATTGATGTAAATTTTATGTCCAATTGTTGAGATACCCTTTTTTTATCTCTCATTAACTCATTTTGATGTGACGTTGTTAGGCTGTCAAGGGAACTTCTTAACCCAATTTCGATTTCTTTGGGTTCAACGTGTAGTTATTGAATGTGTCATCCTTTGAATATGTGTGAATTATCTTTGATTATTTTAAACTTAATATCCACATATATTTGGTGTATTCTTTTTTAACAGATAATTATGTAATTGATTTATCCTTAAACCAAGGATAACGTCTTTGTAAGGGACTTCGTCGTAATCTCTATTCATTGAGGCATATTTTGTTTTATACACAACCTTCTTTTATACGGTGTATAAACCCCTTTTACTTTTACGTTTATCCAAAAAGGAATATTTTTATACGAAGCGTTTTACGAAACGACAAAAGGGAATGGTTTTGTGGTACATATGCGGCGACAATGACTTCTCCGCCTCCGTGACCATTATTTGAATTTCTACTTCCTCTACAATCCATACCTTTTTTATAAGAAATATAAAAACCATATTTTACTTTTCTTTTATTTTGGTATTGAAAATGGTTTTCATAATGTTTTTATATAAATGTATTGTATTGATACCTTGTGATTGAAAGGTGGAAATGTTATCTTTCTTTTATGCATGTTTTATGTGATACGATTATGTTGAGGTTCTTGAGCATTGTTATGAATAAGGGTGGCTCCGTGATAAACTAAGGGCGGGTGTGCCCGATATAGCTCTCCAATGCATTGGGTAACGCGAAGGAGTGAAACGTTAAGGTTTCTCCGAAGAGATTTAGGGAATATACTATGGTGGGTATTCCAAATGTAACCAAGAGCGTTACTCCCTACGTAAGAATGTTATGAATGCCTCATGTTACCTTTTATGTCTTATGATTTCTATGATTTATTCATGATTTGATGAGGTATGTTAAAGTGTCGATGTTTTATGGGTAATCTATGATTTCATTCTTATGTATATATGAACTCATGTTTCCTTTCCATAATTATATAACCCTTACTGAGCTTTTTATGCTCATCCCAAGTTTATGAAATGTTTTTCACAGGTCAAGGGAAAGGTACATGATGGGATGATAGTGTCAAGGATGTTTCAAGAAATAAATCATGATTTATTTTAAATATGTTTCCGTTGATGGGAAGAATGAATATTGTCTTTTTTGTAACCACTTTGTTTAAATGTGGAATTTAATGCATGTTTCATGATCTAATTCTCTATAACTCTAAACCTAAAAAGATTCACAATTTGTAATCTTGTAATAACTCAAGATTAAGGAAGGTTTTAAGGCTGGGGCCTTATACCTCGGGTGTAGTGTATCGTACAATCATAATCCTTGAGTAATTCAAGCCATCTCCTTTGCCTCATGTTGAGTTATTTTTGTGAGAAAATATGCTTCAAAATCTTGTGATCAGTATAAATCTCACATTTTTCACCATAGAGGTAGTGTCTCCATATCATCAAAGCAAAGACCAGAGCTGCTAACTCGAGATCATGAGTAGGATAGTTTTGTTCATGAATTTTCAACGGTCTTCATGCATAAGCAATAACCCTATCATTCTGTATAAGGACACAACCAATTCCTTTAATTTATGCATCCCTGTAAATAAAGAACCCATCATTCCCAGATGGTAGAGTCAATATAGGAGCATTGACTAATATTTTATTTAGTTCTTTGAAGCATTCTTCACACTCTTTTGTCCAAAAAAACTTAACCCTTTTACATGTGAGCTTCGTTAATGGGATAGCCAACCGGGAAAATTTTTGGAATAAACATCGATAATATCCTCCCAAACCAATAAAACTATGTACCTCAGTTATACTCGTTGGTGCAGGAAATTCGTGGATTTCCTTGGTCTTAGAAGGATCAACAAGAAATTCCATCCATAGAGACAATATGGCCAAGAAAAAATTCTCTTGAATCCAGAATTCACACTTCCTAAACTTATCATATAATTCATGTATTCTCAGACTCTTCAAGATAATGTGGAAGTGATTGTAAAGATCTTCATAGATTTTGGAGTATACCAAGATATAATCAATAAATACCACCACTAATTCATCGAGATATTCCTTGAAAACTCTATTCATCAGATCCATGAATACAAAGGGTGAATTAGTCAATCCAAAAGGCATTACTGTAAACTCGTAATGCCCGTAACTGGTTCGAAATGTTCTCTTCAGAATGTTATCCTTTTTCATAAACAACTGATGGTATCCAGATCGAAGGTCAATCATTGAAAAGTATTGAGCTCCATGCAGTTGGTCAAATAAATCATCAATGCGAGGCAGGGGATACATGTTCTTTTTTATTATAGCATTGATCTCCCTATAGTCGATACATACCCTCATAGATCCATCTTTCTTTTTATATAAAATAACAGGTTCTCCCCATGGAGAAACACTAGGGTGAATAAATCCCTTATTACTCAATTCCTCTAGTTGTTTATTTAGTTCAACTAATTCTATATTGGCAATTATATAAGGGGTCTTCGATATAGGCCTTGATCCAGGAATTAAATCATTGGAAAACTCAACATCTCGTTCTGGAAGATGTCCAGGTAAATCTTCTGGAAACACATCTACATATTCTTTCACAACATGTACTTCCTATATTTAAAAAATTCCTTTCCTCACCCACACTCATTTAATTCTCTTCCTCCCCAAAAATTGAATTTAGTGGAGCTACTTGGGGTGGATCTAGATAAGAATTAAGAGGTGACAATTCTGCTCTAAAGTTAAGGTGTTCTTTATGATCAACATCAAAAATCGTAACCTCCTACTTCTTAAAATAAATCTTCGCATCATGGTCTGAAAGCCAATCCATACCGAGGATTATATCAAACTCAATCATAGGTATGACAATGATATCAGTGGATAATGAACATTTATGTGCTCTAATGGGGACTAATTCACAAAACATTATTGCAATGATACTTCCCTTAGGAGTTTTAACTGACAAATCCCTTGTTAAATCAAATTTGAAATATCTAATTTTCTTAGAAAACTGGGATGATATGAAACAATGTGATGATCCAGAATCAAATAATACATTTTTTAAACTTGAGGAGACCAATAAATTACCTGCCACCACGTATTTCGGAGCTTCTACCTCAACAGTAGTAATAGAATAAGCTTGGCCTTGATACCTTAGCCCTTTCTTAGGTATGTTCTCCTGACGCATAGGACATTCATTTTCATAATGTCCCGTCTCGCTGCAATTGTAGCATTGGACATCGGTAGCTTCCTTCTTCCCCATGCAATCATGAGCTTGGTGGCCTTTTTCACCACACTTGTAACAGACTCTCGTTCCTTTTAAGCAAGTACCGAGGTGTTTCTCCCCACATTTAATTTAGTATGGATATTCATCTTTTCCATTATTCCCCTTATTTCCATTCCCATATTGATCAGCAGATCTCTTCTTCTCTTGTTTTTCTTTAATGTTATAAGACTTAGAGAATTAATTTTCTCTCCTGATAGCACATGAGACAATTTTGTCGTATGACGAGAATGATTGTGAGACTAATGCTCGACGATGAAATGGTTTTAACCCATCAATGAAACGATGAATATTACTTTTTGGGTTACGTATATAATCACTATCATACCTTTCTACCCTTGTAATGTGAGCCTCATACTTTGCAACATTCTCATCCTCCTTTTGTCTCTAACATAGAAATTGTCTTTCCATATCTGATCGATGGTCACGAGGAAAATATTTTTCTAAAAACAGATCTTTGAACTCCCTCCATTGCAAATTTGATACCTCATCATCTTCCTTCGGGTTTTGAATTCAATGAACACCATTGATCAGCAACTCTAGTGAGGTGATAAACTGCCATGACAACTTTTTCGCTTTCACTACTCCCTAAAGACTGAAATATTTTCTCTAGGGAACTTATCCATTTCTTAGCTACTAAGGGATTTGTACTCCCATTGAATGTTGGTGGTTTCTTCCTCATGAAGTGATATAACATTGTTCCTCCGTGCTGTCGATCAGGGTGCTCCATATGGGTAAGGTTATTGTTCATAACTTGAGTGTGTTGTCCCAATTTGGTGATTAGCTGATCAGCACAAGTTGCATCACCAGCTACACTATAATTATCTTGAGTAGGAGGGAAATCCATACATGGAGTGCATGCATTGATACGGATTCCATTTCTTCCACTAGGTGACATTTCTGAACAATGGCATAAACTAGATCAGTTTATGAATCAAAATACATAATTTCATACATATAAAACACTTAAATAAATTAAACTATTTATGGATATAATCCATTATCATAAAAATGTTTTCATTGAGAAATTATATACTCATAAACCCTTCATAATGATTTGAAAATAAAATGAGAGTTATCCTAAGCATATCCCCCGGGAGTGTCTTATCCAAGAGTGTAGCAAGGCCCGTTTTCGTGCACCAGTTCCCGTTCAAGTCTAACTCAAAGCTGTGTTTTCGGGTTTTACCCCTAGGTACATCTGGTCCAGAGCTGCCTCTACCTGCTCGTATCCAGACAAGGATGTATTCCTCGGAAAATTTAAAAAATCTCTACAATACCAAAATTTTAGGAAGTTCTTCTATATTAATCCTCAAAGTCTATCTTAAATCTATGTTCTCTAATCAATGTTTATCTAAATATAACTTCCAAGGATTGTACTGAACTTCCTCTGATACCAACTGTAATGCCTCGACCCCAGTTACCTAGAGTCGGTGCATTATTACATAACATTGGAATGATCACAAGAAAGATAAAATCCCGAAAGACCAATTAGTTTAGTAGCCTTATTATAACTAGATATATTCATAAAGTTTTACATTACATCATAAAAATGAAAACTACAACAACATAGTCTCCATAGTCCACACTCTTATCCACTTAAACTATCCCTACAAGTAATTCATAATTTACATCTTCAAATCCTGGGAAAAATAAAACATAGAAAAAGGGTGAGCTCAAATGCCCAGTAAGGATAACAATATAGCAGAAACATTCATAAATAAGAATAAACATTTAAGGAAATGTATAACTAAAACAAAAGCCTTTTAAACATGAACTTCAACATAGTATGGAAAAAATAAAATGAAATAATGCCATTTACATATTCACATGGATATTCTACTTATCGAACATTCACATGCAATATCAATAACCACATTCATAATGATGGAATGCATAATGTCAGACTAACATAACCACATAGCCAAGGCCTCATGCCAAGATTACAAATAAGATTTTATCAAGGCCTTGTTCCAAGACACTAGTTTGTCTCATGAGACCTACCAATGCATCGAGGAGCTATATCGGGCTCCACCCATCACATATTATGTCCAATGCATTCCCATATGAAAAGGATTAAACATAACATAAAAATTTGTATTAAAACTAGAATAAAAAATGAAAATACTTCATCCATAAACAATGAATGGTATAAAAATAACACATCCACAGTCAAAAATATCACAAAACCTTCAATAAAATATAGAAGTATTGTATCATAATAAATAAACTTCAAATAAGCGTAAAATCCATTAAAAGATGTTGACATAGATGAAATCAAAACTCTTTTTAGAGATATATCTCGTTTTATTTTGAAATCATTTAAGAGTCATATATTTATAAAATAAAAAATTTTATTTGAAAATATTCTTATAGGATTGTAAGGGAAGCTTCGAAGATTTTACAACGGCGGAAAATAGCCACACACACTGTATAATTTTAAAAAAACATTCTTACCTTAATTATGTTGAAAAGGTTAAAAAGGACCTTGTTTGGAAGATGATAGAAAGATTCCTTTATAAACCACTTATAAAATTCAACAAGGTTATAAATGAGTTTATCCCATATTCTAGTAAATAGATAAAATGTTTTGAAACACATTTTTAAGAAACATGGATGTGGATGATAATGAAGTCCCAGTAGATTATTACGTATAAACAACCTTGGATAATTAAGAGATTGAAAAATAAACGCTTACCTTGTACTATTCCTTGTTTGGGGTAGGTTAACCTCCTGTATAATGGGGAAATAATTTTTATCAAATTAGAAAAGAATCATATATATTAATATGATATCATATACGATCTTTTAACATTGATTTGTTAATAGTATCATAGTATTATCGTTGTTTCGGGTGTTAACTTACTCGTTTTATTTTATATGTTTTGTTATGTAAGACATGTTTGTCATGGATATGTTGTATCTTAATCATATCTAGAATGATATCAAGTCCTTATATATTATTATTAATCTCCAAATGAGAATTAGACTTGAATGGATACGATGAAGAATGAATCTCATCGCATTCGTGTAGATGGTAGTTCGTACGTACTCACAAGTGACAATATCATTCTTTTAATATTAAAATAATATATAATTGGATGGTATCTCATATATAAAGAATCATTATCATGTTATATTTCTTATTTACATGAATTAAAAATCATTAATTTACCCATCCAAATAATAATATATTGAATAACAATTACACTACGACGCGGAGACGGTAAGCCATGCGTACGCACATATGGTGACATTTCATTCAAAGGATGGATAGAATACTGTATATGATTGTACCATATTTATAATAATACTATAGTATATAGGAGATACTAGATTCATTATTTTATAATGGTAATAACAATGAAAGAATAAGTGGAAGAAGAATGTAACTTGAAAAGGGGTGGTGAAATCATTACCTCTTCCTTGGGTTCTTCCTTTTGATTTGATCAAAAAGGCTCTTTAGGATGGCTTTCTGACTAAAGGAATTCCACTCGGATGAATTTAGGAAAGTTGAGAGATTATTTGCGAAGAGTTTTTTCTAGCCAAATGGCTTTGAAGGTGTGAATTAATGAAAAGGGGGAGTTCTCTTTTATAAGAGGGGTGAGGGGCACCATTGGAAAAGCTAGAAATATTTTTTTATAATAAATTCATATTCTGTTTCTAATGGCCCCAAAGTGGATTATTTAAAGGATAAAGTGGTGATGGGTCGAAAACCACTCAACCAATAGAATTTATACATGTTTGGGTCATTATATTAACCTTATATTTTATTTTTAACTCTTAGTTAATTAGTTTGACACTTACCATGTCACATTGTATTTTAATATTATATAGTTAATAAACATACTATATACCTCCAAGAGACCCCCAAGTGGTCCATTAATGATACACCTATCATGATATAAGTCTCTTGGCCTATCCTTATATTTTTCTGAATTGAATATCAATTAATAATATAATATTTGTTTTAAAAACTCTTTTATGTCAATTTTGACACTATTTGGAAAATTGATTTTTGTGAAAATCATAATAGAATTATTACTTCAAGAAAAAATAATTAAATAAATCTTGGCATGTCATATTGACCTAGAAAATTAGTTTAATTCATAAAAAGTCTCACATTATATTTATTTGGGTATTTATAATATCAATTATTTTAAGTTTTCACTATTATGTTAATTACTGCATCATCATTGTGTAATAAATTAATTAAATTATATAATGTATAAATATTATAAATAAAATATCGTTATGTTGGAAATCTGTTTATCTTTCTAATGAATATTTATAATTGAATGTATATTATGTGTAACCCTATATTAAAAATGTTTTATTAAATAAACCCTGATTTTAACTCTTTTAACTCTTCTTTGAATTGAATAATAATAAATGTTATAATCTAATCCAAATAGACCTAAATGGTAATATTTTATTCCTAAGGTTGTGTTTGGTCGAGATACAATTGTGCAATAGAATTAGGACATGTGTTAGGGTAATATTAACATCATTTTTACACTTAATTACCCTATTTACTTTTAACCGTGGTAAAAAAAAAGAAAAAAGTTACTATTCACCAAAAATTATTTTCATCTCATTGAACACCATTTTACTCCTTGATATTAACCATGCCTCTCGGATTTTTGAAATTCCACTCACAGAAGTGGTATAATTATGTTTTATGAAAAATTCAGTTTTTTAACAACCACTTAGTGGTTTCACTATTAATCAAAAAATGATGTTTTTCCGAAAAATCCCAAAAATTCACCCTAGGCTAATTTTGATATTCCGAATCCAAAAATGAATTCCATTGTGAATAATAAAATTTATAAAATTTCAAAAATTATGAATTACTATTCATAACGGCTAGTTTGATTGGATGTGGTGTGTTAGAACTCGATGTTGCATAAAACATAGGCTATTACATTATTCAAAGAGAAGCGTATCGTAGAAGCTTGGGGTGTTACATTCTCCTATACTTCAAATAATTTCTTCCTCGAAATTTCTATAATACTACCGCATGAAATGACTCGGGTGGTTCTTCATCATAAGTTCCTCGGGTTCCCACATTGCCTCTTCCATCTTATTGTTTCTCCACAAGACTTTTACCAGACGAGTCGTCCGGTTTCTCAGTACATGTTCTCTTGTATAAAAAATCTTGACGAGCTCTTTGCAATAAGACAGATTGGGTTTCAGTTCTAATTCCTCATAGATGAGTACATGCATTGGGTCAGGCATGTATTTCCTCAACAGAGATACGTGGAACACATCGTGAAATTTGGATAGACTTGGCAGCATTTCCAATAAGTAAACTACAGCCCCAATTGGTTCTAGAATTTCGAAAGGTTCGAGGTACCTAGGACTCAATTTACCATTCTTATGAAAACATATGACCCCATTCCATGGAGATACCTTCAGGAAAACATGATCACCGACTTGAAATTCTAAATCATTCCTTCGATTATCGGTGTTCCTCTTCTGCCTACTTTGAGTTGCTTTGATATGGTTTTGAATTACCTTCCACGTTTCCATCATTTCCTCCAAAAGTTCTTGGCCTACAAGTTTTCTTTCACCATCGTCATCCCAACAGGTTGGTGTGAGACATCTCTTTCTGTATAACGCTTCATATGGGGGTATCTAAATACTCGAATAGAAGCTATTGTTATAGGAGAATTCTACCAGAAGTAAATATTGATCCCACATACCCTGAAAGTCAAGTGAGAAGGATCTCAACATGTCTTCTATGGTTTGAATAGTTCATTCTGATTGTCCATCTGTTTGAGGGTGGTAGGCAATGCTCAAATGAAGTTCGGTATCCAATGATTTCTGAAGACTTATCCAGAATCTTGAAGTAAAATGGGGATCATGATCATAAATAATCGATATTGGTACTCCATGAATTCTCACCACTTCATTAATATATTGTCTTTCTAGATGTTCCAGTGGTAGATCTTCTCTTATATCCAGAAAATGTGATGACTTGGTAAGATGATCAATAATAATCAATATTTCATCATTCCTTCTAGGAGTCTTTGGTAGTCCCATGAAAAAGTCCACCGTGATATTATCCCATTTCACTCAGGTATGGGAAAAGGTTGCAATACTCCACCAAGCGGTTGCCTTCCAACTTTCTCTTGTTGACAAACCATACTTCTTGACACAAAATCAGCAATCTCCCTCTTCATGTTGTCCCACCAAAACTTTTCATTCAAGTCTCTATACATTTTGGTTCTCCCAGGGTGTATAGAGAAATTGGAACTATGAGCATCATCGAGCAATTCCCTTTTTAGATCAGGTATATTGGGAACACAAAGTCTCTTCCCAAATTTCAAAATTTCTTCTTCATACACAAAGTCTCTCAATCTCCCATCATTCATAGATTTAATCTTCTTTTTAAATTTTTCATCATCAGTCTGAGAACTCTTAATCCTTTATAGTAAGTATGGTTTTGCAACTATTTGAAAAAGCATTTTTGTTTCACCTTTCATGGTTATTCCCATGTCCATCTTCACTAGATCCATGAAAATTGGATCCCTTTTAGTTCTCATATTGTTTAAAACTCCATGATCTTCTCTTCTCAAAGCATCTGCCACCTTGTTTGCCTTCCCAGGGTGGTAGTGTATTGTACAATCATAATCCTAGAGTAATTCAAGCCATCTCCTTTGCCTCATGTTTTGTTTTTTTTTGTGAGAAAATATACTTCAAACTCTTGTGATTAGTATAAATCTCACATTTTTTACCATACAGGTAGTGTCTCCATATCTTCAATGAAAATATCACAGCTACTAACTCGAGATCATGAGTAGGATAGTTTTGTTCATGAATTTTCAACTGTCGTGATGCATAGGCAATAACCCTATCATTCTGCATAAGGACACAACAAAGTCCTTTCTTCGATGCATCACTGTAAATAACGAACCCATCATTCCACGATGGTAGAGTCAATATAGGATCATTGGATAATCTTTTCTTTAGTTCATTGAAACATTCTTTACACTCATTTGTCCAATCAAATTTATCCCCTTTACGTGTGAGATTCTGTTAATGGGTTAGCCAACCGGGCAAAATTCAAGATGAAACATCGATAATAACCTACCAAACCAATAAAAATACGTACCTCAGTTATACTCATCGGTGATATCCATTTTGGATTGACTTGGTCTTAGAAGGATCAAAAAAAATTCCATCCTTATAGACAATATGGCCAAGAAAACATATCTCTTGAATCCAGAATTTACACGTGCTAAACATTCCATATTATTGATGTCTTCTCAGAGTATTCAGGATAATGCCCAAGTTATTTTCATGATCTTCATAGCTTTTGTAGTATAACAAGATATCATCAATAAATACCACCACAATTTCATCGAGATATTCCTTGAAAACTCTATTCATCATATCCATGAGTACAGAGGGTGAATTAGTCAATTCAAAAGTTATTAATGTAAACTCATAATGCTCGTACCTTGTCGAAATGATAACTTAAAAATGTCTTCCTTTTTCATACATAACTGATGGTATCCAGATCAAAAGTAAATCTTTGAAAAGTATTGAGCTCCATGCAGTTAGTCAAATAAATCATCAATGAGAGGTAGGGTATACTTGTTCTTTATTGTTATAGAATTGATCACCCTGTAGTCGATATATAACCTAATATATCCATCTTTCTTTTTAACAAAAAGAACACGGGTTACCCATAGAGAAACACTAGGGTGAATAAATACCTTATTACTTAATTCCTCTAGTTGTTTCTTTAGTTCAACTAATTCTACATTGGCCATTCTATAAGGGGTCTTCGATATAGGCCTTGATTTAGGAATTAAATCAATGGATAACTGAACATCTCGTTCTAGAGGATGTCCAGGTAAATCTTCAGGAAACACATCTACATATTCTTTCACAACAGGTACATCCTCTATTTGAACATTACTTTCCTCACCCGCAGTCATTTCATTCTCTTCCTCCAAAATAATTGAATTTAGTTGAGCTACTGGGGGTGGATCTAGATAAGAATTAGGTTGTGACCATTCTTCTCTAAAGATAAGGTGTTCCTTATAATCATCATCCAAAATCATAACCTCCTTCTTCTTAAAATAAATCTTCTCATCATGGTCTGAAAGCCAATAAATTCTAAGGATTATATCAAACTCAATCATAGGAATGACGATGAGATCAGTGGATAAAGAACATTTATGTGCTCTAATGGGGACTGGTTCACAAAGCATTGTTGCAATGATACTTCCCTTAGGAGTTTTAACTGACAACACCCTTATTAAATCAAATTGTAAATATCTGATTTTCATAGAAAAATGGGAAGATATGAAACAATGCGATGATCCAGAATCAAATATTGCATTTTCTAAACTTGAAAAAACCATTAAATTACCAACCACCACGTCTTTCGGAGCTTATACCTCAGCAGTATTGATAGCATAAGCTTGTCCTTGATCCCTTGGCCCTTTCTGAGGTATGTTCTCATGACGCATAGGACATTCATTTGCATAATGTCTCATATCCCTACAAAGGTAGCATTGGACATCAGTATCTTCCTTCTTCCCCATGCAATCACAAGTATGGTGTCCTTTTTCACCACACTTGTAATAGACTCCCATTTTTTTAAGCAAGTATCGTGGTGTTTCTTCCGACATTTACTGTAGGATGGATATTCAACCTTTCCCTTCTTCCCCTTGTTTCTATTCCCAGATTGATCAATAGATCTCTTCTTCTCTTGTTTTTCTTTAAAGTCATAAGACTTAGATAATTCCTTTTATGTCTTGATAGCACATGAGACAATGTCTTCGTATGACAATAATGATTGTGATAATAATTCTCGATGAAGAAATGGTTTTAACACATCAAAGAAACGATCAATCTTACTTCTTGGGTTACATATAAAATCTTTAACATACCTTGCTATCCTTGTAAAGTTAGCGTCATACTTTGCGACATTCTCATCCTCCTTTTGTCTCAGACTCAAAAATTGTCTTTCCATATATGCTCGATGGTCACGAGGAATGTATTTTTCTAAAAACAGATTTTTGAAATCCTTCAATTCCATATTTGATACTTCATCATCTTCTTTCGTGTTTTGAATCAATGACCACCATTGATCAGCATCTCCAGTGAGGCGATAAACTGTCGTGACAACTTTCTCCCTTTCACTAATCCCCAATGCCTGAAATATTTTCTCTAGGGAACTTATCCTTTGCTCAGATACTAAGGGATATGTACTCCCATTGAATGTTGGTGGTTGCTACCTCATGAAGCGATCTAACATTGATCATACACACTGCGGATCAGGGTGATCCATACGGGTATGGTTATTATTCATAACCTGAGTGAGTTGTTCCAGTATGGTGATTAGCTGATCGACACCAGTTGCATCATCAGCTCCACTACAATTATCTTGAGCTGGAGGGCAATCCCTACATAGAGTGCGTGCATTGATACAGTATCCATTTCTTCCACTAGGCACCATTTCTAAACAATGGCATAAACTAGATCAGTTTATGAATCAAAATACATAATTTCATACTTATAAACCACTTAACATAAATCGAACTATTTATGGATATAATCCATAATCATAAAAATGTTTTCTTTGAGAAAGTATATACTCATAAACCCTTCATAATGATTTTTAATGAAAATGATAGTTATCCTAAGTATATCCCCCAGGAGTGTCGTAACCACGAGTGCAGCAAGGCACGTTGTCGTGCACTAGTTCCCATTAGAGTCTAGCTCAAAGCGATGTTTTCGGGATTTACCCCTAGGTACATCTGTTCGGGAGCCGTCTCTACCTGATCGTCTCCATAGACGGTCGTATTGCACGGAAAACTCACAAAATATCTACAATAACAAAATTCTTGGATGTTCTTCTATACTAATCCTCAATGTCCATCTTAAATATATGTGCTCTAACCAGAGTTTATCTAAATCTAACTTCCAAGGTTTTTTCTAATCTTCCCCTGATACCAACTGTAACGCTCTGACCCCAGTTACCTAGAGTCGGTGCATTATTACATAACATTGGCATGATCACAAGAATGATCAAATCTCAAAATACCTATTATTTTAGTAGCCTTAGAATAACTAGATATATTAATAATGTTTTACATTACATCATAAAAATGAAAACTACAACAACATAGTCTCCATAGTCCACACTCTTATCCCCTTATACTATCCCAGAAGGTCATTCATAATTTACATCCTCACATCCCAGGAAAAATAAAACATAGAAATGGGGTGAGCTCAAATGCCTTGTAAGGATAACAATATAGCAGAATCTTTCATAAATAAGAATAAACATTTAAGGTAATGTATAACTAAAACAAAAGCCTTTTAAACATGAACTTCAACATAGTACGAAAAAAATAAAATGAAATAATTCCATTTACTTATTCAAAAGGATATTCTACTAATCTAATATTCACATGAAATATCAATAACCACTTATATAATGATGAAATGCATAATGCTTGACTATCATAACCACATAGCCAAGGCCTCATGCCAAGACTAGAAATATGATTTTGTCAAGGCCTTGTGCCAAGACACTAGTTGGTCTCATGAGACCTACTGATGCATCGAGGAGCTATAGCAGGCTCCACCTATCACATATTAAGTCCAATGCATTCCCATATGAAAAGGTTTATACATAACATAATCATTCGTATTAAAACTAGCATACGAAATGTAAATACTTAATCCATAAACCATGAATGGTATAAAAATAAAAAATCCATCGTCAAACATATCACAAAACCTTCAATACAATATATAAGTTTTGTATCGTAATAAATCAACTTCAAATAAGTGTAAAATCCATCAAAGGATGTTGATATAGATGAAATCAAAACTCTTTTTAGAGAAATAACTCTTTTTATTTAGGAATAATTTAAGAGTAATATATTTATAAAATAATAAATTTTCTTTGAAAATATCCTTATAAGCTTTGAAGGGAATCTTTGACATTTTTAAAATAGCGAAAAATAGCTGGACCCACCGTATATGTTATAAAAACCATTGTTACCTTAATTCTGTCAAAAAGGTTAAAAAGGTACTTGTTTGGAAAACAACGGAAAGATTCCTTTATAAACAACGTATAAAAGTCAAAAAGGGTATAAATTACTTTATCCCATTTTCTAGTAAATAGTAAAAATGTTTTGAAACACATTTTTAAGAAACATGGATGTGGTTGATAAAGAATTTCCAGTAGATTATTACGTATAAACAACCTCGGATAATGAAGAGATTGCGAAATAAACCATTACCTTGTACTATTCATTGGTTGAGGGTAGGTTAACCTCCTGTATAATGGTTAAATAATTGTTATTAAAGTATACACGAATCATATATATTAATATAATATCATATATGATCTTTTAACATTGATTTGTTAATAATATCTTTGAATTATCGTTGTTCCGGGTGTTAACTTACTTGTTTTATTTTATATGTTTTGTTACGTAAGCCATGTTTGTCATGGATAGGTTGTATCTTAATCATATCCAGAATTATATCAATTCTTTAGATAAAATTATTAATCATAAAATTTGAATTAGACATGAATAGATACGATGGAGAATGAATCTCATCGTGTTCGTGGAGACAGTAGTCCGTACGTACGCACGAGCAACAATATCATTCTTTTGATATTAAAATAATATATAATTGGATGGTATATCATATATACAAAATAATTATCATGTTATATTTAATATTTAAATGAATTACAAATCATTATTATACCCATCCAAATAATAATATATTGAATAACAATTTCACCAAGACGTGGAGACGGTAAGCCGTACGTACCCACGTATGGTGACATGTCATTCAAAGGATGGATAGAATACTAAATATGGTTGTACCATATTTATAATAATATTACAGTATATAGGAGAAACTGGATTCATTATTTTAAAAAGAGAATAAAAAATAAAGAAGAAGTGGAAGAAGAAAGGAACTTGAAAAGGGGTGGTGAAATCATTACCTCTTCTTCCGGTTCTTCCTTTTGATTTGATCAAAAAGGCTCCTTAGGTTGGCTTTCTGACTAAAGGAATTCCTCTAGGATGAATTGAGGGAAGTTGAGAGAGTATTTTGGCAGAGTTTGTCTGACAAAATGGCTTTTATGGTGTGAATTAATGAGAAGGGGGAGTTCCCTTTTATAAGAGGGGTGAGGGGAACCTTTGGAAAAGCTAGAAATATTATTTTATAATAAATTAATTTTCCATTTATAATATCTCCAATGTGGATTAATTAAATTTTATGGTTGGTATGGGTCGAAAATCACTCAACCAATAGAATTTAGATAGGTTTGGGTCATTATATTAACCTTATCTATTAGTTTTAACTCTTAGTTAATTAGTTTGACACTTACCATGTCACTTTGTATTTTATTATAATATAGTTAATAAACATACTATATTCCTCCAAGAGACCCCCAAGTGGTCCATTAACGATAAATCTATCATGATATAAGTCTCTTGGACGAACCATAGATTTTTAGGAATTGAATATCAATTGATAATATAATATTTCTTTTAAAAACACTTTTATGTCAATTTTGACCCTATTTGGAAAATTGATTTTTGTGAAAATCATAATAGAATTATTACTTCAAACAATGTTAATTAAATCAATCCTAACAATTCCATATTAACCTAAAAAATTATTTTAATTCATAAAACGTCTCAAATTATATTTATTTGGGTATTTATAATATCAATTATTTTAATTTTTCACTATTATGGTAATTACTGCATCTTCATTGTGTCATAAATAAATTAAATTATTTAATGTATAAAAATTATAAATAAACTATCATAATGTAAGAAATATTTTTAGCTTTATATTGAATATTTATTATCTAATTTATCTTATGTGTAACCCTATATTAAAAATGTGTTAGAAAATAAACCTTGATTTTATATCTTTTAACTATTCTTTGAATTAAATAATAATAAATGTCCTAATCTAATCCAAGTGGACCTCAATTGTAATATTTTATTCCTATGGTTGATTTTGGTCCATATACACTTGTCCAATAGAATTAGGACATGTGTTAGGGTAATATGAATATCATTTTTACCCTTAATTACCCTATTTACTTTTAACAGTGGTAAATAAAAGTAAAAAGTTACTATTTACCAAAAAATAATTATCATCTCATTGAACCAAATTTTACTACTTTATATTAACCGTGTCTCTTGGATTTTCTAAATTCTACTCATAGAAGCGGTAAAATTATGTTTTATGAAAAATTCAGTTTTTTAACTACCACTTAGTGTTTTCACTATTCATCAAAAAATGAAGTTTTTTTGAAAAATACGAAAAATTCACCCTAGTATAATTTTGATATTCCAAATCCAAAAATGAAGTCCATTTTAAAAAATAAAATTTATAAAATTTCAAAAATTATGTATTACTATTCATAATGGCTAGTTTGATTGGTTGTGGTGTGTTAGAACTCGATGTTGCGTACAACACATGCTATTGCATTATTCAAAGAGAAGCGTATCGTAGAAGCGTGGGGTGTTACATTAGGTTTTATGCAACCCTTACAGAAAATTTTAGATCAAATGTTTTTCCCATTATATGGGTTCTTAAGAAAAAAACCAATGAATGACTTTTCAAGGATACGAAAAATTTTCGGTTTATATTTTTATATTAAATTCATAGTGTTCTTATGGAATAATGTCTGTATCATGGTCTCTAAAAATTCGATATTGATATATACACTAGGATAAAACTATTTACACATATGACAATTTAAAATTGTTGTTACTAACTATGGGTTACAAAAATTGGCATCATTATAAAAATTACAAAACTCTCTTTATAAATTTCGAACATTTTAAAAATATTCTCAATACCCATTAAACAATATAAAATTATATTAAAACCCATAAAAATTGTTTCCACTTATTCACAATCATAGTGGAAAAAAATTAAATACATTAAAAATTCCATTCGACATATAAATCACCCCATTTTGATTTATTGTTTACAATATCATATACATTCAATACCACTAAATTATTTCAAGAATACATAATTGTAAACTTGAATTATCGCATCACAACCATTATCAAATAAGAATATTATATGAACTAAACTACTAGATAAGTTATTTTTTTTAAATATCATAACTTAGTGACATGATTTTTTTTGAAAATTCACAAATAATCCCCTTCTTCAATTCAAATTTTTATTTCTCTGCAATATTACATTAAATATAACATCTGATTAAAAAAATTAATGAAATATAGATTTTACTCTCCATTTTCTAAAAATATATAATATAACTCTCCCCCTTTGAAACATAATCTTGAGGCCCTTGGTGGCCAACATCCACATGACCTTTTGTGAGAGGCGAAGTATGAAAATGTTGTATCGTCTTCAAATGAAAAAACTACTCTCTATGATTTTACATTGAAAACAAATCAGCAATATTATATTTGTAAAATAATTATTAATGTTTTAGATCACCATTTTCTAAATAATTGTTATTGAAATGATACATGATCTCAATTTAATTTTATATACAGTGTTGGAGATGATATTTTTTCAGATTAATTGCATTCCAGTTATCAATAGTAATTATCAATGGAATCTTAGATTAAATATTTTATTTTTCCAATTAGGGTGGTATCTATAATATTTTTTTTCATGACTGTATTGATACTATATATTATTCCTTATATATTCATGATGTTTATATATTCTTTTTATTAATATTATATCTCACTCAACTATCACCAAAAATTAATTCACCTCCATGTGTGGTTTTTTTAGATAGGTTGTATCCTTATATCCTATAATGTTTATGTCTGATAAATTTTAATAAACAAGATTTTAGTCCATTTATGAAATAAAATATATAAAAATTCATTTATCTACAAAAATATTATAAAATTTTGGACCACCATACAACCATACAAAAAGGGTTACTACAATCACATTTTCTATCCATGGTGTTGTACGACAATGTACGATTCTGATGATTCCCTAGATGACATATTGATTAACAATGAATACATTTTAATCATAAGTCAAATATTGGCTAAAAGAAAATAGTTTATAGATTTTTTAACAATTTTTCATGTTAAATTTAATAAAACATATGTAGAATATTTATCTTTGGATTAAAAAAATTATTGAGTTATATATATATTAAAAAATTCTTGAGATTAGTTCATCTCACCAAGAATAGAAATATAAATGGGCTTTATAATTTTCATTAAAATATTTTATAATTATATTCTTTATCAATATACAATATTTCAGTAAATATAAAAAATGATATTTATAGTACCTATGGACATTTATTGACACAGTGGGTGTAATCGACCTTTCCATTTGATAAATCAAAATATACGAATCTATCATACAATTTATAGAACTAGGATCTAGTGTCATATTTCAACCCAAAAGTATTATTCTTTTGCATTCTAACCATAAATAAATGGTTTTTAATTGAAAACATATGTTTTTCAAGAAAAACATCATTTTCTAGATCTCAATTAATAAATGTATATACAAAACCAATTTTAGTGTTCTAGTGATGTCAATTCTATACTGCTATCATGATCGTATTGATTGATTCAAGACAATCCATAAGTGAAATGGTACTTCAAATACTATACCTCAAGTTGTTTTACTTTTCATACAATTGTGTTATATTTTATAGACACTTCACCATTATCATTCATTTTGTGTCTAAAACTGCACATGGTGTAGTTATATTTTATATTTTCATATCATTGAACAAACTACCATGAATATTTGTTATATATAATATAAAATTATTCATTCATATCATTAACCATTTTATCATTATAATCTACCCTCAAAACAGCATTTTTCAAAACTAATTATATGAGATCAATTTAGATTTAATGCTAAAAATTCTTCTTGATTGAACTTGTTCATATTCATTTTTATGATATTTTCACAATAAATTTTATTATAAAATATCTATTTTAACAATCGATGATTTATTAAAAGTACCGACTTTATCAATGTATTGTTCAAAATGAATACCTTTAAAAAAATTATCCTTTTATCAATAAATTATCCCAAAATCTGTATGCTTCAATCATCAATATTTCTATAAAATTATTTAACTATCAATTAAATCATGACCTAAATTTAAATAATAAATCAATATTTTGGGATATAATTCATTAAATTACATTCAACAGATTAAATTGGGATATAATCCCAAAAATTCCCCTCAATTTTCATCTAAATTTCTCAAATTGGTGTGTTTATTTTTCATGAATCAACGAATGAAAAATACAATAATGTACACAAAAATTTAATTTAACTTGTGGAATGTTTAATAATTATTCATGTGTGTATCAAGACTCATTAAATACCAATTTTTAATATTAAAAGAGTAAAAATTCTATTTCTACACTGAAAATTTGAATTACTATTATCATTTTGAACAATTCATCCAATCTCAACAAATATTTTTTTATTATTTTTACCACACTATCATATGAAGTATTATAGTGTGTGTTTTATTAATGATTAATTAATTGATATTTAAGATAGAATTAAAAAATTATTACATATATTCTATCTTCAACTATCTTATCTTAGATACTGATGGGGAGTCCCAGCTCTTTCACCACCTATCATCTTAATATGATGAGTGTATTAATCACCTCTTGCATGTGTTTCAATAACATTACATTTTTTATTTTAGGATAATCATCAATTAATATAATAAATTTATGTCACCGTATGTATCACGATATCTCATTGTACAACCCATATATGAGGGAATTAACTCTACTTCCCTAGTAGAAAGAATCACCACCCTTTTGGAGTTTCTTATATCATCATACCCAATTGATACTTCACTGTTGAATCTCATATACCAGTTATTTCTCCACCAAATTAATTGGATGTTACATAAAGGAATCATGAAAATATGTTTACTAACAATATGGGACATAAGGAAAAAATAATTATTAACATGAAATAAACACACCATTCTTAAATTTATATATTATTCATTATATTGAAATCAATTATCAACATTCTAATATATTTGTAACCTATAATTCAAATCAAATAAAGTTTTCATGATACAATAGAATAAGGTTCCTAAAAGGATATTTAGCATCATCATTGTTAATTTATAATATCCCAAATTATAAATTCAAATAAATGATGCTCTTATACTACTTTTCAACATCCTTCTAGTCATAGAATACTAAATAATGTCCTATATAGTTTCGTTAGATGACCGCAACCATGAATCTCTAAATTATAGGGGAATAAAAATAGTATTAAGTTTCTAGTGTGTTATAATTGTGTGACTATTACCATGTATCACATTAAAAATAGAATATAAATATAATTAAACATATATAATAAAAAAATAAATATATCTAAAATAATAAAAAATAGATTAGTTTTATATTAAATGAATTATATAAGAATTAATTAATACATCTGAACATATCAACCACTTGGACTATCTCATATACATACTGATAAAATTTAAAATAAAAAATGGTTGTAATTCAATAATAGTGCCTCATCTCATCACTATATCCAAAACCAATATAGCTACTCTAGATTGATCATTTTATCCTGGATATCTACACATCGTGAACATGTAATCATGATTTTTACTTATCTAAAAATTTATTTGATAAACTAGTGTTGGCTATGTGTAATAATATGAATTCCAACAAAATAAGTCTCAACAATACACCCATAAAACCAATTTATGTACTTGTGATATTATTAATAAAACAAAATAATTTATATAAATGTAAATCATTTAACCACCATCAACCCTTGGATTTTATGGTAAATCCTTTCATTGTCTATACCATCTTCAAATAGTTATTAATATCTTTGATCATTTCAATTACTCATATAGGGAAAAACATTCCTGACATGATTTCTAATATATGAATATATTTGTACACGATAATTTAGTGGTAGGGACCCCACCTGAATAAACTCATTTACACCCCACAATGGGAGATAAATAATTCTCTATATATCTAATATCACATAAGGGGGAATGACAAATCTCCTTAGAATAATCATACACATATGAGGGAATGGTGACCTATCTATATTACTACCCAATGTCATATACCAAAATACAATCAATGGTAATATATACCACCCCATATATAACTATATATAATCATTGGTGGGAATAATGGAATGCACACTATATCACCACATTTATCAGCATGATGATTAAAGAACGCCCAATATATAACCTCATGTAATCATCTGAGAAATAAATATTTACACTCGATGAACAATCATTTAATAATTAGTGGGGTGCGGGAATTTCCTCCCACAGAAATACCTTTATATTTTCATTGGGGTAATAATCATCCACATAGAATATACCTTTATATAATCATCATAGGGATAATTTCACACACATGTTATACCATCATATAACCTGAAGGGGATAATTGGATGACATAGATATACCATTATAGAATCATATAGGGGATAGAAACCCCCTATGATATATCCTATAAAAATTTGGTGGGCAAACATCTATCTCATTATATTGTATATCACGTTTTTTTACACTTTCAATATCATTGAACACACCATATAGGTCATCCTATGAAACACATTACCTATCAACATCACTATTATTACGCTAAATAATATAAAATATATACCATATGTACTAGTTCTTTCTATAGTAAAAAAATTCATTGGAAATCTCCAATTTACCTTATGACAAATAAAGGGAAGGACACCCCACTTTTTTTCCTTCAACTCATTCCTACTCTAGTGTTGAGGTACATTACATTGAGGGTGTAATATCCTTCACCATCTACATTATATCATCATAGAATAATTGGCCACAATGATGATGTAATAAAGTCACCTATCATTGGGGGTTTCATTATTACCCCCTAACATCCAGATTTCATCAAAGTTCTATCCTCACATGTGCAACCCACATGTAATCCTACACAACACATAACCACTCCATAGATAACATATTAGTATAGGGTATGCTCACCCAACTATCAAATGAAGTGTCCCAATTGTTTTAGGAGGTATATAGTCTAATATAGAACATCCCCAATACACTCATTCTTAGATGACATCTCTAGCATACACAAATGAGTTTATATGAATTTATTCCACGATCAACAATATATATCCCATACATACATGAAAATTTTATTGTCCATAAAATGGTGGAACACATTTATAATCAATTCCTTATCCATCGGTGATTGGGGAATCAATACATTGTTCAAAGGTCAATCATGGCCCTTAACACATTGAACATTTCATTGTAAATTAACAAGAAAATATTAAACAATTACGGAAGTGCAAACACAAGGGGAGAGTCCACCTATCATTTGAAGCATTAAAATGATTAAAAACAATTTTAAATTTATATGGAACTCCTACATCATTATAGTGTTATTCACATTAATTATACTTTTGGACTTCTAATTAATATCTTCCAATCCTGATTGTATAACCCCTAGTAAAAAAGTCATTAACATCATTAATAATCATTAATAATTCGTAATTAATTGTAGAAAAATATTCAAAATTTATTCCACATTATAATTCATAGTTAACATCAATCTCATAATCTAAAATTTACCCATTGAAAATCATCCATGGATTAAATATTTATGAAATGGTGAGTACCCCACCATTTGTAACCATTTGGGACATTGAAACTATAATTACAACATTTAATCATTTATTTTATACATTAAGTTAATTGAATATCAAGGAAATAGATAAAAAGAATTATCCAATGAAATACCACATTCATTCCATGAAACCTCTTTTATGGTCATCCTCATGGGGTATCCTTTTGAAAACAATTTTGAAATCCAAATTGATTAGGTAAATTCCACCATACTCTGGTAGAATAATCAATAAAACCCCTCACATAATAATGATAAATCTAATGATGTAATCATTATGTGGAATTAAAATTTTAGTAGAGGTATATTATTTGATTTACCCCAATATATTTATTATATTAAAAATTACTAAAATAAATTAAGGATCATGAGAGAAACCATCTTAGTAGTGCGAAGATCATTACTGGAATGAAGATAATGTTATAGTATTATATAGGAAAATGAACCCCCGTGTGGTTTTATAATCACTAAAAATGAATTATATTTTTTAAATTATATTTATCAAGAATGAAACCTCGATGCACAAGGTTCGCAAAACTATACATTTGTTTTATAACTTAGAATAAGATCCATATATAAGATCCTATATTTTGTAATTTTATTTATTTCATACATTATATTTATGTCCCGAACATAGTATATGAATATCTATGTAAGGTATTTCCCATAGGATAAAATTCCAAATGAAATAAATATAGGCCCAGGTAAATATTTTCCATCTCACATTTTTCTTTTTTAAATGGTATAAATTTTTTAAAATTATTAAATAATATATATGAGATAAATTAGAGAATACCAGTTATACACAATATTTACATTATATGTTGGATTTTTAATCTATCGATAATTTTATTTTATTGATTTATAACTACATGCGTAATATTTTTATTTAACACATAACATATTTATTATGTACGGGGTCAAAAATATTGTTTTTATAATATAGTATTTTTTATAAATTTATCATTTTCATAAATAATACAATAATTCATAAATAATATTATTTACATACAAAAAACCAAGGTATAAAACATATTTTTTTGATATGTATGATTTTTCCTTACAGAGAATTATATACATAATACTTTCCTGTAATGAACCAAGGGTTTTCAATGGAAATTCCCTTATTACGATTATGTCATAAAATAACCTGAAAACAAAACATAATGAACTACTAAGTGATAATCAACCATTAAACATAAGTTTCTCACATCTATCTTTTGAATTTCAAAATACACGGTTGTGTTCAAGATGATTTTTGGTGTCTAATGAAACAAAAATATTTTTCAAGGAATTGTAACGTACCCTTGTGAACAGTAAAATACCCTTATGAATAGAATTATGATCTGTATGAATGTTAAATATTCCAACATAAGAGTAACATTACCAATGAATAAATAAATAAAATTTAGACATCTTAGGAACTGAAAATTTGACCATAGTAAATGTTTTGGTATTTTGTAAGACATAAATAATTAATAATAACTAATTAATTAATTTTAAAAAAACCAATTTCCCTAAAATTTATTCATAAATTATTTAATCAATGTCTTTTAGTTTTTATATAATAATACCCTACGTAATTTTTGAAAACACTATAAAATTAGTTTTAATTTTTAAAAACTGTTTTTTTCATAAATTATGATTTTAATTAAATATTAAATTAATCATATATAGAAAATTATTTTTGAAAAATGGAATTAATTTTTGGATTTTAAAAGTTGAAAAAGTTATGGGGTCATGTTTTTGGATTTTTCTAAAATACCTTAATTTTTTATGAATAGTGAAATACCGTAATTTACAAAAATAAGCTAAATAAGCTAATTATAGAGTCACGTGTGATGTTCTGCTGATGTAATCCCACTTTTTTCGGGATCACATGATAAAATTCATATTCATGGTCATTCAAGACTCACAATTCCTTGTCTTATGGGAAATTAATAAACAAATTAATTTTATAGTAAGGAAACCCCACTCCCCTCCATTATAAAATCCACCCCTCACAACCTCATTTCTTCACACCTCTCATGTTCTAAGACTTTCCTAAACTAAGCCAAAAAACCTCCATATCCCCTCCCCCACGTCTTAGAGCTTTTGGTATCATAAAGAGACCATGATTAGGACCTTAATAATGTTCTCAAAAGGAGGATTCAATAGGTAATTTCTCTCCCTCTTCATCTATAATTTCCTTTAAAGATGAAGTTCATTTCTTGATCTCTCCACACATATCGTCATCCAAATGGTATGTTATCATCAGTATTATACATATAATATAATTTTTATGATAATAATGTGATACGATATCATCCACCCCCCTTTCCCTCTTCATTATATTTTATTAAAGAGAATGTTGTTCATGAGGTGTTAATTTATCAACTTCAAGAACGACAAGCTTTCATCTTTCATTTCGATCTCAGATCTGGTCATGAAACCATTTTTTTGTTTTAAACAGAATTTATTATATTTATTATGTCCTATTTAATGTTCTGGAACTAATTTATGAAAATATTACTATGTGATAAATTAAAACAATATTCATTGTGATCGAAAAACCGCCCAAATTAACCCAAACAATCTTCATTTAATTCTATTCTAATGATTCATCCACATGGATATAATATGATTCATTATAAAATCATTAAAAATGATCTAATATCATTAATAACATGTAATATCATTTCCGGATGATTACCCATGTTCTACCTGAACTTCAATTTATGAATACAAGTGAACCACCCAGGAAAAACCATAAAAACGAACATCCCTGAACAATGTTTTTAAACTCTATAATTATCCAAAGGAACATAAAATGACATAATGAAACCATAATTAACCATGTTAATGTATAAAAGGTTCTGTAATTTTAAATTAATGAATATAATGTCATTTTATAGGACATTAAAGTGAAGGAAGCATTCAGATACTAGGTAAGGGGAAATCTCGAACCCAATTTTCTTCCTTCGGGTTCTCCCTGTTTCACTTTATTTTGGATATGGATACTCCATAAAGAACATTTTTTCATCATTTTATTTAATTTTCATGGATATAGATGTTTTTCACTAGTTTTTATGTCCAAAAAAATGTTTTCCAAAAGAACTCTTCTTTTAAGAACACCACTTTTACTTCTCACTCAAAGTGGATGATTCTTGTAACATATATATTATCCCCTCTTTCTATTGGGAACCCAAAGATTATAAATGTTTTATTATGAGATTAATCTAATTCCTTTACATGGTTTATTTATTTTCATTTTTTATATGTGTTCTATGTGGAAAGCATGATGATGATAATGTTATGATGTCACGAGTGTGCCCGAAATTATATAGCGCAATATGAATATTTCAATGCGACAGGTGTACCCGGAAATATAAAACGCTCCAATTCATTGGGTAAAGGGTTTAATCTCATGAGTAAATTTGAAATGATGTTTGAACAAGATTCTAGTATTGTTCAAAAATATTTGTGGTATTTAACCACTAAGATATGATGTTTTATTTTTAGGCATTTCCATATTTCTAGTATTTTATTAATGCTCCTCTCATGTTCATGATCTTTTGCCTATGTCATGATTATTCTCACCCCACGCAATTTTGTTATTATCTATCCTCATACTGGGATTCAAGCTCAACCCTTTTAATTTATATCCTCCGGTGGCTACATGTACTAAGGAGAGGACAAGTGCCAATAAAATGATAGAGAAGAAGAAATTAAATAAATTATTATGCTTGATGTTGTATTTGTTATGTATGGTCCTAGTTTTCCCAAGAAACTAATCCTTTGGATCCACTATGTATAATACTATTATTATTTTTATATTTTAAATAATGTAATAAAATGTTATAAAAGAATAGGTCGCTTTATTTCACATGATATAGATGTTCTCCTTAGAAATAATTCTATACATAAAATTATATCCAAATACGTAATATATTTTAAAAACATATTGTTATTGGATATTGAAAAATTTCATGCCTAATATATTCCTCCCATAGGTAATATGTTACTTATAACCCCAAAAGGTTTTGATAATAAATATAGAATTCAATTTTATAATCTATCCATTAAACACAAATTTTCCTCTTCTATGTTTTGAATTTCGAAAAATGGTCATCTAGAGTTGTGTACAGTTAGTCATTTGGAGTCTGATAGATCAAACATGATTTTTTGTTAAATTGTAAAAAACCTTATTAATACTAATATGAATAGTAATATTACCCTTATGAATATTAAATAATGATATTACATTATTTTCTTAATGTAATAAGATAATGGGATCTTAATTAATTTTTCAATGTCACATAAAACTAATTATTCCTTTAAGAATGTTATTTTTAGAATAAACTATAACATTATTTAAAAATTAAATTAATCATATTTAGAATGGTATTTTTGAAAAATGTATTTAACATTTTAATTCTTCACGTAGATAAAAGGTAGGGGTGAATTTTTTGGATTTTTCTGAAATGCTTGTATTTTTTATGAATAGTGAAATACGATAAAATACCGTATATACAAATTATTAGTTAAATACAATATTTATGACATTATAAGTGATTTAAAGCCACTTGGTTCGAACTCATATGCACTTATTACTATTAGGGATAACATGAAACAACACTATTTGTTTTCTTGAGGGATATAATAAAATAATGAATTAAATATTCAAAATTTACTCCTCTCA
Source organism: Viscum album (assembly GCA_963277665.1). Classification (NCBI taxonomy): domain Eukaryota; kingdom Viridiplantae; phylum Streptophyta; class Magnoliopsida; order Santalales; family Viscaceae; genus Viscum; species Viscum album. The sequence continues at coordinate 93,030,217 of OY728132.1, read as the reverse complement.
TCCACTATAAAAACCCATCACCACTCCCTCTTCACTTCTCTCCTCTATGCCATGAGGCTTCACGAAATTCTTCCCAATTTACCATAAATAGTCTCTCCCCACGTCCATGAAACATATGGTCTTTCCAAAATACCAAAAACCCCTTCCCTTAAAGAGATTCTCAAGGAGGTTATTTCAGGATGTAAAGCACCCTTATTTTTCTTTTGGTTTCATTTCAATTTGCCTTCTTTTTATATCCTATCCTCAGCTCCTACGTCCAAATGATCATGATAAATGAACTATCATCAATATAATGGGATTATATCATGTTAATATAAGAACCATCATAAATATTCTTAATCCTTCCTTTTTATTTTTATAAAGGAAATCAACATCGATGAGGTTCCAATTTCAAGAATTTGTGGGTGACGAAGTATCGTTCTTCAATTTAATCTTCATTTCTGGTCATAAAACTATATTTATGGTGGAAACGTACTATAATATATGTATTATAAAATAATTAATATTCAGGAACCATAATATGTACATATAATTATGTTATATGACAAAACTAGTTCATAATAATCCAAATACCACTGAATATTCGAAGATGTAGTCATCTAATGATTCATCCTCATTCCATGTAACCAAATGATATAAATGACCATTATCAATTATTTATGTTCATAAATAATATAAAAATCCAATCCTGGAGATTTATAACCATTCCACATGAACTCCATTACTTAAAAACAAGTCAACCTATTATGAAAATATAGGGAACGAACACCCTAGAACAACGAAATTCAATATAATAACATAGCAATAAGGGTATAAATGAACTAAACAGAATGATGATCAACAAAATAAAGTTCCAATAGGTTCTTATATATGTTATTAATAAATATAATTTTGTATTCCAGGAGCTTATGATCTAGAGAAGAACACATTTGGAGTTAAGGTAAGGGTTTTTCCACCCGAACATCCATTTTCATTCGGGTTACATTCATTATCTGATTACCTCAATGAAATTATAATGTATTGTTATTTAATCCTCATATATTCTTTGTGAGTATTATATATATGTTTGAAAACCATAACCCTTTCTTACTTTATGGATCTATGAACTTTTTAAAAGGAACTTTCAAAATTGTTTCCAAAATACATGACGGATTCAAGAAAAGTTTTCAAATTTTTCCCTATTTTCTAGGGGGCTCTTTTATCTGATTATGGAAACCTTTATATTTATAAAATCAATCATTTTAATAATAAAATACTATATTAACTCAATTCTGGTTTTATACAATTATTTTCCCAAAAAACTATTCTTTTCGAAATAAAAGAATATTTATCTCAAGAATTTCTTTATGATTTTACAAGAGTGTTTTCGTCTAATTGAACACTCTTGATGATTACATGGTATTATTGGGTTTAATCATTTTAGAAGTCATCCAAAGTATATTATTTAATGTTTTATTACTATCTCTATTGTGAATAATATATCCTAAAACCATTCACCATATAAATAGGAATGGTTAGTGTTTTATGATTAATGATTGGTGAAAGTTAGTTAAAATTCATAGGATAGATTCAATATGAATGTATATGTTGTTTATGTTGATCCCAGCTCATATGAGTAAGGAATTAGGATTATTATGTGATGGGTGGGCCCCACTATATCCCCTTGATACATCGGTAGGCCTCATGAGACAAATGGACATGTAATTGGTCGAGGCCTTTCCCAAAGTGTTATATAGATTTTTTCTGAGGCCTTAATCATTAGATGTCTTGGTCAAGGCCTTGAAAAAATATTTCAGAATGCCCAGCATATTCATTTCCCTCATTATGAAGCGATTAATTGAAATTTCATGTGGTTATTCGACTAGTAGGATACCCATGATTATGTTTTATAATGGCATTATATTCTCATCTCATATTCCTACCATAATGTGTTCTAGTTTATTTTGAAAGACATGTGTTTTAAATTATGCACCATGTCTTATGTTCATGCTATCTTTTGATTTATTACTTAAAATTACTGAGCATTTGATCTCACCCCTTTCTTATAATTCATTTTTTCTAGGATATGAAGAAGTAAATTATGAATGAATTTCAAGCATAATATATGTGTCATGGATATTTCTAATGGAATAACGTAGTGTTGTATTTCCCTTCGGGATGTAAAGATGAATTTATTTATGTATCTTATTTCTCATAATACTAAACTACATGGTCCATTAGGATTATTATTTAAGGTTTGTATGCCAATGTAATTAAATAATTCACCGGCTCCAGGCAACTGGGGTCGTGTCATTATAGTTGGTATCATAGGAAGTTTAGTAGAAAACTTGGAAACTAGATTTAGAAAAAGTATATTAGGGAAGAGTCCCTCAGATAGTATTTGAGGATAAACATTCAAGAACTTGCTACTGTTATGGTAAGTAATAGATTATGTGGATCATTCAAACAATACATCCATGTATAGGTATGAGTAGGTAGACGTGGAAATGACACATATATACCTATGAGTTAAAACTTAGATAAGGAGTTTCAGGCTTGACCCGGGGTATCCTGGTATACGACAACGGGCCTTGCAGCACTCTTGGTTATGACCCTCCCAAGGGATATGCGTATGATAATTCATGTTTTCATTACAAGCCATTATGAATGATTTAGAGGTAACTTTTTCCTCAAAGATACCATTTTACTAGTGGAAATATGGGATTTAACGTCGACTTAATAATGTCAGTTTTTATAAATCGATGCGAATAGTTTGTGAGGGAAACTTAGGATGACATTTTTTAGTAAAATCGACCCCAACAACAATTATTCGATGATTATTTGCATCGAATTTCATTAAACAGACGCAGAAAATTTTTAAAAAAATGTTTTGGCGTCGGTTTTGAGGAAAACTGACGCCAATAATAATAATATAAATTTCTGTGTCGGTTTTCCTCAAAACCGACACCGAAAATTAAGAAACAAACTTTTGCGTAGGTTTTCATGAAAACTGACTCCATAAGGTATCTTTTCGGCGTCACTTTTCTCCAAAAACAATGACGAAACTAAAAAAAGGATTATCAGCGTCTGTTTTGAGAATAACCGATGCTAAATGTTTTTTTTTAATTTTCAGCATCGATTTTTTAAAAAACCGGCATCTAAAGTATTTTAAAATTATTCGAGGTCTGAAACCCTCATTTTGTTCGACCATCGAAATCAAGTCCCTTTGTGACGCTATAGACTCTCGACGACCTTTGAAGATCATTTATGATCATGGAAGGCCATTTTTGAAGGTTTTGTGCCGTTTGCACGATTTCGGGTATGTGTTCTTCCTTTTTATCTCTTCTTTCATCTTTCATTGTTTATTTCTTCTTCTATTACCCTATTTTACACGATTTTCAATATTGGTTCGATTTTAGTTGTTGTTTATCAATATTTTTGGTTTGTATTATCATTGTTGGTATAGATTTTATAGTGCTTGTTTTTTGAAGTTAATATACTGAGCGCATTTTGGATTGAACCTTTCCATTCAGTTTGAGATTCAAATTTTGTAAGATTTTTTTAATTTGGTAGACAAATAATTTATCATTAAATTTTTTTTATTGGTTTTCAATAATTATTAGTATATTTTTTGTTTTAAATGTGTTAGGACATGTGTAAATATTCTTTCAACAAACATTCTTAAATATCCTATCAACAAATTGTATTTTTTACATTGACTCCAATCAAATTATACCCAATACAATTATTAAATCCATAAAATTAATGCACTCTTCAATATTTTTAACACATGAAACATCAAAATATTACAATTTATTTAAAATGAATTAATAAGTTTTAAAATAATGATATTCTAATTAATTTATAATATCCATATAACACACATGTATATAATATGAAAATAAACTGTTTACTCTATTTGTAAACATGATTCATATTTGATGTCTTTAATCTGATTATCAATAGTTTTTGTTAAATATGTTTTTGTTTAAAATTTATCTGATAGATATTTAAATGTTTATATGTTTGAATATATTCATCAATTATATTGTGATATCAAGTATTAATGGATCGTAATTGGATTCATTTATGAAAAACCACAAGTAAATACGAAAAAGGAGTTGATAATTTTTTGGAATTTTCTAAACGTCATCTTCAAAATATAGATTTTCTTTTCCTTACATGTGTTAATTGTTTAAATATGAGAATGTTAAACTGCAGAGAAATCGAGGATCATCTCATTTGTTATGGTTTTATCCTTTATTATACACGTTGGATCTTAAATGCTGAAAGAACTGAAAATTCAACATCCAATGTTGATAAAGATGTTCATAATGAGGCATAGGATCGTATTGAAGAATTAATTCATGATTTATGTGTTGAAACAATTGAAAAAACACCAACTATTGAATGATTGTATGGAGATTTTGAGAAACCATTATTCCCAGGATGTGGTAAATATACAGTGTTATTTGCAGTTTTGAGATTAGTTAACTTAAAATAAAAAAATGGGTGGAGTGATAAAAGTATCTCCAGTTTACTTGATATTTTAAAAGAGCTACTTCTAGACGTCAATGGGCTTCTAGATTCCAATTATTAGGTGAAGAAAATATTATTCCCAATGGTATTGGGGTATAAAAAGATACATGCTTGCCCCAATGATTGTGTAATGTATAGTAAATAAAATGAAAACATATCATGTTGTCCTACATGTGAGATATCATGCAATAAGATGGATGAGAAAGTCAACTCAAATTCATTTTCAGGTGATATCATGTAACATCGTGAAAAATCAATTTTTTACTTTCTAATGATATCATCCAATATTTTTTGCATACAATTCTGATAATTCAATTCTAATTTAATTTTAGATACTAGAATCAAAGCTCCAGATAATGCAATTTGGAACCTTCCAATAATTCCTACTTTTAAGCTTCTATTTTCAAATTGAAATGATGCAAAAATGATAATATGGAATTCAGATGAGAGCATCTCTGATGGTAACTTACGCCACCCTGCCGATTCACCACAGTGGAAGAGTTTTGATAAAAAATATCATGATTTTGGTAGTGAAGTTAGAATTCTCAGAATGGGATTGTGAACTTATCGAATGAATCCATATCAGATACTCAGTACCCAACATAGTTCATGGCCTGTTTTGCTGGTACTTTACAACTTTTCCGCACATCAATGTATGAAGAATAAATATGTTGTGATGATATTGATGATTTATGGACCAAAAAAACTAGGAAATGATATTGATATGTATATTAAACCATTGATTGATGATTTTAAAATCCAATGGGAGGAATGTGTTAAAGTTTTCAATGCATACTAGAAAGAGTATTTTCTACTGCGTGCTATGTTAATGTTCACTATAAATGACTTTCCTACATATGGAAGCTTATCTGGGTATAGTGTTAAGTGACATAAAGCATTTCCAATTTTTGAAGAACAAACTTCTTATTATCAATTGGAAAATGGAAGAAAGACAGTGTACATTGGACATCGAAGATTTTTTAGAACTGATCATCCTTATCATAGATTGAAAAATGAATTTAACAGTTTACAAGAATACAACCTTCCCCATCGACCATTGTCAGCTGATGAATATTATGACAGAGTGAAAGATATTGATTCGACATTTGGAAAGAGAAAATGTTCTTGTTTTCAAAAACATATCTGTAAGAAGCATTCTATTTTTTTTGAACAACCATATTAAAAAATTTTAGATATAAAACAAAACATTGATGTTATTCATGTTGCGAAAAACATATGTGATAGATTGATTGGAACATTATTATTCATAAAAGAAAAGAAAAAAATGGATTACATGCTAGATTGGGCTTGATATTAATGAGAATACGTTTAGAGATAGCTCCCGCGGTGAACGGAAACAGAACATATTTACCTCCGGCTTGTCACACATTATGCAAGATTGAAAAGATGAATTTTTTTCAATGTCTTCATGTTATTAATGTACCCAGTGTTTTTTCTTCAAATGTGAATAATTTTTTGTCATTGAAGGATTCTAAATTAATAGGTATAAAATATCTTGATTGTCATGTGTTGATGCAACAAATTCTACTAGTAGAAGTGAGTGGTATATTATCGAAAGCTGTCAGAAAGAAAATCATCATGTTATATAATTTGTTCAAATCCATTTGTAGCAAAGTCGTTGATCCAAATTTGTTAGATGTGTTGGAGAATGAAGCAACTCTTAATCATTGTCAACTAGAAATGTATTTCCCACCGATATTTTTTGATATAATGGTTCATCTATTGATTCACTTGGTGCATGAGATAAGAATATGTGGGCCTATTTATTTAAAATGAATGTATCCTTTTGAAAGATATATGAAAATTTTGAAAGGATATGTTAAAAATCCTTATCGACCAGAGGCCTCTATTGTTAAAAAATATGTATCAGAAGAGGTGATTGAGTTCTGTACTGATTATTTGAATGAGGTGGGGCATATTGGTCTCCCTGTATCTCGACATATGCCGGTTGATAGTGAAGCTAGAGGGGTTCGAGGCTTAAAGGTAATGTTCATTCCACTTGATGAAGTGATTTATGAAAATTTATACATTTTGAACAACAAAAATGAGGATCATCCATATATATCCTCACATATTGCTAAATTAAAGTTACGATATTAGAAAAGAAATGAAAAGTGGTTGATGATTGAGCATAATAAGACAGTTGTTTCATGGTTTAAAGTGAAAGTCACACCAGATATATCTGTATCAGAAACATTGAAGTGAATAGTAGGAGGTCCATCTATTAATGTGATCACATGGTCTAGTTGTGATATCAATGGCTACACATTTTACACAAAAAACCTGGATGACAAGAGTACCATTCAGAATAGTGGTGGGATGGTTATCACTAAAGCAGTGCATTTTTCGAGAGCCAAAGATAAAAACCCATTTTTTGCATCAACATCAAATTTTGGAGTTATTGAAGACATATAGGAAATTGATTGTATTAAATTTCATGTCATTTTTTTAAGTGTAATTGGGATGATAGTAATAGTGGCGTGAAACATGATGAATATGGTTTTAAACTGGTTGATTTAAAAAAAATTAATTATAATGAGGAACCATTTATCATGGCGACACATGAAAAACATGTATTTTATGTCATTGATCCATCAAATTATTAGTGCTCAGTTTTTTTTCAAGGAAAAAAGATAAAATTTGGGTGATGAAGATGATTATGTTGATGCTAGTGATTTACACGATCCTTATTAATCTATTACTCGGTTTCCATATGATTACAATGAGTATAAGACAAACATAGTGCATGCAGTACGTACTGATAGTGATAAAGGCATGTGGGAAAACACTAAATTAGTCTTCTAATTTGTTTGGTAAATATTTATATTTTGTCTCCTTTTTTGAAACATACAAATGCATGCATATATTTTTATATACTTATTTTTTTCTTCATTTTTTTTAATTATTCGGTTTTCTAATGATATGAAGGTACACAAAATTTCATTACACATTATAGTAGCAATGACAGATATAGATAGAGAGGAGTAGTTACCGAGGATTATATATTTTTATAGATTATTAAATATTCATTAATATACTTATTTAATGAAATAAAAATGTTACTTTACAAAAAAAAAATTGCAGGACTAATAATGCATCCTCGACAGAGGAGACTTCCCCTGTTACTACTCAAAAATCAAGTTCTCAAGTTGGTAAACATGGTATTACACGTTAACCAAAACTATCACTTTCTCATGATGATAACAAAGTACACATCCATTTTTATGATTGTAAGAATGTAGTTGGCCCAAATGCATTTCAGTTTGTGAGTTATGTAGTGATACAGAGTCTTTGAAGGATTATTATTTTATATCCTGATTGTAAGTCAGTGGACAGGACGGCGAAGCAGTAGCTTTGGGAGGCCATGATGGTAAAATATCTTAATTTAATTATTTTATCTCATTTTTTGAATATTATATATTTTAAACGACATATTTAATTTATTCAATTATAGATGACATTCAATTTTGAGTAAACCAATGAAATTAAGAAAAGACATCTCTCTTTAGTGGCGGTTCGATGGAGAAATTTTAAAAACAAACTGACAAAAATATATGTTTTTGGAAAGAGACGGTTTGAAAGCCCATGTCTTAAGTATTCGTATATCGATGAGGAAACATGGAATCGATTTGTTGTCAATCATTAGGAAGATAAATTTCTGGTATGGTAATTGTTTTATATTTTAATATTTATGATATATTTATCATATTAATTTGTAGTTTATTTTTATATAATAGGACTCCAAGAGATCTCATCAAGAGATCCAGTTGAAAAACATATACCCTAATACTTTATCATGTGGAGCGTATTCATATTTGGAGTTGAAAATGATTGAAGAAAAATTTGAAGCATTAAGAGCTCGATCAAGTAGTGGTTCAGAAGAGCTCTAGTTTGGTCCTCCATCTCATCCCACGTTCCATGAGAAATGGAAATGATAAAGAAGAAGAAAAAATGAACAATATCTTACAGACAAAGCTCATCATGTGGCTGATAAAATTGTAAGTAAATTTTATTTATTTGTTAACAATTTTTCTGTTTTATAATTTATAAACACTAATATAACCTTTTTATTTTTATTTATGGGATGAACTTCAAGAGCAAGAGACACATGGCTATTTCATCCCTGAGGGTAGTATGGACATCCTAGCCACTGCTTTGGGAAAGGCAGAACACCAAGGACAGGTTTGAAGATATCAGGTGGGTGTTAGTATTTGGAAAGTATTTGGTTAGAGTAAGCAATCAAAAGACCCATAAATAGAATCCTTAAAAGAAGAGTTGAAAGATATGAAACAACATATGGGTGATCAAATTCAAGATGCTGCACAGAAGGCTTCATTAGAAAACATGTCAAGATAATCACAGTCTGCGCAGCCTTACCATGTATATTATTTATTAGTCATCAATTTTTCTATTTTATAAATTATAATCACTACTATAATTTTTTCATTTTTCGGTATTCCCAGTCTGCTCACCCGGACTACCCTGCCCCATCAATTCAACCTTATGAGATATATTATTTATTTCTCATCAATTTTTCTATTTTATAAATAATAAACACTAATATATGTTTTTAATTTTTCAGCATTCTCAACCTACTCACCCGGACTACCCTACCTCGTCTGCTTACCCTACCCCGTCTGCGCAACCTTTCGAGGTATATTATTTTATTTTCATCAATTTTTATATTTTATAAATTTTAGACACTAATATTACATTTTCATTTTTCTTCCTTCCCAACCTCCTCACCCAGACTACCCTGCCCCATCTGCTTACCATGCCCCGTCTGCGCAACCTTTTGAGGTATATTATTTTATTCTAATCAACTTATCATTTTTATAAATTTTAAACACTAATATTACTTCTTCATTTTTTTCCTTCTTAGCCTCCTCACCTGGACTACCCTCCCCCACTTGCTTACTTTGAGCCTCCACCTCCTCCCTCAGATCAAGCCTTATATTTTGAGTTTTTTGCGGGAGATCCATATGTAAATATTGTTGCGTTAGGACAGGTGCACGTTTTGGGGGACTCGGTACATCATCCGCCTATGCAGATGGGTTAGGTTAGAGTATCATTACTTGTTATTATAGATCCTACAACTCTACTACCATTTCCTACTATGGAGATCACCAATGTTAGGGAATGTATGGTCCATTTTTTACTTTGTCCTACTGGCCTTCTTTATTATATTTCACTTGAGGTATGAATTTTTTTTAATATTAATTACAAATGATTCAAAATTACTTATAACTTTTTATAACATTTTTCTTATATATGAATATGTGAAAGCAAAAGAAAATGCACAAATGTAATAAAATGTTTAGGAACAGTTGGTTGTAGAATGTAATGATATTTCGTATGGGTTAAAAAGAATATCTAAGTCCTATTCTACCTTGAATTTTATCTATGTGTTTCGGATGACGCCCGATATATGTGGAAGAAATTATGGATTGAAAATATTAAAAGAAGGTATCTTTAGTTTAGTTAATTTTGAAGATATCACACAGAGTGTGGTGCAATTGATTATCATGTATGTAAATTGACGTTTGAATTGTTATTTGTTTAATAAAACATTGTTATGTCATTGACTAACTATATTTTATTTTTAAATTAGGTATCTACACACGCTTATTTTAATAATGGAAACAAAAGGCATTTATAGCTTTATTGATCCATAGTACATTTCCTCGGAAGCCAAATATGTGAAGAATCATGAATGAGTTCAATATATATCCGAGAGATTAACACAAAAACAGATTCATTGCTGGTTTTTTCTATTTCATGATAAGTAATAACATCAACATTTTTATGAACTAATGAACATTATAATGACATTAATTGTGAAATTTTTGTATTGTAGGAGGCATTGGCTGTTAGGCATATTTTGTCCAAGTGAATGTATCTTATATTATATTTTCTCTTTATTAGAAGGAGTGCGTAAACCATTTCTCACCTTATTAAATAGGTAATATTTTTTTTATTTTTTATAAGCTCATTATGTTTAAATTTCATTGTTTAGACAAGTATTATTAGTTCATAAATAAAAAAATGCAGATATTGGAAACATTTTTACAAGGAATACATGTCGGAAAAGAAACCAACGAAAGTCAAATATGTGGAAGTACAGGTAATTAGTTTTTATATTTTTGTTATATATTGTTTTTTTAGTTAAATGATTTATAACTGCATTGTCATCGTCAAAATGGACATGTTGAATGTGGTTATTATATTCTACGATTCATGTACGAGATAATCACAACTTGGAAAACTCCTGATTTTCATAAGGTTAGTTGCATTAATGTTTTTTATATTTTCTGCCATATTATTGTATTTTTTAATTTCATATATTCAATATTATTGTAGGAATTCAATGATTCACACCCTTAATCCGAATCTGTTATGACCCATAATCAATCTACTTTTGTGAACTATTTGTTATGTCTGATTAAGATTTGAGGTATGTATATTCTAATTTTTATAAATAATAATACATATGTGTTCAAAAACCTAACTATTTTAATATATTATATGTTTGAACCTACTCATAATCAAATGAATGCTTCAATAATAACCAACAATGAGCATGTCATAAATGTTGGAGTCATGGGACTTGCAAATGTCAAAAAAATTCATCAATTCATTGATTGCAGGTACATGTATTTTAATTTTGATTTATAATAACAATATATATATATATAATTTTTTTGATTAACTAGATATAATCATGGAAGTTATACGAGGCATTGGATGATAAATAATGTTTAATTGTTTTTCTATATTGTGATATTTTTACAGGTGTTTTAAATTTTTATGGAAGTGTAATTGGAAATATTTTACATTTTTTTATTTATGGTGTCGGTTATTTAAATAACGAAAGCCGAGTGATTAAGAAAAATTAATTTATGGTGTCAGTTATTTAAATAACCGACACTGATATATTATAAAAACTCACTTTGGCATCTGTTTTAGATAAAACCGACTCCAAAAGTCCTGTTTAAAATTAGTTTTGGCGTCAAGTTTATGTAAATCCGACGCCAAAACTCGTACCGAAATTATTTTCGGTGTTTGTTTTTGAATAATCGAGGCCGAAAACTATATTTTTTACGTCGTCTTTATAGATGTTGTTTTAAAACCGTCGTCAAAAATGAAAAAAAACGAACGTTAATTTATGTTTTTCAACTACTGTGATTATGATTAAGAGATTAGTTGTGTGTATAATTTCAATTATTTCATAGTGTTTTTCTACATTGAGATTATAAATTATGATACCAACCCTAATCTAATGTATGGCGTTATTTATAAATGGATCCTAGTGTAATGAATGTAAACCACACGAACACAGGTATGGATTTTCATCTAATGCAAGATAATGATGTTTGCTTTCGTGCAGTGATGGGTGCGATGAAAATTATAACTATATTGGGACAACTTACTTAGGCTATGATCAATAACTGTACTCATATGGAGAATCTAGATCCACCATTTGGAGAAGCTATTTAATATCTCATTATGCAGCAACAACTTCCATTATATAACTGAACTACATACCCTTTTGTAGCAGAGTAGTACATATGTTCCCTTGAAAGATTTTTCTCACCATGGAATGTAATGAAAGAGAGAAGGGTTTCATGGAAGTATATATTCAATCAAGATATGATTATTGGTGGTGGTCATTAATCCTAAACACAAAGGAGGAGTAAAAAATAGAGGATATGGAGTGGGGGTACTTTATGGAAATCATCCTGGAGAAAAAAATTCTTCCTGAACAAATAGCGGATATGGAGAGGAAATTATTGAATCTGAGGCATAAGGAAGATGAGAATGTTTCAAAGTATGAAGCTAACTTTACATGGTTATCAAGACATATTGTGGACTACATACAAAATCCAAGGAGAAAAATTGATTGATTCCTGGATGGCCTAAAGCAGTTCCTTCATCGAGAACTAGTCTCTCAATGTTTTTCATCATATGAGGATATAGTTCATGTGCTATCAAGACCAAAAAAGAATTTTCTATGTCTTATAACATTAAGGGAAAGTAAGAAGATAAGATGGATGCTCAAAACCATGGGAAACGAAAAAGGGAAATGGGGATGAAGGGAAGATATGAATTTCTACCATGTGACAATTGTGGAAGGAAATAACCTGGTTCTTGCTTAAATGGAAAATGAGTATGCTACCAATGTGGTCAGAAAAGCCATATTTCTGGTGATTGAAAATTGAAGAAGTAAGTAGATACTGTTGAATTCTATAATTGTTGGGATATGGGATACTATGCTATTTATTGTCCAAAGTGTCAAGGAAATATTCAGTAGAAAAGGCCAAGGGATCAAGGAAAAGCTTATACAATCACAACTACCGAGGTTGAAGTTACGAATGACGTGGTGGAAAGTACTTTAACTATTTCATCAAACGTATCCAATGCTTTATTAGATTCTGGATCATCACATCATTTCATATGTTCCCAATTTTCTATGAAAATTATATATATCCAATTTGATATAATAAGGGAGTTGTCTGTCGAAACACCTAATTGACCTTTCATTGCAACAATGTTTTGTGAATCCGTTCCCATTAGGGAATATAAATGTTCTTTATCTGCATATCTCTTTGTAATACCCAAGATTTAATTTTATATAATCCTTATTATGGATTGAATTTTATACCATGATGTGAAAAATTATTATTAGAAGTAGGAGGTTACAATTTTCAATGATAATAAAGAGTACCTTGTCTTTAGAGCAGAAATGTCAACACCTAATTCTTATCTAGACCTATCCCCAGTAGCTCAACTAAAAGAAATTATCGGGAAGAAGAAAATGAAAATATCTATTTGTGAGTAAAAGAATGGTCATATAATAGATGTACTTAATATTCGTGAATTATATTATATTACATTTACTATTAATAATAGAAAACCCTTGTAAATATACTGGATGCATGAATATCCTACTACCATTTTCTAATGAACATATTTATAATAGCTTAATTATTTTTTTATATATATTCATATTAAACTCATTAATTCAATTTATACTTCTTAAAACACACTACTCATTTCCATAGGCTTCATTGAATATATCAAAATATTCATTTTCATTTCATGATGTTCTTACTCATTAAATGATTTCATTGGATTTTGGTCTTCTTCAAGGGTGATTATTCTCTAGGAGATCTCATAATATCGATGCCATCATTATTTTATATTTATTATACAATTTTATTTTATACACAATTAAATGATTTTATAATCAATGGGCAGTAATAATCCAAATTTTGTAATTATTAGTTTCATTTTCTTTTGTTGTAATGTCTAATAATTAGTGAAAAATGTGGTGTTAGTTTAATAACTATCATGTATAAATTATTACTTAATATATTTCAATTACATTGAATAAATATAAATAAATAGTTTATGATCAAAAAAATATAGTCTAAGGAAAGAATATGTTTCCTAAAAACATAGGGTTATATAATATCTCATAGTTTCCCCCATTGATTTTATATAATTCATATTGCCTATCACAAAATTACTCACTAACATTTCATAAAATTTATCATATGGCTTGAATTATATTAGATGTATGGTTTGTAATTGGTAAACTAACAAGGTTAATTTTTCCATGGGCAGAGTGAGACCTTTTGGATATTGATTTACAAGAGTTGGATCTTTATACTATTAGAAAACATCTTATATTTTATTAGTATAACAACCCAAAAAAAATTAATTTAACATATTTGGGGACATATAACAAATCATAGAGATATTTTGGGGAAATTAATGAAGTGGTTATCTAACCTGCCAGTTTTTTGGTTGGATAAACTTCTGGGACCTTGGTATGAATTATATAGAAAGAGAGTGTCTCAAGTGTTTAAGGGTTAATTTTTTCATTCATGGATAACTAAAATCATATAGAATAATATCTTTGTATGATTATTACATTTTAGAAGCCCAGACACTCAATCAGAAAATTGTAAACATTATTGGTGTTAGTATCGTGTATAAATAGTGTTCATTTCCCACAATGTTTATATATATATATATTGAATTTTTTTTTAAAAAAAATTAATACCTTGTATTAGGATGGTGTTATCATAGAATGGGAAAGTAATATAAGAAGGTTATTTAATTTACCATGCCTCTCATCAATTTTATTTTTGTGGAATGTATCACAAAAGACATATAGGTCAATTTCATAGCGTTTTTATGGGATTGAATATTATTTTTTGGTGTTCTCATAAATCAATTTCACATTGAGAATCTATTACACAACTCAGAGGTTTAACATAGTAGAATAATGTATATAAGTAATTATATGTTATATTATTTATTTATAGTAATGGTTAATTAATATTACCATGAAAGGTAGGTAGCATGATTCTCCCACAAATGGTTCCCCTAAAAAACCACCCATTATATGGTTGATGTTCATGATTTTTTCAATTTCAAGTTTGTGAATGGGTGATATATGGTAGTAATGTTATTAAATATGGTGTCTTGTTAAGATTCATATAATTAATTATTATAAAATTTTCTATGGTAATTATTGTACTTCAATTATTTGGGAAGATCTTATATATTAAATGATGCTTCAATGAGTAGTTTTTTTCTTAGTCCCATTAGTTCTCAGAAAACATAGTGTCAATTTCCATTAAAGGATGATGTGTTTTTTATATTTACATTTTTCCATGAAAAAAAAATTGATTAACATTATGAGTTTATTTATATATTATGGAAGTAATGGGTTAAATTTGGAAGGATATTTAACCAAGAGTACACACAATTGTGAAATAATATATTTTTGGGTTATGATGTTTGTGGTCTTTAAAGGGTGTAAACAAAAAAATTTGAACATTTGGATTACCTTTTAAATTGTTTTTGTTAATTCAATAAATAATATGTGGTATTTACTATTTAATTTTTTTAATTCAAATATAGTTGATTTATAATGGGTATTTAATAATTAATTAATTAATTAATTAATATTTATCAATCAAGAGTTCATGTTAGAATATTCTAAATGGATGTTATAAAAAACATCATGCATTTAGGATAATATTGGAATAGTGTTTTTGGAGAAGTTGATTTATAAATTATATGCTTAGAGTTAGATCAATATACTGATAATTTTTATTTTGTTTATTTAAAAAGGTGATTAATCACCCACAAATCTCTTAATAGGAAAAAATATTGCTATTTTTAATTATTTTTCATTCTAATGGGAACATCAAAATGAGACGTGACATTACATTTATTTACGTCGGATGTCTTAAGATATTAGTCCAAGGAATTATTGGTGGCTAAAAATGAAATGTTATTTAGAGTTACGAATAGTTACATATGAAGTTAATTGGATACAATTTAATAGAATATATAATTTTATAGTATGGTTAATATTTTTCCATAGGAATCATTTAATTTTTAAATAATATCTAATTTAATTTATGGTTGGAGATAGACAGCCACTAAAATTTTTAATAGTGGGAGAAATATATCAATAATCGATTCAACATGTTCATGAAAATAGAGGACTATCCATCACATGGATATGATAACTATAGAACATGATACTGAAAATAAAATATTGATGTGGTGATTTAAATTCCTTGATTTGGGATTATTTTTATAAACTCAAACATTCCCTTATGGAATTATATTCAATATGTTTCTTCTCATGATTGATTCACACAATTTTATATGAATTTGTACTGATTAAATGATCATAATGTAAAAAATAAGGTGAATAACAAAATATTTGATCATAATTTAATTGAGGAATATTGTAAATAACGAATCATTTTAATTTGAAATGAATGTACTTTTATATAATTGATTTTCCTTGAAAATTATTTTTCCAGGACTAATGTAATAATTCTTCATTGAAAACTGATTCTCATTTAAGGAGTTCTTCATATGAAAATCCTGAAAGAGATTTTGGAATGATAATAATTAGTATGTTTGAAAAAGAATTAATTATTACAATATTTATTTATATTTTTGAATTTTTGGATTCAATTAGTTAACTTTTTTCATATTTATGGAGTTTATAATCATTCTTGTATTTTTAAAAACATGAATACAAAAAAATATTATTTAAAGGGATTAATAATTACAATGATTTTTATGCAGCATGAAGAATACTTTTTATAACCGAAATGTATTATTATTATAAATATTGATTTATTTTTTCATGATTAAATAATTAATGTTTTTTAATAGCATTTGGATGAGGCCACGAGGTTTATCAGGGATTTTAAATCATGTGTTTTCTATAGAACATTTATATAATGCCAATTTTTTGATTTGGTGATATTGCATCCTATATTGATAAAATAAATAATGATGGGAGGAATGACTTATATTATTCAATAAAAAAATTTAATTACATCTCATATATTTATTATATTTCATTAGATAATCTCATGAATAAATTTTAGGGTGTTCAGATATTCCCCATAACATAATTCTCCAATTTCATTGTTCTCATTCCTATCTAATACATATCCTTTGGTAATGATGGTCTATAACAATTAATATATATGATATTATAGGTTTTTAAAAAGATTGGGGGATGTCAGGTTCAGATTGTAGAGGATGTATGGTTAGAGATAAGGTCACAACAATTATAAGGGTGTTGAATTAATTATTATGGTTTTTTATGGAATTTCTATCTTCAATGTATCTTTTTCATTGGCACATATTGCCTATATGAGCATTTAAATTTTTAACCTTTTAAATGTCTAAATATATGTTAATATGAAAAATAAATAATTTATTTCATAAACAATGGTTTTTATGGTTTTTAATGAATATTAAATAAAATTGGTTTGTGAGAGTCTAGGATATATTCATATTATCGTGGGAGAATATTCTTCATCTTATATCTACGTACATGTCAGGTCATTATATCCAACCCAAAAATTTTCATCCATTTCATACATACCTTGTATATTAAAAAGAGTTTTTCATCTTTATACATGATGGAAACTTAATGTTTCCAGGTATGATCTATATTTTTTGTTTTATCTCCACATATTAAATTTATATATAGAGAGGGTGATAATCATACATCTAATGAATATTCCTTCAATCTTGATTAGTTATTCACATAAAAAACACCATTGAAAATTATATTATTACATATAAATTAAACTAATATTATGTAAACTACACAAACATCAATTCTAGAGTGGCCAATGCATGGTGAACCATATAGTGATACACTATATACTGGGTAGTTACTACTATTCTTAATATTTTTCTACTGGGAAACCAGTATTGGATAAACATGATTCCAAATTTTAGAATTTTTTATTCAATCTAATGGCTTTAATATATTATTCATTTATGGTTTCAATATAATTTGTGTAAGTAGCTGTAGATCCATATCTATAAAAATTTGATAATAATAGTGTTTCAGTGATTTAATTAAATTAAATATTCATAACCCATTTTCAATGGTATTTTTTCGGGGGATTGATTCCCCAAATTAGTAGTGGAGGGGGAACCCCATCTCATGGATGTAACATAATTCAATCCGACATATAGTTTGTAACCACTTCATTTTATGAATATGAAATATACCTTGGTGTGGTTCTTCAATTAGGATTTTTTGTTCAGTTTATATATTCTCATCAATGATCCATGAGACCCCCATTACAGTTTATAATCAGGAATGATATGGAAGTAATAAACGTGAGATTTGTTTCCTAAAATTAATTTGATAGTGATGTACTTTTTACCCACCTAGGCTGAATCATTGTTTAGGATTAATTATAGATAAGGCGATTTATATCTTCAATGAAACTCTTAATTATGATATATAGGGTGGTTATAATATTTGATAATTGTGGAAGGTTTTATGATTTGTAATGTATCTGTAGTTTTATTTGAGAAGTGATCCGCTATAAATATGGGCTAATTTTTTGGAGATTCAGTTGTAAGTTTGGATTTTTTTATCTTAAAGACTGAGGTGTACCATTTAGATTGCTTTTTATTCCCATGGGATTAGTTTTTAATTTATTATTTTTTTAATCTATGTTTAATTTTTTAGGGAATCCTACTATGAATATTTAAACACACAATCCCAAAATCCTTATTCCGACATGATTTATGTTTTTCTAGATGATAGAATCTATAGAAATTCCCAAGGTGGATGGGTTGATAGTTATAATTTGGATCTGTTCTATGGTGGATAATGGTCGTGTTTTTTGGGAGACATTTTATAATGAATTAGATTCTAGGAGTCATTATATATATTATTTGTAATATCATTTATAGATAATGTATCACCGGATTGTTTCTTATTCTAAATTTTTACAACATGGTTTTGTTTTCTCCAGTAGATCATTATATTGGATTTTTTTCTTCTGAAGAATTTCTATAAATTTCTTGTTTATATAAATATATATATATGTTTTTTCTATTGTATATTATTATGTATTTGACATTTATTATCTCAGATTTCGTAATATTTTTTCCCCACCAAGGTATTTCTATGACTTCTTAGTTATAGTTTCTTTCCCTTGCATTATTATTTGTGGGAATAGTGTAGAATACAATACTTACTACAACACTACGTAGGGTCCTATTGTGTTAGGACATTTCAGCTCTTCTACGAGACTGAATTAATTCAAGGTGATCCCCAAAATATATAGTTTCAAGAAAATTATACAACAATCCATTTATTTTCCCAAAATGCAGATTCCAATTTCATGAAACCTATAATTCCCTATATGGTTTAAAATTATCATTTTATCCATCTAAAAACAATTTGATAAATTGATAAATCATAAAAACAATTCCTTGTAAATATGATCTTATAACCATTAAGTCAAGAAATCTGACGAAAATTGATAGTCATTGGAATGTGTGACAAGAACAATTATGCATGGTTGAATTAGTGGAATCCAAAAAATATTATATCATAAATTTTAAAAAATATTCAAATGATGTTTATGGATGCAGAATAATATTAATTTATTTTCATATTGCAGGAACATTTTTCTAATTGTATAAATCCTTGATTATTAGATAAAAATATATTATTAAGCTTCGAACCAAAAATGTTATAATTATGGCGCAACCAATTTTTTTATAGATAAAATAAACATGGAGATAACATAAAATTACTTTTTTTATAAATCCCACATAATGGATTTATTAGAAATGTACTCTATTTTGTATAATAGTTTAAATCATGTGTTGACTTTTTTCTTCTTGCTATCAATGAAAAATATTAATGTGGTATATTTTGATTATTTTATTCATATTAAGATTTATAATTATGTATCATTATGAATGGGTATCTTTATTTCCAAAATAAAGCTTCTCTGTTGTGACTTCCTTCATAATCATACAGAAGATCATCCAAGAAATGAAAATGAAGGCTCACATATATATTGGAAAATTAAACAATTTAATCTCAGTTTTTGTTCATATATTTAATTTCAGAGGAATATATACCTATTTATAGATTTTATATACATTTTAGCATGAGTGGCATGGTTTTGGTGTGAAAATTAAAGTTTAATGAAGATGAAAAAATCCTTGAAATGTCAAATCACTCTTTTATATCCAAGTATATTATTTTTTTGGAAATTATGATATGTTTGCAAATCTATAAAAACCATGATCTAACCAATTATCATTTATTCTCAATATATTTTTGTGTAAATTTTGGATTATCAGTATATTCCTATTTATTATGGTCCAATACACAATTATACGACATGATATTCAATTCATTAATTGATACATTTGATTTTTTAAAACATCATTTAAAATACTATTAGTAGTGGTTTGATTTTATATATATATTTAAATATTTATTTCAATATTGCATGAACGTTTTTTTAATTGTGTAATTCTTTTATTATTAGATAAAAATGTATTGTTAAGCCTCTAACCAAAATGTTATAATTATAGCGCAACCAATTATTTTATCACATAATGTTATTATCTATTCCATATTTATGATGTGATAAATGAATTGTTTCCTTACTGTCCTTAGTCATTTATAGACACTATAACGATAACTTATTATATCAAAAAATTATTTCCTAATCTGTTAACTATAGATTTTATATACATTCATCATTGAAAAAATATTCATTATATAGTCTTAATTTCATATATGAGAGTTATTTATTCTATTAAGCCAAAATTTAAAAAAATAAAATATATTTATCACATGTAATTGTCCATATCATTAAATAAATTCTTATATTTTGTCATTATTTAACACTAACCATTTTCATATAAAGAAATTATTATAAGGTTAAAAATAAATTATGAAAAACACACACTCAAGATTGTTCATCTCAAGTGTAATTTATGTTATTCCATTTATGTAATTGAAAAATAAAATACTTCTTATATAGAATTAATGATGCTTTATATATTTCATTTACAATTGGTTTAAATCATCATATGAATCTAACCAATGAAAATTGAGTTATTTTTCACAACCCCCCCTTGGTCAATAATAATTACGGGAACTTCTCCTATTGATAATCTAAAACTATATAATAACTTATTTTTAACCATTATTAATATCTATTAAATATTAAAGTAATAATTCATATAAATATATTAAATCTATCATATTTTGGAATTCTACATTACCATCATCTAAATTTAAGAGTATTCATTGTTTCTTTTTAGTTGAAATCTAAATTATTTTTTCACATTTAAATATAGTAAACTCCAACGTCTCAAGAATATCAAGAGTTGCGAATTCATAATATTGAAACAAAATTATGGAATGTTTTTATTTCCCTAAATTTTTGGTTAATTTTCAATCCAATGAAATTTAAAACATTCTATTATAATGTTTATTTTCTAATCATCAATGACAATGATTTCATTGATTATTTATTTAATTATAAAAATTAATAATACTAATAAAAGTATTCTTTAATCATTTAAATGATATATATTCATTATTTATGTTCTTTATACTCATATATAATAAAAATGATGATGATGATATAACATCATCTCTACAGGTTTTTGAACATTCCAAAACAAGGAAATTCTATATTAAAAAGTGTAAAATAAAAAATTATTTCACTATAATATAATTTTTATAGATGGATAATGATATTAATAATATATATATATTAGAGTGGTTGAAATGATTTATCTATTCTGAATAATAGAGAGTAATTTGAAATTATAGAAGAGAAGAAGTTACTTAAAATAGTGGTTCCACTCATCATAATGACTTCAATCCTAATGTAGGATTTAAGACAACTTATTTTTACTATAATCACATAAACATAATATAATGATTTAGTGGTTGTATATTTGGAATTGATTCATGGGGATTTCAAAGTATAGTGAATTTTTAATGGGAAGAGAAATTACACTCTTATAGATGATATTTAATTGAATATTTTTTATTTACTATTCTATAATGATTACAGAATGATATTTTGACTTCAAAATATATTTACAAGTTAAAAATATGAGGGTTTGAAATACACCATATATTATTTACAATTTAAATAATTTCAATATTTTAATAATTATTTATTCCCACATATGAATTTTTTTATTTTTTATTTATCATTTTTATTTACTATTTACCCAGGTTACATATCATTTGAATAAAAATGAAATTGACATAATGTCAATGTTTGATGAACAAATTCAAAATTTGAAATACATTTTATCAAATTAAAATTGTAAATAAAATATATTTTTAGTTTTTATTAAATTATGTAATGCATTATACAAAAAAATATTCTATAATGATAACAAAAAATTTATATATATGATGTATATTTTCTACCAATTCAAAATAATTTATATTATAAAAGATATTTATTATAGAATTTAACTACGTGATCTGAAATAAATTATTCTTTTCTAAAAAAAATTAATAATATTTTTATTATTTAAATATACTAATTAAAATTTGATTTTAAATATATATTAACCTATAATATATAAAAAATATATATGCATAACTATCAAATAATTTTTATAATTACCTTTTATAACATTATATTTTATAATAAATACATCTCTTAAACGCACTACTAAAATTTCCACGTTTTTACCTCATGGTTTTTATCATATTTTTAATTTTTTCTCATTCAACCTATAATTATAATCGATTATATGAACATCATATAAGATCATGTGGATGAATATTTCAATCATTTTTTATTTTCATGTGATTATATTCAATTAGTAATTTTCTAATTTTTCATTAATTTAGCTATATTGTAATTTATTAATATTTATTTCATTTTATGTTTTAATATTCATCCTTAATGGAATAAATTTTTTTCATTTTTGTTCTATATTTTGTATAAGACATGCTATTAGACTTGTGTGATTTATTTCACACTAAATGTTTTTTGTGTCACTTTTTATCCATTTATCATGATCTTAAAAGTTGAGTACATATTATATAATAACCATTAAAAATATGGCATACCCCTCTTTCTTACCTCATTTCCCAATCATGCGTACTTATACAACATTTAAATATTAATTATATTCATATATAATATAAAAAAAAACCTAAATCCAAAATCTAGTTGGTTATCAATATAACATTTAATAATTAATATTTTATTAGTGTTTAAATACATTAGAAAATTATGTTTTTAAAATCATACATAGGGAAACTGTATGAGGGTGTGACAGTAAATAAATATATAATGACTTGATTTCAAAATCTATATAATTACATAAATTTCATTTTCATATAGAAAATTTTATTTAATGTCTGTATGAGTATAATTTAATATGTGGTTGGTCATTAAATGTTTGAATTCATTACAATGAAATCAGATATAATATAAAATTGAAAATGTGGCTGAAAATTTCACTCCAATTCATCAAAAAATACCCTTATAATAATATAAAAATGATTTTTATTTTTCCACTCCATCGATATTAAAATAGTAAATAATGGAAAAAAAATTTAGATCCACATTAATTTTGAAATTACATGTTGTAGACCAACATAGAGTCTTTCAGTTTGTTCAAATCTTTGTTTAGATGTGTTTGTTTATATTATTTAATGTTTGTGGAAATAAATTAATGAAACTAAATTTACAACTCATTAGATTCCCTTCATGAGTTTCATTACTAATGAATTATTGGCTTTTTTATATGTAATTAGTATTTTGAAATATCGTATGAGAAATCAATATATAGGGAGTTTCTATTATTGAGTAAAATTATTTATATGGTAGTTATT
Organism: Viscum album; assembly: GCA_963277665.1. Taxonomy (NCBI): domain Eukaryota; kingdom Viridiplantae; phylum Streptophyta; class Magnoliopsida; order Santalales; family Viscaceae; genus Viscum; species Viscum album. The sequence goes on along the minus strand of OY728132.1, from coordinate 93,006,459 downwards.
TTAGTATTGGATCATATTCATTATTAATTTGTCTTATGGTATATGTTGATACTTTGAAAACATATTGAAGACTTAGTGAATTATCCAGAAATAAGTAAATGTTTAGATAAAGAAATTGTACCATAATGTTGGGGATGGAGTCAATATTGTTCTTTTTAGAAATTCATTGTACAAATATGACATTGCTCATGTGTGGCATGAAATTTATATAAATTATTTGAGTTTTATATTATAAGATATTCATTTTGTTTCTTAGATCCTCATATTTTGTTAATGGACCCATGGAGATTATAAATTGTGAAGTAGTTTTTCAATTTCATTCCATATACACTACGATCCAATATAATTAAATATTGATATAATAATTCCTTGTGGGATTTAAATATATATACCTTTAATAGTATCTTAATAAAATTTATTTATAACATAAACCCCGTTAAAAAATTACCCGCAAAATAATGAGTGAATTTTGGTAAACATGTTTAACCACAATTATGTTTAGATAATTGATGAGTTTTATAGGATATATAGAAAATAATTAATTCAATACAGTCTATTAATTTAGTGATAAATTCCATATAATTAGTTAATAAACATAATATAAATAGAAATGGTAGATATTTTTAGATATTTTAAATTAATCTTCATTAAATAAAATAAATATATTAATGATTCATAGAAAAATTAAGTTTTAGAACATAATATAAATAAAACTGTATGGTCATAGTATATTGGCCTAGATGTCACTCAAATATTTTATATTTCAAAAAACCATAGTTGTTTGATAAATATGTATTAGTTCCTTTATTGATTGGAAATAGATTATCATGAATGTGAGAAATTATACGCTATAAAGGGCTTATATCATGTGACTAAAAAATGTCCATAGTTATTACAGCAAACCAAACTTTTATTACATTACTATTACATCATTTTAAAAATTAAAATATAATATCATTTCAAATAAAGGATTCAAAGGTCATTTGTCATAAAAAAACTTGGAAAATACCTGACCATTACAACATCAATCATAAACATATACTTTATTTATTCTTCCCTAGCATTATATTGGCACTTGAACTCTCCTTAGTACATGTAGTCACCTGATGATATATATCAAAAGGGTTGATCTAAAATCCCACTAAGAGGATATATAATAAAAATATAGCATGAGGTGAGAATAATCATAACATAAAAAATGGATCATGAACAAGAGAAGAAGCATAAATATAAGACGTGAACCGTGGAAATGCATAAAAATGAAACATCATGTCTTAGTGGTTAACTACCACGCATAATTGTGATCAAATATAGCATATATTTCACATATAATTTCACATTAACACATGATATTAATCAGTTTACACAATGCATTGGAGTGCTATATAATTCCGAGCACACCCATCACATTATAAAATTATCATTATCCAGCATTCCACATAGAAAATATATCAAAAATGAACATAAATAATACAAGAAAATGAATGTTTTTCATCCCATAAGATCAAATTCAGAAATATTGGGTTCCCATAAGAAATATCTAATAACATACATGTTACAATAACCGTCAACCTTGACTGAGAAGTAATCGGTGAGTTCTTAAAAAAAGAGTTATTTTATGAAGCTTTTTGTTTGAATTAAACACCAATGTTATACATGTATGTCTTAAAAAAGGAAAATAATATGAACAATTGATTTTTAAGGAGATACCATATAGTAAAGGGAGTGAAAGAGGGAGAACCTGAAGGATGAAATTGGGTTTGAGAATTTCTCCTTACCTTGTATCGGAATGCTTCGTTCATTTTAATTACATTCACAACCTCATTAGATTCATTAATTAAAAATTCTAGACACCTAGTTTCATGAATAATGTTAATTATGGTTTCATTTAGTTTTTTTATGTTCCTTTGGATGAGTTATAGATGTTAAAATCATTGATTGTGAATGATCATTTTTATGGTTTTCTAGAGCATTTTACATGTATTCATGAATTGAAGTTTGTGTATAACATGGATAAATATCCCAAACATATATTCCATGTTATTAATTTAATTAATGAAGTTATAATGATATTATAATGAATTTAATTGTATACCATGTTGATGAATCATTAGATAGGAATTAAATGTTGATTGTTTGAGTAAAATTTGGCGGGTTGTCGACCATAAATAACTTGTTTTGATTAATCATTTAGTAATATGTACATAAGATAGTTAAAGGACATTATATATTAATTAATAAATATAAAATATTCTGGTTAAACCATAAAATGGTTTCATGACCAGATCTAAAGGTAGAAATGAAAAAAGAAAACATGTCGTTCATGAAATTGATAGATTAACTCCTCTGGATCAACATTTCCTTTTATATAATAAAAAGAAAAGGAGAAAGGGGTTGGAAGATATAATAACTCATTATTATCATAAAATTCCACTATAGGAATAATAATGGAGTTATAAAACCATTTGGACCATGATATGTTGAGAGAAAATAAGAAAAGGACTTTAAATTGAAATGAATTTAATGGAAAAGAAGAAGAGAAATTACTTCTTAAATCCTGCTCTTGAGATCCTCTTTAAGGGGCATAAGCATGGTATTTTGATAAGACCAGAAGCATTACAACGTGGGGGAGGGGATATGTAAGATTATTGGGAATATTTTATACAAGGATTGAGGCTTGAGATGTTTGAGGAAATGAGTGTGTGTAAGGTGGTATTTATAGTGGATGGGATATGGGATTTCTCAATATAAAATTCAATAATTTATGATTTTTCCAAAATAAATGGAATAGTGAGCCTTCCTTGACCAATAATATCAATTTTATCATGTGATCCAGAACTAAGTGGGAGTATAACAGTACACTATCATACATGAAACTATAATTATCTTATTTAGATTATTTTTGTAAATTATGGTATATCACTATTCATAAAAAAATCAAGTATTTTAGAAAAATCCCAAAAATTACCCCATTCCATTTATAGGCATGTAGAATCCAAAAATGATGTCCATTTTTGAAAATTAATTTTTTAAATATTATTAATTAAATATTTAATTATAGTAACAATTTACTTGAGAAAAACAATTATTAAAATTAATACTGATTTTATAATGCATTCAAAAATTACATGAGGTCTTATAAAATTATCATAAATCAGGAATACATAGTTTTGTTAAATTATAAACGCCTTTTAAGAAAATAAATTTTATTTTAAATTATTTAATTAATTATAATTATTTATTTATGACTTATAAAAATACCATTTTTTATAATATGCACAAATTTTATTTAATTATTCATGTGTAAGGATACTATTATTTTGGGATATTTTCCATTCATAAGGGACATATTACTATTCATATGGGTATTTTATTATTCACCAAAAATTATATATATTTTTTTAGTCTCAAAATATCTTATTGAACACAACTGTGTATGTCAGATTTTCGAAATTCTAAACATTGAAGTGACAAACTTATGTTTAATGGTTACTTAGCAATTAGTAATACATTATGTTGTGTTTTCATGTTATGTTATGGCATATTTTTAAGATGTTAATTTCCATTGAAAAACATTGGGTCGTTATTTTCTTCCCCCCTTATGATATTTCACCCTCTAAATTTCACATTACAGAAATAGGTGAGTGTACTTTTCCTTCATCACCTACTTTGGATCCCATGTAGCTTCTTCAAAATTATGTTTCCTCCACAACACATTGACAAGGTGTGTTTTCTTGTTGTGTAGAACCTTATATCTATGATCCAGAATCATTACCAACTGCACCTCATAAAGGATATAATCTTCCAGCAGTACCCCCAATGCGTATAGTACATGTGAGGGACCATGTATATATTTCATCAGGAGTGATAAGTGAAAAAATCAATAACATGATCCATATTTGGTTGAAGTGCAGGCCGATAGGCCATAGCTCCTATACTATCATATATTTCAAAGAGGCCATTGTACCAATGACATAGCATCCCTTTTGTCCCAAATTTTCTGACTCTCTTCCATTATGATGTTCAAAATAAGACTTTATCCCCAACTTCAAACTCCAAGTCCATTCAATGGTTGTAAGCATAACACTTTTGCTGACTCAGAGTAGCCTTGATGTGTTTCTGGATAACTTGAACCTTCTATGTCATCTCTAGAACATGATCGGTTCCAAGTAGATTTTATTCTCCTACATCATCCCTATAGGTTGGAGTTCTATATTGCATTTCATACAGAGATTTATAGGGAGACATCTGAATACATGAGTGGAAACAATTTCTGTATGAGAAATCAACAAATGGGAGATGTTGTTCCCATCCACCATTGAATTCTAGATAGTAGGATCTTAGCATATCTTCATTAATCTGAATAGTCCTTTCAAATTAGCCTTCAGTTTGGGGGGTGATAGGTTGTACTGAAATTTAATATTGTACTCTAAGAATGTTGAAGGCCAATTCTGAATATATATTTGAACCTTGGATCACCGTCAGAGACAATTGAAAGTGGAACACCATGCAGTCTTACAACTTCTTTCACATATAACATTCCATGTTGTGAAAGTGGGAGGTCTTCCCTAATTGATAAAAAATTGGACATCATGGTTAGTCGATCAACAGTAACACATATCACATTATTTACCATCAACATCATTGGGAGACCCATGACCACGTCTATAGTAGCATCCTCCCATTTCCACGTGGGTATAAAAAATGGTTGTATCAACCCTTTGTAATTTTGTCGCACTGGATTAACATGTATACATACCAATCACCTTGATATATATTCTGCAATATTCTTCTTCACGTTATCCCACCATAAGTGTTCATAGAGATCAAGATACTACTTGGAATTACTAGGATGGATAGAGAATGTTTAGCTATGTTCATTGTCCAATAGCCCCTTCCTTATCACAGGGGATTAAGGAACACAAAGACGCATTCCAAACTGAATCACACCATTAACATCGATATTGAACTCTTTCATCTTCCATTCCTTTACTGCATTCACCATCTTCTGTGTAACATCCCAAGTAAATAATGAATAATACATATTTTAACTATGTCTATTATTGAATTAGATAGTGTTTTAGAGGCTTAAAATTAAAATAAATCCAATCTTATGCATGGAATACACTAACATTCTTAAAAAATTGTTTTACTGCCTTTTGATGGCAAACACTTTTTAAATCTATCTTTTGAAAATTTTATAAGATATGTCTGTCAAAATAAAAGTATTATTTATTATTGGGACATTGAATTTTACATTGGATAAATTTTTGGTATTTTTCTGACAATGGTCATTTTTTAATGAATAGTGAAAAATACTGCATTTTACATCAAAACTGCTTTTTAATCTAATTTATTTATATTATTAGATTATCTTTTGAATTGGTTTTGAAGTGAAATTAGAATATATTTTTACCATTTAATCCAATGGTGGTCATTGGAATCAATTTCACTTTGAAATTGGACTTAAACTGGTGTCAATCTTTTGATACTAATTGTTTCATAAAAACAAGCTTTTTGTCATAACAACGGGAATTATTCATTAAATTAATTAATGTGACTTATATGTATTGAATTTTGTAAAATAGAATTCATTTTTGAATTCGTAATATCAAATATAGCTTAGGGTTAATTTTTGGTAATTTTCTGAAAAACATCAATTTTTGATTAATAGTGAAACCACTAAGTGGTAGTTAAAGAAACTGATTTTTCGTTTAAATGAAACTTTTCCACTTTTGTGTTTTGAATTTCAAAAATCAGACATACATGGTTGTCATTAAGAAGTAAAATTTGGTTCAATGGGATTAAAATAATTGTTTGGTGAATAGTAACTTATTATGTTTTTAATCGCGATTAATGGTAATTAGGGTAGAAATAATGTTTTAATAATATGAAATGACCTAGACACATGTCCTAATCTTATTGGATGTTTCATGGCCGACCAAGAAAATCCATGGGTCAACTTGGTGACCCCATGGTGCCACTTTGGTTGGGAAATTACATAAATAACTTTTTATTTAATGTTAAAGTAAAAATGACACAAACATGAGTTATTTTACGAAAACAATTTTTATATGAGGTTATCCAAGTCCAATTTTTTACTATAAATATTAATTTTAAAGACAAAAAGATTTCCTACATCATAGTAGGTTTTTTATAATTTTTAGACATTAAATAAATTAAATTATTTATGACATCATGATGATGCAGCGATGACCTCATTATTTAACGATTTAAATAAAATGGAAAGATAATGTAATATCTATGACCTACACATGTAAAAAACTTATTGGATGAGTGGATTTTGAACCCTTATCACCTTATCCTTGAATTATATCACTTTGGGTCTTTTTGAATCCGAAACTAATTTTGAAATAAATTAACTTATCTTTACTTTCCAAGAGTGCCCCTCCTCTCCTCTTATAAAAGGCCCCCACCCCTACCTCCTTACCCACACTTCTAAAGCCTTTGGATCGGCCAACCCCTGCTCATTTTGTCTCTACACTTCCCTATATTACTCCTTGAAGCCTCAATTTGGGAAGAAGTCTTCCCAAGGAAGCCTTTGAGCTCAAACCAAAAGAAGTAATCCGATTTTAAGGTAATGTATTCTTTTGAGTCCTTTTGTTTTATTTTGATTCTCCAACCCCCTAACCTCTTTTTATTCTCTTATTTTGTAACAACTACAGTTTCCTCAATATAGTAGGATGTTGTTATAATAAGTATTAAAGCTACACTTACACACACCTACATCTAATTGTTAAAGAACATACGGTTTCCGTGGATGGTGAATTTATGCCTCCCGAAACGATGATTGTTCAACATTATTTTAACACCTTAAAAGGTGGCCATTAAGATTAAACTATATTTATATATGATATATAATATGTTTATGTTTTCCTTAAGCTTATTTATTTTTCTTTTTGATCATAACATTATTGTTTCCATTATGTGTAAACACGATATCTTCATTTTAGGAAGTGCGGACTACCGCCCCCTGAAAGTGATTTCATTCGTTAATACCATATGTGGGATGTGTAAAGGATAAATTTAATGATATTATATATGTTATTATTCTTTAATTATAATATAATATTATATCATTATGATTTCATTCCAGAAAATACGAAATAGAAATGGAAGTAGCATTCATTTGTATGTACGGCTTACCATCTCCATGAACGGTGCATTTCATTTCATACCTCTAAATGTTATGTAATATTATAAATACATGTATATGATGAATATATATGATATATATTTTATAAAAATCATTAATATCATTCTGGATATAACGACCTTTTGACCAAATTAACAACATGTAAGTGTATGAAGTCTATTTTTGACTTAAGAACCAAATACCGACAAAATGAACATTATTAACTTAAATGATTACATGATGTTCATAACAAGGTATAAAAGGAATAATGAACTTGAAAAAGGATCTTAAGCAAGTAGAGATTAACTCAAGTTTATTATTCAGGAGATTAAAGAACGACCGAGTCAAGTCGGACCCGAGGTATGGGAATTCGTCTCAATCTCCTTTCATTGAGGCATATTTTATTTTATACACAATTTTCTTTTATACGGTGTATAAATCTCTTTGACGTTTATGTTTATTCAAAAGGAATCTTTTTTATAAAAATCGTTTACTAAATGAAAAAGGGAATGGTTTTGTCCTACGTATGCGGTGACAACGACTTCTCCGCCGTCGTGACCATTATTTGAGTTTTGTCTTCCTCTACAAGCCATACCTTCTTTTTGAAAGGAAAATAAAAACCATGTTTTACTTTTCTTTTATTTTGGTATCGAAAATGGTTTTCATAATGTTTTTATATCAATGTTTTGTGTTGATATCTTGTGATTGAATGGTGGGAATGTTATGTTTCCATTATGCATTTTTTATGTGATATGATTATGTTGAGGTTCTTGGGAATTATTATGAAAACGGGTGGTTTCGTGATAAACTAAGGGCGGGTGAGCCCGATATAGATCTCCAATGCATTGGGTAACACGAAGGAGTGAAACATTAAGGTTTCTCCGAAGAGATTTAGGGAATATACTGTGATGGGTATTCCAAACGTAACCAAGAGGGTTACTCCCTACGTAAGAATGTTATGAATGCCTCAAGTTACCTTTATGTCTTATGATTTCTATGATTTACTCATGATTTGATGAGGTATGTTAAAGTGCTTATAATTTATGGGTAAATTATGATTTCATTCCTATGTATATATGTACCCATGTTTCCTTTCCATATTTTTATAACCCTTACTGAGCTTTTTATGCTCATCCCATGTTTTTTGAAATGATTTCCACAGGTCAAGGGAAAGGTACATGATATAATGATAGTGTCAAGGAAGTGTCAAGAATGAATCCATGTTTTATCTTAAATATGTTTCCATTGATGGGAATGAAGAATACTATCTTTATGTAACCACTTTGTTTATATGTGGAATGTAATGAAAGTTTAATGATCAATTCCCTAAAACTCTAAACCTGAAATGATCTTCAATGTGTAATCATCTAATAACTCAAGATTAATTAAGGTTTAAGGCTGGGGCCTTATTGTTGGTATCATAGGTCGGTTTAGATAACTTTTGGAGTAAGAATTATATTAAATGATTATTCAATTTTTTTTTGAAATGATATAGCATTTCAAGATTACCATGTTGCTTCATCTAAGACATGTTTGTTTAGAATGGTTTTACGCAGAGGGAACCGGGAAGCAGTGCTAGGAATGCATACAGAAGGAAATAACCTTCCAAATCAGCATCCCGAGATGGTCTGAATTGGAACTGAACAGTTTGTTGCAGTGATGGCACAGTTGACTCAGGCTATAAATGGTGGTGGCATCCATGCAGGAGATTAGCCAGATCAACCGCAGAAGAACATGTCAGTTGTGGAACATTTCATGAGGCAACATCCCCCATCATTCAAAGGATCATCTGAAGTTGTGTTAACTGAAGGGTGGATTAAAGCACTGGAGAATATTTTCGATGTCATGGGGTGTTCAGACAATCAAAAGGTTAGTCTTGCTCTTTATCATTTGGAGGGTGAAGTAGATCAGTGGTGGTCGATGGTTAAAAATATCAAGGACGCTGATGAGATTGATGCTCTCGACTGGGATGAATTCAAAGTTATGTTTCTTGAGAAGTATTTTCCTAAGGCTGTTCGAATTAGGATGGAAAATAAATTCTTGGAATTGAGGCAAGAGGAAGACTCATTGGCTACCTATGAAGAAAGGTTCACTCGATTGGAAAGGTATGCTCCAAATTTTATCCGAGACCTTGATAGTAAAATCAATCGTTTTTACTCAGGATTAAAGCCAAAATATCGAAGGGAATTAGCTTCTCGTGATTTTAAAAGTTATGAAAAGCTTTTTCGATGTGCTGAGAAGGTGGAAATGGAGTTTGCCGATGACCAAGTGTTCTATAACAACCAACATAAGAAGAGACCGAGGTGGAAGGAGAAAAGTAATAATTCTTCAAAAAAGTCTTATGGTAAGAAAACTATGTTTCCAGTCTGTGATAAATGTGGCAAAAGGCATGCTGGGGAATGTCTTCTGAATTCGGGAATGTGCTACCGATGTGGTAAGATGGTACATAAGGCTCGTGATTGCACTGAAAAGGATCAAGGTGAAGGTAAGACCAAATTTGATTTACATTTAGTGAAATGTTATAAGTGAAATGAGATTGGTCACTATGGAAACGAGTGTCCGACAATGAGCTTGAGTGATGGGAAGCAGGTAGACTACAAGAAGAAAGGGGTGGCGAAATCCTTTGCAACTACTTCAGCAGATGTCAGGCCATCAAATGAAGTTGTATCAGGTACTTTGTTTGTTTTTTCATATTATTCCAGTGTGTTGTTTGATTCGGGGTCTACACATTCTTTCATCTCTGAAAACTTTTCTAGTAAATGGGAATACCATCTCAAGAAGTGACTCCTGATCTTGTGGTAAAAACACCTGGGGGAAATGTTGAGGCAAAAAGAATTTATAAGAATCTTCTTATACTTATCTGTGGAAAGAACCTACTTGATAACCTTATTGTTCTACCTCTAGTAGAGTTTGATGTTATCCTGGGTATGGATTGGATCTCTATTTACCATGCTAAGATTGACTGTAGAGCTAAAGAAGTTTCTTTTATGAAAGACTTTCAGTTTGTGTACAAGAATGAACCCTTACTATTGATAACTTATCAACAGGCCAAGAAACATGTAAAAGATGGAAATGTATGTTACCTTTCACGCATTGTTGAAAATAAAGGAACTGTTCAAATTAATGATGTGCCAGTGGTAACTGAGTATCCTGATGTTTTTCCTGATGAGTTTCCTGGAATAATACCAGATCGGGAATTTGAGTTTACTGTTGACTTAGTTCCTGATGCTAAGACAATTTCAAAACCTCCTTATCGAATGGCTCAAATTGAACTTTTAGAGTTGAAGGGCAATTGAAAGATTTATTAGATAAAGGTTTCGTTCGACCTAGCACATCACCATGGGGTGCTCCTGTTTTATTTTTTATAAAGAAAGATGGTTCCATGAGACTTTGCATTGATTATAGAGCCTTGAATAATATCACTGTTAAGAACAAATATCCTTTGCCTCATATTGATGATTTGTTTGATCAGCTCCAGGGAGCTCAGTTTTTTTCAAAGATTGACTTGAGATCGGGGTACCATCAGCTGAAGGTAAAGGAGGAAGATATTCCGCAGACCACGTTTCGTATGAGATATGGCCATTATGAATTTGTAGTAATGCCTTTTGGGCTAACCAATGCACCTTCTGTATTCATTAACTTAATGAATAGAATTTTCCAAGAGTTCTTGGATAAGTTTGTGGTGGCTTTCATTGATGATATTTTGGTATTTTCTAAAAGTAAAGAGGAGAATGAAATACATTTAAGGGTTATCTTGCAAACCTTAAAATAAAAGAAACTGTATGGAAAATTCAGCAAGTGTGAGTTTTGGTTGCAACAAATTTCTTTCCTTGGTCATATTGTTTCTAAAGATGGAATAACTGTTGATCCTGCAAAAACAAAAGTTGTGGAAGAATGGCCAAGACCCACAAATGTAACCGAGATTCGTAGCTTCCTTGGTTTGGCAGGCTATTACCGAAGGTTTGTTAGAAATTTTTCACGATTATCTAGTCCAATGACTAAGATAACTCGGAAGGGCGTTAAGTTTATCTGGACAAAAGAATGTGATGATTGTTTTCAGGAATTGAAATGAAGATTGGTGAATGCTCCAGTTTTGGCACTACCTTCCAGGAATGGTGAATTTGTTATATACAGTGATGCTTCATTGAAAGGAGATGGTTGCGTCCTAATGCAGAATGATCAGGTAATTGCTTATGCTTCACGACAGTTGAAAACTCATGAGGTAAATTACGCTACACATGATTTGGAATTAGCTGCTGTTGTTTTTGCTTTAAAAATTTGGAGGCATCATTTGTATGGAGTAAAGTGTGAAATATATACCGATCACAAAAGATTAAAGTATATATTCACTCAGAAAGATTTAAACATGAGACAGAGGAGATGGCTGGAATTAATCAAGGATTATGATTGTACAATTCATTACCATCCGGGAAAAGCAAATAAAGTGGTTGATGCTTTGAGTGGAAAAAGTAATGCTTCATTAGAAATGTTGCATTTGGAACATGATCCTTTGGTTAAGGATTTGATGAACTTTGGTGTAGAAGTTGTTGGTGTAGGAAGTCCTTCTTTTTTGTTTCAGGTATCAGTGAGATCATCTCTATCAGACAGAATCAAGCAAGCACATAAGCAAGACAGTGAGTTTCAGAAAAAGGTAGAGCTGTTTCAGAAAGGTAAGTTGCCTTAATTCATCATTGATAATGTTTGCTTTTTGAGGTTTGGGAAGAGATTGTGTGTGCCTTGTGATTCACAGTTGAAGAGAGAGTTGTTATGTGAAGCTCATAGTTCTTCGTTTTCAGTTCATCCTGGCAGTACTAAGATGTATAGAGATCTGCAGGAGTATTACTGGTGGGATGGAATGAAAAGAGATATTGCTGATTTTACTGTGAAGTGTTTGACATGTCAACAGGTTAAAGCAGAGCGGTAGTTACCGAAAGGGATGCTTCATCCTTTACCAGTGCTAGAGTGGAAATGGGAGAATATATCCATGGACTTTGTTGTGGGATTATCGAAGACATCTTGAGGTAATAATGCAATCTGGGTTATTGTTGATCGCTTGACCAAATCTGCTCATTTCTTTGCAATACGAGATACTTTCTCTCTTGATAAACTTTCCCGTTTGTATCTTAAAGAGATAGTCAGGTTACATGGAGTTCCTCTCTCCATTGTATCGGATTGTGATCCCAGGATTACTTCTAACTTTTGGAAAGGCCTTCAGAAGTCGTTGGGTACTGAATTAAATTTTAGTACAAGTTTTCATCCTCAATCAGATTGGCAGTCAGAACGAACAATTCAGACCTTGGAGGATATGCTACGTGCTTGTTCGATGGATTATCAGGGAAGTTGGGACAAACATCTTTCTTTGGTTGAATTTTCATATAATAACAGTTTTCATTCCAGTATACAGATGGCACCATTTCAGGCATTATATGGGAAGCAGTGTCGAACTCTAGCTTTCTGGGATGAAGTGGGTGAAAGGAAGTTGATGGGACCAGAATTGCTAGAAGAGTTGGCAGAAAACGTTCAGTTGATTCAGAAGCACATGAGAACATCTCAGAGTAGGCAGAAGAGTTATGCAGACAACAGGAAGAAGGATCTATATTTTGAGGTAGGTGATCATGTTTTTCTCAAAGTATCACCATGGAAAAGTGTGATGCGATTTGGTAAGAAAGGAAAGCTGAGTCCAAGGATTATTGTACCATATGAAATTCTGGAGAGAGTTGGATCAGTTGCTTACCGAGTGGATTTACCTCCGAGTTTATCTCAGGTACACAATGTTTTTCATGTTTCGATGTTGAGAAAGTACATGCCAGATCCATATCATGTTTTGAGTCCAGAGGTAGTTCAGCTGGAAGAGAACCTATCTTATGAGGAACAACCGGTCTAGATTCTTGACCACAGGGAGCAAGTGTTACGGAAAAAGGTGATTCACCAGGTAAAGGTTTTGTGGAAAAACCACATGATTGAAGAGGCAACATGGGAATCTGAAAATGCAATGAGGGATAAGTACCCCCATTTATTCGATAAGTAAATAAATTGCGGGGACGCAATTTTCTAAAGGGGGGAAGGATGTAACATCCCAAGTATGTAATGAATAATAGATATTTTATCTATGTCTATTAATGAATTATATAGTGTTTTAGAGGCTTCAAATTAAAATAAATCCAATCTTATGCATGGAATACACTAACATTCTTAAAAGATTGTTTTACTGCCTTTTGATGGAAACCCCTTTTTAAATCTATCTTTTGACAATTTTATAAGCTATGTTTTTCAAAATAAAATTATTATTTATGATTGGGACATTGAATTTTACATTGGATAAATTTTTGGTATTTTTCTGAGAATGTTCATTTTTTTAATGAATAGTGAAAAATACTGCATTTTACATCAAAACTGCTTTTTAATCTAATTTATTTATATGATTATATTATCATATGAATTGGTTTTGAAGTGAAATTAGAATATATTTTTATCATTTAATCCAATGGTGGTCATTGGAATCAACTTCACTTTGATATTGGACTTAAACTAGTGACAATCTTTTGATACTTATTGTTTCATAAAAACACGCTTTTTGTCATAACAACTAGAATTATTCATTAAATTAATTAATGTGACTTATATGTATTGAATTTTTTAAAATAGACTTCATTTTTGAATTCGTAATATCAAATATAGCTTATGGTGAATTTTTGGTAATTTTCTGAAAAACTTCAATTTTTGATGAATAGTGAAACCATTAAGTGGTAGTTAAAGAAACTGATTTTTCGTTTAAATGAAACTTTGCCACTTTTGTGTTTTTAATTTCAAAAATCCGACATACATGGTTGTCATTAAGAAGTAAAATGTGGTTCAATGGGATTAAAATAATTTTTTGGTGAATAGTAACTTATTATGTTTTTAATCGCGATTAGTGGTAATTAGGGTAGAAATAATGCTTTAATAATATGAAATGACCTAGACACATGTCCTAACCTTATTGGATGTGTCATGGACGACCAAGAAAATCCATGGGTCAACTTGGGGACCCCATGGAGCCACTTTGGATGGGAAATGACATAAATAACATTTTATTTAATGTTAAAGTAAAAATGACACAAACATGAGTTATTTTACGAAAACAATTTTTATATGGGGTTATACAAGTCCAATGTTTGACTATAAATATTCATTGGAAAGATAAAAAGCTTTCCTACATCATAGTATTTTTTTTATAATTTTAATACATAAAATAAATTAAATTATTTATGACATCATGATGATGCAGCGATGACCTCATTATTTAACAATTAAAATAAATTGAAAGATAATGTAATATCTAAGACCTAAACATGTCCAAAACCTATTGTATGAGTGTATTTCGAACCCGTATCACCTTATCCTTGAATTATATCAATGTGGGACCTTTTAAATCCGAAACGCATTTTAAAATAAAGTAACTTTTCATTACTTTCCAAGAGTGCCCCTCCTCTCCTCTTATAAAAGACCCCCACCCCCACCCCTACCTCCTTACCCACACTTCCAAAGCCTTTGGCTCGGCCAACCCCTGCTCATTTTGTCTCAAAACTTCCCTCTCTTACTCCTTGAATCCTCAATTTGGGCATAAGTCTTCCCAAGTAAACCTTTGAGCTCAAACCAAAGGAAGTTATCCGATTTTAAGGTAACGACTTCTTTTGAGTCCTTTTGTTTTATTTTGCTTCTCCAACCCCCTAAACTCTTTTTATTCTCTTATTTTGTAACAACTCCTGTATCCTAAATATACTAGGATGTTTTTATAAGAATTATTAAAGCAACACTTATACACACCTACATCTAATGGTTAAAAAACATACGGTTTCCGTGGATGGTGAATTTATGCCTCCCGAAACGATGATTGTTCAACATTCTTTTAACACCTTCAAAGGTGGCCATTAAGATGTCACTATATTTATATATGATATATAATATGTTTATGTTTTCCTTAAGATTCTGTATTTTTCTTTTTTGTCAAACCTTTATTGTTTCCATTATGGGTAAACACGATATCTTCATTTTAGGAAGTGCGGACTACCGCCCCCTGAAAGTGATTTGATTCATTAATACCATATGTGGGATGTGTAAAGGATAAAGTTAATGATATTATATATGTTATTATAATTTAATTATAATATACTCTTATATAATTATGATTCCATTCCAGAAAATACGAAATAGAAATGGAAGAAGCGTTCATGCGTACGTACGGCTTACCGTCTCCATGAATGGTGCATTTCATTTCTTACCTCTAAATGTGATGTAATATTATAAATACATGTATATGCTGAATATATATATGATATATATGTTATCCAAATCATTAATATCATTCTGGATATAACGAACCTTTGACCAAATTAACAACATGTAAGTGTAAGAAGTCTATTTTTGACTTAAGAACCAAATACCGACAAAATGATCATTATTAACTTAAATGATTACATGATGTTCATAACAAGGTATAAAAGGAATTATGAACTTGAAAAAGGTTCTTAAGCAAGTAGAGATTAACTCAAGTTTATTATTCAGGAGATTAAAGAACAACCGAGTCAAGTCGGACCCGAGGTATGAGACTTCGTCTCAATCTCCTTTCGTTGAGGCATATTTTATTTTGTACACAACTTTCATTTTTACGGTGTATAAACCCCTTTGAAATTTACGTTTATTCAAAAGGAATATTTTTTATACAAATCTTTTACTAAAAGACAAAAGGGAATGTTTTTTCCGTACGTATGCGGCGACAACGACTTTTCCGCCGTTGTGACCATTATTTGATTTTTGGCTTCCTCTACAAGCCATACCTTCTCTTTGAATGAAAAATAAATACCAAGTTTTACTTTTCTTTTATTTTGGAATTGCAAATGGCTTTCATAATGTTTTTATATCAATGTGTTGTATTGATATCTTGTGATTGAAAGGTGGTAATGTTATGTTTCCTTTATGCATGATTTATTGGATATGATTATGTTGAGGTTGTTTGGCATTATTATGAAAATGGGTGGTTCCATGATAAACTAAGGGCAGGTGAGCCCGATATAGCTCTCCAATGCATTGGGTAACGCGAAGGAGTGAAACATTAAGGTCTATCCGAAGATATTTATTGAATATACTGTGATGGGTATTCCAAACGTAACCAAGACGGTTACTCCCTATGTAAGAATTTTATGAATGCCTCAAGTTACCTTTATGTCTTATGATTTCTATGATTTACTCATGATTTGATGAGGTATGTTAAAGTGATTATGTTTTATGGGTAAAGTATGATTTCATTCTTATGTATATATGTACACATGTTTCCTTTCCATATTTTTATAACCCATACTGAGCTTTTTATTCTCATCCCATGTTTTTTGAAATGATTTCCACAGGTCAAGGGAAAGGTACATGATATGATGATAGTGTCAAGGAAGTGTCAAGAAAGAATCCATGTTTTATCTTATATATGTTTCCATTGATGGGAATGAAGAATACTATCTTTATGTAACCACTTTGTTTATATGTGGAATGTAATTCAAGATTTATGATCTAATTCCCTAAAACTCTAAACCCGAAAAGATCCTCAATGTGTAATCTTGTAATAACTCAAGATTAAGTAAGGTTTAAGGATGGGGCCTTATATTTTGTATCTCCACGTAATCCCATTGTTCTTTCTTTAATATTCTCTTGGACGGAGGGTTGCGCTATCATTTGGGAAAGGTAGGATGTATCCCCATATCCTATGAATTCTATAATCATTATTTTTATATCCTAGAATATAGGGCCTTTATCAATCTGTATCATGGATTGAGTAGCATGTTCTTTTCTATTTAAAGCATCAACTCCCTTGTTCACCTTTCCTGGATGGTAGTGAAAAGAGAAATATTAATCCTATATTTGATCTAACTATCTCTTTTGATGAATGTTGAGCAACATTTATGTAAATATATACTTTAGGCTCTTGAGGTCGATGTATATGATAGACTTATCAACATAAAGGTAGTTCCTCTATATTTTCATGGAAAAAATCATGGCTTCCAGCTCTAAATCATGTGTCAGATAGTTTGGATCATGTATCATCAACTGCCGTGAGGCACTGACTGTCACATTGTCATTTTTCATGAGTACACAAAACATTCCCCACTTAATATCACAAAACATTCTCCACTTTCTGGTAGTGTGAGTACAAGTGCAGTGATGATTCTTCTCTTTAGCTCATTGAAGATTTCCTCACATTCTTTGGTCTAGACATACTTTATCGATTTCTTTATTAACGTAGTTATTGGGATTTTAAATCATGATAAATATATCACAAAACGTTGGTAGTACCCATCTAATCCATGAAAACTAATTTATTATGTCCCAATAGAGGTCCTGGGTCATTCCCCAATTTCATTTGTTTTGGAAGGGTCCGTAGAAATTCCCTCACATGTGATCACATTTCCCAAGAATGTGACTTGCTTCATCCAAAAGTCGCACTTGCTGAACATGGTGTATAACTTCTCATTTCTCATCATCACCAATAAAAGTCTCAGATGTTCTTCATGTTCCTCCATGCTCTTTGTTTAGTTGAGAATATCATTAATAAACACTATAAAAAATTTGTCTAGTTAATTTCTAAAGTCTCTATTCATCAATTCCATAACGACTACAGTGGCATTAGTTAGTCCGTAGGTCATCACAAGAAACTAATAGTTCCCATACCTGTTACGGAAGGTTGTATTCTGAATATATTCTATCTTTACCTTTATGTGATTAAATCTAGAATGAAGATCCCCCTTTGAGAAGTATTTTATCTCCTCTTAACTGATCGAACAATTCATCGATCCTTGGATATTGATACTTGTTATTTATTGTTATCTTGTTGAGTTCAAGATAATCAATACCTAGCCACATTGTTCCATCCTATTTCATCACAAAGTGCACTGGTACACCCCAAGGTGATACACTAGGGCGTATGAATGCTTTTTCTAGATTCTATTTCGAGTTCTTCTTTTACAAGTCAAATTTGATAGAATTAATTCTATAGGGAAACATTGATATAGGAGTTACTCTGAGTATGAGTCAAATTGAAAACTCTACCTCACAATCTAGGGGAATTCCAAGTAACTCTTCGTGAAATACATCACCATATTCCCACACGATGGGAATTTCTACAAGGTTGGAACTATCCTTTGACCCAACCATCTGGGAGAGGTATGCTTCTTTATAGAAAATCAACACCCACAGAAAAGAATGATTATTCAATGGAGACTCAAGATCTTCCTTGAATTTTTAGAGGATATTGGGATGGATTGAATATAAAAATATATTTATTTTTCCCAATAGTTGATATGTTATCTATATAATGCCAACCAATCCATTCCCATTATATCACTGATTTCCTCCAAGGGATATATTACAATATTCATATGAAGAATCTTCCCTCATAGGGAAACAAGAGAAGAGTCAAACAATTGGGTTTTCAAGATTGCAACACTTTCTGTTTTTATAGATATCCCTACATCAAGTATTCGAGGATTTGATTCACTAGTTATAGAAAAAAATGCAAGATATAATGGAATTTATAGAACCACAATCAAATAATATTTTGGCCATTTATGAGTGACTAAAACATGCACGTTGTACGACATAATTATCTTACTCCACTTCTGTAGTAGTGATGGAATATTATTTCCCTTATTTCTTTGGCTTTGGTGGCTGATGTCGCTGATTACACTCATGAACTCGAGGTTTAGTGCACTAGCTGGCATAGTTCCCTAGCTCTCTACTGTTGTACCATTGAACCATGGGTAGTTATCTCTTTTCTTCCACCACATTCTCTCCCCTTTTTTATATATTTTGTTCACTCTTGTGCATGGGGTCCAGCTTTCCCAGACATGAATCATTTCCCCGTCCCTTTGGGGTAGTTACCATGGTGCAACATCCCCCATTTATGGCAGGTGGATCATTGAATTTTCATCCCACCATTGTCATTAGTCAACCAGCCTAAAATTCCATATTTCATTTCCTATCACCATATCCAAGGGAACATTCCCAAAAATCCATCTCTACTATTGAGATAACATCAAACAAATTATGTATAACTCCTACAGTCTCAAATTTCAAGAGCCTTTCAAAGGTGCGGTTTTAATCCACTAAATAATATATCAATTTTTCTATCATTGTTGATAACCTAACCCAAAGAGTACCTTTAAATCCTTGTGAAATTCACTTCATAGGTTGTGACCGATTTTCATTCTTTTTTATTGATCTCTATGAATTCTTTCTCCATCTTCGTGCGAAGTGTTTGTGGGAAATACTTTTTAAGAAACACGGTCTTAATTTCTTCCCATTCCATATCTTCAATTTACTCCCTTGGATTGGTATTATTAATTATACCCCACCATTGATCGGCCTCTCCATTTCATTGATAAATGGATTGTGTTCCCTTATCCATATCAAAATATTGAAGCACAGAAAAGATCTCTTGCATGGATTTGACCCACTGTTCTTCAACTTCTGGATCAGTAGATCTATCAAACATTGGTGGTCTTTGCCGCATAAATCCATCGATAGCCAGTTGCTCCCTCTTTGGTGAAGGAGGACGTTCTCCATTATTATGGTCATTGTTCATGTCTAGATATAGTTGGTTAAGCATATCCATGACGTTTCTAACTCCTCCTCCTAAATAATTGGGGATTTCGTTTGGGAAATTGTCGCATTGGCCCTCTCCCAAGTTGTTGGCCTGGTTTCTCCTGGTTCCCACCATTTTCTAAAATAGAAAAGGTTAGACCATAACATAAGTCAACATGTCATGAATAACTTATTAATTTAAGCAATTTATTATAAAATCAAAACATAGGGGATCTCTATGTAATGATTCTTCTGTTCATATTTGTAATTAGTCTCAAGATAGAGGTTTTCTATAGGGTACACTAATCCTAATTCCAAAATTAACTAAACCTTTCCATTGATACCAATTATAGAATCCCAACCTTTTCTTACATTAATATTACATAATTTAAAGTAAAACCACAGAAAAATATTACAATTAGTTGATCAAAATGTTTATTTTCTTGGTTAAATTAGGACCATACATAACACTTACAACATAATCCTAAACAATTATTTAATTTATTCTTCCTTAGCTTCTTATTGGCACTTGACCTCTCCTTAGAACATGAAGTCACATGAGTATATACATCAAAAGGGGTGATCTATGATCCCATTATGAATATAGATAAGAACAATATTGAATGGGGTGTGCATAATCATAACATAAGAAAAGGATCATGAACATGAGATGAAACATAACAATAAGACTTGAAATGTTGCAATGCATAAAAAATGAAACATCATGTCTTAGTGGTCAACTTCCACAAATAATTTTGAAAATAGTTAGCATCTCTTTCAAAAATAATTTTACATTAACACATTAGATTAATCACATGACACAATGCATTGGAGAACTGTATAATTCTTGGTGCACCCATCACATTCATTCATTCATATTGCACTATATATTTTCGGGGGTACCTATCTTATCATAACATTATCATTATCATTAATGAACTTAAAACATATAAAAAAATGAAAATAAATAACCCATAAAAAGGAATGGGTTTCATCTCATAAGAAAACAATAATATACATTGAGTTCCCATAAGAAAGATGGAATAACATACATGTTTCAAGAACCATCAACCTTGAGTGAGAAGTAAAAGGTTATTTCATAAAAGAAGTGTTCTTTAGGAATTTGATTTTAACATATACACCAATGGTAAACATGAATATCCCATTAAAAGATATACAATGATAAAGAAACTATTTTTAAGGAGTAACCATATATAAAATGGAGTGAATGAGGAGAACCTGAAGGATGAAATTGGGTTTGAGAATTTCCCCTTACCATGTGTTCCAATTCTTCCTTATCTTTAATGACATGTATAAGCCCATTGGAATAATTAATTAACAATTAAAGAACCT
Organism: Viscum album; assembly: GCA_963277665.1. Classification (NCBI taxonomy): domain Eukaryota; kingdom Viridiplantae; phylum Streptophyta; class Magnoliopsida; order Santalales; family Viscaceae; genus Viscum; species Viscum album. Next base: position 92,985,344 of record OY728132.1, on the reverse strand, counting down.
TTTTAAATGAATATGATTAATTATGGTTTCATTATTTAATTTTAGGTGCTTCTGTATGTGTTATAGCGTTTAAAAACATTGTTCAGAAATGTTTGTTTTTATGGTTTTCTTCAGTGTTTCACATGTATTCATGAATTGATGTTCATTTAGAACATAGATAAAAATAAAAAACATAAATTAAAATTTATTAATGATATTACAGAAGTTAAAATGGTCTTATAATGAATGAAATTGTATACCATGTCGATGAATAATTAGATAAGAAATAAATTAGGATAGTTTGATTTATTTTTGGTGGTGTTTCGACCACAACGAACTTATTTTGATTAATAATTTAGTAATATATAAAAACATTGTTACCGAACATTAATTAGGACATCATACCTGTAAAATATTCTGGATCAACAATTAAAATTGTTTCATGACATGATGTAAAGGTAGATATGGAAAATGAACCCATGTAGTTCTTGATGGTGATAGATTAACACATCACAAACAATGTTTTGTTTTATAAAAAAAATAGGAGGAGAAAGGGGTTTGGATGATATAATATTCAATAGTATCCCAAAATTCATGTATATTTATAACAAAAGAGTTACAAAACAATTATAACAATGATAGGTTGAGAGAGAATACGAAATTAAATTATAATTGAAAGGAATTTAAAGTAAAAAAAGAGAGAAATTACCTCTTGATACCTCCTCTGGAGATCCTTCTTAAGGGGCTGAAGCATAGACTTTTGATGAAACCAAAAGCTTTTGGACATGGGGGAAGGAGCTAGTGAAGATTCTTGGGGAGAGTTTAGGAATGTATTCAATCTTTAATGTTATGTAGAAATGAGGGTGAGAATGGTGGTATTTATATTGGAGCGAAGAAGGGATTTCTGAATATAAAATTCATTAATTTATTATTTCTCCACCAGAAAATGAATAGTGAGTCTACTTTGAACAATAATAGTAATTTTATAATTTAATCCCAAAACAAGTGGGATTTCATCAGAATAACCTCATACATGAATCTATAATTATCTTATTTATCTTATTATTTTAAATAATGGTATTTCACTATTCATAAAAAATTCATCTATTTCAGAAAAATCCAAAAAATCCACCACTACCATTTTTTGACATGTTGAATCCAAAAACGATGTCCATTTTTCAAAAATAAATTTCTAATTATGATTCATTTAATATTTAATTATAATCAAAATATTCTTGATAAAAACAGTTTTTAAAATTAAAATTTATTTTTTAATGCTTACAAAAATTACTTGAGGTCTTATAAAATAATATTAAATCTAGAAGAAATAGATTTATTATCTCTGTAACACTTTTTTTGAAAATAGATTTTCATTTAAATTAATTAATTAATTATAATTAATTATTTATGGCTTAAAAAAATACCATTTATTATAAGATACCCAAATTTAATTTAATTATTAATGGGAAAGGTTACAATTATTTTGGATGTTTTTCTATTCATAAGGGTCATATTACTATTCATAACCGAAGGTTACTATTAATTAGGGTATGTTACTATTCAAAAAAAATTATTTTTGATTTATTAGACTCCTACAATCATCTAGAACACAACCAGATATGTCGGATTTTCGAAATTCGAAACATATAAGTGACAAACTTATGTTTAAAGGTCAGTTATCACTTATTAGTTCATTATGTTGGAATTTAATGTGATTTAATGGCATGTTTTAAGAAGGGAATTTCAATTGAAAAACATTAGGTCATTAAATTAATGAGGTGGATATATATTAAAAGAGATAAACTCTTGAATATATATATATATTTATATATAATTATCTTTAATTGATGTCTATATCGTTTAGAAAATGTATATCTCGTTGAATGACACGAGATATGAAAAAGATAAAGATACTTCCACTTGTGTAACCCATCAATTAGCACAGATATATAAGTGATGTGTGTTTTTCTTAAGTGAGGATAAATTAATTATATTCCTTAACATTTTGAATTAATGTTCATTTTATGTTTCTCATAAGATGGAATTGTATGTAAATTTCTAATCATCAGTGAATTTCTGAAAATAATGAGTGATGTATATCCAATATCAAGAAGATTATTGTAACATTTTTAGTGATTGAGGTTCTCTGATTTGATTGTTATGACTGTGCTTGTTGGAAATCCAATAATTAATTATCATCTCATTATTACTGATCTATATATGGTTTAATATGTGGTTGAATATATTCCAGTTTTTTTGGATGATTATAGGGTTGTGTGTCCAAAATTAATTTGTTGGTTTCTTTAATAGTGTGAGAATTAAATCAATATTGATAATAACTTTGGGGATACTCTGAATTTTATAATTCCATGTCAATTAACAATAAAAGAATGTTGAGAGATAATTGAATAATTGAAAACATTCATGGGGAAAAATTTTCTAGGTAAATTGTATGTCCTCTACAGGGAACTATATTTTTCACCACAAATGATTATAAGATATAGTGGATTTATATATATTAGAAATAATTAAAATATTATATTCTAATGAATAAGTAGGAATAATCATGATTCACATATCTATATAAATAGTATGGGGATTAAATTTTGTTCGTAATGAAATATTATGAGTGTAATGACCTACTATTCTCATTGGCATGAGAGCACACCGGGTCATTAATAGGCCTTAAGGGACATCCCCATGACACCACAGGCTAGATATAAATGATGAAGGGTTTCAAATAAAAGTGGTGGATGATTTAGCCCTTAAGGAATAACTCAATGAACCAACAAACCATAACCAAACATTTACTTTATGATGCATCAACAATTGAAAGACAGCTAAGCAACTTCATTTAAGTCAAACACATCAAAGTAGAAAATAAAGGATAAAGAACTCAAGATTCTCAATAGACACCAAGACACCCTCCATGGCTCCACCCCAAGCTCCATGCTCTAATAACTACCACATCACCCAAACATCACCACGAACCACCAGCAATGAGATTCCTTACCTTTACATATGTCTTGGAATACGACATCTGCAAAAGCACCAAAGTGCCAAAGTATGGTTGAGTATAAAACTACGTAGTTTTTCCCCAATAAAATCCATACTCACACCACTAGGATAGAAGATTTCTCAACAATTAGATAAAACAATCTATTTAAATTTTTTTTTTCAATAGTAGTTTATAAATAAATACAAACAAGTTTCCAAAACCGTTCATTACCAAAACCATACATGTGCAAGTGAAATCAATTTTCCAGCAATATATAATGCCAGAAAAATAACCAAACAATATTTACAACCATTCTCCAATATCCCTATATCAGTATACCCAACCATTTCTCAACCCCATATAACCAAACATTCATGATACATTATGACAGTTCCATACTCATGAGCAGTTTCTCATCGATCTACCATGTCATCACAAGGAAACTGTTTCACATGTTCCATCAATCATTTGGCATCGAGCACATGGTCATATTTCAACCAATCCCCGTATATGTAATCCCCATGTTTTATCAATCCTTTGGCACCGAGTAGAAGGTCATATTTCATCCAAACCTCGTATATGTAATTCCCATGTGCCATTAAACCATTGCCACCAAGAACAAGGTCATATTCCACAGAAGTCCTATATATGAAATATGACCACACAACACATATTCCCAATGATCAAGCCAATATAAACCTTTCAATAAAAACAAATTTTTATTGAAAACTATTTCCATCAAATCCATTTCAATACCAAATCATTTCAAATCCAAACCATTTCAATAAAACTCCATTTTTATTGAAATCCATTTATATCGAAAACCAATTTTTCATCAACCATTAAGAAATTCCAGAAACTCCATAATTTAAAATCATCAATTTAAATTAAACCCCCTATTGAACCACTACTCACCAAGATAACGAAATTTCACAAATCCGATAAATCTTCACAAATGAATATTTTTCCCGGAATTTCACAATAAATAAACCAATTTGATTCTATGCCAATCAATTATATCAAGAGGATTTGAGATAGAATCTTATTACCTCAATGGTCTTGACGAAACTTTTACCACGGACGAAGAACGCACAAGAATGCGGGTCGATCCTACAAGAGCGACCTAGATCTCATATCCTAGAAAGATCACGACTCAAAATTGTAATATTTGGCATCCAAAAACGTAGATATACCGAATATAGCTTTATATATGAGAAATAATGGAGATCAGAGTAGTAGATCTATGAAGATCTATGAAATCATGACAAATACCTAATGAATGGTGACATACCTCATGAATCAGACTCAAAATCACCATGGGAAGGTTCTTGAATGGCTTCAACTCATGTGGGAAGGGATCTCCAGCCTTATAGTGAGAGTAAAATCGAATTAGGGATGTTTTGATTCCAAAACTAAATAAATAGAGAAAAAATGAGCAAGATCCTAGAAAATAGGATCTAGATTTTTCTTCTGCACAAGATTTGACCACATAGTTTGTGCCAACCGTGTATAGATAGTGTGAACTTAATTATTGTCCCAACACTCCTTATAAAACCCCCAATCTCTCACATCCTTCACCATTACCCATTTTATGGAAACACATTTTTTATGGAAACATCACAATTTATGGAAACACCCTAATTTATAGAAACAACCAACAATATGGAAATATCCCAATTTATGGAAACAACCTACATTATGGAAATATCCAAATTTATGGAAACAACCCAAATTATGGAAACACTATATTATGGAAACTCTCTATTTTATAGAAACACTCTATTTTATGGAAACTATAATTTATGAAAACTCTCTATTTTAATACACACAAAAAAACATGAGGAAAGGGGTTATGTTAACAAAACCGGGGGTACTACATTCTCCCCATCATTGGTCTTTCCATCCTTGGAATGTAGACAACCCGTACTGGCCAAAAAGTGTTTTGGCCACTGCTCTTTCATTTCCTTCTCATGTTCCCATGTCTCTTCCTAAATCTGACAATTTTTCAATAAAACCTGCACTAGGCCAATGCTTTTCCCATGAAATACATTTTATTGTCTATCCATGATCCACACTGGAATATGTCAAACTGATGCATCCAGTTTTAGCTCAATGTGATCCCATATGATCACATGGTGAAGATCAGGGTGAAAGTTTTTTAACTGGGATACATGGTACACAATATGCACCAAACTAAACTGGGGTGGTAATACCAACTGATATTCCACCTCTCCAACCTGTTCTATAATCTCAAAAGAGCTAATGTATCTAGGAGATAACTTTCCCTGGTTCCCGAAATGATGATTTCCATGCCTTGGAGAGATCTTCAAGAAGGCGTGATCACCCACAACGAACGAAAACTGTCTTCGACGGTGATATGCATAAAATTTACGATGACTCTAAGTTCTATCCGTCCTCTTTCTAATCAACTATATTTTGTCTATTGTCTTATGGACGAGGCTTGGCCCGACTAGTGTTGTTATTTCTATTTCCACCCACAATAGTGGAGAATGACAAGGACACCAATATAATGCTTCAAACAGAGCCATGTGTGTCAACTATTGATATCTGTTATTGTATGAGAACTCTCCTAAGGGTATATGATCCTCCCATGAGCCACAAAAATCCATTACATAAGACTGCAACATGTCTCCCAATGTTTTTACTTTCCTCTCGGTTTTCCCATCCATTTGAGGGTGATACGTCGTGCTCATAGTCAACTGATTCCCAAGGGATTGTTGTAAGGATTTCCATAAATAAGATGTGAACCTCGGTTCTCTTTCTATGACTATTGAAACTGGTACACCATGCCTCTTTACCACTTCTTAGATATAGATTATTGAACGATCCTCCACCGTTTGAGTTTTAATAAATAGGAAGAAATGGGATGATTTGGTTAGAAGATGCATTGTCACCCAAATGGTATTGTGTTTCCGTATCTTTCTTGGAATACCTATAAAAAATCCATCTCTATTTGATCCCATTTCAACATTGGGATGGGCAAATATTGTAACATACCAGGTGGTCTTTGATGCTCTACTTTAACCTCCTGACAAATTAAGCACCACGAGATGGACTCGCCCACCTTCTTTTTCATGTCCCTCCACCAAAACAATGCCTTCTACTTCTTATACATCATATATGTACCTAGATTTAAAACCCATCTTGAATGGTGGTAAGACTTAACTAGTTGTTCGTAACGAATGATAGGTATAACCATGTGATCTATGAAACAAAAAACTGAACCTCCATAATGTTTGAAGACATCAATGGTTTCCCTACCATTGAGTTTTGAACATACATGTAGACATTCAACATCATTCGTTTCTTCCTCTTTGATCATTTTTGATAAATAATGAACAAGCGTAGATTAAATGGAAACTAAAACATCACCTCGGTCTTGACATTCCACATTCATGTCATCTAAGACTGACATCAACTGCCATTAATCTGAAGCTTCTTTCCCCAACTGAGCATATGACTTTCTACTCAATGCATCTGCCACTGAATTTCCTTTCCCGGGTGTGTACATCAATCCAAATTCATACATTTTTAGATTCTCCACCCATCTCATTTTCCTTATATTCATATCTAAATGTTGATAAAACATGTTTCATGATTTTTGGATCTGTAAACAAAGTAAATTTCTCACCAATGAGATAATGTCTCCATGTTTCCAAATCAGGGATGACTGCAGCTAACTCCAAATCATGTGTTGGGTAATTCTTCACATGCAACCTCAAATTTCTAGAACTATAAACAACCATGTGATCTATTTGCATTATAACTCAACCCAAACCTAATCATGAAGCATCACAATACACCTCATACCCCTATCCTAATTCAAGAAAGATCATGATAGGTGTCGATGTAAGCTGAAATTTTAGTTCCTGGAAAGACTTCTGACATTTCTCTGTCCGTTGGAATGGATCATTATTCTTTTTCATAGTTGTAATTGGTGAAGCTAGTCATGAGAAAACATGCTCAAAGCATCTGTAGTAACAAGATAGACCAAGAAAACTTCGTATCTCAAACATATTATTCTCTGGTTTCCAGTAGATAACAGCTTCAATCTATTCAGGATCAACAGAAAAGCCTATATCAGAAATGACCTAGCCATGGAAACCTACATCATGTATCCAAAATTCACTCTTTGATAATTTGGCATACAAACGATGATCTTTCATGATTTGTAACACTGTTTCTATGTGCATATCATGATCAGAACTTGTCTTTGAATAGACCAAAATTCCGTACACCGACACCACAACAAAAGAATCCAAATATTGTAAAAATATCTGATTCATCAATGGAATGAAGACTTATGGTGAATTCGTCAGATCTAAAGGCATGACTACATATTCATAGTGTCCATATCTAATTTAGAAAGATTTCTTTTGAATATCCTCTTTTTGAACACTCAATTGGTGATATCCTGGTCGCAAGTCAATCTTGGAGAAGCACTGAGCTCCCCTCATTTGATCGAATAGATCATAAATGAATGTAACTGTATATCTATTATTTATCATATCTTATTTAAGCTTATGATAATTGACAAATAGCCGAAGAGTTCCATCTACCTTATCTACAAACAATATAGATGTTACCCATGGAAACGTACAAGGTCGAATGAAATCCCTGATTTCTAGCTCCTCTAATTGCACATTCAATTCCCGTAACTCCATTAGTGCCATCCTATAAGTTTTATGGGAAATAACGCTGGTCCCCGAAATGAGATCGATCGTAAACTCCACATCCCTTAGAGGTGGTAGCCCAACGATGTTCTTGGGAAAGGCATTAGAAAATTGATCCACACTAGCTAGAAAAATAATTCCCTTGATCTCTTCCAATGATGCCAATGTAAACAATGCCAATTGGAAAGATATCGTTCCCACCATTGGTGCCAAAAAAGATCTTTGCAGCTTTCTTTACAATCCCCTCTTCTCTAAAGAAATCCTTGATACCATCATCAGTTATGAAAGTAATTTTTCTCCTATAACAGTTGATTCGATCCATGAACATTGTCAGCCAATCTATACCCAGGATTACATCATAGAAATATATATCCAACATCATGAAGTCCCATTTTAACTCTACTCCATCAATATTTATAGCATATTCTCTACACACAAAGGCTTGAAATTATCATTCATGAAGAGTAGTTTTCAATTTACAAATAGAAGGCATCATTTACATTTTTAAACATAGAAAATAGGTGCCATACTTCCACTTCATCATAGTGCTAGAGTTCCCATATCTACTATTGAAGACAACTGTACTTCCTCCAGATTATTTTTCAGCAGTGAAAAATATCGTTAACGGGGTATCTGTTTGTAGTCCAAACATGACGGTTTGAACACGATTAGTGATTCATTGGACCAAATAGTGGTTCACCTATAGCTCAAGTGTAAACAAATTCTCAATATCCACTTCTGACTTGTTCTTATAACGCTAATCAGGTTCCATTTTCTAAACCAACAAAAAACTCTAGAAATCTCACCATCTATCAACTGATGGCTTAGCATTTCAATTTCTATCACATCAACTATCACAACATTGTTTTCAAAAAGACTAAATTTTTCCATGTTCAACCATTTTTAAAAACACTTCACATGCTTTGGAATATTAGACCCTTTTCAAAATTACGATAATGAATTTAATTTTCAAAAAGATTCATTTGAAAACCAATTCCATACTTTTCAAAACTGATCATTTCTCGAAATGATATATGCACCCGTAGTCAGAAGTCAATCCTCTATAATGCATGTCATGCTAATCTCAATAGCCAAACCAATGAAAATGAGATTTAAAAATACTAATAGTGTCTCAAAACACTTATTTACCCAATTCCCTGGTAACATGAATTTTAGCATAAAAGGGTTAGCTACGTCCTTTTATGATAAAAATTTAATGATTCAAAAAATCCAATTCCTATATGAAATTCCCACCCAAGTAATAGAAAAGTAGAGATTTCATCTAAAAAACTAGAAACATCGATGACTAAATGTTATGAAATGACCGAACAAGCTGATACTATAAGATCCCTGTTTTTGGAAGGGTACGTATTCATTATTTTTTGGTTGAATCCATTGTTCCAGGTTTCAAGTGATGTCTCTTAAAAGTATGAGAGGCATTGGGAATGTTTCATGGGAATGGGGAATGAAATAAATGAATATTGGGAAAGTACTTCCAGGGCGCATGACCTATGCACGACCAGGGAAAACCATGTGGCTTGCCTTGGTAAACCATGCAACCCTTCTCTTCTGGATAGTAGCATGTGCATGGTTTTTCAAACCGTGCGGCTAAACCGGGCGACCTCCTAATGTTTAAAAAAATTACAAGATATCCACTCTGGGCTTTTTGTTTAGGGTTTTTATATTTTCTCCCTCTTGTTTTTAATCCCTAAAACCCTATCTTTTATGTGAGTTCTAGGTTGAAGCTCCAATGGCTAGTCAAATTGAGATCTAAGTACTCGATTAAGGGTGCGTTCAACCACAGTTTCATGTTAGGTGGTCTACTAGTGATATCCTATAGTTATATTGGTATTTGTGCATGTTTAGTTTGGTTCATGATTTCCCTTGGTAATGTTTTGAATAACCATGGAATGTTTGGTAATATTGGTCTTTAAAATTGTAAATGGAAACACTCACAGCCTCCATGGGATGTGTTGGGATTGACTTGACCTAATTAGGTCCATCCATAGGATATGCCGGCTTTTCCTAGACATAGGGAATGTGTTTGCACAAGTGACCTTGTTGTATTAAAGGGTAGAGACCTTGATGACTATGTTGGAATGTTTGGTTGAACTTGGAATAGAATTTACATGTTTCTCCTAGACTTGGTAATAACCTGAGGTTTATATGGAATGGGTTGAATGGTTGATTCATGGGAATGATGAACATGATAAATGGGTTAATTTTTACACTGAATAAAGACTATAATGTGAAGGATTATGGGTTTAGTGTTGAATTCTTAGTGAGATAAGCATAACACCGGGGAATTGGGTGAATGGTTAAATGATGTGAAATGATAAGGTTTTAATGGGTTAAGGAATAATGTGAATTCCCACGTGGTTTGTTTTGAATGGTGTTTTCCTGAGGGAATTGGTATGGAAGGTTGATGGTTACTTATATATAAGCATTTGCGCATGGATCGGTGGTGTGGGGTATGACTTGAGGATCTACACCAACAGGTCGAGTAATGTATGATGCTCTAAATTCCACCCTAAATGAACGGGTTAGAAATGAGGAATTAGGATCTATTCACCTAATCGATGAATCCACCCAGACTAAGGCATCATGGGGTGTATATGATTATCATGAGGGGTTAGTCATAGTGATATAATATAACGAGGTTTTTACCCTATTTCTTGTGATTTTCTGCATTAAACCCAAGTTAAATAATGTATGTGATTAACCCATGGAAATCTGATGAATTGGTATGTGATAATAACTGCTGTGTATTGAATGGTAATGGATGTGGCAATGGATTTTCCCTTGAACTTGTTAATGGAAACTCAAGTAAATAATTTGTAATTATCATTCATATTCCTTTTTCATGCACTACATGTATATACTGGATATTTTGTAGACACCATTGGTTCTGGCCTACTGAGTTGTAATCACACCCTACTCGGGCCTCCATTTGGTACCCGAGAAGACTTATTGTTTGTAGGTCAGTAGAAGGGAAAGTGTCCTTGCTAGATAGTGAGTGGTCATGGTTAGCACATGGTGGAGGATCCAGACTTGGAGTCATGACCATTTTGGGGATTTTGGTCATTGTCTTTATTCTGGGTTTTGTTCACTCTTGCACATGTAGTATGACATGGATTGTTTATTATTGGAAATTGTTATTATACATATTTCTTGTTTATTGGTTATTGTTTCCGATATTTGGTTTATTTCTATTATGTCTTACTCTAATAAAAAGGAGGTATAGTCTCCCAACATGACTCCATAGACCCCCACTTCTAGTCGGCAGCCTTTGGTGTACGGGGAGGAGCACTTAAGTTCATGTAACCACCCAGCTTGTAGCATCGGTTTAGTGGCTTCCAGGTTGGGGATGATACATAGTGGTACCAAAGGGGGACTTTATTCTCATTATCTGAGGTATTGTTGTTTGGGATATGTCTCCAAGGGTTATGATATGTCGGGCCTTGGTAATGAGCTCGTGCTTGGGAGTAGCTAACCCTTGTACAGGGTAAAAACCTAGTCACCCTAGGTGGGAAATGATGTTCTTGGTTGTGTTTTGTTACATTTGATGAAATATCACCATTGGGTGATGCACATGTGGTTTGATCTGACTAATTTATGATATTTGGCTCTTTCCCTTAATGGCATGAGGATTTGGATTGATGCATCATTGTAGGCACCTGATGAGATAGGTGGCATGCATCATGTTAGGCACAAGCACGTGATGAGTGTGTGTGGAAGGAAGGTAGGGTGCATCATGAATTTCATGAGACCAAAGAATTATGATGATAATGAAATAAAGCAAGTGATTAAAGGATGTTTAATGAATATTATGGGTTTGAAACGAAGTGTAAAATGTTTTGTAAAACGTTGTCTGAGTTTGGTGGTAGTGCATGGTTTTTTTCACAATTTGGACCATGGCCCACGGTAGTGGTGGTCGGGGCGGAGAATTTGCGGTGCTAATGTAGTTAAATTACCATATGAAAATGGGTTGTTTTACATAGTAAATATATTTTTTAGGAATTCGTGAAAGTTTTATTGTATGTGTGCTAAATCTCATGTTGGGTAATGTAGAGAGATGCCACCATGACACCGATTTTCAGTTGGGCAACGTAAGTATGGTGCTGAGAACACTCCTCTAGTAGAAGAGCATGAAAATGTGGTGATTAATGAAGGTAGAGAAGACTTGTTTTGAGAGAACATGGCTTTCCTTATGCAGATGATGGATTGGGACCCAAGGCGAGTTGCATAGAGTATGTTTGAGATGACCATGGAGTTCCAACTACAGCACCCTTCGACCTTCAACGGAGAGGGTGGGCTCGAGGCAGCTGAGTTATGGTAAGAGACTGTAAAAATGATATTGGACCATCTATAAACCCCTGTTGAAAAGAGATTAATGCTGGCCATTTACATGTTGCGGGGCCATGCAAGGCGTTGGTTGGACATTCAGGCTCAGATCGAGCAGGCTAAAGGGGATGTCGTGGAACGTTTTCTAGGAGAAGTTTCTCAAGAATTTTTACATAGATACTTCAAGGTAGGAGCAGGCTATATATTTTATGAGCCTGACATAGGGATCACTATCGATGATGGACTATGATAGTCACTTCACAGATTTGCGACGCTTCGTCCCAGTGTTGGCCGAGGATGAGGCAGTGATAACAAAGAATTTCCAAGATGGGTTGAGACATGAGATCAGGTCTCATGTGAATATCTTCTTCATGAATATGTTTTCAGAGGTTATGGATTAGGCACTCATCTCTGAAGGGATCCTGAATGGAGCTTCGGGTGGTGGGCTTTCCGTGCCAGCTGGGCGGACAAATGGTTTATCTTCTGAAGGGCGGAAGCGCCATTTTGATTGTTTCTAGCAAGTTTGTCAGAATAGTGGGACAGCCTCTCAGAGTGGGAACCAGGTGTTTTATTATCAGTGCGGCTGGTCGGGGCATATGCGTGGTTAGTTTCATCAACCTTCATTTGAGTGCCGTTTGTGCTGCAGAATGGGGCATGTGCAGAGGTTCTGTAGGAACCCTCGGCAGACGAGTGAGCATAATGGGGAAAAGGAGATACCAGATACAGGAAATGGATCAGTTTCCTCATATCAGTCCGGATGTTGGTGCTCAACGGGCCATACTAGCTGAGGCGATTGACGTGGAACTCCAGGGCAAGATCGCTCATGAAAACAGGGTAGTGTGGTGCAGAGTGTTTAGGATGGAGCCCAGGGTAGAGGGGAAATTCAGCATCAGGTAGTTCAGTTTGCAACTATTGATGGTGAGGCCGGACCGTCAACTATTTTACCTATGATCCATGTAGCTTCTACCTTTTCTAGTGCGCTGTTTGACACATGTGCCACACACTCTATTGTTTCTTCTCAACATGTGGTAGTGTTGGGTTTACCTGTGGAGGGGGTGTGTGGTGTTATGTCAATTGACACCCATTTGGGAGTGCGAGTTGAGGATATCAAGCAATGCATGGGATGTGCCTTGGAAGATGATGGGTATCGTTTTATGTGGGAATGGTTCATTCTCGCGATGTCAGGTTTTGACCTAATCTTGGGAATGGATTGGTTGGTGTTGTATCGGGCGCATATAGATAGTTATCATCGCAGATTATCGTGTAGGTCGCTTGACGGTGACATTTATGTCCACCATGGGGAATGGGATATTCGACCAGGGCGTGTGGGGCTGTTTTGTTAATAGATTAGTGAAATCACGACTCAAGTGGCATGTCTCATGCATGATGATGCTGAGGGTGGGGAACAATCTAAATTTCCTCCTGTGGTGGTTCGGTTTCAGGACGTGTTTCATGATAATTTCTTGGGGTTACCGCCCGAGAGGGTTCTTGAGTTCACGAGGGAGTTGCATTCGTGAGTGGAGCCAGTTTCTATTCCACCATACCGAATGGCACCGGAAAAACTCCTGGAACTAGAGGTTTATCTTCATGAGTTTGAGCATAAAGGGTTTATTCAATCCTTGTGCGTATCCATGGGGTTCTTCTGTGCTTTTTTCAAAGAAGCCTGATGGGTCGTTGAGGCTGTGTGTTGACTATCAAATGTTGAATCTGATGACGATGAAAAATCGGTACCCTATTCCTATTTTTGATGAAATATTTCATTAGTTTATGGGTCCATCGGTGTTTTCTAAGATTGATATGAGGTTGGGTTATCACCAGTTGAGGGTTAGGTCTCGTAACATACCGCGGACAGCTTTCTGAAGTCAGTACATATCATATGAGTTTGTGGTAATGCATTTTGGCTTGACCAATGCACCAACAGTGTTTATGGAATTGACGAACTGAATCATTCATCCATATCGTGATCAGTTTGTGGTTGTCTTTGTTGAAGATATCATAGTGTACTCGAAAACTTATGATGATCATTCCCAACATCTTGATATTGTCTTAGTAATGATAAAAGAGCATAGGCTATACCCCAAGATATCAAATTTTCAATTCTGGATAGGTGATGTGCATTTTCTGGGTCACATCATCTCGGAGGCAGGAGTGACAGTGGATCCCGAGAAAGTGCAGGAAGTTGTATCCTCGGAGCAACCCAAGATTGTTTATGATGTTCGGAGTTTTCTGGGTTTGGTAGGGTATTACCGAAGGATCATAAAGGATTTATCTCTCTTGGCAGCACCACTCTTGGGCTTGACCATGAGACAAATCAGGTTCATGTGGTCTATGGATTGGGAGAATTCCTTTCAAGAGTTGATGAAGTGGTTCACGACCGCACTTATCTTGATCTTACCTGAGCTGGGTAAGAAGTACATTATGTTTTGTGATGCATCCAGGATTGGACATGGGGTTGTGTTAATGAATGATGAGTGGGTTGTGACTTATGGGTCGAGGCAGTTGAAACCCCATGAGCGGAACTGTCCCACTAATGAACATGAGATGACTGTAGTAGTGTCTGCCTTGATGTTCTGGAGGCACTATCTGTTGGGAGAACAATTTACCATGTTTACCGACCATAATAGCCTAAAGTAAATCTTCTCACAGCGGGATCTAAATCTTTATAAATGATGATCAGTTGAATACCTATAGTATTTTGACTTTGAGTTGGTGTACAATCCAGGAAATGGAAACAACGTTGTTGATTATCTAAGCAAGAAGGTTCAGAATCAGGTGGTTCAGGAGTCCATCACCGAGTGGAAGGTGATGGCTTTGTTTATAGAGATTCAACTAGAGGCGAAAGAGGAGAGTTTTCAGGTCACTCGTGCTTCCATAACGATGAATTTGATGATTTTGAGTTGAGTTAAAAATGTTCAACTTGATGATCCTGAGTGTTTGATCATTAAGGAAAATCTTAAAGGTGGGGAGCTACCTTCTAGTTTGGCCATCGACGTGGAAGGTGTTGTTTGGGATTGGGATCATGTGGTAGTTCCAAAGTGTGTGCGGGAAGAGTTGATGTGTGACTTCCATGAATTGATGTGGGAAGTGAATCCTGGTTTGACAATGATGTACCGTTATCTCCGAAAGAATTTTTGGTGGACTGGAATGAAGAAGGAAGTTGCGATATTTGTGGCATGGTGCCTTATCTGTCAACAGGTGAAGGCTGAGCATCCACGCCCATGTGGTTTGTTGCATCTATTGCCCATTCTGGAATGGAAATGGGATTACGTAATAATGGGTTTTGTCATGGTTCTTTTGAGGATGCCACAGAAGAATGATACAATCTTGGTGGTTGTGGATCAGTTAATGAAAGTGACTCATTTCTTACCAATTCAGGAGACCTTTACAGTCAACCAGTTGGGTGAATTGTATGTTCGAGAGATAGTGTGGTTCCATAGTGTTCCGCGAAGCATAGTTTAGAACTAAGATCTGCGTTTCACATCACATTTATGTCAAGGGATGCAGAAGGTGCTTGGTATGCAGGTGTATTTGAGTACGACTTTCCACTCGCAGATGGACGAGCAGTTGGAGCGTACGATCCGAGTGTTGGAAGAAATGTTAAGAGCTTGTGTCTTAGACTTTGGTGGTTCCTGGGAGAGGAACCTATTCTTAGTTGAGATTGCCTACAACAATAGTGTTCAGGATACAAATCAGAGGGAACCATTTGAGTCACACTACGAGAGGCCATGTAGATCTCCGTTGTGTTTTCTAGAGGCTGGTGAATCTGAGCTGTTGGGTCCAAGCCTCGTGTAGGTGACATCAGAGAGAGTTATGTTTATCAGGAAGTGGATGGCTTTGACTCAAAGTATATAGAAGTCATATGAATATCGGTGGTGTAGACCTCATGAGTTTTTGGTGGGTGATAAAGTGTTCCCTCAACTGTCGCCAAGGTTGGGTCACCTCGGATTTGAAAGCAGGGTAAGATAGTGCCCCGATATGTGGGTGCTTTTGAGATTGTGTAGAGGATCAGACAAGTGTATTACCAATTGGATCTTCCACAGTGGTATGGTGGGATGCATGATATGTTTCATGTGTCACAGCTTTGACGATATCACCCTGACCCATCTCACATGGTTGATGTTGAGGATGCGGAGCTTAAGGCTGATGCATCCTTTGAGAAGCATCAGATTCGTGTGGTGGATCATAGTGAAAAGGTCATGCAGAGAAAGTTTGTGCCATTTCTGTGAGTACAATGATAGTATGGGAATGTTCAGTAAGAAAATTGGGAACGGGAATCAGATATGTGGGCTCAGTGGCCCAAACTCTTCTCTTCGGTGGGGCAATGAGGTTTGCAAACTCGGCTTGAGGAAGAGCCGTTATATGGTGGGGAGGTTGTAAGATCCCTGTTTATGGAAGGGTATGTTTTCATTGTGTTTTGGATGAATCCTTTATTTCGGGATTCTAGGGATTTCTTCTGAATGTATGAGATCCCTTGGGAGTGTTTCAGGAGCTCGGGGAACAAATGAAAGGAAAGCTGGGCAAGACAGGCTAGGGCACACGGCCTACGCACAGCCAGGGAAAATAGTGCGGCCTGCCCAGGTAAACCGTTCAACCCTTCTCCTCCGGGTAGTAGCTTGCACATGGTTTGTTCAGGGTTTTTCAAGCTGCGTGGATAAACTGTGAGGACTCTTTAATTTGGGAAAAATTACATGTTTTCCACTCTAGGCTTTTAAACCCCAACTTGGGATTTTCTTCCATTCAGCCCCTCTCAACCCTAGTGACGAACTTGGCTGACCCAAGCTTCTCAATAGTGGTTCTCCTTCGATTCATTTCCGTTTAGGGTGACGTTGGTTGCATATCGAACCTCTGGGTATGGCATATCCCATCCTTGCTTCTCCTTTAGGATTAGGGTTTTTATATTCTCTCCATCTTGTTCCTATTCCATAAAAGCATATTTTTTGTGTGAGTTAGAGGTTGAATATCCAACGTCTAGTTAGATTGACGTCTAAGGACTCGATTGAGGGTGCGTTCAACCGCAGTTTCGAGGTAGGTGGTCTATAATGGATATCCCATAGTTATTTGGGTATTTTTGCATGTTTAGTTGTGTTCTTTCTATCCCTTGGTTATGTTTTGAATTACCATATCATGTTTGGTAATATTTGTGTTTAAAATGTCAAATGGAAACTCTCATAATCCCCATGGGATGTGTTGAGAATGATTTGACCTAATTGGAGCCATCCATGGGATGTGCCAGCTTTTCCCTGACATAGGGAATGTCTTTGAACAAGTGAACTTGTTGTAAAAATGGTAGAGACCTTGATGTCTATGTTGGCATATTTGGTTGAACTTGTAATTGAAGTTAGTTGATGCACCTAGACATGGTAATAACCTAAGGGTTATATGGAATGGGGTGAATGGTTGATTCATGGGAATGATGAACGAGATAAATGGGTTAATGTGTAAACTGAATAATGACCATAATGTGATGGATTATGGGTTTAGAGTTGAATGGTTAGTGAGATAAGCATAATACATGGGAATTAGGTGAATGGTTAAATGATGTGAAATGGTAAGGTGGTAATGGGTTAAGGCATAATGTGAATTCCCATGTGGTTTTTTTGTGAATGGTATTTGACCAAGGGAATTGGTAGGGCGGGTTGATGGTTACTTTTATATAAGCATGTGAACATGGCTTGGTAGTGTGGTTTATGACTTGAGGATCTACGCCCATAGGTCGAGTAAAGACTGATGCTCTAAACTCCACCATAAATGGACGAGTTAGGAATAAGGACTGAGGATATATTCTCCTAACGGTTGAATCCACCCGGATGGAGGCTTCGAGGTAAGGATGTGATTATCATGAGGGGGTTAGACCTAGTGAGATAGGATAAAGATGTTTTTACACTCTTTCTTGTGATTGTCGGCCTTAAACCCATGTAAAATAATGTATTTGATTAAGCCTTGGAGATGTGATGAATTGGTATGTGATGATAATTGGTTTGTAATGAATGGTAATGGAAGTGGCAATGGCATTGGCCCTTTACTTGTTAATGTCACTGCATGTAATTACTTGGTAATTATCATTCATATTTCTTTTTCATGCACTACTAGTTTATACTATATATTTTGTTGACACCGTTGGTGGTGGCCTAATGAGTTGTACTCACACCCTGCTCGGGCCACCATTGGGTACCCGAGTAGACTTCATGTATACAGGTTAGGAGAAGGGCAAGGGTCCTTTCCAGATAGTGAGTGGACATTGGTAGCACTTAGTGGAGGATCGGGATTTGGAGTCAGGATCATTTTGGGGATTTTTGCCATTGTCTTCATTTTAGGTTTTGTTCACTCTTGCACTTATAGTATGACATGGAATGTTTATTGTTGGAAATGGTTGTAATACATATTACTTGTTTATTGGTTATTTTTTTCCACTGTTTGGTTTATTTCTATTGCGGCTTATTCTAATAAAAATGGGGTATAGTCACACCACATGACTCCATAGACCCCCGATTCTAGTCGTCAGCCTTTTGTTTACGGGGAGGTGCGCTTAAGGTCATGTAACCACCTGTCTCGGAGCACCGGTTTAGTTGCTTCCAGGTCAGGGACATTGCAGATACCATTTGTAATGACCTTACATTTCTCATTGACTTGAGAGCACAAAGAGTGATTACTAGTCTATAGGTGACATCCCTTAGATGCCAAATGATGGAAATAAATGCCTAAGGGTTTCATATGCAACGGTGGGACGATTTAACATTTATGTAATAACCCAATGAACTAACCAACAATAACCAAACATTTACTATATGATGCATGACCAATTGAAAGACAGCTAAGAAAATTCATTTATGTAAAAAACATCAAAGTACAAAATAGCGGATAAATAACTCAAGACTCTCAAAAGACACCTAGATACCCTTCATGGCTCCACACTATGCTCTATGGTCTAAGAACCAAAACATCACCCAATAATCACAATGAACAACTAGAAATGAGTGCCTTAACTTTACCTTTGTCTCGGAATATAACATCTGCAAAAGCAACAAAGTGCCAAAGTTGGGGTGAGTATAAAAGTCAATAGGTTTTCCCCATTGACTTACCTACTCACACCACTAGGATATAAGAGTTATCAACAATTATATAAATATATATATATAAAAATTTCTAAAATGTATTTTATAAATAAATATAAACAAGTTTCCAAAACCGTTCATTACCAAAACCATACACGTGTAATTTCAACCAATTTTCCAGCAAGATATCTTTCTAGAAAAAGAACCAAACAATCTTTACAACCATTTCCTAATATCCCTATATCAGCATACCCAACCACTTATCAAACACAAGTAACCAACAATGCATGCTAGTTATGATAATTCCACACTCATGAGAGGATTCTCATCGATCTACCATGTAATCACAAGGTAATTGTTTCCCATGTTCCATCAATCCTTTGGCACTGAGTAGAAGGTCATATTTCAACCAAGCCCCATATATATAATTCTCATTGTCCATCAAAACTTTGGCACCAAGCACAAAGAAATATATCAACCAAGGGTTGTATATGTAATTACCACATGCCATTAAACCTTTTTCAATGAGCAGAAGGTCATATCTCAACCAATCCTTACATATACAATATGAACACACAACACATATTCCCAACGATGAAGCCAAAATAAACTTTCAATAAAAACACCTTTTTATTAAAAACTATTTCCATCAAATACATTTCAATTCCAAACCGTTTCAACTCCAAACCATTTCAATAAAACTCCATTTTTTTTGAAAAGCATTTCAATGGAAAACCACTATTTCATCAACCATTTAGCAATTCCAGAAAATCCATTATTTAAATTTCTCATTTTAAATTAAACTCCCATTTTCACATTATTCACCATGATCATGCAATTTCAAAAAAACAATAAATAGTGACAAATGAATATTTTTACACACATTTAACAATCAATAAATTAATTTGAAACTAATTCAATTAATTCTATCAATAAATGTTGAGAGATAAGCCACCTACGTCGAAGGTCCTGATGAAACTTTAACAACAGATGAATAACGCACAAGAAAGTGGGTCGATTATCCAAGAGAGGCCTTAGATCTGTTATCCTAGCATGAACATGACACAACATTGAAATATTTGGCATTCAAAAACAAATATCTACACATTATATGTTCATATCAGAGAAATAATGGAGATCAGAGAAGTAGATCGAAGAAGATCTATGAAATAATGACAAATCTGTAAAGAATGGTAACATACCTCAAGAATCTGACACGACATCACCATGGGAAGGCTTCAGAATGGCATAAACTTGGATAGGATGGGTTCTCTAGAATTTCAGGGAGTGTAATATCGAATTATGGGCATTTTGAAGCCAAAACGAAATAAATAGAGCAAAAACGATCAATATCCTAGATAATAGGATCTATATTCGACCTCTATACAACATTTGACCACATGGTTTGTGCCAACCGTGTGTGGATCGTGCAACCACAATTATTGTCCAAACACTCTTATAAAACCCCCAAACACTCCCATCCTTCTCCTTTACCCTTTTTATGAGAACAGATTTATTATGGAAACATCACACTTTATGGAAACACCCCAATTTATGGATACAAACAAAATTATGGAAATATCCAAATTAATGGAGACAACCAAAATTAGGGAAATATAAAAATTTATGCGAAAAATGAACATTATGGAAACATCCAAATTAATTGAAACACTCTATATTATGGAAACTCTATATTTTTTTGGAAACACTCTATTTTTTGGAAACTCTCTATTTTATGGATTCTCTTTATTTTAATACACACTAAATAAATGTGAGGAAAGGGGTTGTGTACCAGAAATGGGGGGGGGGGGTAATACATTTAGCGTAATTAGAATTCTCATTAGGATTAGGATAATGATATCATAATTCCTACATTTTTTTCATTTCTAAATGAAATATAAGTTCATATTGAATCCAATTGGATGAATTATTATACAAAGAGTGTTCATGGGACTTATAAAGGGTACAGTTTTAATATTTCATGATGAATACATTTTTTTCATTTATTTTATCCATATTTCATAAATGTAAAAGTAATATATCAATGAAAATAAATGAAAAATTTGCCAATTTATATGACTAACTATATTTTTGGATTGTTATTAATGATTCCATTATAGATTCAAATAATTGTTTTATGTATAATTTCACCACGATTGTAATAGTGGTGATTTATTAATAAATTATCAAACATTTGATTCATGTGATCCACCCAAAAATATATTTAAAGTATGTTGTTACTATAAATTTTATTGTAATTATCAAATAAATGATTCTTAATTGTTATGGCAACCAATTCTATTACTTCTTTAACTAATAATGGAATCCATGACCATTTAATGACAATTTTTAGATTATTTTATGATGTTGATTATGGGAATCATTATTTATTTGATTTTAATACTATTTTTTGAGGGTGTTTATATAATGGTTAATTAAGATATATTATGTATAAAAATGTGATAACACATGTATAAACACTAATAAATGTTTTTATATGAATATTTAATTTTTTTGTACTGTTACTTGAAATATATGATACATAATTTGGAACAAGATTCATTGGTCTTGATATTTAATTATTGGCTATATATTCATATTTATGAGTGATTTAATTTCAATATGGAAAACTCGAGATTGAGGAATATCATTTAATAAAGTG
This sequence comes from Viscum album, assembly GCA_963277665.1. Lineage (NCBI taxonomy): Eukaryota > Viridiplantae > Streptophyta > Magnoliopsida > Santalales > Viscaceae > Viscum > Viscum album. The sequence continues at coordinate 92,963,615 of OY728132.1, read as the reverse complement.
ATGATAGCCTATAAAAGTGGATAGATGATAAGTTTCTATAGGATAACCATTTCCACATTTCTTATACACTATGAATTGAATGAAAATAATGAAAACATATAGTTAATGGCTGAATAATCTAAATTAAATGGATGTAGATTATGATTTCAAAAATATATTAATGGTAGAAATGATGACACCAAATATTTTTGATGAAGGTGATATAGAATTTTTAAATTACTTATTAGTTAAAGTAATTTTATAATACTATTTTAAGAGGAATTACCACGAATATTTTTATAATGTAGTAATTAATAACAAAATATTCTTATGTGGAAATTCTAATTACAGTTTATTGTGGGGATTTGTAAATTCCCTTTCAAATTAGATTATTGTTTTAAAAAATCATGTATATTGTATACAAAAGTTATTCAAAATTTCTTTATACGAATTAAATATACATGTTTTCAAGTTATTCTAAAATATCAGAATAATTTATTTCTGGTCGTGAATTAGAAATATGTTTTTGATATCATAAATAGATGGCATATTTATTATTTATTCTGGTTTGAGCACTAGGTTTCTGAAGGTTTACACTTAATGTCCCCTTGAGGAAAAATCCTGGGACATTATGATCAAATATCATTAACATGTAGCTGGATATGACATAATTTATATATATATAAAATCAAAAAAAATTGTTGAGAATATTTTATTTATTTGAAAATTTATTTATTGATAATAAATGTATTTTTGAGGTCATATTTTAATTTTCCATAACCTGCTATATATTTCCATTTATTGTTGTGATTCCATTTTCATATAATGAATAGTGTTGTTATTTTTGGAAAAACATTAGACAATAGTAAACTTATATGTTGTTCAATACTAAAATCATTAATTATGTGGATAATATTATTTTATTTTTCTATTTAATGATTTTATTATTGAACAACATACTAAGGTTTAATGTTGTCTAATGTTTTTCCAAAAATTACTTCACAATTAATTATCTGAAAATGGAATCACAATAATAAATGGAGATATATAGTAGCTCATGTAAAAAAGAAAATATGACCTAAAAACATACATTTATTATCAACAAATCCATTTTTTAATAAATAACATCTTCTCAACAATTTTTATGATGTTGGATATAAGAAAATTATGTCACATCCAGCTAAATGATAAGATATTTGACCATAATGTCCAAGGATTATTCCTTAAGGGAACGTTAAGTGTAAAACATCAGAAACCTAGTGCTCAACCCTGAATAAATAATAAATATTCCTTCTTTTCATGATATGATAAACATATTTCTAATAACAAGACCATAAATAAATTATTGTGATATTTTAGAATATCTTGAAAACATGTATATTTAATTCTTATAGGGAAATATTGAATAACTTCTTTATACAATATACATTATTTTTTAAACAATACTATCATTTAAAAGGGATTTTAAAAATCCCCACAATAAACTGTAATTAGGATTTCCACATAGGAATATGTTATAGTTAATTACAAAATTATAAAAATATCAGTGGTAATTCCTCTAAAATTAGTATAAGAAAATGACTTTAACAAATAACTAATTTGAAAAATCTATATCACCTTCATCGGGAACCCGCACGTCATGAAATCATACATAATTCAGTGGGAAAATTAAAAATTGCAAATCAACAAAAATTCCAAATCTATGTCGGTGGAAGATCATGTCAATGAAATCACGGAAAATCCCTTGAGTTTCTCGGCGATCCCTACATCGAGGTGAGTCTCATATTCTCTAAACATCATCTTCATCATCACAACGCCATCACCATAAACTCATCACCGACGTCGAATTCACTGCTGACCACCAATGCAAGCACGAAAACCTCCTAACATTGTCTTCATCACCATCATCGGCTATCAAGCAGTAACGACACCGTTGTGAAAACTCCGACAACAGCCACCAGAACCAGGAACAAATAATACCAACAACCAAAGACACAAATCACATCACTGATAATTTGAAGGAAGAAACACCGAATAAAAAAGGGTGAACAAAAAAAACTACTCCTTTTTTGTTGTTGTTTCCACCATTGAATGTCTCTATCCGCAATGAGAAAGAGAATCATAATCATCTTCAAAGGAGAAATACGACTCATAACACGAAGGGAATTCCACCACCCACCAAACCCCGCATCCCAAAACTTTTTTTGGTTATATGATTCATCTATTTATGGATCATTTAATGTTCAACATGTGTCATTTATAATCACTTATGAGTCAACACATAGATGTATTCAAATAATGGAATATAAAGAAAAAATGAGGTCTAGAATTAAATGATTATGAAGGAAAATTTTATGATTATTCCAAAGAAATTCATTCAACATCAAATATCATGAATCTATTTTTGTGACATCTTGAATATTTAGTTTAATGAATAACAATCCTGATAACCTTCTTAACATGTAACATTAATCATTAGGTTCATTATAATATAATATTAAAATATTACTATTAAAATATGTATTTTATAAAAAAAATTTAATATAAATATATGAATAATAATGAAACTATTAATAAAAAATTATAATTTTTTTATATAAAAATAATAAATTATTAATTATTATGAAATATGAACTCGGTTCTTAATAGACATGTTATTCATCAATTTTTTTACCAAAATGGATTTATTTTAATCTAGGGGTTAATGTTATAATTAATTTCATCCAAATCATGAAATTTAAGATTAAAAAAATGGTATCCATATATTGTAATAAGACATTAAAATATATTGAAATGGTTCCTTTTAATTTTTTCCTAAAATAAATAGTTACCATGGTAATTATTTTTCACCAATGAAAAGTGAAAACCTATATAAGATTTATAAAAGTGTGTGATACAACATTAAGATAGCCCCAAAACATTATGTTATTCAACTGGAGGAGATGTGTTCAACCATAATCATCCACGAATTGTGGTTATCCAAATTTGGTATCATTTTTCATTTTTAGCGACATATATATTATTTTAAATTATAAAATTTAAAAACTGTCATCCTTTTAATTTAAATTATCTCATATATGTCCACATAGGGATAAAAATTTACATTAAATTATTATTAAATATTATATTGAGAAATATTATTTTATTTTTATGATGGTAATAATTATTTATTTTATGTGATTATATTGTTCACATAAATTCGAAGTCAACACCATCATAGGGTTTGCCTATGTAGTAGAAAACAATTACTAAATAATTATTAAACCAAAAAACTAAATATATTTTTGATGATTTGTGAATTAACATAATTTTCATGGTTTATTAAATTGTTGAAGGTTTTTTTAAATAGAATATATTTTTTAAAAAAATTATTATATTGATATAAAACTACTATTTAATTAATAAATTAAAAATTAAATTTCTTATATTTTATGTTAATAATGTATTCCTAAATTATTTAGAAATAAAAAAAAATATTTACAAGATTATTTTGATACAGTATAAAATTTTTTCCATTTACCATTTGAGTGAAAATCAAAACATTAGAAGTAAATTTATAACTATTAATTATTGAAAAATGTGTTGTCATGGTAAAGTGATATGATTCATTTCTCTGTTTCACATTATGAAGGTGATAAAAATGATATATTTAATTAATATGTTTGATATATATAATATAATAGTTAATTTTTAATGGTTAATTGCTATTTACCTTTCATTTATGCCAACCATAAAAAAGATGAAACATCACTCCTATGTTTGTAAAACTCACCGTCTCCATGATGTTATATAATTTATTTTTCATCACCAGTTAACATTCAGAATTATAATAATATATATTATTAATAATTATTGAACTTATTTATGGATAAATATATTTGATATGAATAAAACATGAAAAAATATCTACTACTAGTACAATATTAGCAAAAATTACTGGAAAACATGGATATTTTTATCTAGAGTGATGAATATTTAAAATACTTTTTAATAAAAGTGTAAAAATATTTTAATCATAAATTATATACATTTTCTATTTGTTAATATGGTCTTTGAATATATTGGTAATAAATACATATTTATTATATATGGTGTTTTAATGCGTACAAAACAAGACTAGACCTAATGTAAGGGTTTATCGTTTCAGATTTTCATATATGGGACACATGTATGGTTTTAAACCTATATTCCTCTATGAGTTGTATATAAAACCACATTTAAATATAATATATCCCTATTTGATTTATATTTGATGATTAATAATATGTTTCTCTTTCATGGGACTTACGATTCAAAAGTTACTGAAATTGTAAGGGATTTATGTTTAATTCTAATTTTATTCATGATTGTTCTGACATGAATTTCTTCTAATGGAATCCAATATAATTTAGTAATCTATTAGTTATTTTTTCTATAATAAAATTTTTCATATTTATCTTATCTTTAATTTCCCATGTTACATTAATAATGTTTATAGAAATAAATAATATTGTCTTACTATCTAGAAATGAATTCATTTCTTCCAGGTCCATGTATTATTTAAAATTATTTAATTTTATTTAAAATTATTATAAAAAAATTAAATTCTTTTTCACCCCAATATTAATTAATATTAAAAAATGATAATGTAATCTTTTTCCCATTTTATGAATGTGGTACTTTTGACTTAATAATGAAATAGAGAAATAACTATTTTCATAACATATATAGTATGAAAATAATTAATCACTACCATGTTCAATCAGTTCTTGTATAGTTCACATAATTTTTTTTGTAGTTACATTAGAAGAAATTTCTTCCATTATTATTATTGTTTTTTCTATGTAAGTAATTTCAAAATTACCTGGTATAATCCTCGATAAATATAACAATGGTCCATTAAAGGCATTTTTCATCTATTATAATATCATTTTATGTTACTTTTGATTTACTAGGGATATAGACCAATAAATCTGTACTTATTATTTCTCAAGATGGTAAATAAATATCGTTATGAGATGTTTATTTTCCCTATTTATTTACCATGTTCTGTTCTATGATGATATGATTAATGTATTTGTTTTTTTGGCATAGTGATGAATGAGTTATGGATATGTAATCGGTGGTTATATAATTATATATCTCACCAATGTATTATGTGGATATTGATGTTTTAATAACTTAAATATTATTCATATGATGTTATCATAATCCCAAAATCGGGTAAGCGAGAGGTTATCTCATGCCCATAATAGAATACTAGTAGGTTATCTAAAGCTTGAAAGAGGGTAAACAAAATGTTTTCCCATCCCCGTTGAAGGTATAAGGGACATTATCCAAATCCTATCACATGAAAAATTCTCTTGTGTGAATTATTGAAATAATATTTCTATTATTATGATTGTAGAAATCATTATACAATATTTTATGGATATTATCGTATCAAAATGTTTTGGTCGTTGAACCCTTGTTCTTAGATTCCATTATGATTCATTTAATATGATGTTATAATAATTTATAGGTATTGTTTTCAAATGTCAAGATCATGTTCTCATACCCATATTCTAGTTTTCTATGTAATTGGTCATTGATGTCTCTATTTGTTACCAATATTAGGCATTTGGGCTCACCATTTATTATGTTATCTTTACCCCAAGATATGAAGAAAATATTTAACTATTATAAGTCTATGATGATTTAAATTTGATAATTACAATGTCATAGATGATGAAATTCATTTTTCTAGTTATTTTGTATCAATGATTCCGTATACATGAATCTTTATGGGTTTTTACATCTTTTTTTAATGATTTAATAGACAAATAATATGTTTAAATATTTATGTATAAAATGAATTGTTATCTATAGTTGGTGTCATGGACCAGATCTGGTCACCATAAAAAATTGCCTTTGACTCAATCCATGGAAAGGCCTGAAGTGTGTTCCCAGTTCATACATGCCGTCAACAGTTCTCAGGTATCATTAATTATATTTTGGTAATGATTTACCCATGTTTATAAATATTGATTATCCAAATGCTATAAATAAACTGAATATGAAAATTAATCCATACAAGCCATTAATAAATTTCAAATTTTAAATATGTGGATTTTTATAAAGAACAAGAGGAAAAAATTCAAATGTGCCAGAAAATAGAACTATATAACCACCAAACAACCAGGGGACATCATCCCTAAGATTTCTCCACAACAGAACTTCAAGGATGGAAGCTAACAACCTGAACCACTTTATAAAAATACCATACCTTTACTTGTGTCAATCATAACGATGTCTACTTAAACCCAAATTAGTAACTAGGGTCTGAACCTGAGATAAATATTATACCACCCCAATGATTCCATGTAACCTACATTATAAGATAAAATTCATGCATATTTTTTATATAATACATTGTAGAAACAATTTATAAAGGGGTTCAACTTTTAAGAGAATAAGTTTTCAAGGAGAAGCATTAAATAATGAAAAATTTAATTAAAATACACATGCTATAACATTTTCCATCCAATTACAATATATATCAATGGAATGTACTATATATTCGATGAGCTCAAATACTGGGAACACCCCTAGGCACTAGCTAGCTGTGGACCCTAGGTACATCATATCTCAGTGTAAAAGAAACAATAATCAATATCCTTGTCTTTAATGAGCTACTTGGAGTAGAAAAAGTCAATGTCCTAGTGGTCCCCAACATAATTATTTTTTAGTTTGAGTATTAATCATCAACAATCTATGTGAAACTAGGATGATAACACTCTGGATCACTAGCATACAAGTCATATTCCACCCCCCTAGGTACCCGAGTTTCTCTCCATATTCTCAAACATGTTCCATGAGATATCAAATTTCATTTAGAAATAATCGTACCAGTTCTGGTCATACACACTCCAAGGAGTAACTATACTTGTTTTCACACTTTTTTTAACTCATCAAATGATTAAAAATTTTCATAAAACAATATCATGATATATAACAATGTTTTGCATATGAAATAAATTTAAAACACCTCTTTTGATGCCAAATTCACAGTAATGTCACACCAAACTAGATTTGGACTCCATATAACCATATTATAATACCATTACATGAATCACAAAACAAACCCAAATAATAAAACACGGAATATAAATTAAGAAGACTTATATTTAAAAAAAGCTACATTAAAATCAATTTCATAATCAACGCTAACATAAATGGTTTTTGAACCATTTAAAATGGAAGAGTTAAATGATTAAAATGTATATAAATAAAATATATCTCATTAAAGGATTCTTATCGATTGAATATCCTACCATATATTTCAATATCCCGTATCCTTCTACAAAACTTCTACCACACCATGACCGCACCACAAGAGATTAAAGACAAAACCAAATCCAAAATACTGGAACATGAAACCCAAAATAAATCCATTGGTAAGAAACCAAAGAATCTGTAAATTTGGAAATTCATGGGTGAGGGAAGCATCCCTAAGTAAATGGAAGAATATAAAATCGGTAGTCACTTACATAATGATAATTAATGTTTTCCATTGAAAAAAACCATTCATAATTCAGTTCTTAGAGAAGTTGATTAAGCTTGGGAGGCTTACATGGAAGATAGGGTCGAATGAGGAAAGAAATTGGTGTATTAGGTTTAATTATATAATGGAAATGTTTTAATTAATATATATTCAATTACTTGGACACCTATACCTGGTTGCCCACACGGTATAGTAAACTGTGTGGCCAATCTTTGCGGACCATTATAGCCACGCAATACATGTCAAAAATTATTCAAATAATAGGGAGGGGTATGGGAAATAGAGGGGTGATTTAGTCCATGAATAATAGAGAATAATGTATCTTATAATAAGTGAATAGATGTGAAAATTCTCCCAACCATTAAATTTTTACGCCCTATAACCTCAACTAGAATGATGATCAAAAAAAAAGAACAGGTACTATCTCAACCTACAAATTCCACTCCCAAGTCTCGTGCACATAATTATCATGATTCCAAAGGACCCAGACAAGTGGAATATAATTCTTTTTATTCCCCTTATCTTATGAATCTACTATTCACACCGGCTGCTCAAACATTGATAAATACAACTCCATCTCTAACTCTACCAAATTAAAAAGATGATATATATCCAAATTATACTACTTCAACTGGGATAAATAGAATACGTCGTGAATAGAATTCAACTGAGAGGGAAAATAAAAAATTTATTTTATCTTTCCAATGTACTTGATGATCTCAAAAGGTTTTCCATAACTTGGTGTTTTCATTCCCTATTTTCCAAATGGCAGTGACCCAAAAGAGGGCCCACATTCATGAATACATTGTCACCAAACAAAAAATATAGATCATGATTCCACCAGTTATATTAAGAAATTTGGTGACACTAAGTAATGAATTAACACTTCATGGGCATCCTAACCTTCTCAAACATCACTTACACAAGGCTATGTCCCCATTGTGAGGTCTCACCTTCCACATCCCAACATTGGGAGGGCCGACAAGCCCAATCATATTGCACCTCCAAATGGTCCATTCTAATAAAGGATTTTTAACTATTATTATAATAAAACCCAACCAATCCAAAATTTCTATCCCAATAACCACTAATTTCCAAGACACATGCACATACCATTTCTTCAAGAATCAAATTTTCATGATTTATCTGACCATTTTTATGAGGATGGTATGTCATTATCATCCTAATCTGTAACCCCAAATCCTTTTAAAGTCCTTCCAAAAACTGAGAGGTGAGGCGAGGGTCCTGATATAACATAACTGCTGATGGAGCTCATGATTCTATACTACCAGTTGAATATACAGTCGACCTAACTCATCCACTTTTGTTCAATCCATGATCAGAAAGAAGGGGGTTAGTTTTATTAGATGATATTACACTACCCAAATGGAATTCTTAACAAAATAAGTATAACTTAATCCAACAATTATGTCCATGGAGACCTTGGTCCACTTCCATGTAATAATGGGAAATGACTGGAGCAATCTTGAGGGCTTTTGATGCTCTACAATCACATGTTGACAAGTATATAATCATGACACGAAATCACCAATATCATGGCTCATACTAGGACACAAAAATTTCGATGAACTTAATAGTAAATTGTGTTGTCTAGAGGATGAATGACCACTTAAAATTCTTTAATCTTATATCCCCACCTTCTATAGTGGTAATGAAACCACAAAACAGACCTTGAAGATGTAGGAGCCCTCAAGAGACGAAGACCAACCCAAAAATGTCCCCCCACCATGATGAAACTGCATTGACCACTAATAAATCATGTCACTAGTCTTATTCCACTAAATCATCTATACTAGGGAAGTATTCAATATAATTATTACCATGAATGCACCTTTACTATACTTCTGGGTCTCCACCTGCATCAGAGCAAATATCCCAATCCGATTCCACTCATCACTGGACATCATCAAAGCCTATAATGTTAGTCTTCTACACAAGGCCTCAGTAACTACATTACCCTTTCCTATTGTATATATTATATCGATGCTAAACCCATGATGATATTGGATCAAATGAAGTTGAATCAGATCATGATCCTTCTACGTGAAAATATATGTTGAAATATTCTGTTTAGAGTGTAACACAAACTTCTTACCAAAGAGGTAGTGAATCTATTTCATTAAAGAATGCATCATCATAGTTAACTCTATGTTGTGGGTTGGTTAGTTTTTTTAATTTGGAAGGAGTTTGTGAGATTCATGTACCACTATGTGATCACCCTACATAATAAAAAACAAGACACCCCATACATGCAGAGTCTCAATACAACACATTGAACATTCATTAATTTAGTAAGATCAACATGGGGGTGGTAGTCAACATCAATATTATCTCGTTGAATAATTCATATTATTATGTATGACATTCACTTATTACTACTTTCCTGGTGAGCATAGTGATGAACGAAGCGAGTCGAGAGAAATCCTGAACATTCCGCCTATAATTAACTGAAAGGCCATGGAATCTCTAAATCTCAGAAACATTTCATGGATTCTTCTATGACATAACTGCACTGATCTTGTCGGTGTCCACTGAAACCCCAAGCTCTGAGAACATGTATCATAATAACATTACATCCCTGGTCTACATGGTACACATGGAAAACATTTCAAATGTAGATCATCTCAGTGTGTTCCCACACGATCTATAAGGGATTCTTATTCCCTTCCTTGGTTCTAGAGTGAACCATGATTTCTCCCATGAACAAAACGAAGAAATATTCAAGATATTAGAGGAAAAAAAATTTTATAAGGGACATAAATTCCTTTCGATCATTGGTCAATCTGAACGGCGTAAACAAGTACTCTATGGGGGTGTACTTTCTTCTAAAGATATCTTTGAGATATCTACCTCTCTCATCTTGACTTGGTAGTACCCTAAACTCATGTATATCATGGAAAAAAACATTTCACCCTTCATCTAGTAAAAAAATATATCTATTTAATTAAAAGTATACTTATTCTTGATGTTTAACTTATTCATCATTCGGTAATATATGAACAACCGAAAGGATCTATCAGCTTTGTTTGCGAAAAAATAGGAGCGACACAAGGAGGGATGTTGGGGATAATGAATACTTTTGACTCAAAATAATATTGTTATATATTAAATTCTCTCAACTATATGGTGACTATACGATATTATGGAAGAGATATAGGATGTGTTCATAACACCCAATCAATCATTATTTCTATGTCCCGCTCTAGAGGAAAACCAACAAAGTCATCGGGAAATACACCCAGAAATGCATTCGATAAATGTTGTAATCCACCCTCATTAAAATGACCTTCTTTTAATAGAATGAGGAATCATAATTTCTAGGCATAATTATCCAACTCTTGGAGTGGAGGACATTAAGGACCCGAACAAGCATCTTATTTCCCAAGAAAAACCTAAGGACTCAAATATGGTTCTATATAACACACCCACTACCTATAATAATCAATGTGTTATTAAAATATCACTATCCAATCCATGCTGAGGATTATTTCAAATATATATATATATCCAATTCCATGAGGTCCCACTCTATCTGAACCCATAACATGGTAACCGCACATGAGGGGGCACCTAAGACCATGCTCCTCAACATACCCAACGACGTCACCAAATTCTTCGTAAAATAAAAAAATCAGTTGGAAAATTCCCTATATTAACAATGTGTGAATATGTAAGAGAAATAGAAGCACTAGTATCAAAAATAAAAACACCTATAGAAGATATAATCAAAATGGTACCCCAAACTATTGAAGGCCCTACATCCGATCTCACCAGTTTCTGATCCACATCATGGGGATGTATAATCTATTCCTAAGAATATACCCATGCATTTGAATCCTTCATAAGCTAGATCTACCTAGAAGATGATTCATCCCAGCTAGAACATCCACCATTCTGAAATCCCTTCATCCTCACTGGCTCTGACTGAACTGGAACTCCCCTAGAATGTACAGATCCTTCCACACTCTGGTGTGAACGTGCCCCATGAAAACGGTCTATAAGTGTCTCGTATCTCATTATTGGTAACAATTCATCATAGGTGATGCACATGAAGGTCGGTTGTGCCCTGTCTAACCACACTACTGGCCCACGACAAATATAGCATCAGAAACCATTGATGAGTAATGACTGGGCCGATGTCTTGAATTACCACCACCCTACTTCCCCTACTCTACTCGTTTCCTTTTCAACTAAGTCAAGCTATAAATTACCAAATTAAAACCCACTCATAAAAACCTAGACATTCTATTCTAATATATCTCGATCATAAAAGCACAATTGACCACCTCATCATATATTACCAACATAAAAAATATGTCTTGAGTATAAGTATCTGGTTGCAGCCCCTTCTCAAATATTCAAGATATTAGGGATTCATTAAAGATATTATCTTGCAGATACCACAAAAGCTTTGAAAAATTGTTAGAATATTCTATCCTTGAACCATCTACATCAGAAAGATCCATGAACTCTGAGGATATAGAATTTTTCAAGTCCTTGGGTAAATACTTCTTATCGAAGATGGCCTGGATATCCATTAAGATCATCTACTAATTATTCTGAGTTTGAAGCACTAATTCCCACATCCAGCGACAAAAAACCACTAACTGAAGAGAGGAACATTTCACCCTAACCTCCTTAGTTGTATCCATGAACTTGAAAATACACAAAATCTTCTCGATCCATTCCCTTATATCATGAGGTTCGGAGCTACCTCAGAATAAATAGGGATTTATTATTTATGAACACCATGGATTTATCCTACCTAGGACCAAACTTATATTCTCTAGCTAGAGTAGTCTCCAGAGCCACTCTGAATCATAGAGAATAGATATCCATTACCAATGATTTTACTAGCCTCTAATCATGCGGTGTGGGATAACACTCTCTGGCTTTCTCCCGTGGGTTCATGGGAGGACTTTTGGGAGACATTTATCTGCAAATATATATAGTCACAAAGTGGAATGTTTAGTATAATAGTACTGAAAAATTTCCTCAAAATCATCACATAAAAATAAATTAAAATCATTAGAATAGTGAAATAATCAACTACTTCACCACCCAAAAAATGTCTGTGTGTAGTTTGCCACCCACACATCCCACCTGATAGTGAAGTCAAACAAAAAATCCCAAAAACCCATGATTACTAAAGGTTTATCACTTTCGTTATTGTCCAGAAACCCTACTCGCAAGTTGAACACATAGCCCTGATAGTCTTTGGTCATGTATTACTGAATTCGTCCCAAATATTAAAATAACCTGATGATATTAACTGCCTCAGATAATATTTTTGTAATGATACAAATTTGGTCACCATCATTACCTACTCCTGACGCAAACCATACAAAAGGCTGATAGGAGTTCCCTTTCACTGAGGAGTGGAAAACGAATACATATATCATAAATAATGGTTTTGGAATGATTTACCAATGTCTAAAAACATTAAACAACCACAAGAATCAAATAAACTGAATATGAATGTCTAGTCCGAACAAGCCTTTAATAAAATTCAGAACTGAAATACATAGATTTTCACTTACCCCGTGAGGGCCTAAAATCAAAAGTGGCAGTAACTACAACTCTAGAACCACCACACGCCAATGGGTAATCCTTCTCAATCCTTCTCCACAATAGAGGAGCATGGATAGAGTCTAACAACATGAATTTCAATCCCCAAAGACCATTCCCTTACTTATGTCAGACATAACCAAGTCTACTTACACCCAAAGGTGTATGTACATTGTGATACTAAGCCCAATATTATACCACCCAAGTATTCCAAATTATAAACATAAAAAAAATATTTCAGGTTTTTATATAATATTAATGGTGGGAAAAAATTTCTAAAGGGGTGTAACTTTTAAATGAAACAGGATTGAAGGAGAATCTTTAAATAATGAACACTTTTAAATAAAATAAAAATTATACTGGATTTTCAAGCCAATACAACTATATAAATATGGTATGTAAAATATATTAAATGATCACTAATCTTAAGAACACCCCTAGGAACTAGCTTGTTGTGGGCCCAAGGTACAATTTATCTTTGTGTAAAAGAAACCAGACTCAGTATCATTCTCGTAAATTATTTTCAATGAAGGGAAACCCAAATTTCTTAGTGGTCCCTAATATATATCAATTTTTAATTTTTGTTTTAGTGATCAACATGATATGTAAAACATGGATGACACCAATCTTGATCGCTTGAATACGTGTCATATTCCACCCTCCAATATAACCTTGTTTCCTTCTCCATGTTCAAACATGTTCCACATGCTATCAAATATCATTTACACATAAAAATACTTCTTATGGTCATATAGTCTCCAAAATTTAGGTCAAAATGTTTTTCACCCATTGTTTAACTCAATAAACAATATATAATTTTTATAAAACAATTTCAAAATGTTTATTGAAGCTTTGAACATGAAATCTTTTAAAAATACCATATTGACGATCTATTCACAACAATGTCACACCATAATTGAATTAGCAGACCTAGAGTCATTTAATAATACAATTTCATGAACCATAAAATAACCCAAAATAAGACAACATGGAATACACATTAAAAACAGTCTTTTTTACACAGAAATTATAATTTAAAATGAAATGCATTATCAACGCTATGACAAATGGTTTTCTCACCAAACACAATAAAATAAGGACATGATGAAAATGAAAACTCATAAATATATAATTCATTAATGGATACTTATACATGGAATCACCTACCATATATATCAAAACCCCACATCCTTTTTTGAAATATCATCCTCACCACTACTACACCACAAGGGAGTAAAAACCAACCCAAATGAACAAGATTAGACCAAGAACACTAAAATAAGACATTATTTATGAATCCCTTGTTGTTGTAAATTTGAAACATCAAGTCTGAGGAAAGAAACCCTATTGAAATGGAAGGAAAATAAAGATAATTTAACTCCATTGATGATCCATGAGTTTTTCAAACCATACACCCTTTCAAAAATGGTTTCCCATAGAGTTTGATGGAGCTTTGGAGGCTTCCATGCCTACCAGGGTCGAATGAGGGATGAAATGGGCAGATTAGGTATAATTCCATAAGTTAAATTTTTTAAATAAAAAACATTTTTAATGACGTATCCACCTATGCATGGGTTGTCTACAAAGTTTAGTAAACTATGCTTCCGAACCGTGCATCCCATTCTAGCCACACAAAAATGTCCAAAAACAACCACATTCAAGGGGGCCTAGGGGAATCAAAGGGGGTGGGGGATGTAATTCCATTAATAGAAGAGTAAAAAGTACCTTAAATTAAGAATATGGATGTGATAGTAGGTATCATAGATGGGTTTAGTTAATCAATGGAGAATATTATTTGAGGTTTTTATTGAAAACTTTGTGGTTAAGATAATGTATATGATAAAATCCTAAATTTTGGTAATGTATAGTGTATGTGGTATTCTTATTAATATCACACTATATAGAAACTACAATTGGATGAGTCATTAGACTATATTAATATAGGGATAATAATATTGAATAGGTTTGGTTGAGTACATATTATCCATTATTTGGTTTATGGTAAATATTCTCTTACAACAAGCCTCTTTTCACACTCTCATGTGATATTCATGTGTTAATTTACAGTGTATTATAAACTATTATTAATAATTTTAATTAATTATGATCATGGATAGCCTTGGTTAAAATTATAGATTCTTATATTGAAAGGTAGATTTCAATATATATATTAATTTTTCAAGATTACACATGATAATAATTATTTCATATTCAATAATAATTATTTTGTTTTCATTAATTTTTTTATCATTGATGAATCATGTTAATTCTAATAGTCAATTTCAATAAAATGATTCTTCCCCTTCTCAACTAAATAAAAATATAGAAGGAATGAAAAAACTAGTTATTATGCATAATCAACTATCATTATATATTATTGACAACACAATATCAATGTGTTTCTAGACAAGAAAATTAATAGGAAGATATACTTATATAGAAGTTCTTGTGAAATTAACCGAAGAGGACTAGATGATCAATTATATTGATTCCTTTAATTTTGGATGAAACAAATAAGATAATTCTTGAAAAGAAGTATATGATGTATTTTTCATTTAAAAAGAACACATTATGTAATGTATTGATGTTTAATTCAATGTAAATTTTTGGGAATCTTTTGAATTATCTGAGTTGATGACCTAATCCATGGGTTAACTTATAGGCCAAATAAGGTCCTAATATCTTCTTATTTTTAAATTAAAATGATTAAAGCATTTTATTTATTTTTTATTTAGTAATTAAATTTTTGAAATATTTTATTAGGGATATATTTGTTATATAAAACATGGATCATCTATTGATTATTCTGCATTAGATTTTAATTATGTATTTAAAGTTATATGTTTAATGGTATAAATAACCTATAAATGTTTTTAGTGATATTGTGTAATTTTATATAAACTCATTATTACAGAATAAATAATCTGTTCTTGATCTTTGGATAATATTTTTAGATGTGATAAAGATATGATTCATATTAATAATGTAAATTGGATAATATTGATGACCATGTAATTGATTGCTGATTTGATGGAAATGTGATTTATGATTTCTATTATAAATTTTACTAAATTTTTGGACCTATATATTATATCAAATGTTCATTGTATTGATTCCTTTTTAAAGAACATATTTTCCCCATTTTCATGGAGATTT